>OY979457.1:10927500-12127500 GCA_963855545.1 Ethmia dodecea | reverse complement strand
ACTTGGCAGCTCTGAAGTTTTTAACATTTTTTAGCGGTACGAGGGGGTTTGCGCAGGTGAAGCCTATGTTCAGAGAAGCCAAGTTAAAACGGCCGTACTTTAAGTTTGGTTAAGATAAGGTGTAGGTACTAAGCAGTGAACTACGTCATATGAAGTAGAATAGAATAATAATCTCTTGGTAAGTATTAGGGTAAGTATAGTAACCTAATAGTGCAAATACCACAGGCACAGACCATTAAGGTAATATGATAAACATAGGTACCTGTAATACGTAATGGGCGTTGGTAGAGAGTGAATTACGTATTAGTATGTACTTAGTATACCTATCTAACAAATATTAGGTAATAATTTAGTAGCTACTATTCTTTGTTTTCATAATTAAATAAAGTACCTACTAAATACATAGGTACTGAACTACGCTTGGTTCGCTTCTAAATCGCACCTTTATAGCAACAGCCTTGCTCTAGTCCAAACAAGCAGACTCGGGGCAGACGTGTTTACACACATATTATTTTCTAGCGTGGGACGTGAACCTGCGACCCTGCATCTGGCAAACACCCAATGATTCTGCCCCCAACTACTTTTATGAATAATTTAAAAATAAACATTCGATTTGGCTTATGCTTGCGCTTTATTTCGATGTCACTATTCACTAATAATAATAAATTGTAGGACACAAATCTCAATTCAAACACGGTCATTTAGACCCAAACTAGGTAGGGCCTGTACTATGGGTACTAAACAACTGATAAACAATTAAATAATTTATTTAACACCCAGACGCGAACAGATGTTTATGCAAAACAAATGTTGGTCCCGAGCCGGAATCGAACCCGCAACCTCAGACTCAGAAGGCAGTCACTACCAACTGAGAAAACAAGCCCGAAAACTCGGCTTTTGTTCAGGCAAATCACGCATACGCACTAAAAAAGTTTAAGAGAAATGCGGCAAATGAAGAAACTACTAGAATCTTCACATTGAGAATATCACTAGGTACTTACATAGTATAAACAAAGTCGCTTCCCGCTGTCTGTCTGTCCCTATGTATGTACCTATGCTTAGATCTTTAAAACTACGCAACGGATTTAATGCGGTTTTTTTAATAGATAGAGTGATTCAAGAGGAAGGTTTTAGTATCAGCATTGCGCCCTTGCGAAGCCGGGGCGGGTCGCTAGTATTGAAATACTTGTTTTTCTCAGTTGGTAGTGACCCTGCCTTCTAAGCCGGAGGTCGCGGGTTCGAATGCCAAGCCAGCGTTTGTGTCAACATGTGTGCTAGTGTGGTGTCGGGGTGTTCAAGTATATTTCTCAGTTGTTTAGTGCCCATAGTACTGTCCAGTTCCGGATTTAATAACAATGTGTCAAAAATAAACACATTCTTCTGCACTTGAACTTGAAACAAGCTCACAAGCACACATATTTAATGTAGGTAGGTACTTAAAAGAAAGTCCCAATCACAGATGAGTTATTGTACCTACTAAAGAAACCAAAATTTTTTACTCACTCACAATTCACTTGTTCATTGCTTTATCCATCCGATCTATTAGATGATAGGTATACCATTCTTTTACTCGTAGGTACAATGTATTGAAATATCAGCTTCTAAATATGAGTCCCTACGTATAAAAACTAATATTTTTATTCAACATTGAGACGTGAAATGCATTTATTGAATGTCAATATAATACACATATATCTATCACTAGTTGTATCTATTTCCTTACATTGTACGAGTATATTTAACCTAGATATCAGTGCCAAAAGGAAGGTGGGTGGACGCGGCCGACTTAACCTTGCACTAATAAAATTTAAACGATTTTGATACGGTTTTAAGTAGGTGCTTATTTTATATTGCACTCTGCGAGAATGTGTTTTTTGATAAATAACCTGTGTAGAATAATAGAAAACCTGCAGATATTTATTTAGCATAGCGGTTTGCCGCGGTTTCGCTCGCGTATGTCCCGTTTCCATGGGAAAGTATGATGGATGGATGTATGTTTGTTACTCTTATCCCAGAACGCGGAAGTAACCGTGATACTAGACCGTCCGAGCGCGCTGGTATCGCGAAAACACGACTTATATAGCATTTGTCTGAATCGAATGCACACATTGACAGTAGGTACACGTATAGACGAAATTTAAAGAAAGTAGGTAGGTACCTAACGATTGTTTTATGAACCTGTTTATGTGCTGTATAAGTAAATCAATCTTTTATCTATCTATAATATAATAAGGTACACGCCACAGAAGATAGACATAGAGTTCAAGCTGCAGCCATTCGTTCCGGAGTACGTGCCAGCGGTTGGTGATATCGACGCGTTCCTCAAAGTGGCGACGCCAGCGTGCAACGTGCGCGCCGCGCAGCTCGCCGAGCACGTGCTCGAGCACATCGATAATCTAGGTGAGGGGTTGTGTGCGTTCTTAGGTGATTTTAACTGTCTACCGTAAACCGTTATGTTCAAAGGATACAGATAAAGTCCCGTGACAGACAGACGGACAGATAGCGGAACCTTAGTAATTGGGTATCGTTCTTAATTCTTATTTATTACTTATAATTATTCATCTCTAGCTCGACGGTGAAGGAAAACATCGTGAAGAAACCCGCAGGTCTCAGAATTAATTCTGAGGCATGTGTAACAGATTCGGTCCGGTGATGGGCGATCACCACCTATCACGTTTAGGGGTCGAATTCTCGTGAAAAGTGTGTATTTCCAGAAATGGAATACCTCTGCCTTACCCCTCGGGGATAAAAATATATAATCTCAGATTATATATATTTTTTATTTTTATCGTTCCCAAAGGGTGCCCGGGAATTACTAATGCTCCGCTCTGTCTGTCCGTCCGTCATGAACCGAAGCGAATTTTTTTGACAGATAACGAATTTTTTTCACAGATAACGAAAAAAAAGTATAGTTCAAAATTAAATAAACTAAATTGTTAGTTTCGATGACCTACATATGTACGTTATAAGTTGTTTAACATCCTTAGAACTGACCTCTCTGCCCTGATAGCGACTAAGACCAGGGACTAAATAATCGCGTGAATTGGGTCCTACAATTATTATTACTAACATTTAATTAAGTGTTACAATTGTCGTTATTTGTCGCACATTCCCTGTTATCTTGTCATCTTTATGCTGCCGCTTCCAGGTCTTACGGTGCTGGACGAGCCGGCGGCAGAGCAGAGCGACTCTGCCCTGTTGCACCTTCAGCTGAGAGCCATCTCCAAGACCACCAGCACCAAGTCTACTGTGGTACGTCTTTATATTACACGAAGAACATGATTAAGTATCAATTTGCAGCCGCCAATAAAGTTGGTGGGATTGTAGCTGTGAAACGCAGACAAGCACAAAGAGCAGCCAAGAACTGGGCCAGATCAACCAGGCCCTGTACCACCATCTCAAAACAGTATTGTTTTAAGACTGCTATCTTCGTCTTTAGAAAGTAAGCTTTTTTTTATATTATTTTGTGTCAAATCAAATGACTTGCATTATATAAGAGGTTGAGATTGTTATAAGAGGTCGTGGTACAAATCTGAATAATGTTGTTTTAAACTTGAAACAAAACGTTTTTGAACTCTGATAGTTTTTTAAGAGGTGGTGGTAGGCTCCCAGGAGCTGTTTTTGACTCGTGACTATTTGTTATCAAAGCTGAAGGAAATAAATAAATAAGATAGTCTCATCGCCGTCTTCGGCTTGCAAGTCCCATGATGTTGATTTTCGGTATTTTTGAATGGTTACTTACCGTTGTTGGCAATACTAACATGTGCGCTTTTGTAGCTGCTTATCTTGTGAAATTGTCTCGTATTGGCACGACAAAGAGCGAGATAAAATAGTAGTCATTTTTTTTGAGCTCATATTAGCTCGGCCGATGACTCATCTGATCATCTGCCATATTTATGAAATAAAACCATTTGTTATCAGTTGACGAAGAAGATAGAAAACGCAGAGAAAAACACGAAAGCGATCGACCGCTGGATAAAGGATATCAGCGAGCTACATCTGTCCAAGCCGGCGCCCACTGTCAGCTACACAAGGTACACCATATTGTGCCTTATTACTGGTCAAAAAAAATTAAATAATTTTTATTCATTTATGTGTACTTGTGCTTCGCACGGGTGCAATGCTTATAAGATTTTCCCGCTTTTCTGTTGAATTTTTTCCTGAATTTGCTAAAAACCTCACGGAGCCCGAGACCTTTCCAACGAATGCAAAACCGTGGAAATCGGTTCGTGCGTTCTGGAGTTATAGCGTCAGGAAGGAAAACCCGACTTATTTTTATATAACTAGTAGATTAGGTAAATAATTATCATTCAGAAACTCTTCTATTTATATCACTAGCGGTTCTGCGCGGTTTTGCCAGCGTAGTTCCCGTTCCCATGGGAATATGGTAATAAAATATAGCCTATGTTACTCCCTCATAATGTAGCTTTCCATTGGTGAAAGAATTTTTTATATCGTTCCAGTCGTTATTCGTTACGAACATACAATAACATAAATCTTTCCTCGCTAAAATGTTGGTGTATTAAAATGCACTTCCAGCAAAATGCCGGACATCGATAGCCTAATGGAGGAGTGGCCGGAGAAAATGGAGGAGACGCTCAACGAGGTGGGCTTCCCACCCCCAGCGCTGGACTGCTCGCTTGCCCAGTACGTGGACCTGGTGTGCGGCGTGTTCGACATCCCCGTAGGAGATTCTTTACCTGCCCGTCTTCAAGCGTTGCACCTGTTGTTCAGCCTGTACTCGGCTGTGAGGAGTTCCCAGCTGTACGCTGAACGAGAGAAGGAGGCGGGCGTCTAGCATAAGGAATAATAATAATAATTTAGTCCCACTATGGGTACTAAATCACTGATAGACTTAAATAAATATGAAACACCCAGACTCGATGCCAACAGACCAAGTTCTGGCCCCCAGGCTAAAATCGTACCAGCGACCTCCGGCATCTAAACCAACAGGCCCGTAGAGGAAAGGAATAAATGATAAATTGTTTGCTATAAGGTTTTTTATTATTCGGATAAACTTCCGTGGTTAGCGGTTGCTCAGACAGGCGCGTTAAGCCTTGTCCCCACTAGGAACATTTGTCGAGCGACATGTGTCCCCGAAGACATCGGGCGATGTCGGGCGACGTCGGACGACATCGCCGCGACATTGTTGAAACTGTTCCTTGTCGGACAGTCGATGAAGAGTAGTGTTATGGAACAGTTTCAACAATCTCGCGCGATGTCGTCCGACGTCGCCCGACATCGGCCGATGTCTCCGGGGACACATGTCGCTCGACAAATGTTCCTAGTGGGGACGAGGCTTTAGTCTGACGTACGCCGCGCGCGTTTGAGTCGAACCTTGAGACCAGCACTATAATAAATCTCTTTAGAGTCAGGCGATTTCTTGTCTAGGGTAGCTTGAATTTAATAATTTAATTTAAAAACATTTTACTCAAAACAACCTCTAAAAATGTATTTCGATTTTCATTGTGCAATTACAGCAAGTTTTAAATTAATAAAACAGTCACAAAAGTGAAGGCATTCAGTACTAAAAACGATGACGTTACGGGTTATCATCTTAGTTTTTTATATATTTTAGTTTTGACAGATCATAGAACTTTAGGCGGTCAACTATTGAGAGTACTTTGTTCAGTTGCTATGGGAGTCTTCAAGTGTCTGCTTACTACGAGACCGTAATCGAAGCCTTACTACATAGGATTTGAAAATAAAAGGTATGGGAATACTTTGGCAAAATTTATATTTATTTTCGAGTTACATTATCTAAATAAAATATACGTCTATATTTCGGAGCTAAACACAGATTATTCGAAAACAAAACCCCACATCTTATCCCACTAATCTCCTCCTCAACGGACGAAAGTTTAAAAATATAGAAGGAATTTTGTCATATTCACAAAATGGCCTGAAACTAATTCGTCTTCTTACGCTAGCCTCTTGCACTACTCGAGTTGAGACACTATGACTAAGCTGCATTACACTGTCCAATTAAGGTCGATATGCTACTGGCCAAATCTTTTTGTCCAATGTACTTTTATTTAAAAAATTATGCATTTAACACTTTATATGATAAAGATATGATTCAATCTTGAACAGAGATTGGACAATTAAATATGGGCAGTGACTGTTATACCACTCTTAGTCCAAATTATATTGTACTTTCTAGACAAGATGCTTCCTATAATCGTTAATAGAATAGAATGTAAAATGTATGTGAACTTATATGAAAATAAGTCACGTGATATCGATTGTTGCTAGGCGACCAAGTGAAATTGACACAACATCCCAAAGAAGTATTAGTCACTACGTAGTTTTTATTAGTTAGTATTATAATTTTATTAAACGCCTGTAGTAGAAAGGTGTAAAGAAGTTTAGTAAGCATCTTGTCCAATTTATTTAGTAATGACATCCTAATATTGTTTTAGTGAACGGAAAGTATAGACAAAAAATCTGTGTTCAACATCATTCACAATGTTGAAGAAAAGGCAGCCAAATGTGACTAGACTAATAAAATAATTGTTATAAATAAAATAAAAGAGTCTCATATATAATAATTTTGATAGATCAAAGTTTATTTCATAAAATCGTTTTAGACTAAAACTTAAAACCTCTCTGTAAATTTATTTATCGTTATTTTTACATGAAAGTTCTGTGATATCTTTTTTGTTGCTAAACCATTAGTATACCTATTTATTAAGTAACGTGAGCTTAATACCGGTTTCACTACATCATCTACTACATCATCGGTAATGTCTACCGACAGTCACAAATTTCTCCGTTGGTCCACATGGTCAAATACCATGAATTGGTCATTCACCAATTTTGCAAAGCAGCCACAATAAGGCATCTGTGAACTTTAATAAATAAAATAATACATAATAATAACATAATCTCACGCCTTTTTTATTCCCGAGGGGGTAGGCAGAGGTATTCCATTTCTGGACATACCCACATTTCACGAGATATATTGGACCCCTAAACGTGATAGGTGGTGAGCCCATCGCCGGATGAACTTTAATAATAATAATAATTTATTGCTTAACACAGGTAAACGTATTGTACACAAATAGTGACAACTGTCCCCCCTAACTAGGGCTACCTGTATTTTGAGTCAATTTTCCTCCGTAGAAGACATATAAGTATTACAGTTACCTACTATAGCTTTGAGTTTGAAAACTGAACTGTCGGTAGATTACCAATAACTTGCCTTTAGGATTTCCTTGTGTGTGTATAAACATGATGTATTTAAACTCCACCTCTTGCCTCGTATACAGGGTGTTAGGGAAACGCGTTCCAAAACGAAAGACAAATGGTTATGCTGGTGATTTTTAATTCCATTAAATGCAAAAAAAAGCAATAATATAACGATACTTTCACGATAATTAAATTTCACTAAATATAAATTCCAATCACTACATAGACACTGTCTGTCTTCGGAAGCATTTCCTTAACACCTAATATATTCATAAATACAGGGCGAGTTACCTATATTTTATTTTCTATTTTTGTATGCCAGATAGTAGTTTGTCGAAAGTAAGGATCATTGATTGACGCGTTACATACATTTGGACGGTATATTATCATAATAAACACAATCGTGCCATAACACATGCGTCTGAGTGTTTCGTGTTCTATATACTTAAATCACTTACACGTGTAACAAAAATACCTACAAACGTAAAAGGTGTAATTCTAATAGAAGACCGTAAAGTGGAAAATAAAAACATACTGTATTTATACAAATTTTTAAATGACAAATCTGTATATTGATAGACTCGAGTGTGATTTGACTGATTCCTTGGCCCTGTTAAGGCTAAGAACGTTTACATACGAGCGACTGCTTGCTACAAAGGTCTAACGAAAGGGGACAACTGTCGGTGACCGTCGCTGATAGTCGGCGACTGTCAGTCGCCTGATAGTCAAACACTCGACTAACGTCAGGCGTAAGTCGAAAAGTAGCAAGCAGTCAACGACACACGGATGACTATGATGATGGATGACAGACCAAATATAAAATTTAAAACATTCGGGAACGCCTCAATTTGTAAAAATTTATGTAACCGAACGCAGTCTTGAGACCTAAAGTATAGCGATCCCAAAAAAATCGCAATAAAAATTTATAAATAAAAAACAATAACACCCTTTCAATTCGGTTCTTTTTTTTACACTTCGTATTGTACGTATACCATGAAATTCATGTCTCAGAGTTATTAATAGACTTGAATGTAGCGTGTAAAGTTATTACCGGTGTAAAGTTACTCCAAACTTATTAGTAATTAAATTAATTATAGGATACAATTTAAAAGGGTTTTGTACTTAGAGTCGAAAGATAATGAAGTAAATAGGCTTTATGGAACTCCAAATTTGCGAAGAGCTATTACATAGAAAAGCCATATGATCGCTAGGATCAAAGAGGTTGGAAGAAAATCATTCTCTTTCCTAGAGAGAAACTTTTTCTTTATATGTCTTTCGCTAGGACATTTGACCGAAAACAAAAATAAGCAAAACAATACATTTTTTTGTATACTATCGGCTTTAAACAGATAACAGTCAGCAAAGTTAGGGTTACATGGCCAGTAACTAAAAACTAATTTTTCAGGTCTAGTCATAAATTCAAAAGGTATCTTCGAACCCAATAATTTACCAAAAAAAAAACTATAAATACATTCAAGGCTTTAAGAGAAAACTGAATCTTAGTTTGTGTTTTGTGTGTGTGTTTGTGTACTTTCTTGACAAAAATGTTAAAAAGCGATAGCATTGGTTTTAAGTTTAAAACCAATGCTATCGCTTTTTAACATTTTACTACGTTTTGTCACAACGTCGCAGATGTTCGATATTCATTTTAATCAGATATCAAGTTGCACTCTAAATGCGCTGTGTCAATGCTCTTAGCATCCGAATTGAAGTCTTGTTTTTCGAATGAATGTACTTTCGGTCAAATGACTTTTCGACGAAACGGCTCTTCGATTATTTGGCGTCCCATAAATGATTCGCTCACATATCTTACGAACACGAGTACGAAATTCAATTGAAAACTAATGGAATACTTCACAATATATTAGTTTCGAACTATCATGAGATCTACTTTACATTAATATACTAATACAGGTTGGAAGACTACATAGGTACATGATGTGAGTTGTGAACCACGTTTTTTTTAAAATAAATTATAGGATCTGATTTGCTATCGGTTATTTAGTCCCCGACGGTCGAGAACCTATACTTTGGATACTATACAACTGATAAACATCATCAACCCGTAACAGCCCACTCCTAAGTTAAGGGTCTTTCCTCACACATGAGGAAGTATGGACTATAATCTCCGACGCGAGCTTACCGCGGATTGGAAGATTGTGTTATGCTAGTCGCCACCTAACTGTCAGAATTTTTCAGTCAACCCAAGGGTATCTGACATGGCTTAACGCCTTCCATAGTGCGGAAACAACGAAAACCGGGACCAACAATATAAATGTGCCTTCCGTAACACGCAAGATGATAAACATACTTAAATATTATTCGTTGGATAAGTTTTTTTGTACGAACATTCAAATTCCCTTTTAAACTTTTATATGGGTTGTAAAAAAGTGGTCCACACTCACTACATACGTCTAAACTAACCATGATGTGTATGCTATTATTTACATTGTAGCAAATTCACAAAGCATTTCTTTATCACAGATCCATGTCACACTCACACTTAAATACAGGATGTTGTTTCAATACATCGTTTAGATGCCTCGATAATTTAAAAAATTAATATGCTACTCCAAAATAAAAATTTTGGTGAAAGCTAGGCCTACACCTGGGCCTCATCTTCGCCATTCAACACGGCCCAGTGTATCTCTAGCCCATAGATATTGTGAAAGAAAAAACTAGAAAAAACCAAACGACGATGAACCGATAAAAAATTAAAATACTTTGACGAAATGAGTTGTCACTTGCATAAAATGACTATTCCCAAATAGTTAACATAATTTGTTGAAATAAAAAGTTACATAAAACTATTTTTCAATATACTTTTTACTTTGAAAATACTGTTGTTCAACTGAGGGACTACCTATTTTTGCTCATCTGTATTTAATGACTAAAACAACACCCTGTAAACACAGTTTTTTACATCACAATCCATTGAGAAGTCAATTTCACAACATTCATGCGTTTGTCTTTTATTTATTACATCACAATTGTTTTTATATATTTTAATATTTTTATAAGAAACTGCTATTTGTTTCATTTCAGTGTTTACCTTATTTCTTTTATTTCCATTATTAATCATGATACTTTTCTTCTAAAACCTCCTCACATTTGACTTTAATTAAGCCAACGGAGGTATTTTCATAACCTCATACTTGACTTAGTGATATTTTATCATTAACTAGTGGCCCGGGCAGACGTCGTTCTGCCACCGTATAAACCATCCCTGGACCCACTCTGACCCACACAAAAAGTTTCATCAAAATCTGTCCAGCCGTTCTGGAGTTTTAATCAGACTAACGAACATCAATTCATTTTTATTTATATAGATAGATTATTTTATATTTATTAAGTTTCTTCACAAATTCACTCCTTCATTTGTAAATTTCCTCTTCATCACTTCAATCACAATTAATCACTCTTAAGCTGGGGTCCCACGGTCCGCTATTCTACGGATCAGCCACACTCAGCCGACGAGCACGGACGGCGACGCACCACAGGCAGGGCCGGTCCAACGGTGCGTGTCGGTGTGTGTAGATGTTTTTATGTTGTCATAATGCAAAGCGAAAGAAAGAGAGAGAAGAGCGCACCTTTGAAGTTACCGACTGACGATGGATACGGGCGCACCGCCACAGACGTTCTGTGCTATCACGTCGTGCGAGCTGGTCTGCGTGCATCCGCGATTTTACGGACCGTGGGACCCAAGCTTTAGTCACAGCACAAGTCACTTTTTAATAACACTTGTCCTTTTGTACGATGAACAAAACACTTTGCTCAATAAGCACGGTACTGTAAGCTCGCTCGAGCAAGCTCAGTGGTAGTAGAACAGGTTGAAGAGCCTCCGGTTGAAAGGGAACCGCTGCTGCTTAAGCTCGGCGAGCGGCTCGTCGTCGTTCCTGATGCAGAAGTAGCTCGTTATGGCGCTCCGGCATATCGGGCACTTGTCCAGTTTGGCTGCAATATCACAATTATATAAATTAATATAGACTCACGTATCGACGTGGTGGTCGGTGAGGAGAATACATTAAAAAACCTGTTATATCCTACTAATATTTTAAACGCGATAGTTTGTTTGGATGGATGTCTGGATGTATGAATGTCTGGATGGATGTTCGTTC
The DNA here is from genome assembly GCA_963855545.1 of Ethmia dodecea. Lineage (NCBI taxonomy): Eukaryota > Metazoa > Arthropoda > Insecta > Lepidoptera > Depressariidae > Ethmia > Ethmia dodecea. Next base: position 12,116,191 of record OY979457.1, on the reverse strand, counting down.
CTCTTTCACGCAAAAACTACCAAACGGATTTTGATGAAACTTTTCAGTTATATAGCTTACTAGCGACCCGCCCCAGCATCGCACTGGTGTAATCCTAACACTAAAACCTTCCTCTTGAATCACGCTATCTGTTAAAAAAAACCGCATCAAAATCCGTTGCGTAGTTTTAAAGATTTAAGCATACAAAGGGACATAGGGATATAGGGACAGAGAAAGCGACTTTGTTTTATACTATGTAGTGATAAATCAGAATAACACATAGGCTATATTTTATTCCCGTATTCCCACGGGAACGGGAACTACGCGGGTGAAACCGCAAGGCGCTGCTAGTACTTTATATATGTACCTATTATAAAAAAAAGTAAAACTGACTGGCTGATCAACGTATAGCCGAAACCACTATTTCATGATAAATAACATAAACTGTAACAACTGCTGGAAGATAGATTTGAATTTGGACAAAAATTTTACCCGAAAAAGTGGGTATTGCCAGGAATAACATACTTCTGCCGACTGCTTAGGGGATAAAGAGGTCCTGTTCCCGTAGGAAAATTATAGCGCATGTTACTCCCAGAAAAGTAAGCTTTCCATTGGTATATATTGTTTAAATCAGTTCAGTAGTTTCAAACCCTTTTTTTAATACGTGGGTTACAAACAAACAAATCTAATCTTTCGTCTTTATAATATCAGTGTAGATTTATGAATTAATAGGCGTAAGCATGTTTTTATTACAAAATTAATCTAAATGAAAAGTAAAAAAAGTTACTTTCACCAACTGTACCGGTGGTAAGTACAGTATATTCTAGAACATTATATGACCTATTGAATCATCGAACGCTCCGGAATACTGAGGTCGCGGGATAGCTCCACTGACATTGACAGCGCTATCGGATGTTGTGGGTTGAATGTTAATGACAGTATTAGCATTCAGACTGAGATTGGTTTTAAAGATGTGGTATTTAGGGTCCTGTTTAGATTAACTCGTTCATTTACATGTAGTAAAAGACAGGCATCAAAAGTGATCAATTAGTAAATGATTGCAGTGTAACCACAGGACAGTGAGCCCGCCTCATTCGTGACATTACAGAAATACGTTGCACCACATGTGTGTAACCGATATAGGTATAAACTTTACTAACTAGCAGCGCCCCGCGGTTTCAAAATCGTTGTTCCCGTTCCCGTGGGAATACGGAGATAAAATATACACTATATTACTCCGTGACAATGATAATGTAGCTTTCCATTGGCGATATAATTTTTAAAATCGATTTAGTGCTCTAGGCGTAAAAGCGTAGCAAACTAACACAGAAACTTACATTCACATTTTTTATATTTATGGATTATTAAAATAAATAATCTCAAGCCTTTTATCTCCATTTCAGGAAATACCCCAAATTTCACCAGTATAATCTTATTATTACACCGTGGTTTGTACAGTTAGATAACTAGAGAGCCTACATCAATAATATCTTCGTGTGTAGCTTGTCATGGAACAATTCCTAACGCTAGTAGGATTATAATCGATGCACGTACGATCGTGACCCGAGTGCGTAATGCGAGATGCGCATGAGACTGACGCCGAGGGCATGACATTCGACTCGGGATCGAACGAGAACCTTTAACGGGCATAGGCAGTTTAAATTTTTCATTAGTTTTGAATCTTATTTCAATTACATAGAGTTCAATATTTGGTGGTAACTATTTGCCCTCTGTCCGTTAAAGTGTTAAACTTTTATTTGTTCGTTACCATGGAGGCGATCTGAGGTTTGGCCAAATATCTTTTTGCCTATCAACCTTACTATGTAACTGTCTATTTGATTGTCTGTAACATTTGTATGGTCATTATAAGCCGCTGAACATATCTTGATGTTTGTCACTTTCGCATTACATCCAATACATACAAATAGCGCGCCCCATTCAACTTAAGAAAATAAAAATCTAAGAAATAAAAAAATAAAAAGTCAATTATTTTAAGTATGTAAGATAAGGTTTCATTTTTAGCTAGTAAAAGTTGATTGGTGAACTTCGTTCTGAAAGTGACTGTCCCAAACTAGGCAGGGCCTGTACTATGGGTACTAAACAACTGATAAACATACTTAAATCAATATTAAACCAAGCCAATGCACACAAATGTTGGCCCCCAGCGGGGATCGAACCCGCGACCTCAGACTCAGAAGGCAGGGCCACTACCAACTGAGCCAACAGGCCCTCCATTATAACATAGCCATGTCTGTCGGCTTCGTGTCTGGACGTTTAATATTTATTTCAGTATGTTTATCAGTTGTTTAGTACCCATAGTACAGGCCCTGCCTAGTTTGGAACTAAATAACCGTGTGTGACTTGTGTCCCATAATTATTATTATTATTATACTATACTACATGGTTTATAAATATATTGTTAGATTTAAGTCTACCTACTCTTGATTATATGGAGGAGTGGAGGTGAAATGCTCCTCCATCGTGAAAAGGGAAGATCTTACGCCAGACAAGGTGATCGTGACTGGGGACCGCGGTCCAACGGTTGATGTTGGACAGTTGTATTTATACAAACTCATTAGAAAACTCCGATAGCGCGGCTTAGAACTCGGCCGTCTATTGGCGCGTTCTATGTAACTCGGAATTCTATTGGCGCGTTCTATGTAACTCGGCCTTCTATTGGCGCGTTCTATGTAGTGTCGCTACAATTACATAAATAAAAAAATACTTACATAAACATATAACAATGAATTACACTTTTAGAAATTATAAAGAATTACAATTTAAAATACCTCCCCGGGTCATACCAGCCGCAAAGGTGCCAATGACACTCGCTGCGTTGCCGCATTGAATGGCGATTGAAAACCTTTGCGCCGAGTAGGATCCGGAGCGGGCGTCAAAACCTCTCTCTGAGTCTGCAACCAATTTCGGAGACAAAGGTCAAAGCCTCTGACCCCCAGCAACCCGTTGTCTCAAACGCTAAGCCCCTTTTCACACGTGCCGGTTTCCGCCGGGCCGGCGCCGGCTACCCGGCGGCGAAATGTATGGCCGATTGCCCGGTTCCCCGCCGGTACGTATGAAATCGAACGTACATGGCCATATACTTACAGGTACGTATGAAAACGGCCTAATGGATATACTACATGGTTATACTAACGCAGGCAGTGCGCGCATAGGCAGGCGTGTCGGCAGGGCAGCAGAGCGCGCGACAACGGCGCGGCGGCGCATACGCAGCACAACGCGTCCACCCCCGCCGTCTCCCCCGCGTACCCCTCCGTCTCCCCTGCCTCCCCCGTCACGTATAGTTGCTGTAACCATAAAATAATTATTTATCTATTTATTAGGATAATCAATAGAGTACACAGAACCACTTATGTATAAGACTTTCTTGAATCACTCTATCTATTAAAAAAATCAAAATCCGTTGCGTAGTTTTAAAGATCTAAGCATACATAAGGACAGACAGACAGCGGAAAGCGGCTTGAAAGCGGTGAAAATAATTGTGAACGAAAAGCTAAGTCAAGATATTTTACATGCTAGAATAATAATCGTTTTAATCCATGGTTTTGCAAATATAATTTCCAGGATATTTTATTTACATCCTAGCGGTTCTGCGCGGTTTCACCATCGTAGTTATCGTTCCCGTGGGAATACGGGGATAAAATATAGCCTATGTTACTCAGGGATATTGTAGCTTTCCATTAGTGAAAGAATTTTTAAAATCGATCCAGTAGTTTTTGAGTTTATTACAAACATACAAAAAAAAAAAACTTATTTATAATGTTAGTGTAGATACAAAAATCGAGTACCTTCAAGCAGGAGAGATGGCCGTTGGCCTGCTTGAGGTACTGCGCGAGGATGCCGCTGGGCAGAGGACACTGGTCGTCCCGAATGTGGATCACCGTCACCAGCGCCACCTGTTGAATTTAGGGTTTAAAACAACAGCCAAATGCTATAATATCATATTCCGAAGTTTATCTTTATTCATGGACATGGCTCACGCTCTAGTGGCACGACACACGATTCACACGTCTGTGGCACGTGGCTTGCCGTGACATCGGGCAGCTTGCCCGATACTGCGTGCTAGGATTACCACTAGAGTTTCCGCGCTCTAGTAGCACGTTAACACGTCAGTGGCTCGTTGGTCTTCGAGCCTAAGCTACCCCTTGTCCAACTGGTCACGTGCTACCACTGGCGCACTAAGGTAGGAGCGGACCGCCCGGTCCGCCCCGGGCCTCTGGTCCTGGGGGGCCTCTAAATTTCGCGAAAAGTTCTCTTATCAAATCCTAAACAAGGATAAAAGGCAGTTGGGTGTTGGTCGGAGGCACTATGGATGCAAATACGATTAAAGTTACACTAAATTTGTAGGCCCCCCAGGACCAGAGTCCCGCCCTGGGCCTGCAGGGGCCTCCAAATCCAAAATTTCTAAGACCGGTGGGGCCTTGTTCAGTTTTTCCGCCCCGGGCCTCCGACAGGCTTAATACGCCACTGCGTGCTACTTATACAATGAGCTAGTAATACGCTCATTCTACGCACCTTATAGCTCCAGATATTGCTCGCGTTACTTCCAGGCAAATTTAAGACTCAAATAAGCCCGAGTTTATCAATAAGAGGGTAAATGCTCAAGTGGCACGTTCACACGTCAGCGGCACGTTGCTCACTGTGTCGTCGGGCCGCAGCTAGACCGTGTCACACTGGTTATTCGCGATTATTACATCAAGCGAGTAGCACCGACGTATTGTACTTAGCTTGCGTTACTTCCAGACTAATTTAAGATTCAAATAAGCCCGAGTTTATCAATAAGAGGGTAAATGCTTAAGTGGCACGTTCACACGCCAGCGGCACGTGGCTCACCGTGTCGTCGGGCCTCAGCTCCGCCGTGTCGCGCTGGTCCCGTGCCAGGATCACGACTAGTGGGTAACAGGCGCGGGGCGGCTGCCCCAGCTGAGGCGGCTCATCTGTCGACAGCCTCATCGGTTTCTCGTCGTGTGGGTTGCTTCTGTAAGATAATGTAAGTTAGGTATCAGAGGCGTCTAAGCAAATTACCCTTCCCTTCTATTCTCATCGAGGTTAAGATACTGCAACTGAGAACGAAGCAATAATCTAAAAGAAAAATAAAAAAAAAGAAAAATCTCACGCCTTTTATCCCCGAGAGGGTAGGCAGAGGGATTCCATTACTGGATATACCCACATTTCGAGATATATTGGACCCCTAAACGTGATAAGTGGTGAGCCCATCGCCGGACCGGGTCTATTTACACTCAGAATTAATTTTGAGACCAATAATCTAAAGGATTCGAATTTGAAGATTTCATCATAGAAGTCGGAGGTGGTCTGAGTCCGTTTAGAAGTTGATGCTGTGAGAAAAAAATATTAAAAGTAACAAGTCAGTCTACGTTTTAATAACACATTTTACAATGGTTTCTTTTTTTTTGGAAATTATATTATAGTATCACTTGATCAATTAGCATGCTGGTCAATAAAAAATATCTTTTGGAAATCTTATTTGAAAATGACGCCATTAGGTATATTGGTAATAAAATAACATGTTTTCCTCGTTAGCAGATATTTTGCATAAACATATTCAATTACATTTTATGGTTTTAATAATAATTATTATCATTGGATTTTGTGCATAAACTCTTAGATATGCGTCATATGAGCATGATATAATATGTTTTTAAATTAACCGACTGCAATTAAATTAAAATCTATTATTTTTGTAGTTACTTTATAAAAACCCACTAGAAACGTCAATAGCATAAACTCGTATTAGAGATTGATTGAAATCAAACAGCAGAATTTTTACCGACGAGTTGCACAAGATTAAGGTAAGAGTAAGCCTCTTTTCACACGTACCTAACGGTCGCCGGATAGCCGGCGCCGGCTACCCGGCGGCGAAATGTATGGCCGGTTGCCCGCCGGTACGTATGAAAGCGAACGTAGGTTACATCGCCATATACTTCGGCGCCCGCCGGCTACCCGGCAACCGGTACGTGTGAAAAGCAGTAAGTAATGGTAGTGTTTTTCTAGTGTATGTGAGATTATTTTGTTGTGACCTCCTGTAGCCCAGTGGCGGATTTATACTTTTCTTAGGTATAGACCACTTCACTTTAACAGGCAGAGGGCAAATAGTCTGCCAACCTCCAGTGGCGGACTAAGCCTGTCGGAGGCCCGGGGCGGAAAAACTGAATGTGGTCTTAGAACTTCTGGATTTGGAGGCCCCTCCAGTCCCAGGGCGGGCCTTTAGTCCTGGGGGTCCTCCAAATTTAGAGTAGCTCTAATCGTGTTTGTGTCTACGAAGCCTCCAACCAACACCCAACTGCCTCTTATCCTTGTTTAGGATTTGATCAAGAGAACTTTTCGCTAAATTTGGAGGCCAGAACCAGAGGCCCGGGGCGGACCGCCCCTTCCGCCCCTACCTTAATCCGCCAGTGCCGAACCTCTGCCAATAGACGCATGAGCGTATTAATTTTTTTTGAGATTTTGAGCATTTATTTTGAGAACTGACTCCATCGTATTGTTTAAGGAAAAACTGGTTGAGGAAAAGAGTTTGTATTCGATGAGAGCACCTATGGCTATCAATTGTGGTGCGACACCAAATACGATTCAATTTTATCTGCGGTTTAACCTTGTTCATTAGTCTTTAATAGTGTGTACTGGAGGCCACGGGCGGCGATATTTTTTTAATCCTTTAGGGTGGCACCAGGTCGATCGGCATCGGTCAACGTCGATCAAAGTTAATCGACAGGTCTAGTAGCTTTAACTGATCGACGGATACCGTTCGACTAAAACGTTTAGTGCGCCTTGTTATTAGACTATTGACTGTTCTAAGTGTAATTCTTATTGCCTACAGAATAAATACATTTTCATTTTTTCATTTTCGGCATCGGTCGACGTTGATCGATTAACCACCGCTATATTCCATCAGTTTCTTTTTCTTGCGAAATGTATTCACAAGAGGACGCGTTGTTGTTGGCCAGTACGATGTTCGAAACCGACTAATCGATTCTACTATCGATCGACGTTCGAATGAAATATAACATGTCTATGAATATAACCCAACATAACATCAAACTGAAAATTAAAAGTCACACTCTAATCATAAAATGAAACATGTGCATGTTTTAGTTACCATTAACATTAGAACGATAAATTCGAGGCTGTCTCGATCGAATAGGATAGAGTCTACGACTTAGACATCTACTTAGATATGCTTTTCCGGAGTTCCCACGGGAATCTGGAAAAGACCCTTTTGGTATAAATAAACATAGACCTTTTTTGAAATGTCAGAGCCAGAATATTAGAGTTAGACAAATTCTAAAAAAGATACTGATGCTATTTATAGTCCGTCTGTCTGTCTGTCTGTCTTTTATGCTCTATTTTAATAATGGCAATAGGTAGACGCTTGAACTATTTACAGAGTGTGTAGTTATTCTTATAGTCGCTATAAAAAAAAACACTAGCTCGAACGGTGAAGGAAAACGTCGTGAAAAAACCCGCAGGTCCCAGAATTAATTCTGAGACATGTGTAAACAGACACGGTCCGGCGATGGGCTCACCTATCACGTTTAGGGGTCGAATACTCTCGTGAAAAGTGGGTATATCCAGGAATGGAATACCTTTTTTTTTTTTCTTTTTTTTTTTTTTAAGTGGGGAAATCCTTCATCGGATACACACACCACCGGGGGGGATGGTGTGGTTATGCCGGACTCCTACCGGCTAAAACCCCACTGTGTTCCTCCGCTACGCCATAGGGACGTGACCACGGGGAGGCCGAGGCATTACTTCCGCAGCCACGTCGGCGGCCGCCTACCACAACAACTGCGCGGTAGGCCCTCCTCTGCGGGACGGGGGAGTGATCCCTGTCCCGAACGCTCCAAAGGCGCGTCTGAACACCACGCGCGCCTTCGCGACGAGGCCTAACCTGTGGATGGTGATGCGGCACCACCCGGGCCTCGTTGGGCGGGGAGGAGGAGAGAACCACAGGCTCTCCTCCTGCGGCGGATTGGGAGAGAAGAGGGGTCCTCCTCCCTGTCCCTCTCCACCGCTCCCTCTCAGGTTTTTTATAGAGGTTTTCCTTCCTCGCGGTCCGGGCGGTTAAGCCAAGACCCCCGGTCCCACGACATTCTGGAAGCGGGATTACGGTGTACCGACGGTGGCCGGGGAGACGCTCCCCCTGGCCTGCTCGGAGGCAGTGCGAGTGCACACCGAGCCCGCCCCTGCCTCTCCACTGTGCCCTCTGCTAATCAGAGGGACACGCGGAGAGACCCCTGTGGTAGTCTTAGCCGCGACTGGCGAACGGACACAGCAACCCTGTGTCCATTCGCCAGCCCCGTTGCCCGGGGTGCGCCGCGAGGAGGCGACTACCTTGCACCCCAGGAATGGAATACCTCTGCCAACCCCCTCGGGGATAAAAGGTGTGAGATTATTACTATAAAAACAGAAAATGAAAGCGTACAAAAATCAAGTATTTTGCACGATTTTTTTTAATGTAGGTGGTACGATGCCTTTCGTGTGCGCATTCGACTCGCACTTTAACATTATTTGTCGAATGTATCTGATAGTTTTGCAATAAAACCTCATATGTACAACTATTATCAGTCTGGCCAATGATATTATGCAATATTGGTCATACAATTATCACATGTAAATCAACCATCTGAATATTACATCAATGCATTTGCATTTCAACCCGTAACAGTCCACTGCTGAGCTAAGGGTCTTTATTCAGAAATTCTTTTAGGAAGTATGGGCTATAATCTCCCATGCGAGCCCACCGCGGATTGGGAGATAATATTAGGATAGTGGCCATCGAACTGCCAGAACTTTTTAAACCATCCAAGGGTAGGTATTTGACATCGCTTAACGACTTCCACTGTGCGTAAACAACGAAAACCGGTACTAACGGTTTAACGGGCTCGACTTTAGAACAAGGAACCACGCCGATTGGCTTCATATTTTTTTCTATAATAGACCTGGCCAAGACATATTAATTCCCAAAATTTCAATGCGCGGAAACTTCTAGTTTTTAAGCTCTATATTTTTTTATATTGGTGAAAAAACAGTAAATTATTCTCAAATACTACTCACACCTAAGAGCTAGGTTAGGTTAGGTTAGTATGCTAACCACAACGCACAGTGCCAGAACCGAATTGGCCCCTGTTAAGTAGTCTGTCCCAAAAACAAATTCTACCAAAAAAAAACACAAAGCTAATCAAATCAATCAAGAAAAAGAGGCGGCAGCGATATTACGCCAATTTCAACAGATGAGCTTTTTTTTTAACAGGCGGTGGGATTTTCATACAAACTTATTTTTCAAATATCACGAAAACTAGGCATCTCCGCGCTCTGGGAGTTAGCGGGGACGGTAAGACTGACTGACTGACCGCCACCAACTTTGCTTAACCAGTGTGATCGTTACAAAAACACTGGTACTGCAGGGCTACGATCGCCTCTTACTTATTATTTATTATACATAGATTGCAATTTTATTTACTTATATAAAACAAACAATACAATAGGTAGTTAATGGTTTAGAACGACGTTGTTTATTAATAATAAATTATACTCAACAATACATATTAATTAATAGTACCTACATCCATTTGTATTCAAAACGTGACTCACCACCTTATATTATTATAATGTTTTAATTTATTATGATAGATGAGATGATATAATAATCCAACCACGGAGCCGGAGGTATTAATAAGGAATGTTGTATCAAAATCTAGAAAAACCAAATATTAAAAGAAGTATCTAAGACGTAAGGCACCTGGTCTATTAAAAATAAGTTGACAAAACTTCTTACGGGAATAGGAAATCTACTATATAAAAATAAGTCGGGTTTTCCTTCCTGACGATTTAACTCGAGAACTGACGAACCGATTTCCATGGTTTTGCATTCGTTGGAAAGGTCTCGGGCTCCGCAAGGTTTATAGCAAAGAAAATTCAGCATTGCACCCGTTCAAAGCCGGGGCGCGTCGCTAGTGCTATCTAAAATAAACATAAAGGATATTTTTCTAAAGTCCTTGAGCCTGAACAGTGATATCAAAGGTCCCAAGTCTGCATCCAACATCAAAAAAGGGACCACATCAGCGACGCCTACAGAAGGAGCATTCCAAATTCCAACTCCTCATAAAACTAAAATGACGGAAACGATGCGTAAATAAACCTTGGTCGCGTAAATCCAAACACAAATACACAATCCTTCGGAAACGGGAAACGAAATTGTTGCTCGGAGAAAACTATTACGATAACTATTCTGAATGACCAATAAAATGGATTTAACGTGTGTACCTTACCAATACATAAAACACGACGTACCTATACAACCTGTACAAAAGACTGGGCGGATAATATACGAATTAATTATACAACGCGTGATTTGTATTTTTGTATGTTTGTTACGAATAAACTCAAAAACTACGGGACCGATTTTAACATTATTTCACCAATGGAAAGCTACACTATCTCTGAGTATCACATACTATGTTTTATTCCAGTATTCCCACGGGAACGGGAACTACGCGGGTGAAACCGCGCAGAACCGCTAGTATAAAATAAAATGGGCCCAAACTCGAGGGGTTTATGAGTAACCGTTGAGGAGTTGTGATATCCACCTCCAGGCTCAATATTTAATTAGAGAACTTATTTCTCCGCCATGTTTAAAACTAACATAGTAACCGCGACTTCCTCATTGTTACACTCCGAGAATTGGGTAGTTGACAGCATCGAAATTAAATTGCGAGTAGTCATACATTAAAAAGATTATCCCAAAACACCTCAAAATATGTATTTCGATTTTCAATTTACAATTATAGCAAATTTAAAAATAATAAACAATCAAAAAAAGTGCTGCAATTGAGTACTACAAACTATGACGTCACGGTTTGCTATTTCAGTACATTTTCCATAGTAAAATTTCGTTTTGACAGATCGTAAAAAGTAACTGATTTGACTAGGTAGGACACAACCCTATTGAACTCGTGCCCGTGTAGACAATTGACAATCGATACCTGATCTTCTATTGTTTCAAAACTATGCAACTGGGCTTCGTAAACACCGTCTGGGAACTAAGATAATCGGCTTTCAATTAATTGTTGCATTGTGTATATTGGCCTTGCCCACATCCCGTTTTTTCCTTTCCCGCGGAATATTCCAGTATTATTTTCAGATTTCTTCCCCTGCGCTCAACAACTAGCAAAAGTTTAAGCAACCAGCAGGCGTATTCAGGGAGCTTCGATATTCGATATCGGAAAATCTGTCGAACACTTTCGAGATGGGCTGATGTTGGTATCGAAAACTTTCGAGATGGGCTGATGTTGGTATTGAAAACTAATGTCATATGTGACATAAGGATTCGGAAAATTTTCCGTGTCTGTCAGAAACGCCTAGAATAAAGTTTCCAAAGTCGATAGATTCGACATCGGAAAATTTTTCACTCGATCTGAATCGAACGGAAACGGTATCGAGTCTCCGTGAATACCTACGCAGACCAATCGATCGGTCGTCGATCGACGGCATCGATCTGGTAACACCAAAAAAAATGTTTTTATTCAATGTAGGGGCGTCTAAGGCCATTGAAAAGTCATTGGGACTCCACCGCTTGGCTATGTATAGTTGAGGAGAAGAAGCGGGGCAAGAAACTCCTCAACACATTTGAGTTTGACAATCAGTAACGAGTACAAACTACAAATATCATGGTTTTAATGCTTTGCTGAGCTGGACAAAACTTACACGAAGCATTGTCTTGTCATTCAAATACTCATCTAACTTATAATATGCATTCGGTATAATATATATAATTTACACATGTCTCAGAAATAATTCTGACACGCAGACACGGTCTGGCGATGGGCTCACCATCTATCACGTTTAGGGGTCCAATGTATCTCGTGAAATGTGGGTATATTTAGTAATGGAATACCTCTGCCTACCCCCTCGGGGATGAAAGGCGTGAGATTTATATAATATGCCATTTTAGATAATACCATTTGAATGTAAGTTTTGAAAAAAATTCTGGCTGGTTTCTCCGCAATCCTATCAATGGTTTACTAATGTATATGGGACAAAAACAGGAAAATACTACTATAGGCTATGTCCTTCCTTAGTTCTAAGTGTAATTTTCAATTACCTACAGAAATAAATACATTTATTATCCATCTATTCCTTTTCTTTTTTAAATATAAAAGAAGAAAATGACTGGATGACTGATCTATCAACACACAGCCAAAACCGCTGGTTCTAGAGACATGAAATTCTGCACTTAAAAGATATATGACGTAAGTGAGCACTAAGAAGGGATTTTTGGAAATTCCCAAGGAAACGGGGAAATAAAAAACCGGCCCAATGCGAGTCGGACTCGCGCACGAAGGGTTCCGTACCATTTTATATATAAAAATGGTAAAAAATTCACGTTTGTTGTATGGGAGCAAGAGGAGGAAATATTGATTTTATTGTTTTTTAGTATTTGTTGTTATAGCGGCAACAGAAATACATCATCTGTGAAAATTTCAACTGTCTGTCTAACTATCACGGTTAATGAATAATGAGTGATGTGAGCTTGGTGACAGACGGACAGAACGGCAGCGGAGTCTTAGTAATAGGGTCCCGTTTTTGGGTACGGAACCCTAAAAACGGATTCAACGCGGGCAGACTTATTTTCTCTCACGCCTTTTATATCCGAGGGGGTAGGCAGAGGTATGCTATTTCTGGAAATACCCACTTTTCACGAGAATATTCGACCCCTAAACTTTGGTGGTGAGCCCATCGCCGGACCGGGTCTGTTACACATGCCTAACAATAATTCGGAGACCTGCGGGTTTCCTCACGATGTTTTCTTAACTTATTTTTACAATTTAAATTAAAAAACTTTGGCCGTTTCGAGATTTGGAAATTTGACTTTGTAAACGGCTTAGTTAAAGTTAACATTCAGGTTCTAAAAAGTAGTTAACCTCAACCGGAAAGCGCAGTGCAATGCTCCGCAAATCAGGTTTCACAATAACTACATAAACATTGCAGAAACTGTTTTAAATTACAATCAAGGGTGGGGTCTCCTCAGTCAGCGTACTTCTGAGAATCTTGGTCATAAATCGGTTAGTCGAAAATGAACTTTAATGAAGACAGATTAGATTTCACTAACAAAGTTTTTTTTGGGGATAACTATATAGATACACGAAACTTAAATGGTTCTTACATTTCTGAATTGGCAAACTGATCTCAGCTACTTAGGTATGCCGTCAATAAAACAAGATATTCACATCGGTTATGACAATAGGTCGTAAAGTATTCTCCTCCCCCCTTTATGAACAAAATCTGCCGGGTCAGCTAGTGTCCTATAGAATCAATGTACAAAAAAGGGTACGGGGTATCGGAAGTTAGAAGCAGCGGTAGCCCCATGTTTCGTTGTAACGAGTCGAGGTCACCACCAAGTAGATGTGGGGCTTAGAAACAACTTCATTTCTCCATCGTAAAACGTTTGATATTGACCATGAGAGTCAACATAAAATACCGCGAGATCGCGCGGTTTGACACGAATACATAATTACCCGCAGAGATCAAGGCCGGCGCGGGCGCCGCGATGCGCGTGAAAGGCCTGTCTCGCCACACGTGCGCAGCCTAAGGACGATGGCATTGGAGCTTTGAGTATTAAACCAACAGGAGACGTCACTAGTTTCTTTGCAAAAAAGTCTGCCAACTTCTGCGCGGGGGACGAGGAAACGTACACAAATAAACGTTAACACAAACGCATTTTTTGAGAAAACAATTAAACACTAGCTTGAACTAGAAACACACAAATACATTCACCAATCCGAGCACTCGAAAAAAACTAGTTGCATATAACAAGTATGATCGTTGACCGACACTTTTTTTTTGCAGAGGGGAACGCCTGTCAGTGGGGTCTCCGGTTGGTTTAATACTCAAAGGCGCAGCCTAAGGATGATGGCATTGGAGCGATATCTTTACCCGGCTACGGAAAGCTATAATTTTAACCAAAAAAAATACGACTTCAAAAAGGAAACTAAAAAAAGTAAAAAAGCAATAGTCGCCACTACGATTTTCGAAGGTTCCTATCGATTTCGCTGGGATGCCATTATGAGATTCTAGTTTCCTTATCAGGGTACCACCCTTGGGAAATCTCCTTTCGAACAAAAAAAGAATAATCAAAATTTGTTTATAAACGACAAAGTTATCTGCGAACATACATACAAATATTTATATATACGGTCGAATTGAGAAAACTCCTCCTTTTTTGAAGTCGGTTAAAAAGGAAGGGTTACGTTGTTCACATTCCATGTATGTATGTCTGTCTGTATGTTCCACCGTAGCGATTACATGACGCAACTGATTTTAATGAATGTGCAGTCAAGTCAATAGAGTATTTATTACTAGTCAAGTCCCAGTAACATGACATGTTATGCTACATTCAGGAATAGTGTATAGTCCAGTCATTTAAGCTTAAATTAGGTAAGAATCTCGGAATTCGAGATACCCAGCTGTAAGTCTGTAAATATTTGTATATTGACACCCTAAAAGTTGTCTCAAAACCTACATATGGTAGGGTGTACGCAACTATTAAATTTCAAGGTCAAAGGTCACAAAAATCGGGTTTTTGCGCTTTTTTTGTAAATATCTCAATTCCTATGGGTTTTTTGCTATTTGTATTTCTAATCAATATTGTAGAATACAACATTCTCTACAAATTTTGTTTAAAAAAAATTTTCATACGGTGAACCGTTTTTGAGATAGAGGGCGGAGAGCGCGCGGTCACAGCGTCACTTCAGGTCAACCGGTGCCTCCGGTCGAAAACGCCTAACCACTATTATATTATAGCACAAGCGGTGTTTGTAATGAATAAACTCAAAAACTTGGCTGATTTTAAAAATTGTTTCACAAATGGAAAGCTAGAGTATTCTTCAGTAAAATAGCCTATATTTTATTCCCGTATTCCCACGGGAACGGGAACCATGCGGATGAAACCGCGCGGAACCACTATTATATATGACACTAACGGTTCTGCGTGGTTTCACCCGCGTAGTTCCCATTCCCGTGGGAATACGGGAATAAAATATAGCCTATGTTACTCAGGGATATTCTAGCTTTCCATTGGTGAAAGAATTTTATAAATCGGTCTAGTAGTTTTTGAGTTTATTCATTACAAACACCGCTTGTGCTATAATATAATAGTGGTTAGGCGTTTTCGACCGGAGGCACCGGTTGACCTGAAGTGACGCTGTGACCGCGCGCTTTCCGCCCTCTATCTCAAAAACGGTTCACCGTATGAAAAATTTTTTTAAACAAAATTTGTAGAGAATTTTGTATTCTACAATATTGATTAGAAATACAAATAGCAAAAAATCCATAGGAATTGAGATATTTACAAAAAAAGACCCGATTTTTGTGACCTTTGACCTTGAAATTTAATAGTTGCGTACACCCTACCATATGTAGGTTTTGAGACAACTTTTAGGGTGTCAATATACAAGTATTTACAGACTTACAGCTGGGTATCTCGAATTCCGAGGTGAAACTACTAAAATGACTGGACTAGTAATACATACCAAGGGAAGTAAAATAAGAAATGTTTCAAATTACATGTAATTGTCTACAAACATTTGATCTGAGGTTTTCTTATTTACTTCCCGAAGTGTGTATACTTTTTTCAGCTTGACGGAGGAGGCCGTTGGCCGGAGGCTTCGTTTAGAGCGGGTCGAAAGTTGCCACTTTCCGCCCGGAGAAGTGAAAAAGCTTTTGCCCACGGTTTCGCTAGCGACGGTGTACTTACGTATATTCCACCGTGTACGTTGCAAATAAATACAAGAGTTAACTATCAGGTCTGCATAAATACGATTCTAGAGACTCATATCTTGAGATCTGGGCGCACGACATCGCAACATTTCTTGCCTGCTTTTAAATTAGCAACATTGTTATTTTTAACCGGCGACGTTTCGGCGGTTGACATTTTATTATTAGTGCGTGGGAGACTTTTGTCTTTGCAGCTAGACGTCAGACGGAGGGTGTTAAAAGGTCACAACAACTATAAAACCAATTCACAGACTAATTAATGACCAAACGCCATGTAAATAAGATTGACCTATCGAAAAGTTACATACACAAACTAATTATCGCAAAAATAACGGACCCATATTACACTGGCATGCCCACCACGCTTGTAAAGAACTAATTAGACTAGCTTTTAACCACTCTTAACGTTTTGCAAAGTCACTTAGCCTTAGTCACTTAGTAGTAGAGTCAAGTCAAAGTCAAAAGTTTTTATTCAATGTAGGGGCTTATAAGTCCTCTTTTTGAAAGTCATTCCCAAGTAACATTTAAGCAAAAAAATATTATATTTGCCAGCGCATTACCAGCTATAAGCTTATTAAATGATGTACAAGAGTGTAAAAATATGTTTAGGACTCTACTAAAGTATAACTGTACAACTGTATACAGTATAGCTGATTAACGGCTGTGTAGAGCCTAATTTTTTACCTTTAGCTTTTAAATAGCATTGGAAAACACTAAAATACAGACTGCGGCGTAAGAAACTGCGTTCAGCAACTTTATACGACATAAACTGTATATTGCTCTCAAATTATACTTTTGTATAACCTACTTCTGTACAAGAGCATTAAATATTGTTATAGCCTGAATATTAGTGTAAAATTACTCTATTGTTCAGCCTTCAAGTTAAGCTTAATAACAGCTGTACAACGGAAATCTAGGATACTCTTAGCAAGCAATTCGCTTTATAATAGTGTAATACAATTCTATCTCATGTAGAAGAGTTTAAATTTACCCTTTTTTAAAGCCTAATGCGATTGGCATACATTTTTCCCTTTTTACAGTTTTTCGTGTTTAAGAAGATTAAAGTTATTATTATTAGTGTTCGCATACACAATTATCCAGCTTATCGATTATTTTGAAACTAATATAGCTTAAAATCATTCTATTTATTGGATACAACAAATAACAAAACTACACAACGTGAACAAGAGTTAAGATGGATATAAAACCATGGAAAAAACAAAAAAGGAACGGAGGAATAAGAAGAAAATTAAACAAAGCTTATTCCGAACGTGAACTAACGGAACAAAATATAATTTTACAAGGGCACGGACAGCCAAATTCCAAGTTGGTATCACCACCATGCAATGAGTGTTCCGTAGAATCAAAATTGTTGAATCATGATGAAATAGCAAATATCTGTGCTGAAGATATGTATGTTGGGTTAGTGACATGCGGTGAGGGTTCTGTACAGGCAGAATCGGGTATAATCGAGCAAAGTATGGACAATTATAGCGAAATGGTTGAGTCTGAAAGTTCATCAGATGAAGACGAAGCAAATCTAAATTTATTGTTTCGCAATTATATAAAAAAGGGGCAAGGGGACAAGAATATTTCGCAAAGTGCATTTAAAAAAAAAATTCGTTTGTTATAAGTTTATTTATGGGATATTTTTTAGGAGTCCATCTTAATAATCCCTTCTTTTCCCAGCAACTTGGCACGATGGATAGCTTAGGTTTCCCTCTTTCGATTGTCTCTACAATCTTGAATGGCATGTTGATCCTGAAAAAAGCAATATAGCAAAAACCTTGAATGCAGTTTTCTTTCCTTCTAAAAATAAACTAAAGTTAAATAAGTAAAAAAAAATAAACTAAACGGGCCTTGGTTTGGGTCATAATGAGGTTTTCTATATTTTCAACTGAACCCTAATTAACTGTATTAATGAATATGAATAAGACTTAAGACAGCTTCTATAGTACCTAAATACTAATGTACAGACAATGTTACTCTTTAGGCTGAGATACGTTCTTAAATAACGACTCTGTTATGCAAAAAGCTGCATTAAGGGTTACTAGAAGAGCAAGAGCTGTATAAACTAAGGACGCCATTTTATCATAACCTATAAATTGCATTCCAATTTTACGAGATATTTTTTTGTTTGTTTTTGAAATTTCAGTACAAATTTACAAAGGATTTTAACTGTATAGTATACACAATTACGTTTACTATCAATAGAACAGTCCGGGTTACTCTTAAAACTGTTTTCAGATATGATCACATATTTGTTGTTACAGAAAAAATGTATGTATATTCCTTATTTCAAAGGGGCGTGAGTTTTGAGCTTAAAACTAGTATATATATTCACATAAAAATATTAGTCGCAAGCATAACAACAACTATAAACAGTAAAGAGTTCTTACCACTTAGTTATTAAATATTTTTTCACTTACACTTCACTTAAGGTCTCTGCCTTGGCACATAGTAAATTAAGAGATAAAATGGAGAATGAATTCAACCACGAACACAATTATAATATATTTATTCTTCTATTAAGATTTTCACAAGCCTGAGTCTGTATAAAAGAATAAAAAGGAAAATTAGAGAATGGAAGCTGTATGAAAGTATCTAAATAGTATCTTAGCCAGCCAAATAGTACAGCTATTATGCAGCGGTTATACAGCTAAATCTACACTTAAAGCTGTATAATTTTGGGGCCCATTCCGGAGTTACAAGGGCTGTATAGTTTGCTATACAGTCTATATACAGCAACGTTTAACAGCCTGTAGCAAACAAATAGTCCAGAATACAGCTTTTATACAGTTTAAAATGTTACTTGGGTTGCGACTCCACCGCTTCGCTATGTATAGCTGAGAAGAAGCGGGGCAAGAAACTCCTCAACACATTACTCTTATAAACAATCAATATGCCTAATACAAAGTACAAGTTACATGGTTTTAATGCTTTGCTGAGCTGGAGAAAGAAAGAATTCAATACAATACAATAACTCTTTATTGTACACCAAGAGTAGTTTAGTTGTTTTGAGTTTTGATGTCATATTAGCCGTAGAAAAGATGACCGTTGGGGTAGACATGTTCTAGAGTGGAGACAGCGAATCGGCAAGCGTAAGGTAGGACGCCCTCAGCGTAAGGTAGGACGCCCTCAGGCTAGGAGCGACGACCTTTGCAGGGTGACTGGAGCAGCTGGATGAGAGTTGCCGAGAATCGAGCTAAATGGCGTGCAATTGGAGAGACCTATGTCCAGCAGTGGACTGCTATAGCCTGATGATGATGATGAGTGTTGATGGAGCGGTGTACGATTATGCGCTGTTTGGGAACCATCGCAGTCAGATACGCAAAATGTCAGAATTCTGCCATTTTGCTTATTTCACTATTATTGTAAACCATATTTACTAGTGAGATTAAAAAGAGCTGCCCTTGAGTTTCTTCCTGGTTCTTCTCGGGGTACTGCATTTGGAACCAGCAACTCGTTGGTGAAGATGGGCTGCTATTTACATTTAGCCAATCTTCATGGACAAGTTCAAAGTGCCTTATTATTAGAGTATTGACTTTTCTAAGTGTAATTATCAATTACCTACAGAAATAAAATACATTTTCATTTTCCACATTTTGTGTATCCGACATTTTGCGTTTCTGACATTCTGCGATGGTTTGCGGACAGGTGTACGTACCCCGTGAAGTTCAAGTGGCTTGCCGCGAGTATTTCCGGCAGCGAGCCCCACAGTGTAGTATGGAGACCTCGAACCGGCGCGCCCCACCAGCAAGCATGCCAGTACCGCACTGTCGAGGACACCACGCAGTTGACACCTGAGAAACAAGGTTATTCAATTGATCTCTAATATTGTTGTTATTATGATAGAGAGAGATATAAGAGCAGTGACAGCCTTCCGGTAAAGAGCCCGCTTCTCATGATGATAATCAGTGAGGCTCGGGTTCAAATCCTGGCATGTACCAATGAGTTTTTAAAAACTTACGTACATATTCATCACGATCTCAGAACTATTCTGAGGCATGTGCAATTAGGGCATGCAATTCGGATATCCGGATATCCGTATTATTCGGATATTCGCCACATTTACTATTCGAATAGTATCTACATAATTATTCGGATTTTTTTAACAATCCGAATACTTACGTTTTAATTTTGTTTGGTAAAAATATCCGAAGATGAAAAGGAAGAGACAGCTAAGACATTGAATTAACAATTTTTTGTTTGTTTTCTTTATTTATATACTTAGATTTAATAATAATGTAGTGAAGTATCAACAAAACATTTGTCCGAAAACGATGACTTAGATACATTGTCAGGGTGGAAATGGCGCTATTGGATCGAGTAAGAGGAAGAATGGTTCCCAAAACCACTGGTGGAACAAAGAAGCTAGAGAGATTGTTGAACGAAAGAAGAAAGCCATGGATGCATTGGCGATGAGGACCAGAAAACCAGTAGATGCCTGAGTAACTGAAATATGTAGTGAAAATGGTAGAGAATTAATATAGAAGGATAAAATGAAAAAATGAAAGATAAGATTGAGCAAATGAAGAAGAATATGGATGAAAAGAATGAAAGAAAGTTTTCCGACAAATTCCGGGAAAATTAGAAATTGTTCTGGGAGCAAGTTCGGGTGTTCCGGGGAGTGTCGCAAAATACAAGAACGAAGGTGATCAGAGATGAGAATGGGGAGCTAATAACGGAAGAGGATAGAGTGCTGAGGCGATGGATGCAATATTTCGAGGGATTATTTGAATGTGATGATTTCCTACCTCAAGCAGATCTTGCACCTGTACCTGCACCTGTAGATCTGCTCGAGGAGAATAGAGATGAAAACGAGATTAGTGTGCATGATATTACGAGGCTGAAGCTGCAGGGTATGACAGAATATGTGTGGAAATGCTGAGAGCTGGAAAAGGGGTGGTAGCTTCTTGGTTGTTCTTAATTTTTAAGAAATGTCGGGCCAGCGGTAAAGTGCCGCAAGATTGTCAAAAAGCCGTAATAGTGCCTCTTTTTCTAGAGCAACAACACCTCGCCAAACATCAGAAGGTGTTTTTCGCCTTCATAGACCTGGAGAAGGTTTATGACAAAGTGATGAGGAAAGAAATGTGTGTTAAATGGCGCCTACACAGACTGGTTAAACATCTCAAGGGGTGTTAGACAGGGCTGTGTAGCATCGCCGTGGCTCTTTAACCTATTCATGGACAGATGTTTGGATGATCTACGTGAGCGTGATTGTGAATTAAAAATGAGTGCGACCACCATCAAATGCCTCTTGTACGCCGACGACAAAGTCATCCTTGCATAGTCGGCGTCCGAGGTGCAAAAGATGGTGGATATAATGAATGCAGCATTTGAGAAGAAGGGCATAAAAGTGAATGTTGCAAAAACTAAAGTGATGATTTTTGAAAGAGAAGATTGTATGACAGAGTGTGATATAAAGATCGATGGTGAGAAACTTGAGCAAGTGAAAGAGTTAGTGTATTTGGGTAGCGTGTTTACAAGGGATGGCAAGTTTGAGAATGTTAATATAAGAAGAGTATTGAAAGGAAATTCAGTGAAAGGGGCTCTGAATAGCCTTGTGAGTCGTGTCCAACAAGGCAGGGATGGCTATGCATAACGCGGTTCTGGTCCTGACGCTGATGTATATGCTAGTGAATGCGGATATATATATTATGATTACGAAAGAAGTGTGGTTTGAAAGAAGATGTAGTGACAAGGATAGAAAAGGGGATATTTAGCTGGTTTGGTAGAAGAGTAACGAAAGAGATAGAAGAGAGAATAAAGTAGTATTCGAAAAATTCGTATTATTCGAAGTATTCGAATACCACTTTTTTTTTTATTCGAAATATCCGAATACCTTTTTCGAACGAATAATGCATGCCCTAGGCATGTGCAATAGACCCGGTCCGGCGATGGGCTCACCACCTATCACGTTTAGGGGTCGAATATTCTCGTGAAAAGTGGGTATTTCCAGAAATGGATAGTTGACAGCATCGAAATTAAATTGCGAGTAGTAATTCATTAAAAAGATTATCCCAAAACACCTCAAAATATGTATTTCGATTTTCAATTTACAATTATAGCAAATTTAAAAATAATAAAACAATAAAAAAAAGTGCTGCAATTGAGTACTACAAACTATGACGTCACGGTTTGCTATTTCAGTACATTTTCCATAGTAAAATTTCGTTTTGACAGATCGTAAAAAGTAACTGATTTGACTAGGTAGGACACTACCCTAATGGAATACCTACCTCTGTATACCCCCTCGGGGATTAAAAACGCGTGATTTTTTTTTATTATTATGAGATTTTTGCTGGTTCTTCTCGGGGATTTGGAACCGACCAACTAACACCCAGGGTTTTATTAGGTTCCCCTTCGTAAGTTCAACAGTTGTTAAACAAATTTTCAAACAACAAGACGAAATCCAAAACTCATTATTTCACAAAACAACGTCCGCTCGGTTCTGCGCGGTTTCATCCGCGTAGTTACCGTTCCCGTGGGAATACGGGAATAAAATATAGCCTATTTTACTCAGGGATTTTCCTAGCTTTCCATTGGTGGAAGAATTTTTGAAATCAGTCGAGTAGTTTTTGAGTTTATTCGTTACATACCTACATAGAAAAATACAAATCTTTCCTCTTTATAATATTAGTGTAAGTAGATGTAAATTTATTATTCAATTTGTTATCGGCTCAAGGGCAAATGGCGGACGGTGAAGAAAGATAATCATGTCCATTAATAAAATATATTTAGTAATCTTGTTGCACAACAATTCCAAATTTAAATTTAATAAACATTTTTATTCAACGTTATAATGTGGAATTCATTTATTAAAGGTCTTTTTTTTATCTACCTCTGTTTCGTGAAGTGTTTTATAGCACAATAGAGGAAGCTGAGAAAAAACTTAAATTTAAAAGTTTATAAACACCCAGACAAAAAAGATCATATAAACACTATAGCGGCTGGACAGATTTTCTAGAACACTCTCGATCAAAACTAAATCAAAATCTGTGTGCATGAACATGTCTGTTGGCTTCGTGTCTGGGTGTTAATATTTATTTAAGTACATATGTTTATCAGTTGTTCAGTACCCATAGTACAGGCTCTGCCTAGTTTGTGACTGAATAACCGTGTTTAAATTGAGTCCCAAAAAAAAACTTTTCCAATTGTTTTGTTTTTATAAATTTCTAAAAAACACTGTTACTAAAGAGCTTATTACACTGTCCTAAATTCAGTGACAAAATTAAGAAAGATATAGGCTTCTGAATTCAGCAACTACGAGTACCTATATTAGTATCTGGAAGGCAACTATGCTGACCATTACGCTGAAGCGCTCGTAGCCATGCGGTGCCAGTGTGTTTCTAACGATCACACTGGTTAAGCAATGTTGGGTGCGGTCAGTCAGTGAATGGGTGACCGCCTTGTGGCATTTATATCACGAGCGCTTCCGTGTTTCGGAAGGCACGTTAAAGTGTTAGTCCCGGTTTTCGTTGTGTTTACGCACAATGGAAGTCGTTACGCCATGTCAGATACCCTTGGGTGGCTTGAAACATTCTGACTGTTAAGTGGCTACTAGCTTAACACCATCTCCCAATCCGCGGTGGGCTCGCGTGGGAAATTATAGCCCATACTTCCTCATGTGTGAGGAAAGACCCATAGCTCAGCAGTGGGCTGTTACGGGTTGATGATGATTAGTATCTGAATTTAGGATCCTATAATGCGATTAGGACTTAATTCAGTCAGTTTATTTAGGAATAGGCCATAGGCCCCAAAAGTCGCTCTATGCCTTATTATATTTAAATATGTATGCGTACAAGTGAAAGCAAATAAAGGCAAAAATGTAGGGGTTGAATCAAAGAGATTAAAATATAATAGGGCATAGAGGGGACAAAGCGAGGAAAATTTGAAGCCAAAAGTTATTCCAAGTGGAATAAGTCTAGTACAATTTCGACCGAATGACAGCTCGCGTTCATACTAACCGACATGACGCTTGAGCTTCAAACATGCTTCAAAGTTTTGTATGAAAATATTCCCAATGCCCCCTCTATGTCCTATTATATTTTAATCTCTTTGGGTTGAATAAGTCTTACAAGAAAATTTGAAGCCCAAAGTTATTACAAGTGGAATAAGTCTAGTACAATTTCGACCGAATGACAGCTCGCGTTCATACTAACCGACATGACGCTTGAGCTTCAAACATGCTTCAAAGTTTTGTATGAAAATATTCCCAATGCCCCCTCTATGTCCTATTATATTTTAATCTCTTTGGGTTGAATAAGTCTTACAATGTAACTAATAAATACCAGATGCTTAAATTGTTAATAATGTACCAGCACTAATTGAAGTAGTTTGTGTTCTGTAGCTAATTACTAATTACATTTACATTATTCTAACGACTTCATTGTTTAGCCAGCGTAAATAAAGCGCTATAGTCCAGTCGAAATAACAAGAGTTAAAAATTCGGAATAGGTAATTAGTTTTAAAATATCAATTTTCAGCTCTACATGGTTACTCCAAAGTTGAATTTATATTTGAGGGCAACCATGTAGGGTGCCAGAATGGTTTCTGCACAGGGTTCCTGTTTATTTCCATTCCCGTGGGAGTTTCCAAAGGTATCTTTTGCTCGTTTAGGTAGGTATAGTACATATCGGGGTCATACTTGCATGGACACCGAAGGGTATCTGACATGGCTTTACGAGTTTTACGACTTCCATTGTGCGTAAATACAACGAAAACCGGGACCAAAAATTTAACGTGCCTTCCGAAACAAAACATTCACTGACTGACCTCAGCCAACTTTGCTTAACCAGTGTGATCGTTACAAACACACTGGCACCGCATGGGCTGCGAGCGCTTCCGCAATTGTTATAGATTAACAAATTCGTTTTAGTTCGATATCTAGTATTCAAAGGAAAATTCATATTGTAAAGCAATAAAAAGTAGTTGCATAAAGCGATATGTACGGTCGATTACCATACGACAATTTACGCCATGCGTTCTGGACCTACATTTAGCAAGAAGGCTATTCAGGTGGTTACATTAACAGTATGCGAGTTTCCGTTGCTAGAAAGCATTAGGCATTTTGCTTACACACCTTTTTTTTTGTTATACAATATAGGTAGATGCAAGAATAAAAATAGAGTATATAAGAGTATAAGTATAGTATATAATTTTTAACAAAAAAAAACGACTTCAAACAGGACAATAAAAAAAGAAAAGCACTAGTCGCCACTACGATTTTCGAAGGTTCCCCTCAATTTCTCTGGGATGTCATCATCAGATCCTGGTTTCCTTGTCATGGTACCCTTGAGATATCTCATTTCCAACAAAAAAAGAATAATCAAAATCGGTTCACAAACGACGAAGTTATCCGCGAACACACATAAAAAAAATATACTTATACGGTCGAATTGAGAAACCTCTTTCTTTTTTTTATTTGGTTTAAAAAATGAAAATTTGTGCGTTTGTTGGTTCATCTATCCGACTAGGGTGAGTTATTGAGAACGCGGAAAAACTATTTGTATTAATTACTGCGGGAATTGGGAAAAAACTAAATTTCACAACGCTCGCTGCTGACGGATCTACTAATAGTATGACAAAAAATAAAATGCAGTAATATATTTCTTCCAGAACACCAGCCATCGAAAACAATAGCATCAAATCTAAAAGAAAGTAATAATCTGAGAAGGAAAAACCAAAGACATCGAGAATAAAAGTCCGGAACAGTCGAAACCGTGAGTGGATCACTAGTTCAAACAACTAATCGAGGTTAACGCACCGAGCTGCGCGGGCGCACCGAGCGAGTGCACATGCACTCAACGCAGCAGTAAGTTGAATTAGTGTTGATACGGGATATTGATAAATTGGGTATTATGGTAATCAGCCTATATTAACGTTTCATTGGAGGAACAGGCATCTTCCTCAAAAGGGATCTTTTGGAAAGGCTGAAACGAAAACATAATGGGGAAAGGGCAAGTGAATGGCGAACGACCGAAAGTTCGAGGAAATGGTACTTCGAAATTCGAATTATCGCAAGTAGAATCCTCGTATGATTCGAGACTGATAAAGAAAGAGAACTGTGTTCCGATATATAAGTAAACTAGCGACCCGCCCCGGCTTTGCACGGGTGCAATGCTAACACTGAAACCTTCCTCTTGAAACATTCTATCTACTAAAAAAACCGCATCAAAATCCGTTGCGTAGTTTTAAAGATTTAAGGGACAGAGAAAGCGACTTTGTTTTATACTATTTAGTGATAGTGATACTGATAAGATAAATAGGTAGTAAAAAATATGTGGTAAGTGACAAGAGTACAATATTTTCCAGACAAAATCATATTTAGGTACATTTAATTTTATTATTTTAGAAAGGTCCTCTGTCATTTTATTTATTACTTTTGCTTTAAGTAATATTTAACCGAATCATAGTGGGTAGACGTCAGACCATAATTTAACATGCCAGGATTTGAACCCGAGCCTCAGCCCCTTTTCACACGTTCCGGTTTCCGCCGGCACGGCGGCGAAATGTATGGCCGACTGCCCGGTTGCCCGCCGGTACGTATAAAAGCGAACGTACGTGGCCATATACTTCGCCATCCGCCGGCTACCGGCAACCGGTACGTGTGAAAAGGGGCTTCGGCTATCACTGCTCTTCTATGTAGTATCGCTACATAAGTAAAAAGTAAATAGCTATTCCAGTATTGCAAATGTCCATGGTTTACTCTCCCGCATTGCAGAGGCACGGTTGTTACGACAGTTCCTGCCCGAGCTGCACTCTACTTACACCCCTTATCGCTGATCGTGATTATACTTGCAGCAAGAAACTATTTAAATGGGTCTTATTGCAAAAAAGGTGTTTGTAACTCCCTAACGTGTACTATCATAATATAGTTATTTTTAACTAGCAGCGCCTTGCGGTTTCATAAGCGTAGTTTCCGTTCCTGTGGGAATACGGGGATAAAATATGGCCTATGTTACTCCCTGATAATGTAGCTTTCCATGTGAGAAAGAATTTTTTTAATCGGAGCAGTAGTTTCGGAGCCTAAAAATCAAACATTTCTTCTTTATAATATTAGTATAGAAGTATAGATTAGGTACAGTCAAGAGAACGTGGAGCTTGACACATTGGACTTTGTAACGTTCTTATTACAATCGCCTTAGAGATCCGACTCGCACTACAAGTGTTAAGGTTCATGTGCTCTTGACCCCACCCTATGAAAATAGGACATAACCCAAATAAATCTAAATAGGACCACAATGTAGGACCTGGGCAGGACTCAAACGCGCGGTCTCTAGCATAGTTACCAACAATACCAATAGAGCAAAGAAGACGGTATTAAAAAAATAAATTACTTGTTTACTTAGGTACATTTATTTATTTATTTTATTTACAACAAAAATTACCTTTACAGGAGTACTCCCAATACGATAATCTAGTCACCACTGTTACATAAACAGTACAATGTTATCCTCATAAATTCCTCCAATGTACAACTAAATACATATTTCAGGGTTACTTATAGTTTGCCCCTTAAAACTTCCACTACATATTTCGCTAGAGCAATTTAAGCTACATATAATCACCAGCTCGACGATGAAGGAAAACATCG
This sequence comes from Ethmia dodecea, assembly GCA_963855545.1. Taxonomy (NCBI): domain Eukaryota; kingdom Metazoa; phylum Arthropoda; class Insecta; order Lepidoptera; family Depressariidae; genus Ethmia; species Ethmia dodecea. Next base: position 12,088,806 of record OY979457.1, on the reverse strand, counting down.
TGAGGAAACCCGCAGGTCCCAGAATTAATTCTGAGGCATGTGTAACAGACCCGGTCTGGCGATGGGCTCACCACCTATCACGTTTAGGGGTCCAAAGAATGGTATATCCAGAAATGGAATACCTCTGCCTACCTCGTCGGGGATAAAAAAGCCGTGAGATTTATTTATTTATTTTTTATTACTCGTTTAGTCCGCAGGTTCACTTGTGTGGGTTCAATGACATGTTATAGGTAGACACGACACGTATGCTCTTAAATATTCCACAGAATATTAATTAATATGACAATTAAACCAAGTATTACGTTTTGCCAAGTGTCAGGGACAATAGTTGCATGATCGTTAAACTTTGCTTAAAATTTAATCGTAAAGTTAACAGACACACAGAGATGCTTTTGCTTTCGTTTTTTTTTTCATTAGATAGTAATACCAATTGCAATGGGTGGGTGAGATTTATAATTTTAATGCAGATATAAGAGTTTTTCATTAAGGATGGTTAGATGTTGAAATGAAAAAAAAAACAAGCTGTGTGAGATAATACTACTCAGCTGTCCGTCCGTCCGTCTATCTGTCTGTCACCAAGGCTGTATCTCATGAACCGCGATAGTTACAGTTGAAATTTTCACAGATGATGTGTTTCTGTTATAACAACAAATACTAAAATCAAAGAGATTAAAATATAATAGGGCATAGAGGGGGCATTTGGAATATTTTCATACAAAACTTTGTAGCCTAAGCGTCATGTCCTTGTCATGTCAGTTAGTATGAACGCGAGCTGTCATTCGGTCGAAATTGTACTAGACTTATTCGACTTGGAATAACTTTTGACTTCCAATTTACCTCGCTTTGTCCCCTCTATGCCCTATTATATTTAAATCTCTTTGACTAAAATACATCTACCCGCCCTCATTGAAAACCCCTTTATAAAGTCAGTGAGATAATCCTACTTCCTACTAATATTATAAACGCGAAAGTTTGTATGGATGTCTGGATGTCTGGATGTTTGTTCCTCTTTCACGCAAAAACTACCGAACGGATTTTGATGAAACTTTACAGTTTTATAGCTTATACATCAGAATAACACATAGGCTATATTTTATTCCCATATTCCCACGGGAACGGGAACTACGCGGGTGAAACCGCGGGGCGCTGCTAGTACTTCTATAACGCAGATGACCGAATAATGATGATGACATCACAGATATAAATCAGCTATCAGGTAAGTCACCTGTCATCTTCACTTTGCTTAGGCATAAGATTTTAGCAAAACATACATCTATCTACATCTACACTAATATTTTAAAGAGGAAAGATTTTATTTTTGTATGTTTGTATACACGTTGACGTGTATTGTGACGGGCCTGTTGGCTCAGTCGGTAGTGACCCTGCCTTCTGAGTCGGAGGTCGCGGGTTCGATCCCCGCTCGGGGCCAACATTTGTGTGCATGAACATGTCTGTTGGCTTCGTGTCTGGTCGTTTAATATTTATTTAAGTATGTTTATCAGTTGTTTAGTACCCATAGCACAGGCTCTGCCTAGTTTGGGACTAAATAACCGTGTGTGAATTGTGTCCCACAATTTATTTATTTATTTATTTGTATCTTTGTTACTAATAAACTCAAAAACTACTGGACAGATTTTAAAAATTATTTCACCAATGGAAAGCTACATTATCCCTGAGTAACATCACTACATAGTATAAAACAAAGTCGCTTTCTCTGTCCCTATATCCTATGTATGCTTAAATCTTTAAAACTAAGCAACGGATTCTGATGCGGTTTTTTTTAATAGATAGTGATTCAAGAGGAAGGTTTTAGTATAAGCATTGCACCCGTGCGAAGCCGGGGCAGGTCGCTAGTAGAGTAGGCTATATTTCATTCCCGTATTTCCAAGGGAACGGGAACTACGCGGCTAAAATCGCGCATAACCGTAGTATCACCATAGTATCGTATATCGTAGGTAACTGTCTGCCTATTTGTTTCATTTTCAAGGCCAAACCGTTGAACCGACCTTGATCATATTTGGCAAAGATCATAATAATATTGAGCTTTAGAAAAAAAGAGAATAATAATAATAAATTGTAAGACACAATTCACACACGGGTATTCGGTCCCAAACTAGGCAGAGCTTGTACAGTCAAGAGCACATGAAACTTTACACTTTTAGTGCGAGTCTGACCTCTAAGGCGATTGTAATAACAACGTTACAAAGTCCAATGTGTCAAGCTCGTGCTCTTGACTGTACTATGGGTACTGAACAACTGATAAACATAGGTACTTAAATAAATATTAAAAACCCATTAAGGACAAAGATAGAGCCTTGAGGAAGACCATAAAGGTTACTTTTTAATCTTCAACGCGGAGGAAGTAACGAATAAATAAAGAATATAGTAATAAATTAGGCAGCCAAACGAAGCAGAGCCTGCACTATAGGTACCAAACAACTGATAAACATACTTTAATCAATATGAAACACCCAGACACGAAGCCAACAGACATGTTCATGCACACAAATGTTGGGAATAGAACAAAAACTAAAAATAATAAACCTGTAGTCTGTTCAAACTTTCATATTTATGGTTTCAGCGGCGAGTATCTTTAGATGACACTATTATGTTCAGAAGCCATAACAGTAAACACTTTCCCTGACCTTGAATGATTATTAAGGTCATACGGAGGTCACAGCATACCGTTCATCACATTGACAACTCAATGTTAGAATGCTCATAAATGTGCGTCATGTTAGTTTAACGGACGCTGTGCAAACAAACTACTAAGGAAAGTGAATCAGATAGTCAATATAACACGCTACTGACTGAATTACTTAGATCAATAAGAAACTGACTCGAAAAAAAAACAACGGCAGTTTTCGGATGTTTTGTTTTTTGGAAGTAAGAGTGTCTTTCATGTGTGAGGCGCCAGGTTCAAATCTATTATTTATCATTTTGCCTGTTGGCTCAGTTGGTAGTGACCCTGCCTTCTGAGTTTGAAGTCGCGGGTTCGATTCCCGCTCGGGGCCAACATATTTTGAGTCAATGAACATGTCTGTTGGCCTCGTGTCTGGTCGTTTAATATTTATTTTAGTATTGATATCAGTTCTTTAGTACCCATAGTAACAGGCCCTGCCTAGTTTAGGACTAGATAACCGTGTGTGAATTGTGTCCCACAATTTATTTATGTTCTCGATGTGTGAAGGAAAATATCGTGAGGAAACCGCAGCAGTCCCCAGAATTGATTCAAGCATGTGTCAAGGTTTTGAACTACCTTATGGCTATGGGTCCACCCTTGTATTGATACCCATTGGTAACGCAAAAACTTACTGCACCGTGTTAAAGTTTTTATCGTAGTAAATTAGTTTTTCTGTTCAGCAAATATTGTCAAAAAAGTTAATTGCCCTTGCTTAAGTTACGCAGTGCAACATATTTTTTAGCTGTACCATCGATATATGAGAGCCAAAAGATATGTCAACGCTTATAAAGACAGCGGCACGCCTAGTAGTTTCTTTTTTTAACTATATTCAGACGAAGAAGTTAGTGGTCAAAATATATTAGATTGAAAAAAAAAAAATTATTTTTGGAATCGAATACCTCTGCCAATTGCCTCGAAAATAAGGAGTGAGTGTATTTTATCTCATCCCCAAGGGGGTCGGCCGAAGTATTCCATTAATGAAAATATTCGTTTTTTAACAGTGTATTTGGACCCCTAAAAGAGACAGGTGGTAAGGGTTGCTGCTACACATGTTTCAGAGCTATTCTAGGGTTTCTTCACGATGTTTTCCTTCACCGTTGAGCTAGTGATAAATATGTACGTAAGTTTATGTTATAGGTACGTATCTAAATACACACTAATTTTTTTTGTTAGCCAATATGTTGTCCCACTGCTAAGCAAAGGCCTACAAAACACACTACATTACCACTACAATATAATTGTAGTTCTCCTCTTCCCCGAACACTAGCCAAGTCACTTAGAACAAAAGAACCTATACCAACTCATCTACTGAGCAATTATTTCATTTTGCATATCGATGTTTTGTAGACGCAACGTTCATTGTTGCGATAGTTTATTATTGAAATCGCAATCGACTTTTTATCGATTAAATAACAGTTGCAATACCATGTAATCGGTGTAATACAAGCTAGAAGATGCATGCGGTATGACGTAACTTATTCTGGACATTTCGGTGTGCACCAGCCGCGGTTGTGGCTTGACGACTGCTAATGATACTCGCTTTTATCTCGCTCATTTGAAATAATGTGGAACCAATTTGCTTTTGGTAAATTTTACAAGTCTAAACAGCGGTTTATTCGTTTCATATTATTCTTGGAATTTCAAACACATACGTACATATTTATCACTAGCTGTTCCGTGGTGTTTCCGTATCCATGGGAATACGGGAATAAAATATAGCCTATGTTACTCCCTGATAATGTAGCTTTCCATGGATGAAAGAATTTTTATAATCGGTCCAGTAGTTTTTGAGTTTATTCGTTACAAACATACAAGAATACAAATCTTAGCTCTCTATAATATTAGTGCAGATGTAGACTAGCTCGACGGTGAAGGAAAACATCGTGAAGAAATCCGCAGGTCCCAGAATTAATTCTGAGGCATGAGCAGCAGCACCCAGGTCCGGCGCTAGGCTCACCACTTGTCACGTTTAGGGGTCCAAAGAATGTACTGCTGAAAAAGTGGTTATTTCCAGGATTGAAATTTGAAACTTCTGCCTACCGAAGCGGGGATGAGAGGCTTGAGCATATCTCTTTATATTCTTCGAAGAAAGGGAGGGACTAAGAGATTGTTGACATGACCCATTGGAGACACAATTATGCCTAGTTTTTAAATAAAAAAGCAATCAAAAAAGTGACGCAATTGAATACTAACAATGATGACATCACAAAGTGAGTAAGTAGTCAGTACATTTTCCATAGTAAATTTACATTTTGACAGATGATAAAAAATAATTGAATCGATTAGGCAGTTTACTATTTTTTACCCTATTGTGTAACTGTTGATGGCATAGATTAACGGTTTTCATTGTGTGTAAGATACATTTGTCAATGATAAATGTATGTCATATCGACACAAGCATAATACGCGATAAAAGTAATATCTTACCAAGAATCGAGTTCAATTCTGATAGTAAAAATTTACTTCTGATAATGTTTTATGTTTGTAACTGAAATGAAAACAAAGCATAAAAATATATATCGGTTTTTGTATGTTGTAATAAATTGAAATCACCATATACCTATAAATGCCACCAGCACAGCTGGGCCATTGGTTGTTTCCTCACATATTATGAGGAAGTCATCATTCATCATTTACTTGCCCTTTTCCCATTATTTGTGGTCGGCGCAGTATGTTTTTTCCTTCCATTTAGATCTATGATACGTCATATCTACATTCACTTCCATCTTGCACATATCATCCTGCACACAATCCATCAATCTTTTCTTTGGTCTACCCCGCTTTCTATAACCTTCCACTGAATATCAAGCACTCGTTTTACAGCATTACTCCCATCCCTCCTCATTATATGTCCATACCAAGACAAACGATTGCATTGCGAAATAATTTTCAAAACATTTCTCGGCACTTTGATAGCTTGGCAAAGGGAGAATAATCAGCTTGTTCTACCAAGATGGTGAAGAAGAAGAAGAGATAGTGTTAGGCTAGTGGTAGTGGCTGTCAGAATGTTTCAAGCAAAGAGATTTAAATATAATAGGGCATAGAGGGGGCATTGGGAATATTTTCATACAAAACTTTGAAGCCTAAGCGTCATGTCCTTATCATGTCAGTTAGTATGAACGCGAGCTGTCATTCGGTCGAAATTGTACTAGACTTATTCCACTTGGAATAACTTTTGACTTCAAATTTTCCTCGCTTTGTCCCCTCTATGCCTTATTATATTTTAATCTCTTTGGTTTCAAGCCACCCAAAGTTACCTCACATGGATAACAATCCCAGTAAGAGGTCTCCCATTCACTGACTGACCGCACCCAACATTGCTTAACCACCCTTTACAGCTATGTAGTGTAGAAGTTATAATAGTTAGCTGTAAGTATATACAACCCGTAACAGAAAAAGCGCAATCCCTCATACACCCCAATTAGTATATTAATATAAAAAAATATGATGCAATCGAACTTTAGTTGTGTCTAACCAATTTTCTTAAATATCGATTAATAATAGCACGATTTCCATAGAAAGCACTAAATTCAGCTACAATAATTCATTTTTTGAAAAATTTAAAATAAATAAATAAATAATCTCACGCCTTTCATTCCCGAAGGGAGAGGCAGAGGTATTCCATTACTGGATATATAGTATTTAGACCCACATTTCACGAGATACATTAGATCCCTAAACGTAAAAAATTTAACACATATTAAAAATAGCTGAAATCGAATAAGTAGTCGATACTGAAGAAACAAATTTCAGGAATGGCGCTTATTCTGTTACATGTTGAATTAATCAATGTTATAAGCAAATGTATTATGAAATACAAAGCAGTCGTAGCTCAGCTCTCTCCTTTCATTGATCTCCTAACACAACTCCTTACATGGCTACAAGTCCCTGATAAACTCTATTTAAATGAATTTAAAATGTACCGCTATATGAAATAGGCTCATTTTCCTCCAACTTGAAGGTGAAGGGAATGTGGACCCGCTGCATTAGTAGCCGCGGGGGCTGCATGGCGCTCCGCCACGCGTCCTCCCGCCCCTCGCCTACGATGCCGATCACTTCCATGTTCCTGGGTCAAAGAATCACCATTGAATCATCAAATCTGTACTGTATTCTTAAAATTATTATTCGAATAAAGAGGAAAGATTTGTATTTTTGTATCTTTGTGATGAATAATCTCAAAAACGTACTGATTTAAAAAATTCTTCTACCAATGGAAAGCTAGAATATCCCTGAGTAACATTAGGTTATATTTTATTTCTAATGGTTTATTTTAAATAATAATTTCTTTGGAACGGGAACTACCCGGGTGAAACCGCTCAGAACTGCTAGGCATTAAACTAGTCAAATACATTATCCTGTAATGAGAAAGCTTGAGTGGAGAACATCAGAATAAAGGTGTTTTTCAGTTCTAAACTGCTTGCCTGATTAATAATAATAAAAGAAACCATGGCTGACTGATCTGTCAATGCCTAGCCTAAACAGCTGGGTCTAGAAACTTGAAATTTTGAATAGAGGTTCCTTAGGGATCATCAGCATCCGCAGAACATTGGCATCTGCTACGAAAGGATTTCATGATGACTATACGAGGATGAAGGCAATGGGGAATAGACGGGATCCGGATAGTTTTGACATAAAGAGAGGCAGGACAGAAAAATTAGACATAGTTTTGATTGTTTTATAAATTAGACTCGTTATTTAATTTATTAAGGGAGCAGGCCCAACCGACTAGTAACCAAGAAATTTAAAGAAAAGTAGCACCAAACTGGTAGATCATACAGTTACTTTAAACTCATCCTTCTGAGTTAAAATTAAATGCTGGATCAAACTAAAGAGTGGCATGCAACAAACGTCACAATGAACTCAGGAGATAGTTCTAGATAGTGTAGTTCCCGTTCCCGTGGGAGTACGGGAATAAAATATAGCCTATGTTACTCAGAAATCTTCTGTTTCCATTGTTTGATAATATTAGTATACAGTGGTGGTCAGATAATTAGAAACACTTCTTATGAATAAGGAAAGTATAACTTCAACGTACAAATGTTCGTAAAAAATATACACATTCAATAATTAATAATTATGCAATAATATAGCCACTCAAATAAAAAACTCATTAAATGCATAAAATATAAAACATATGTTATTTTTAATTACAAAATGAGTCTTACACATGTAGGAGTTTATTTTCTGTAACTTGCCGCTTGGACGCATAATTAGAAACATTTTAAAAAAGTATCCATAGCTCATTCTTTTTTTGGAAATTGGAGAATAACATTTCTTTCGTGGCTTTTTCTATTATTCTAGCGGCAATTCAAAATTTAATCTGAATTTTATTTTGTTCAAAATGGGCCAAAAAAAAAGATGTGACGCGTCAACTAGGCAAATCATTGTTAATTTACGTATAGATCATATGTGGGCGTACAGAAGAATAGCTGAGCACTTAAATTGTTCTGTAAAGAAAGTTTTTAATGCAATTGATCATTACAAAACACATGGAACTGTTGAAAAAATGTTCTTAGAAAGGCTCGGCAAAGAAAAACCTTTCCCAGAGAAGATAAGTTTTTGTTCGTGTTTCTAAAAAAGACCCAATTAAAGGCTCCAACCAGATTATAAATGAAGTTTTTTCGCCTGATGACCCGAGAAACATCTCGCCAAGATTGATACGCCGAAGATTAGTAGAAGCTAAATTGTTTGGAAGAATCTTTCGAAAGGTACCGCTTCTTACCAAGCAGCACCGAGAGAAGCGATTATTAATCGCTAAAAAAATATGTTAATTGGACGGTACAAGAATGGAAAAAAGTGTTATTTTCGGATGAAACAAAAATAAATATGGTAAATTCCGACGCAAAGTGCTATGTTAGACGTCCTGTAAACAATGCTTTTAATTATAAATACACAAGGAGTATAGTCAAGGACGGTGGCAGTAACATTAAAGTTTGGGGGTGTTTTTCCGGATATGGAGTTGGACCCGTTCGGGAGATTGAAGGTACAATGGATCAATGGCAATACTAAAATATTTTAGAGCACACAATGATTCCATACTCGGACGATCATTTGCCTGTAACCTGGATCTTTCAGCATGACAATGACCTTAAACACACGGCCAATATCGTCAAATGTTTCCTTAGCAAACAGCGTATATCCATTTTAGACTAGCCAGCAAATCGTACGGATTTAATCCCGATAGAAAATCTCTGGTTTATTGTTAAAAAGAAAGTCTCAAACAAACGTAACACCAGTCAAAACGAACTAAATGAAGCATTTTTTGAAGCATGGAATTAAATCCCCCTACAAAATTTTACGAAATTGATTGAATCAAAATGCCATCGTTGCAGTGCTGTTATTGGCATTAAGGGATACGCCACTTAATATTAATTATAACTATTGATAGGTTTGGGATAGTAGCTATTTCATAAATAACAATACTAATTACTAATACTTTAAAAAAATGTTTTTTATACTTTTTTGTTGTTGTTTCTAATTAGTTGACCATTATTGTTTATAACTTAAAATGGGTTAAAATGTTTGTCCGTAATGTAATATTGAAACTGCCCTTGTGTAATGGAATTTATATTGTTTTTCTAATCAATGATAAATCGTTGAACATATTGTTGTCCTATTTATTGTTTATTTTCAAAAAAAGAACGATTGCGGAGAAGTATCTTACATAATGTCAAGGACCGTTGGCAGTGTTTCTAATTATCTGACCACCACTGTAGATGAATTTACTAATAAGTTTAGACTCAATTAAAAAACGAATAATAATCAGTTAATTAAGTAAGAGACACTCAAAAAATGTCTTAAAACTAGTGTCTTATCAGATCATACTCAGCATTGGCTACAGCGCTAGTATGGTGTATAAATAAACATCCCGATAAGAATCCGATTTCCTAACTCACTATGACCTGTGTGTGGCACAATGTAATTTTAAAATAATGCCTGCCTGTGTCTCTATTTACTAACTAACTATCTTGAAAAATATGTAAATAGGTCCTTGTTCTGAATTTTAATAACATTCTTCGTATTCTTATCTCTTACATAATCAATGATCAATGATTCTTAATGTGAACATTAATTAATATTTCTAATTAGAATCATATCAGATTTCTCTAATGATTTCATGAATGCAGTCAGGTATACACAGGTATATTACAATACCAATAATATTTTTTTATTTTTGCTGGCCAGAGCTAGAGACACCTTGTTGATTGGTGTTGGTAAAGGTAGGGAGGCATGAATGGGCATGTTGTGTTAGTAGGATGCTGCCTAGTAGTGTAGTAGCTTGTAAGTACTCATTACAGTTTGATTGTGAAGACAGAAATTTGAGAAATTTTGCATTATTCCTTTTTAGAGAAGAATTTTGTTAGGTTTATTATTTTGTCTATGGTATGGGTGACCTTATCTTTGATAGCGGTTCACTGTGCTGTCCTCTTCACATGGGTAAGTTAGCGCCCAGGTTACTTCCAGAAAAGTAAGCTTATTACAAACAATTAGACAAAAAACATATCTTTCCTCTTTATTAGTGTAGATGTAAAGGGTCAAGAATTCCATTACATAAGTAGAATAATTAATTAATAATTTAATATTTATAATGATTGTGATGATTTTTTGTACCACAAATTCCTACTTTTATAGACTATAACTATAAATACCTACCTAATGTAAATATGCGAACACAATGTTGGCATTTTGTCAGAATAATATTTCTACTTCAACGACCATTGGAATGACATTCTAGGTTGTTTATTATAAAAACTTATGATAATAATATCTTATGGCTCATTGAAAGAGAACAAGGAAGGATCACCGAGTCTATAAACAACATATAGGTATATTTATAAACAAGAGAAAGGAGGTACGTCTCGCTCACCTAAGAAGTATGACAAGCATCACAAATAGCGCGACCAAAGCCCCTATCATTATGAAAATATTCGGCAGGTCCGCCAATGTCAGCCCAGTGGACCCCATTTTCACTTCACTTTCTATTCACAATCTTCACAGTTATCAAACACAACTTTATTACGCATCAGGTTGAATAGTGATTACACAAATTATCTCAATCCATATCGGCCCTGCCGAAACGATCTATTTTGCACGGAGAAAAGATACGACCCGAATTTCATCACAAATTCACAATATTAACCGGCAATTTAGTTGCATTGCACACACACTCTTACGTCGCATTTAACGGTATTATGATCGTTTTATTTTTATATTAGAGGGCATGCGGTCACAAGATCACAACAAAAACAATGATCATTGATCGAGAAAGGGCAAACAAAGAGCTCAGTGCAGTCGAGAACCGTCACATGCGAGAGGATTTGACATAATGAGAGACCGAAAGATTGATAAGCGGTGAATGAGCTACAGCGAATGGAGCTGTTAGAAAGAGAAAACATAATCTAGCTTACGTATGTTAAAAGAGTTACAATATAGCTTGTCAGCTCGTGTGCATTTAACTAAACGTTTTTTTTTAAATGGCAACATTTGTAGAAGGACAAAGGCGCGTATTTTCAAAATGAAGCGGTCACTGGTTGCGGCTCCTATAAAAACTTTTATAATATAATAAATTAAAAACTAGTATGTAGGTAACTAAGACTATAAAATTGAATAATTCTTGATTTCTAAAAATACAAATATTGCTTTTACAGTCCAGTCAGACAATAACAGTCAGTACCCATGAAAATAAATAATATTAACCGCAGTAGGTACATACTCAACTACCCATTGTTCTAAAATATAAAAGAACATAGCTTAGTTGTATTGTAAAAAGTAACCTGAAAATTTGACTCCCAAGTGATGTATAATCTAGAAGTTATGAACAAGTCTAGAAGCTGATATTTTTTTCTATAGTGGTTACACTAACTTTGCTTTGTCATTTTTATTTATGTGTTAATTACTTTGTAAGATAGGTAAACTAACAATTACGGCTATTCTTTATTTATAGATAATTAATATATCAACGTAAATGTTTGTTGATTATTCTACAAGTACTTATAGAAAACACATAGGCACAGATATTAGAATACTATACATAGGTACTGATTTAAATAAATATGAAGCATGTCTTTTAATAAAGAAAAATAAAGGAATTTCTAGTCGGTTCTTAGGTTCTTAGCCTACATTTCGCCCTACCACGGCGGTTGTCATGTATACAGAACGACACAAACTGTAAACAAACCCGCGATCGATATTACTCCAACTACAACTAAAAGCTTTGCGGCTTTCATAAAGAAAACATCTCTGCTGAAAAATCTACCTAGCTCTCACAGAAAAAAATCGCTTCCTTCATTTTATCTTTTTCGCACGTGTTTTGAAATTACTTTCTCCGGGATATGAATGCAGTATCGTTCGTTCAGGAACGCGAATGAAGACTTTTATTAAAACTCTGTGTGCTCGAATTTCAAACTGTGGAACAACGTGGCGTCCTGTATGGAGAAATGGTTCGGTGATAAACGGCTGTGGTTATTCGGTAACAACCTGCCGCTCTTACCGAGGAGGTATGTATGTTCAATATGTATAGCGGAAAATAATCGATTTAAATATTAATAGAGCTTAACGATTCCAAATTTGATATAAATATTATAGAAGCTGCCAAAAATTTTTAAGTTTGACAAAGTATTAGCTTTATGAACTACTTACTCAGATGTTCGTAATGCTAAAATTTTTAATATTTTACATTTCATTGTGACGACGAAGAGTTTCGACTGTGTTTGTGACGTTGTTTTTCCATTCAGAACGCATTAACTTAAAGTAACCTACCTACTTACATATTCTTACGTGACTCAATACGTTAACAATGCCTACATTACTAGGTAGGTATATGAAATATGGAAACGATCGTACCTAGATGATTATCAATTTTATAATCACGCAAGTTACGAAATAAGCAAATACCGCTTAGCCACTTAAAGAAACAAGTGAAATATTATTACTACAGGTGCTAATGATAATTATTATGGATGAGATAAAGCAGGTTCTACCATTTCGGGAGACCATTTTTAGATAAACAATTGACCATTGTGATTCGTATCATCATACACTTTAATAAGTAAATATTTGGCGATAAATGGAAGGTTTAGCTCTCTAGATACTTTAGTGCATAGTTAACCCTCCAATCATGAAGCAGAATCAAAATTTTTTCAAGAATATTATTATGTACAGTCAAGAGCACGCTAAGCTTGACACTTTGGACTTTGACCCGTTTATGTAATCTATGGCGCGCAGTACAAATCAGAGCTCAGCTTAAACTGGTAGTGTCAAGCTTGACTTGCTCTTGACTGTACCTCGATCAACGAATATATTATTAAGAATAAAAGGATTCCAAGTTCAGGGATTTTACGAGTATTAGTCGTCGTTCATTTGTAACCTACCTACTAAGTTGAAAGTACGGAGGAATGAAAACCTATAGGTAGGAGGTATAAGAGCTCTTTAAATAATTTATTATTGTGTCCACTTATCTGAGACGTGTATTAAGTATGAGTAGCGTTAACGAGAAGTTCGCGTTATGACAATGACTGGCCGTCACGCAACGTCAGTTTAAAAACAAAACACAAACAGTTAATGGTTTCTGCTTTTGGAAGTTATTAATGCAAGCTTTCAATAAAGTATACGCTCATCTTAGGTATTTATTTATTACTAGATCGACACGAAAAGAAAACGTCAGTCGTGAGGTAGGTAACCCGCAAGAAGCCCGCAAGCGAACGGGCTCAGAATCTGACATAATACTTATACATATGTAAAGATGTGCGAAAAAACCCTGTTGAAAATTGGGTACAAAGTAGGGTACAAAGATATTATATTTATAATAATATTAAATAGATCGAATTACTCCCATGATGATGAGAATGTATTTTCTTGATTTAAAAGGATCTCTTTTGCTAGCATCTTTTTAGTGATAACCAAAGGAGGTATACATATACTACGTCCATGGTTGTACCCAAAGACGTTTAAAGAAAAAGTTTCTCTCTCCTAGATTTTCTTCCAACCTATTTGGTTGTAGGTACCTTGAACCTTCTTGCATGATTGTGTTCTGTTCTACTTTTTTACGTCAAAAGAAGAATAGATATCCATGTGACTGATATATTGGTCTACATTTCATTATCTCTTGCTATTTATTATGAAATCTTTAAACAAATCCAACCATTTTATAAATTTTTAAGTGTAACTTTTATTTTAAAATTACTATAACATTATGATTGTTACCTTGCGATTATTTAGTATAGGTATTTATCTTAGAATGTTATCAAAATGATATGGATGTATTAGAGGGACCAAATTCAGAATGAAGGAAATCAACAGAGTTCTCATATCACCCGATGTCATTCCTGCACGGTAAACGATTAATTTATATACAGACCTATGTAATGTGATGTAGCGACACTACATAGAACTCGCCATCAACCGTTGGACCGCGGTCGCCAGGCACGATCACCTCGCCTGGCGGAAGATCTAACCTTTTCACGATGGAGGAGCATTCAAACTCCGCTCCTCTATAGTATGATGCCTTTTATTCCCATTGCCGTGGGAATTTCCAATAATCCTTTTGTTAGTGCTCAAAAACGTCATTTTAGGAACCTTGTGGAAAATTTCCTGCTTCTAGACTCAGCGGTTTCGGCTGAGCGGTCCGGTCAATCAGTCAGCTTAACATTACTACCTGTTCCAGGCGATTTTACCCACGCAAGTCTTGTTCCCGTGGAAATACGGAAACAAAAATATTAGCCTATTAGATATGTTACTTCCAGAAAAGTAAACTTTCAAAACTTAGTTTTTCATTTATTCGTTACAAATCTTTCTTCTTTTTAATATTAGTGTAGATGTAGAAGTGTAGATGTAGCCGATGTAGGTAGGTACTTAAGATAGCTACATAATCCCTCCTAAATATAAATGCGAAAGTAACTCTATGAGTCCATTAGGTCCATTTTTACATTTAACCAGTTGACCAATCATTATGAAATTTGAGAGGACGAAATACTTACGTATATAAGTATTTCAGGAGATATTATTCATCCTAGAAAAACAAAATCTAAAGTTTACGGTAACAGAGTAGACCTAGCGGGCAACAGCTAGTAGGTACCGACTTACAAATGAAAAGGTTTTTTTTTAAGCAGACATTTCAAAGATTTCAAGGTGGTTTACCTATTTGCCAGGAAACGTAGAATTTGGGCTAAGTGTAATTGTAAAACAACTCGAAAGCTTACGGAGCCAGTCACGAAGGAGCTAAACAACAACACACGGTAGGTATTTATGATGGCGCATGATTTACTACTTCGCATCATAAAACATGTGTATCGTTTATGTATGATACAATACGATGGTATGGGTGCAACGTCAACGTTATGAATAGGTAGGTATAACTATAGCAGCGCCCTGCGGTTTCACCCGCGTAGTTCCCGTTCCCTTGGGAATACGGGGATAAAATATAGCCTATGTCAAAGATATTAAATTAAGGATGAGTTATATTCATACTGCTTGCGTTTGAAAATTGATCCCCTACGAGTGTGCTACAATTACAATGCGACTAAATAAAATGTGGTTAATTAACTACCTACATTTGTCGGCCTCATATGATTTTCCGTGCTCTAGTAACATATCTACGTCTTTCTATATATAATATCTTTCGCCTATGTGTTATTCTTAGTAAGGTTTCGTCAAAATTCGTTCAGTAGTTTTTGTGTGAAAGAGGAACACATTCATACATCTATACATCCGTGCATACAAACTTTCGCGTTTAAAATATTAGTTGGAAGTAGGATGTAAGAATCAGAAATAAGAGTTAGCAATAAAAGCCTTGTGTTTCAAATCATAATAAGGGCATGCCCGTACAGCATATACCTAGGTATGTATCAATGAGGTTTTCAAAAACTTACGTACCTACTAGTGTTTTTTTACTAGGTCGACGGTGAAGGAAAACATCGTAAAGAAACCCGCAGGTTTCAGAACTGATTCTGATTCATGTGTAACAGGAATGCGGTCCGGCGATGGGCTTAAGTACCTACCACCTGTCGTTATATACATCTTCTTTCCTTCCTCAATTTTCAGCAGCTTTGAATTTTTCATCTTTATTTCTCAGCCAGCTAAATTTCAACCCTATATCGTGACATTCCATAGACAAGTAAATCATTTCCCGTTTTACACATTACAATTTGGGAAACAGTCGTTCTCAATAGTCTTTTCAGTAATGTTACTGGTGAGACTATTGGGAATAGTCCCCCCGTATTTTACAGATTGTGTCACCCCTAATCCTTAATAATCAAAGACCTAATCTTAGGTACGAGTACCTATATAAGATGGTTGATATACCTAATAATCAGCTGTAGTTTAACTGAAGAAGACGTTACTTACCGACCTAAGTACATATTCTGGAAAAGTCTGATAGGAAGGTTTCCTTAGGATGTGCTCTATTTCCTTCACCTTACCAAGCCCGGAAATTTGAAATAGGTAGTTACCTACCTGAAGTTGGATATGATATTTTGGGTTTTACTGTGACGTGAAAGCGTAAGTACCTAAGTACTGTTTGAGGGCGACTGGTGTAAATTGTGGGTATATTTTTAAGAAACTTGCACGAAAACATAAAATATAAAAAGTCTCAATTATCGCACTCGTCGATCCATAATGTATTTATTTTGGAAAAACAAGTTTGGAAATAAATACGAGTTTGGAAAGACGAGTTTGGATAGACGCGAACATGGTACCTACCGGCAGACTGGCTGCGTCATGCGGTTGTAGCTTAGATGGTTGTAGTTACTTTTTAACCCCAAATTAACACTGATTATAACAGTGTCCGGTCAAGGACAGCCAGAAAGATATTATGCCCCTATAGGCACTACCTTCTATAGTAAGACCGTTTAAGTGAGGCTACGCCCGCGGGGTACAGGGACGCGAGGGGAGATGAAAAAGGGGACTGAGGGAGGTGTGAGCTGTATCACTAAGCGCGCCCACTGCCCGCACCTCCCTCGGTCCCCTTTTTCGTCACCCCCCGCGTTCCTGTACCCCGCGGGCGTAGCCTCACTTAAACGGTCTTACTATAACCACTATAAATGTGCTCAAGCGAAGTTCGTTCTATATCGTAATACTACCCTATTACTACTAAGACGACTAAAATTTCACCTTGTTTAATAAAAACGGGCTCACCACCTATCACGTTTAGGGGTCCAATGTATCTCGTGAAATGTGGGTATATCCAGTAATGGAATACCTCTGCCTACCCCCTCGGGGATGACAGGCGTGAGTTTTTTTAATATTACTTATTTATTTTTTAATAAAAAACACTTTATAAAAGAGTCTACCCGTGCATGACCCTAAACATAACTTTCTTCCACAGAATAACGATACTATTTGTTCCACAGATCGCGTGCTAGCAGCCGCGCAATGGAGCGGTACGAGAAGCTCGCCAAACTCGGCGAGGGCTCATACGGGCTGGTGTACAAGTGCCGCAACCGGGACACCGGCGAGATAGTAGCCGTCAAGAAGTTCGTCGAAAACGAAGACGACCCGCTCATCAGGAAGATCGCGCTCAGGGAGATCCGCATGCTTAAGGTGAGCTAGGATAAGTGGCTTCTTACATAACAGGAGCGCTTTAAAGTAAGACGCACGCACTCCTAGTACAGTCTACGCCTTGTGCTAGACACAAGGCGTAGACTGTACTAGGAGTCTCGCACTCTAGTAGAAGGCGCGCGCTCTAACATAAGGCGCAGAGTGTAAGTAACATATAAGTCGGGTGCTCTAAAGGCTCAGACTGCACCATAAGTCCCGCACTTTAGTAGAAGGTGAGTGCTCTAACACAGGTGCAGATTTTACCATAAGTCTCGCACTCTAGTAAAAGGCGTGCGCTCGAACGTAAGGCGCAAACTGTCCCATAAGTCTTAGTAAGACAGCTGTACCATAAGTTTTGCTCTCTAACATGAGACGCGCACTATAGGTTTTGCTATCTGACAGCAAAAGGTGCACTTTATGTTAGGGTCTCTGACATAAGGCGAGTGCTTTTACCTAACGCTCAGGCTGTAACATAAGTCTCGCGTTTAAGACGCACGCTCTAATTATAAGGCGTTAGCTATACAATAAGTCTCACTCTATAAATATAAGTCATTTTTAATCTAAAGCGCAGGCTGCACCATAAGTCTCGCATTATACTTCACTCAATACATTTTGCGGTTTTTCAATCCAATATTGAAATGACAATTACTAAAATTCGTTAATAGGCACGAGCTTGTATTCAAAAGGCATTAGTAGTATAGAAAGGGCCTTTCGAAGCTCATTGTTATCATGTTCGGTCAAACGCCACATAATGGCCTGTCACGCATCCCAGGCCTTCGATCGATTGCTCATAATACAAGGTGACGACTGGAACTATTGAACGCTTGTGACATTCAATCGATGCTCACCTTGGTGACAAAGTACCTTATTTAAATGAATAGGTATAGGTTTAATAGAGCATTAGAGCAATGATAGCCTTAGGTTAAGAATCCCGGATAACTCCTGAAAAGTGGGTGTATCCAAAAATGTTGACTTTTCCCGTATCAAGTGTTGTGGTTGCAATCCTCCGAGACGGCTCAACCGATTTTAATGATTTTTTGCGTATTTAGTAGGTATGAGAATAGGTCGTAAAGTATTTTTCACTATCTTACCTCCAACCCCACAATTTATATGTCAAATAAGTCTGTCTATACAAAGGAAGAAGCTGACTGACGATTACTCATAGCCGAAACCGAGGGGTCTAAGTTATTTTTTTTTGAAAAGTTTGTTAAATTCTTTCAAGTTTTATCAATTAAGGTCAATAAAGGGAAGTCCGTCTGGGAGGTAAGTCCGTCTAGCGGCAATAACTTCCATTTTTGAACGACTAGTTTCTTATGACCTGGTCGGTAAAACAGTGCTATGACGCTAGTTCGAACTGAGATTCATAGATGTCGCTAACATCATTATGTTGAAAGAAATCGGTCGGCCATTTTTTTTCGCGTTTTGTACTTGAAGCTGCGGTGTAACGTCTGTTAAAAAAAATAAAATTAAGTGGATAAACGAGGAGTTTTTGGAGTTTCTGTGATTAAGTAAGTCATTCAGTGATCCAATATACATACTTTTGGTAATGGATTTATTAATATCGCTTGAATTTCGTAATTATTACTTGCAACGAGTTTCTACCCTCAAAATTTAAAAGTTGGGAAGTCCGTCTACCGTGCTTAAGGAAAGTCCGTCATATGCCGGTCTTGCCTTGATTGCAGTGATTGTCAACCTTTTCAGCTGCACGTATTTTATGTAGGTGTTGTATTATTATTACTACACGATTATTTGTATTTGCTAGCTACTACTTAAAAGTAGTCGTCCATTGAAAACTATCATTAGGTACCTATTTATATTGAAGCTGTTCAATATAAATATAAAAAAATTTGGACTTCCCATAGTAAAGTGTATCACGTAATCAGTACCTAGTTTTGTATGGGGAGATTTTTTTTTTATTATGACCTGTGTTAGTTCATTGTTGCTATTTGTTATTGAATACATATATTTTTTAATGCGTACAAATTTTCAATTACAATTAAAGATTTTATGTTTCTACTTAGTATTTTATTTTACCAAAAAAAAAACACCATAATTTTATTTTAAGGCAAGTCTATATCTTCTATATCTTCAGTTACAGTGTTTGAATGTTTACAACCATTGTCACTGGAGATATGCCGCCTTGCCTTAAAATTAAAATAAAATATATATCTTTGAAATGTAAACCTTATTCTCAACGTCATAAAACACATATTGAAATAACAGTTTTGCATCACTACTAGAAACTATTTTCAAACATTAATATGTTACACCTCACAAGTTATGGTTATATTGCTACTAGACGGACTTACCTCAAACTGCACGGGAAGTCCGTCTACACGCAGAGTTTTTAAAAATATCATATAAATCTAAAGATTATCGCAATTAATGTTATTTTCAGACCAATATAAGTAAATTAATATATTACCTATAATTCTGACGAAACAAGTTACTTTAAAAAGCGTATCTCGATTCAAAAAGTTCAGGTAAACTTAAGTTTTAGAAAAGTATGCCGGACTTTCCTACATTGACCCTAAGTTCGGATTTTGTTAAATAAAAAATAAATTAATAATCTCACGCCTTTTTTTTATCCCCGAAAATAAATAAATTCAAATCTTTTATAACGGTAAAAAAATAATACTTAGAAACTTAGTCTAATACTGTACTCGTCCATGGAGATTGGCTGAATTTAACTAAATAGCAGCCTATCTCCACCGTCGAGTTGCTGGTGCTAAAATACAGTACCCGAGAAGAACCAGCAACAAAATCAAGGGCAGCTCTTTATAATGTGAAGCGAATGAGTCAACCTATTAAATAATCGATTAATTACTCTTGAACTATAATAGTCACCGTGGTAATAGAATACTAATTGCAGGTTGATAAAAGTGCATAATAATAGGTTATCATATCACTACTGCATATATGTATGAGTCCATTGATGGAAATAGACGAAGGCTAGAGGGGTATAGTTTTTAACAGGTGGCAGTCTATTGTCTCTGCGTACCCTGTTGGGAAAAAGTATTTATAAGTAGGATCATTCGTATCATGTAAATAAAAAAATATTTTGTATTTACTGCCTAGTTACCTACCAATTAAAAATATTATGTACCAAATTACATGAGGGCCGGGCGACGAATTTTTTCCAAACATCAACCTTTTTTATCCGCGCTTAATAATGTTATGGACATCCAAAGATATTATATACAGAAAGACGTAGATATGTCACTAGAGCGCGGAAAATGAGGCCGACAAATGTAGCTAATTAACCACATTTAATGTAGTCGCATTGTATTTCAATTCGTATTTCAAGAGCAACTGTTGACAGAAAGCTGTCTCTTTCTTTATTATTCGTTCCGTATCATCTTTCCCCGTCATTGTTGTATGCTATAAATACGCTAAGAAGTAAGTATGTGAATGTTGTAGCCACTCGTAGCGGATCAATTTTTAAACGCGCGCAGTATGAGTATAACTCATCCTTACTTTAATATCTTTGATGGACATCCACATCTCTTCACAAAAGGACTCCGCCAAAAGCTAAGCGACTCCTGTGCTTACATATACTTACTTACATGTATTTATCACCACAGATCATTAAGCTTGATTAATGGTCTGTGTTTATCACTATATCGATGGCGAAGGAAAACATCGCGGGATACCCCGAAGGCCTTAGAACTACATAGTTTTAAGTTTTCCTTGATCGCGATTGATGATGTTCAATATGTAAGTACCTACATATAAGTATAAAGTATGAGAAAATGGGTTGTCTGTGCTGAAAATAAAGATAAAAATCAGGTAACTGCCGGAAATTGCTTACCTAGTCGTGTACGAACCGGTCATCGGGGTATCTATATAATATTTTTTCTTAATCTTTTGGAGTTAGAATTGCCTACCTTAAATAAAATGTAGAGTCTATTTCTAATGTTAACTAAAATTAACGATCGTACCGGTAAAATGCGACAAATTGTATTGTGGCTATTTATTCAGTGCAATTTCTAAGAGTATAAAACGTGTCTAGGTCAGGGGTCGGCAACCTTTTGAGTCGGAAGAGTCAAAATCAAAATTTCAAAGTTTTTAAATAGCCACAATACAATTTGTCGCATTTTACCGGTACGATCGTTAATTTTAGTTAACATTAGAAATAGACTCTACATTTTAAATAAATAAAACGTGTCTAGGTCAGGGGTCGGCAACCTTTTGAGTCGGAAGAGTCAAAATCAAAATTTCAAAGTTTTTAAAGAGCCACAATTTTTTTCTTGCCAGCAATAAATAGTACCTACTTGCATTTAGTGTTTTTTCACAACTTTGATACAAAATTTAAATGGTTTTGTTAGATAATCATCGTTATTTAAAATATGTATTTGTTTATACATATCTATACATATAATAAAACTCTAACGGGGCCGTGTCTGTACATGAAATATTTTTTGAAAATTTTAACGGTAGTGTATATAGTTATCGATATAGATACCGAAACACCAATTTTTGGAATTTTTGTCTGTCTGTCTGTCTGTCTGTCTGGTTGTGCACGCATCACTCAAAAACTACTGGACGGATTTTGATAAAATTTGGTATGGAGATAACTGAGTACCCGGGTCAACATCTAGGGTACTTTTTATTCCAGGAAAATATCTCATTCCCACGGGAAAATATAAAAACTGGTTAAAAAGAGAAATACGTACTACTCCGAAACGATAACACCTAGAAACTTGAAAAATGGTATGAAGGTGTCTGATATGTCATAGAAAATTGGTATGAAGGGATTTTTGTAAATTCCCACGGGAACGGGAATAAACTAAATCCTAGCGGGAAAACGCCGGTGGGCACCCGATATTTGAAATATGGTATGTAGGTGTTTTAAATATGTCGTAGGCAACCAATATGAAGGGATTTTCGAAAATTCCCACGGGAACGGGAATAAACGGAATCCGCGCGGGCAACGCCGCTGGGCATCCGCTAGTTTTAAATAAAGTAAATAATATTTGCGGATGGAACTAAAGAGTCGCAGCTTCACATCCAAAGAGTCGCATGTGGCTCGCGAGCCGCAGGTTGCCGAATAATGGTCAACGGGAAATGGTGAATGGGAATGATATTAAAAATACCTAATTTAACATCATTGCTTAGCAACATGTCATCAACATCACCTGACTAGGCTAAGCTTACGTCAATTCCACACATTTATCATTCTATAGAATCAATAAATAAATCGTGGAACATAAAATTACCATACGACTACTAAAGCGCATCACACACGGTGAAGATAATATAAAATATATATTATCTTGGAGCATATTTTAGAATATCGCTCACCATAGAAATCCTATGAACCATCACACACGACGAAGTTAATATATATTTTATCTTCAGTACGTTTATACGCAAATATGGAAATATATATTTCGTATCTTAAGATAAAATATTATAGCATCTGCGCCGTGTGTGACGCGCTTAAGTCTCAAATTATGGGTATTATACCTCAAAGATATTATATATGGAAAGACGTAGATATGTTACTAGAGCACAGAAAATGAGGCCGACAAATGTAGCTAATTAACCACATTTTATTTAGTCGCATTGTATTTCAAGTCGAATTTTAAGCGCAACTCTTAACAGATAGCTCTCTTTTTCTTTATTATTCGTTCCGCATCATCTTTCCCCATCATTGTTGTATCCTATAAATACGCTAAGAAGTAAGTATGTACATGTTGTAGCACACTCGTAGGGGATCAATTTTCAAACGCAAGCAGTATGAATATAACTCATCCTTACTTTAATATCTTTGGGTATACCTACTAAACAACTGATAAAACAGAGACACATTCATGAACACACGGCAAGATCACTCCGGTTTTTAACCTCTACCATTTACAACACATTTCGACGTAAGTAATATAAGTAAAGTAAAGCAAAGTCATTGACACAGGGGTTTAATTGTCCCCGGATTTCTATGGGTTTTGCCCACTGGATCAACACTTTTGTTCTGTTTTAGTACTTATTATGTTGGTATGACATTACTTTTCCTTTTCACCCAAAGAGATTAAAATATAATATAAGGCATAGAGGGGACAAAGCGAGGATTATTTGAAGCCAAAAGTTATTCCAAGTGGAATAAGTCTAGTACAATTTCGACCGAATGACAGCTCGCGTTCATACTAACTGACATGACAAGGACACGACGCTTGAGCTTGAAAGTTTTGTATGAAAATATTCCCAATGCCCCCTCTATGCTATTATATTTTAATGTCTTTGTTTTCACCTCACTCGGAAACCAGATTAACTTGTGATTTAAAAAAAGATTATGGTACCCACAAGAAAAAGTTGATTGACCTAATTATAATATCACTAGTGAAATTATAATACCTACTACCTATTCTCAGGGTTTTTACAATAACCTTGCGACATATAGGTACCTACATTGTGATTTTGATGTCACCGCTTCAATAAATTGATTGACAAACGGATTATCCTTCTTTACATTCGACTTTTTGGTCAAACAATAGGAATAATGCAAAACAAGTCGCATTTACATGTTTGAATAATGTATGACTTTATATTATTTAGTGACGGCTGGGCCGAATTTGTGATGTCAAAACAAAAGGTTTTTATTCAAATTAGTAAGGAAGGAATTTTAAAAAGGTGTCCATGGAAATGGAGCGAATTAACAATATTCGATAGCAAATAGGTAGGTAAAGTATCCCTACTTAACTGTTACATGAAGATGGTCGAAAATGGAACATAATAAAGAAGAAAGGGAAAAATAAGAAAAGGTTATTCTGTGAGGTCATTATTTACCCATCAATCCTGAAAGCGGAATCGTCTGTAGGTTTGTCAATATAATCATTATCCTCAGGTAGAATGGTGAGGGAAACGATTCAAATTGTAATAATAATACCTAAGAACCTACTCCACATACCATGGACTACTGCTATTGCGAAGCAAAACATAGGAACCAGTTGACGCACCCCGAGACTGGTCTTATAGGTATCCTTACGATGCACGATGTTGCAAAATCTTTATAAAGGGACTCCTCCATACTCGGACTCTGAACCAAATTGCGAAATAAGTCCTCAAAGCTTAGCAAATACTTATGAGAAGCCCTTGAATTCAGTCAAAACTTGGGATACCTATAACAAAAAAATTGTTTATTACACACAAAGCGGACTGAGCCTGTCCGCGCGGGACAATAAATTTTGATTTAAAAATCGGGACGTCCCGCCAAAATCGGGACGTCTGGCAACGCTGAATCCGATACTGTCTGAACTTAACCCTTTACATTTCATCGTTGATGATATTTAGACACTTCAACTTTCCTTTTGATATTCGAAATTGCACACGGGGCACTCACAGCTGTGTAGCAATTCGCAGTGGTCTACCTTGGGATATTATGACCCATTATTTCTTAACATATTATTTATCGGGAAAGTTCCATTGCTAAACAGTAGGATATTACGGGTTGACAGTGACTGCAATTTATAGCTAGTGAAGAATAGTGTGATTCGAAATTGTTGCTGTCTGAAAGACGATATAGTGACGAGGATTGAAAAAGGAATGCTGAGGGGGTTTGGTCATATTATTGAGAGGATGAATGAAAGGCGCTTAACGAGAGAAATACACAAGGGTGTTGTGAATGGGCGAGTCGGTAGAGGTAGGCGTACCTTACTTACATCGACCTGGAGTGCGATTTTTGAATCTCACTGGTGATATCAAAATCACCGGTGACTAAAATTATCACCGATGCCTTTTATGTCACCATTTTCCAAAAGCCGTATTTTTGAAAGTCACACGCTGTTTTCAATAAATCGTCGCAATCACAAAATATCACAATCGAGCCCCGCTGCTAATTCTTCCGAAAAACATACTTCGGCACTTTTGGCTGATGGCACTACGTCAACTGTCAAAAACAATCGCATGGTGATTTCAATTACGAGTGGGTTGGGTAGGGGCGATCGTAAATCGATATCATAGGTATGACAAATGTAAGTCACCGATGAGTTTCAAAAATACGAACTTTCGGAAATCACTCACATCGGTGAGAATTAGTCACTTGGTGAGATTCAAAAATCGGCCCCGATCGGCGCGATGTATTGAATGATACCGACGAGCATGCATGAGTCGTTTGTTGGATGTGCATGAAGCACGAGATATCTGCCAGGTTCGTAGCAAGTGGCAGTATATTGCCTCTGCCTACCCCAATGGGAAATAGGCGTGAGATTATGTATTTATGTAAGTAAATTCTTACAACGGGTAACATTAGATACTAACTATAAGTATATAACTGAGGTAAAGACACCGAACAAATAGTACCTATAAGTAATGATGCGTTATCTAAGCTCATAATCAGGTAATTGCCGGAAATTCCTTTAGTCGTTAGTTGCAGGTTTGTAGTGGGTTCGATTCTGCATTACATCGACTAAACTTATTTTAGTTTATTCCTGTCTTTATTTTACCTCAAAAAAAGAAAAGGGATAGAAGATAACCTACCGAATTTAGTCCTGTCAGAGGCTGTATTTTAGTCGTGACTTATTTACTTATGCACTAAACACGTTATGAAATGCCTTAGTTTAGTTGACAGGACTAATTTTAATTTGACAGGACTAAATATCACTCGTCTCTTTTCTTCTCTATGAGAAAGAAAATGACAGGACTAAACTAAAATAAGTTTAGGCGCTGTAATGCAGAATCGAACCCATAGTCGCTTACAAATCTGAAAATGTAGGTATGTACCTATACAAACCTGCAATCTCTTTTACAGAAGGTTCTTTTTCTTAATCATTACACCAATCGAATAAGAAAAAGTAACTTCAGTAAAAGAGCTTACAGGTCTATAGGACCTATTTCATTTGCATCGAATGGGATACAAAAAACATTGTATTAAATGACACTATCAATTCAGTGATGTGAAATAAAGTTCATACGGGAAATGGTTTGTGTCAATGTTTTCATTGTTTAAGTACCTACCTACTTAGGTTATACAATGTCGTCAGAAGTAGGTACCTACCTACTTACTTAGTTACCAACTACGTAGTAGGTACCTAGTTACAGAAGTTTGACTTAAATGAAAAGTGTAATTCCTGCTATCTTATCTAGGTTTGAATGCATTACAAAACAATTGCTTTTGTTTGACCTGTGGACTTCAGCAAGGTGAAGTTTGAAAGCCGAGAATTGAATTTTAAAGTTTGAAGTGAATTTAAAGTCTAGGCATATCTTGCTGTTACTGAATTTATTGAGGACTAGCGGGTACCCAGCGGCGTTGCGATCGAGTTTATTCCCGTTCTCGTGGGAATTTCTGTAAATCCCTTTATACCCTACGACATATAAGATGAACCTTGAAATACTTATGGTATGTAGGACTTACCATAAATATGTCCTACATACCATAAGTATTTCAAGTTTCTATGTGTTATCGTTTCGGAGTACTAGTGTACGTAGGTACATATTTCTCTTTTTAACCAGTTTATATATTTTCCATTGGAAATGTGATATTTTCCTGGAGTAAAAAAAGACATGGCGGACAGCCCAACGATAGTCTCATTGGTGGTTTTGCGAATTCGGTACATGAATGATGTCACTTTAAATCTCATAAAAGCATATTAATAATAATAATATAATCTCACGCCTTTTATCCCCGAGGGGGTAGGCAGTGGTATTCCATTGCTGGATATACCCACATTTCACGAGATATATTGGACCCCTAAACGTGATAGGTGGTGAGCCCATCGCCGGACCGGGTCTGTTTACACATGTCTCAGAATTAATTCTGAGACCTGCGGGTTTCCTCACGATGTTTTCCTTCACCGTCGAGCTAGTGATAAATATGTACATATGTATATTAAAGGTGTCAACTCTTGTATTGAAGAACATGTGTGACGCACTGCCTCAGGGTTTTAGACGCATCAATTTCCTAAAGCTCTAACTAAAATTAAGCTGGAGCTATCTGCCGGTGTCTATATTTCCGAGTTCATACAACCGAGTGAACAGGTATCTTCTGCGCAAGGTCGTTCCATCCCATAGTAGGCCCCGTTATTGCTCTCGGACTAGTCTGGAGTAAGCACATCTATCCTAATATTATAAGATTCCTGAGTAACATCGGCTATATTTTATTCCCGTATTCCCACGGGAATGGGAACTAGGCGAGTGAAACCGCACAGAACCGCTAGTTATTAAAAAAAAAATTTTCTGTTTGCCCAGAACCTGAAGCATCCAAACCTGGTGAACCTGATCGAGGTGTTCCGGCGCAAGCGCAAGCTCCACCTGGTGTTCGAGTACTGCGACCACACGGTGCTGCATGAGATGGAGAAGTACCCGTCGGTGAGTGTAGGAAAGAAAGAATTTTTTTTTATGTAAAACTAACAATGTAATACGAGTATATAATATATTAACACAAATATGGTAAGTATATAAAACAAAAAATATATAAGACAAATAATACAGATGACAATTAAAAAAAACATCAAAACTGCTGAACCAAGCCGTTATATGCGAGTGTGCAGCAGGAGCAGAAAAGGGCCAAAGCTCAGTTTATTTGTTTTGCTCGGGTGATCAAAACACTGGTATTCTGCTTTTGCCCTAGTTAGTAGACATATTAAATTAAAAATAAAAAGAACCAGCCAATTGCGAGTCGGTTCCCGAATGGTTCCGTACCCATTTAAGAAAAACACGTTTCTTTTATGGAGACCCCCCTTAATGTTAAATTTTATCATCATCGTCGTCAACCCGTAACATCCCACTGCTGAGCTAAAGGTCTTTCCTCACACATGTGGAAGTATGGTATATAATCTCCCACGCGAGCCCACCGCGGATTGAGAGATGGTATTAGGCCAGTGGCCAGTGGCCTGCCAGGCCTGTCAGAATTTTTCAAGGGTATCTTCCACCCATGGGTATCTGACATGGTTTAACGACTTCCATTGTGAGTAGGTAAACACAATGAAAACTAGGACCACCAATTTAACGTGCCGACGTGCCTTCCGAAATACGGCATTCTTAACTTTATTATAATTTTATTATTTCGTTTTAAAGCGACTATAAGTAGACATACAAAAATATAAAATACTTAGTTGTGTCCACCTTTTGCCGATATAATATTTTTGCCTTTGTCCCCGTGGATCAGAAAAGGTATTCCCATTCAATAAGTTCACAGCTGGGCATTTCTATATTCGCGATACAATACAATTCTACCTTATCCTCTTGCCTTTCGCGTCCATCACTGTCTTCTTTATTAGGTCGTAGATTAACATACTAGTATTAATCACACGCAAGACATAACAGTTGTGTGAATAAATCTTTAACCCCCACACTGCCTACAAGATGGCGGGAGAATTTTCACAATTTCCTTTCGAAAACCGGTTTAGGTCACGTGCAATTGGCCGTTCACGTGTGACCTTTCGGCTATACGTGTTGTTAACGCTATGCGTTTCATTATACGCAGTTACGCAACAAAAATGTTAATTAAAACACGGAGAATGGCTGCATGACAACCTGACATTTGATTAATAGCAAGAAGAGAAAAAGGAAACCACCTCTTAAAAATCTATCATAGTTCAAGAACGTTTGTTTCAAGATTTGTACCACGACCTCTTAAACAATCTTGTTTTATTCCTTAGTGGTGTAAAATAACGAACGATTTTTACCATTTTTAACATTTCGTCGTTAACATGAACTGAAAGTTCTGATCTAAATCATCTTCAGAAATTTCATAGGCCAAAACAAAAATTTCCTGATTGTATTGTATTGTAATTCCTGACGGTATATTTGAGTTTTCTATTAACCATAATACTTTATTTGGTAATAAGCCTACATTTTATGGCAATCATAGTGGTTTATTTAGGTAGAAATAGCGCATTAATTTGCACGCTAAGATTTGGTGATCACTTACTACATTTTAAAAGATGGTGGTTCGGGGCTAGATTTTTTTCAGAAGCGCTGGCATGAACCGTTGTGTTAGAGACCGGTAGTCATTACGTACCTATACGCATTTTACGTTTTTATACCGTTTGAGTATAGGCAGAGACAATATAACACTTGTTACAGGACCTGGTAGATCTCTTGTGCTCTGTCCACACGTCTATCAAATGTCTAATGCATGCCGAATGTCTCGTCATCACAAAGGCTATCTCAAAAAAACCATTAAACAAGTACCTACACTCATTAAACCTAAAATTGTATCTTAATTAGGTAGGTATATGCTATTTTCAGAAAGTGCCTGATGCCAAGAAATAAAAAAGTGCCAGTTCCCTATTGTATTTTAAAAGTTACAAAAACCATCGCGTGTTTCAAAAGAAAGCGCTACCATAAAATTACTGGCTATTATAAGAATAATTCCTACTTTCCAGTACTCTTTGAATAAAAATGATTGGAAAATTCATGGTTAAATAATTACTGTTTTCGTTGTACCCAAAAGTCTTGCATCGCGTGCCGAGTTAACCTGTACTTGTCTATTTGCGTTTGGCATGCCTCGGGGTCTCATTAGCCATGGCCGTGACCGAGGGGTTGATGTTAAAACCTTTAGAGACAGTTAATGATAGCCAAAAGGAATAAGTGACGGTATTTGAAATTGTAAGCGACTTCCTTTCCTTTGCGTGTGTTTTTTCAATGTCACTTTATTGAAAGCCTTGAAGAATTCTGGGTTAGTTATAAAAAGATAAGGAATAAAGAAGTTAGCTTAAACAAATCTACTATTACGTTCCTTTATTAAAAAAAAAAACTGGTGAACAATAGCAAGAACAAGAAGGCTGTCTGCTCTGTCTGCTTTCCCTCTAAAGATAACTAAGGCTATTTTGCAAGCTACTGGAATCCCATTCCCGTAAGAATTTCGAGAATACTTTGCTGTTGGGTGTGTATGATCTACATTCCAATTTAGCTTCTCTTGTCCATTAGTTAGGGCAGTTCCATTAAAAAACACGCGTCTCTTCCGTATGAACTGCTCCAACCAACCTGTAAAATAAACCGACAGAAAATGATCTTCAGAAACCTTTTGATTCTGAAATTTCGAGGAATTAAAGTGAACTGGTTAAGCAAAAATGTCTCAATTCAGCCCTTGCCTGACTAAATCGTAGTGATTAATCTTGCTCTTCGGTCTGTTACTATTCTATTTTTCTCTGCACTGCACTAAAAGGCATTTCATATTGCAGACATTGTAGTACATGTCGTGACAGTGTTCGAAAATATGATTATAGTATTTATTCTGGGAGGTTTAAAATCTAGACGCAATATTCATTGCTTCGAAATAATATTTGCAATAGCAAAAAGTCTGCGTGTCTGCCGAAGTCTGTGCCAATATGTTCGACCTTCGTAATCGTGGTGATATTTGCGCAAAGCACTTAGCAAACTTCCTTTCATGTTAGCCGTTAAAACCTTTGCGATTTGGACTGCGTGCTTAGAAGTAGGAGACCTGAATTTTGTATACTGATATACATTTACTTTTATGTTACTAGAACTGTGTAGATTCGGTACTTTGTTTTTTAATTTACTTTTTACAATTGTATAAAGAGAAGAATCTATCTCTGACAGTTTGGCATAGCAGAGCTAGAAGCAGACAAATATACTATATGGAATAGGTATTCCATCCTACTATACTACTGATATTATAAATGCGAAAGTTTGTATGGATGGATGTATGGATGTACGGATTTTGTTCCTCTTTCACGCAATTTCGATGAAACTTTACAATTATAGGTATAGATTATACATCAGAATAACACATAGGCTATATTTTATCCCCGTATTCTCACGGGATCGGGAACTACGCGGGTGAAACCGTGTGGTGCTGCTAGTATAGTATATTTTTCAGACACTAACTCTGACTCGTAATTAGGTACACAATTAAAATTTTCGTAGGTAGATCACTCACAATAATAAGTATATTTTATATTGTTGGACGGTGGTAAGTAATAAACCAAAACAAACTGTGTTAAAAGATAAATTTGATTGCGTGTTTCTAGTTTTTCATATTCACGCCCGACGCGAGGGCAGGGATGCAAACACATATCTTTATTTAAGTAACCTAAGTAAGTATAATAGGTACTGATATTTTCTTTTAAGTAAAGAAAAGGCCTAAGCCGCCAGAACCTCAGTCTCTGCTTATACTGTTTCATAATGATCCTGATACTTTTTCATTTCACAGTTCTGGATTGATAATGATCCTGATACTTTTTCATTTCACAGTTCTGGATTTGATAATGATTTTGACTCTTGTTCATTTAACAATTCTGGGTTAATAATGATTTTGACCCTTGTTCATTTGACAGTCCTGGGTTGATAATGATTTTGACTCTTTTTCATTTGACAGTTCTTTATTGATAACGATTTTGACTCTTGTTCATCTGACAGTCCTGGGTTGATAATGATTTTGACTCTATCATTTGATACGAGCTGATGATAATCCTGACTCTTTTCACAGGGCTGCCCAGAGCTCCTCTCGAAGCAGATCATCTGGCAGACGCTCCAGGGCGTGGCTTACTGCCACCGACACAACTGCATCCACCGGGATGTCAAACCTGAGAATATCCTACTGACTGCTGACGGCGTCGTCAAGCTGTGCGACTTTGGTTTTGCCAGATTGATCAGTACGTATTCTTGTAGACTGTCTAGTTTGGATAAATTAAATAGTGAGGCACATTCACACACGAATTTTAGCCCTAAGCAGCCAATTAAGCAAGAGCCTTTTGGATGCGTACCAAACAACGGATAAATATACAATACGTAACAGAATAAGCGCAATTCCTGAAATTAGTTTGTTTAGTATTAAATTCATTTATTTTTAATATGTGTAACTTTTTCCGAAAAATTAATAGCTGAATTTGCTATCTATGGAAAATTGTACTATTATTGCTCTTTATTTAAGAAAATTGGTTAGACACAACTAAAGTACGAAGGCATATATATTTTTTAATTATATACTAATTGTGGTGTATGAGGAATTGCGCTTATTCTGTTACGCATTGTACATACATGTTCATGCATAGGTAACAATGTTGTCCGGGCCGGAATCGCACCCGCGAGCTCCAACTCAGATGGACGACGTCAATGTCGCCAGTGTAGGTTGACTATTGCAATTATCTTAGGGCAAATCAACGCTACCCTAAAGGTATGATTCCGATCACGGCAGCAAGCAGCAGTGCTGCCGCTGCACTGCTGCTTGCTGCTGAGATCGGAATCATACCTTAAAACAGCCGATTAAGTTGCGGTCAATGTACCAATGTAGAATATACACATCGAAATAGTACTAAGACTGCCAGCAGTCTAATGGTTGTCATGTGGATGTTACAAAACAGTTATGAAACTTCGAAAACCCCTTTAAAATCAGGTCAGTAGTTTTGTACGAGGTACGCAAAGACAAACAAGATTTTGTAAAGAGGTGATAAAGACTTCCGCTCTAACCTTGCTCAAGGCCGAGTTGTTATGTTATTGGCTTGCTTAAATTACGATCTACGACACAAGTAACAAGTAATTAAAATAAATATGTTTAAAATGGGGGGCAACACAGAAACTGGGGCGGAAGCTTTATCGAAATCCGGTTCGCTTTAGGAGATGCGTTAAATAAAAGAGTAGTAGGTACCTATAATACTATGGAAGGGTGGCAAATAACCTTTGTTTCTAATCTTTCTGTATCTGAGACGAAAAAATAGATACAAGCACGGTGTAACATAATTAACCAGAAACCAAAAACTTTAGTAGTACATAGTTATTTATTATTGAGTAAGAATCCACAGACCTGTATCTCTGACGGAATATATTTCACGATTTTTATGTGTAATATTTTTATAAATTGCTCATAGAATAAATTATTCTCAAGCTATAATTACTGTACTGTGAGAATATTTTTTTAAATGAGCTTATCTCAATGCTAAACCAAGTAACTATTCTCTAATCTGTGGCTAAACCCTCAGAGCAAAGAATTCCGTTATAATGGCATTCATAATTTACGTAATATGTAATTTAATTCGGGTGGAGTTTATAAAAAGTAATATTCTAGGATTTGATGGTTTTTGGTTAATTCTGTTACATGCTTCTTTATTTATTTATTTAGACGCACATAACAGTTAGTGACATAACAGTTCAAATCAGAAGTAAAAATTAAAAGATCTAGTCGCTAAACCAAAACATGTGCCAAAAAAACATAAGCAGCTCAAAAAAAAATGAAAAGGGAAGTCAGCAGTAGGTAATCTAATTTTACAAATACATTATCATATTACAGAATGCTAACCCAGTGCAAATAACAAAAGGTAACTAACAGTAAATTAATTGGGTAAACTACATTACAGTTTACCTAATTAATTTTCCTTCGAAATTAGGTATACTTACACATATATATAGAAACTTAAATTTACATTATTTGGATGCAAAACATTTATCTACTTGCCTCAAGAATGTAGCTTTTCGCGGATGAAATATATCTATGTAGATCATTGCAATCAGTACTTTTTTCATTATACATTCTAGACATTCTTATGAGGGGGTTGTAGAATGATGTATTGTTCTAGGAAACCGATATCTATGCTGAAGGGACATGGACCTAAAATATCAGCTACCTACACAAACACTTCTGAATTAACTTATTGACTATGAATCAGAAGCGGAAAGGCATGCGAAATCTGGAATATTCTGTCC
The DNA here is from genome assembly GCA_963855545.1 of Ethmia dodecea. Taxonomy (NCBI): domain Eukaryota; kingdom Metazoa; phylum Arthropoda; class Insecta; order Lepidoptera; family Depressariidae; genus Ethmia; species Ethmia dodecea. The sequence goes on along the minus strand of OY979457.1, from coordinate 12,054,992 downwards.
CTGTAAAGAGTCTCAGCATCCTCAAAGTTATCCTCACCCTATCCTCATCCGATCCTCATTGTGTCCTCTCCCTCACCAGGCGGCAGCTGCTCCTCCGAGTATTCTGTGCACACCATGATCCCTTTCGGGGTGGACATCAGGAAGCGAACCAGTAACTATAATAATCTACTATACCTAATACTACTTTTTGCCTACAACTTCGTCCGCGTTCTGGGATAAAAGTAGCATATTTGTTAGTCTGATATATAAGCTATATATTGCTCAGTGCCGGATTAAGGTAACTCAACCATCCAGTTACCTTAATCCGGCACTACATACCCTAAGCAATCTTCCCCTGTGGATCCCCCTAACCTTAAGGTGAACAAAGATTAATTTAAAAATATGTTATTACTTAGGTCATGACTGCGACCGGACCGAACGGAACGTCAACGACACGCCCGGATTTTGAAATTACTTTAACTTTCGTGTGCTCGTTTTGTTTTCTCGGTCGTCTCTGATGCCTCCCCAGACGGGATGCCCTAAGCAATTGCATAAACAGCTTATAGGCTAACCCAGGACTGATATTGCTGTAAAGTTTCATAAAAATCCGTCCAATAGTTAGCGTAACAGCGCAACAAACATCCACGCATCCTGGAAAACTTTGCGTTAATAATGTTAGAAAGATTACAGTATGATACTGTTCTCATAGTAGCTCAGCAGAAGGCAGTTACAGGACAATGACATTACAGTAAGTCCTTTTAAAACATACTGCAAGTATAACAGCATTTTTCCTCACGTCAAAATATTTATTTTGGCTAACGAAGGTTGATTGATGGCAAATATTAGCAAGAAAAATTTGAATATTCACACTAACAATATCTTGGGCCAATGTGCTTCTATGGTACTTAATATACTTAGGTAAGTATTAAATTTACATAAGATTGTATATTTTCGGACTAACAGGGTGTTCACCCGATATAAGTAGGTAGGTAACAGTAAAAACGTTGTGTGTATACCTATAGCTACTCGTAATATAGCGAATACCTATATAATAAACTAAATGTCGTTTACTTCTTCCCCGTTCTGAGATGAAAAGTAGCATGAATGTCAATCGTCACAATCTGCAGTGGGCTCGCGTGTCAGATTTTGGCCTACATTTCCTCATCTGAGGAGACCCTTACCTCAGCAATGGTTTCTTAGGGGTTGATGATGTGTTAAGTGTTCATTTCCGCAGAGTCATGGGCTATTTTTGCAAGACTACTAGAAAGAGGGTCAACCTTTTAAATCGTTTCAGCATCTTTTTCAAATAGTCGGGTATTTTCTTGTTCGCTTGGAAACCTTAAACGTGTCATCGCTTGCATGTTTTCTCACGATATTTTCTAACTCGTGATAGTTCTCAAATAAATTATTCTATAGGTACAGCAGTTCTTGAAAAATGGCCAGAAAGACAGCACGCTATAAATCATAGAAGCAATTTCTCTTCGCCCACTATAATTTGCTTGAACGAAGCACACCGTCTTGGGTTTTAAATCTGATACGGCCGCAGAGCTAGCTTATCGAAGATCGGCCTCGAACCCTGATATTTTCAACTGGAAACCAGCCAGGGTCTTAGAAGGGGGGAAAATCGATGTTAATAATTATATAGTGTTACTGCAGGTAGGCAGTAACACTGTTGGTAGCGTAGGTACTCCCTTTAATGTTTGAGGCTTGGGTCCGATATCTACCTGTTAAAAAGAGATACTTAGGTACACTAAAATATGTATATCTATCTTAATAAATAAATTGCTGGGCACAATTCACACACTGTTATTCAGTCCCAGTCCGGGCAGAGCCTGTACTATGGGTGCTAAACAAACTGATAAACATTAGGTAAATGTGTAATGTTGAATGTGTAACTGCGAAGGTTATACTAAAAAAAATACTAATACTGGTTCCCGGTATTAAAAAAAATCAATACCGGTATTGAAAAAAGGCTAAAATAGTCCCGGTATTGGAAGCTTAGTTTTTACGTTACAAGCGCTTTCGGACGGACTTCGTTGCTCTCCGGATACACTCGGCACGTGCTTACAAGATACTAGTAGCTTCCTAGTATAGATGCTACTCGTATGCTTATGCCCTGAAGACGCGGTTTTGTAGTGAAGTACGTTAAATGCAGACCAACAACATTCTCGCACTAAACCTCTGTTAGGCAACCCGTCTGCAGTCATTGCGAAAAGCTCGCATTATGACAAACCAACTGTGCCATGGCCGTCGTAATTCGCAGCCGATACCAATGGAGCCATCGATTAGGACAATTACTCGAATTACTGGTTATGCGTTGAAAGACTGATTAAAAACAGCAAAGAATATAGATGAGAAACAAAAGCTGTTTACTGATAATCAGTTGAGGATGGCTGCAAAAAATTTTAGTTAAATTTGGTTATAGAAGCAGCTCTGGATTTTTCTATAGACTTAGAAGCGGCAGATTTCAGAGTGAGCTTGATCGCTTTGGTAAGCCGTCAAATTTGAGAGCGATTATGAACGTAATGCTAAAAAGTCACTTGGGGATAGATCATTTCTAAGAAACCAAGAAAGAAACTAAGATAGAAAAGAAACTCGACGGTGAAGGAAGGACTCGAATCGTGAGGACACTCGTGGGCCCAACAATTTATTCGAAGGCATGTGTGCAACATTGGTGCGGCGATGGGCTCATCACTTGTCACATTGGTGAAAAGTACGCATGGGTATTAATGAGCAGGCTAGGTAAAGGAGAGTATCAGGTGTGACATATGAAAATTCATTTCATATGATTTTTCTCATGAATTTACCCAATTCTTGTGAAAAGTAGGTGTTACCAGGAATGTAATAGGTACCTACCTCTGCAGACCTCTTGGAGATAAAGGCGTGAGTATGTATTTTTTGTACGACTTCACCCATCAACCGTTGATTTAGAGACATAAAATGAAAAAAATCTGAAATGGCACGTATACCTATCTACATAGTTGAGAAGAAGTGTCTATGACAACAACCTAATAAGGTTGCGTAGGAAGTGGGCGTTCAATATTTGCAGCCTGTATTTCGGTACAGAAGATATTAAATGTTACAAGGCCCCATGATGATAACCAAATATTTATTTTATCAGTAGGTAAATCGATCTGACATCTACGCATGTTAGATATCACAAACGAAATGGAAACGACAGATCTTTAGCTGCTTTTAGGTATACTTTTACTGCAGGATAATAATTCTAGACAAGAAAAAACATATGTGCTCTGAAAGGATATTATGATAGTAAAGAATTAATATTACAATAAAAAGAGCTGCCCTTGAGTTTCTTGCTGGTTCTTCTCGGGATACTACATTTGGAACCAGCAACTCGTCGATGCAGATGGGCTGCTGTTTACATTAGCCAATCTTCATGGACAAGTTAAGAGTGCCTTGTCATTAGACTGCTCTAAGTATTTATACCTACATAAACTAAATCATTTTGAATTTTAATCCGGACAAAAGCTAAAATATTCCTACTAGGATTTGTGCTGTGAAAGGATTTTGATAGTAATCATATACTGTCAAAATCCTTTCACAGCACAAATATCCTAGCTGTTGTCGTTGATTTCTGACGTGTTCTGGTACAAAAAGAAGCCTAAATGTAAGCCTTGCTTCTTCTTCCTTCCTCTTGATGCGAGCTGTCTCTCTGCCAAATTTGAAGAAGAAAGACTTAAGGTATTATTATTTATTTGTACTTAATATCATTATCAGTCTGTGGATGACAGGTAATTTTTAAATAAATTTACATTAACAACCCTTTCCTATAATATATTTATTCAAAATATCTTCCCGCTATCTATCTTTTCACATTATGCATTATTACCTAGTTATTGCACTATCAGGTCTTTGCTCGAACGCATAACGGCGGATGTCATCTTAAACCGGTATACTGCCAGTAGTATGGGGAACTCCATTCATAAATCATTAGCTTACTCTACCGCATAAGAAACCTTGGCCTTGTTATGACAAGCTAGACGGCGAGTCTTTGTGATAATAATATATTGGACTCGATTCTGCATGACAGCGACTAAACTTATTTTAGTTTAGTCCTGTCATTTTCTTTCTCCTATATAAGAAAAGAGACGAGAGATATTTAGTCCTGTCAAATTAAAATTAGTCCTGTCAACTAAGGCGTGTTTAGCAATTTTAGCGACGATGTCACAAGGTCATGGATAAAAGTGACGGATAAGCACGTTCATAGTTAAAATTAGTAGGTTTTTAGATGTTTGACATTAACTCTTCAATCTATGCTTTGTTTCTGTCCTTTTTCTTTCGTATTCTATGGAGAAGGATAGGCTAACTTAAAATTAAGAATTTTAGGTGGTCAGTCAGAATTGAGTCCATTGTTGTGATAGCTCCAGTTATAATGAGATTCGGATGCGGCAAAAATGGATTTGCAACTGTGTGGCAATTGTGACTGGTTTTTGGGCTTGACTTCGTTTTGGAATAAATTGAGCCAGTATCCTTCCTCGACATTGATTTATCTCGGTGTAAAATTTCTTTACAATTGGTTAGTTTCAAGTACGTACTATAATAATCAAATTTACGGGGATAAAGACGTGAACATATACAAACATACACCTTAGTGGGGTTACCTGTTTAGCGTTTTTTCAATAAATACATGGAAACCAATAGGTATGGAAACTTTACAGTAAAAATTAAATAAAAAAAAAAAAATATGTCTATGACTTGAAATATTTTTTTTACAGTAGGTAAAAGTTTGGGAGCCTTCTTTTATTTTAAGCAATTATTTTGCTTGTGCTATAAGGCTCCGCTCTTCCATTGCCACAATCTCTTTATAACTTAGAGTTACACCTCTCAAACATTGCATAAAAGTATTGAAAATGTATGTATGTGTAGACCCCCATGTGGTATGTATGTGTGAGAGGGGGTGGGTAATTTACAATTAATTGAACACAACGATGATCGTAGTAAAATACTGCAATAGCGAAAGAACGCCAGGATATTTGGGATATTTTAAGTATACCTACAAAAAAAACGAAAATAATCCAAAGGATAGTAAAAGAAGTGTTAAAACTGACTAAGACTTTAACTTACAGACAAAATATGAATATACAAAAGTTAGGCCTTAGTCAAAGTCAAATTCAAAATGTTTTATTCGAAGTGTGTGAATCCTGGCATGTACCAATGAGTTTTTCAAAAACTTACGTACATATTTATCACTAGCTCGACGGTGAAGGAAACATCGTGAGGAAACCCGTAGGTCTCAGAATTAATTCTGAGACATGTGTAAATAGACCCGGTACCGGCAATGGGCTCACCACCTATCACGTTTAGGGGTCCAGTGTATCTCGTGAAATTTATTTATTATTACTGAGAGAGATTACTTTATTCGAAGTAGGGACTTATTTGAAAGCCCTTCAATTCCATAGCTTCAGCATGTACCTAATGCTTGATGAGAAGAAGCGGGGCAAGAAACTCCTAATTAGGTTACATAATTTGGTTATTTTTCACTGTCGTATTGCGCTGTGCTGGAGGAAATCTGTTCCAAGCATCATTGTCGTTTACACAATATGTAACAGAATAAGCGCAATTCCTGAAATTAGTTTGTTCGGTATCGACTAAGTACCTACTTAATCGATTTCAGCTATTGTTCATATGTGTTAATTTTTTTGAACAAACCTATTTAAATCGTACTATTATTGCTCTTTATTTTAGAAAATTGGTTAGATTCAACTAAAGTACGAAAGCATCATATTTTTAGGGTTCCGTACCTCAAAAGGAAAAAACGGAACCCTTATAGGATCACTTTGTTGTCCGTCTGTCCGTCCGTCTGTCAAGACCCTTTTTCTCAGGAACGCGTGGAGGTATGAAGCTGAAATTTATATCAATGAGGATCAGTAAAGTTATAGCAAATCCATTAGAAATAGTATCCACGTTATTCTTTATGATATAAGAGTGATATATCTTTTTGAATTATCCAAATCGGACCATTACTTACGGAGATATTAAATAATAAACATATGCCGCTCCTGTCGCAAAACTCAATGAGCGCGGGAGCATGGTGACGTCACTGTGACGGAACCGAGCTCGGCCGGCCGGCCGGCACTCACGATTTGAGGAAGCGGCGCGTAATATTTGTGTTGTTTGAGTGTAATTTTGTGATATTTAAGTATAAAACAAAAGTACTTTCATAATATGAGTAAGTACTAATAAAGTAGAAGCAGGTTTTGTGCAAACTCAATTCTATAACCTTCCAAAAGTGGATTCTTTCATGGTATTTGATTACCTAGGTAATCATTTTAAGGTGGTTGGTCGTTGGAAACTACAAAGGTAAGGGTGCTGCTTATTTATCTACGATTACGTACATACGTACTTATTAGTACTCTTAAATTTGGTAGTGGTTGGTAGGTGTAAGAAAGAATGAATATAAAGTGTAGGTACAGAGACGTATTTAGAACTTATAAATTTTGTTTACAGTATCTTGATAAACGAAAGTTGTTTTTTGTTTATTCATACGTAGGTACATCATTACGCGGATGGCTTTTTAACCTATGTACTTGCACTTTATTTAGTGATCTACACTTGTTGATCAAGGTATGACAGAAACCTGAATATTTGTTGACAACTGGCTGGTTTTTTTGCCATCTCGCTTTTTGTTACAAGTCAGTCGCTCAGTATGTACTTAGGAAGGATGACTTGGTATAAAGCAATTTTTTAGCATTTCTTACCTCAAAAATAAAAACGGAACCCTTATAGGATCGTTTTCTTGTCCGTCTGTCTGTTAAGAAAATCTACTTCCCATTGGTCTAGCTAGAGCTATGAAATTTGATAAGAAGCAGGGCCATATGACACAAGTAATGGAATAACATGAATGCACCCCTGTTGAGTAAAGGATGCTGGTGCGGACTCACGCACGAAGGGTTCCGTACCATTTATCTATAAAAACGGGAAAAAAACATGTTTGTTTTGTGGAAGCAATTATTTAAGATCTGTGAAAAAGTACAAGGAATCGTATTTAAAAAAATATATGGGAGTACCCCCTTAAATATTTGTTTTATTTTAAATGAATTATTTATTTAAAGTGTATTATAACTAAATATTCTGTGAATATTTGAAGCAGGTAAATACCTGTTGCCGTTATCAATATCGAGCAAACATAAGCAAAAAATATTTGTTGTATGGGAGCCCCCTTAAATATTTATTTTATTCTGTCTTTTAGTATTTTTTGTTATAGCGGCCAGAGAAATACATCATCTGTGAAAAATTTAATTGTGTAACTATCAGGGTACATGAGCTACAGCTTTGTGACAGTCGGACGGACAGCGGAGTCTTAATAATAGGGTCGAGGTTTTTTACACTTTGGGTACGGAACCCTATAAATTCACTTCGCTTCGATTCAGCTATTCACATAATATGCTTTTAGAACTTTTCTAGCTGCTCCGGTAGACACCGCACATACATACATACATACATACACATACACACGTAAATTTCGTTGGCAACAGCCCTTTCGTAGAATACGAATTTGCGCTAAAAATATTATTCACTCTTGATTTTTACCCGAGTACGTCCCTGTGTCATCGTATTATCCTTTGAATATTACACAGAAATGGGAACGAGCAAATAGATAGGTACCTACGTAGGTTTATCCACAATACTCAGGAAAAGTAAGGTATGTTTCTATAAATACAGCAGGATTAAAAGAAGAGAAGGTACACTACACGTACCACCTTATTTATATGAATATCAACTAAATAATAGGTATATTATAGTTAGGTAGGTACGTACTTCGAAAAGATCTTCAAAGTAATGTCTTGTAGCCTGGGCAGAGGGTGGAGTTTTAACCACTCTTTTTACAACGGAATACCATTTTTTACGAAGTTTTGGATCTTTCGGCACCTTAAAAATAGTTTTTCTGGCGTTTTTATAAGAGTGTTTGTACATTTCGGTACTATACAATATTTGCACATAGTTAAAAACTTGAATTAGATATAAACCAGACACTTAATTTCTTTTAAAAGTCCCAATTAAAGGAACAAAACACTTCGCGCCTTATCGCTGCCTACGGCTGACTCGCGGCTTCCGTCACAATGACGTCACCGCTACCGCGGCGGCTACTCGGTGAACTTCGCTAGGAATTCGGTCATAACTTTGTCAATTTTTGTCGTAGAACAAAAATTTTTGTACTGTATGTTAAGGATTTCTTAGCTCTATAAATCTGCATTCTCAACTAAAAACGTTACGGATCCTCATTACTCAGGTCTACTGTCCCTTGAAGCTGTGAAAAAATCAAACTTCTAAGCCAACGCAATCAAAAGATACAGCCGTTTATGCCGCAAATTTTCGACACTTGCAAGGGAATCAAAACCTACAGGGTGCTTCCCGTGAACTCAGAATCTTGAAATTTGGTACGAAGCAACGTCTTATAGCATAGATAAAGGAAAAATTACGAAAACCATAAATTTGCAAGGTTGTACGGAACCCTCGGTGCGCGAGTCCGACTCGCACTTGGCCGTTTTTTTTTTATATTAATATACTAATTGGGGTATATGATGAATTGCGCTTACTCTGTTAAGCGTTGTATAGTCATCTTCCTTAAATGTGAGACCCGGTAGAGAAGGGCATTTTTAACCTTTCTTGTATCCTGACAAGGAATGTGAAAGTTACCGATGTCCTCGGATAGGTAGATGTTTATCAATCTCTCACTGTAAGCATAAAGTGGGATGATTTACTATATAAAATGAACAATGAACTTTAAGTCGATAACTTTTGTATGTTATCTTTTGTCTCTGATGTTTTGTGGAATTCCTTCTTTGAGGTTTCTTTATTTTCGTGGATTCAATTTCTAATCCAGAGTAGGTATCTATGCTGAATATCCCGTATATTCAAAGGTTTTTCGTTTTTACAATCGCCTTTTGCAACAATCATTACTTATAGTGTTTCTACCTACCTACTTACTGTACCTACTATAAAAGTCACCATTGGTTCCAATGTTTATTATTCGATTCAAACATTAAAAATAAAATCCGTCCGGGAATGCGACGGATTTCTTGCCTTTTTCGCCTCTGTTTAACTTTTACTGGTTCCAAACCGAACCACAGAATAGTAAATAGTCCAAGACCGTACAGCAATTTTCCACTATCCTTAAGCCGTATACAGAAAGAAAGCCGAAAACCCATCGGCGCCGACCGGCGCCCATCGGCGCCTATCGGCGCCTACAGGCGCCGGTCTACGCAGGTAACCGGCGGAGGCATTTATATGAACAAGCGCTGATGGGCGCCGACCGGCGCCTGTCGGCGCCGATAGGCGCCGCTCGGCGCCGACTCGCGCCGGTCGGCGCTGGTGCCGCCCGCCAATCATCGTACGACATTTTGCTCGCTCTGCTTCAATCTGCTTGCTTTCTGTAGAATGGACCGGCGCGATCGGCGCCGACAAGCTTTCGGCTTTCTTTCTGTATACGGCTTTACACCAAATCAAAGAGATTAAAATATAATAGGACATAGAGGGGGCATTGGGAATATTTTCATACAAAACTTTGAAGCATGCTTGAAGCTCAAGCGTCATGTCAGTTAGTATGAACGCGAGCTGTCATTCGGTCGAAATTGTACTAGACTTATTCCACTTGGAATAACTTTTGGCTTCAAATTTTCCTCGCTTTGTCCCCTCTATGCCCTATTATATTTTAATCTCTTTGCACCAAATCGTAACCAATGGTTCGATAAAAATAGACTTGATGAACACAGGGGTTGTTTCTATTTATATTTGGCATTGAGGGATACATTAATCTTCGGTTTGCGTGCGCCCTGATCTTTTGTACCAAACTACCCTCATAGCGTAAGTACTTATGCTGTTTATTGTTTGCCCGCGAAATAAAAACGGTCTTTTTCAATTCAGTTTTGCGTTATCACGTAGGAACGTACTTTTCGTCTGTTTCAATCAATTTGACATTTTTGAGGATTTTTCTATAAAAAGCTAAAAAAGTACCTAAGTTAAGTGTTATAAAAATATCGTCTTCATTACAATTAACCACATAAGGCCTTCTACCATCCAATAGGAAGTAAAATAATCGAAGTTGCTACCAAGATAATTAGGTAGGTCGTTCCTATTTATATGTAGATATAGGTACAAATACCTATCCTACACTGACCGATCTTTCTCTAGTATGGCTACTCTTCGTAAAATATAACCATAGATAATAAATAGGTGTATTTGCAATAACAAAACCGTGTTCTTACCTGCAACAATTGACATCAAAATTGTATATAAGTGTTATATATACTTAGGTAATAGTTAGGTATCTATCCATATAAGTATTGATTTCTTATGCTGTATGTACATTTATGTGTAGGTTTGTAGGCTTTAATTTATTCATATATGTCGACAACTACGAGTTGAGATGGCGTATTTAGGTACATCGTATTTAGCAACTGTATATTTCATAATAGGAATGTATTTGGTATGCCGTAGATATTAACGTCTTTGGAATAACGCATTATATTCAAGGTTTTCGTTACACAATCTCATTATGTTAGACTAAAAAACGAACAAGTAATCACCTATTTAGGTCATTTAATTTTAGGTAATTATGAATTTTACTTTTATTTTTTGCGTCATTATTAAGCATTGATTGATGATAATTATATGAAATTGAAATAAATAAATATGCTTACGCCTTTATCCCCGGGGGGTCGTCAGAGTTATTCAATTCCTGGATATACTCACTCTTTTCATAAATCTATTTTTTTGGGATCCCTAAACGTAACAGGTGGCAGAGACCAGTTTAAATAAACTGGTCTCTGCAGGTGGTGAGCCAATCGCCGGATCGGGTGTGTAAGTCTGTTACACATGCCTTAGAATCAATTCTGGGACTTGCTTGTTTTCTTTGCGATGTTTTCCATCACCGTCGATCTAGTGATTATTATTACCTATTTATTTTATTCATTAAACAAATAGTTTTTCTTCAAATCTAATACGATTCCCTGCAAAACTGTATATAAATATACTGATAAATATGTACTTAGTTTTTGAAAAACTTACTGGTACAGTCAAGAGCACCTGGAGCTTGACACATTGGACTTTGTAATGTTCTTATTACAATCGCCTTAGAGATCAAACTCGCACTCCAAGTGTAAAGCTTCATTGCTCTTGACTTTAGGTACTTTACCCTCACTAGGATTCGAAAACGAACCCCACGTATGAGAGGCAAACTCACTAATCCCAGGGCTATCACTGCTCTTAGGTACCTAATTAGGTTATTTCGAAACACTAAAACCATATAATTTGTTCGTTCCTTGAGTAGATAGCAAGGGAAAGGTGGTCTTTATGTACTTACATTTCGTATTACGTAGCTAATAGATTTTTTTTTGCAAAACATGTCCAGGTCCAGGGGAGAGCTACACGGATTACGTTGCGACGAGGTGGTACCGAGCACCTGAGCTTCTTGTTGGGGATACCATGTACAGCACACCGGTTGACGTTTGGGCGATAGGTAAGTATTTTTAATATGCGCCTTCTATATTCATTATAGCAATGTCACAAAACAGAGTTCTGTAAATTTGCTTTTAATTTCAAGCAGGCGTTACTGAATAACGTTTGCGTTTAATTATCTTCAGGCGCTCATAAAATTTGTTATTCCAGGATGTGTATTCGCGGAACTCTTGTCAAGTGAAGCGCTATGGCCTGGCAAGAGCGACTTGGACCAATTATACTTAATTAGAAAAACACTCGGCGATTTACTGCCGAGGCACATGACAATATTTTCACAGAACACATTTTTTCAGGTTCGTATTATATTTTAAAGGTTATACGTAATTTATTGCAATAATCAAGTTCGGTGTCACTTCAGGGTATGGCGATGCCGGAGCCGACGACACTGGAGCCATTGGAAAAGAAAATCCCGCCAAGATATGGAAATAATGAGCTCGTCATAGATTTTTTGCTGGTAAGATTCATTTAAGAGGTTTTGATCAAACAGTTAAGATTATATCGTGGATTATATCGTCTTCCACCTTCAGTGGGTGTAGTAGGAATCAGGAAAAGGGATAACATTGGACATGTGGCAGTTCCTATTTATGTTGAAAATACAATGTTACCTGTACAATGTGTCTTTACTCTGTTTACAACTTAATCCATCATGCTCAAGCCACTATTCCCATTATTTGTGCTATCCATATCTATTTATTTAGAACAACAAACAATTACATAAAGAGCTTACTTTATAATCTTAATTTACGTATTAGTCTAGCTATGTAACCAGCCCCGTTGTCCCCACTTAATACAAAATCAAAGTAATCACCAAAAAGATGAATGCGGCAGACGCGACGACTCATCGAAAAACGTTCATCGATTTAATTTTAGGAATGCCAAAGGATTCTTTTATGGCCATCCGCTTGCCCGATAAAAACTCCTTGGAACCTATTGCTGTTTTTGTTGACTCCCGGTTGACTCACCCTATTCGACGACAAGCGCCTAATGTAGTCAAATTAAACCGGATTGTTCTGGAATATTCCAGAAATGCCTGGACAAGGACCCGATGATGAGGTGGACGTGCGAGCAGCTACTGCGACACCCGATCTTCGAGAACTTTCTGTTCACCGTGCCGCACTCGGACCACGAGGAGTACGAGCGGGCCAGGAGGGCACAGGTGAGGGCTGAAGAATTTTACTCAAGCACAGCTGCGGAAGGTAGCAGTGTGTTTGTAGCGATCACACTCGTTAAGTAATTGGACGTGGTCAGTCAAAGTTTACGCACAATGGAAGTCGTTAAGTAATTGTGTGTTGGTTGGCCACTAGCCTAACATCATCTCCTAATCCGCGATTGGAGATTATAGAACATAGGTACTTCCTTATGTGTGAAGAAAGAGCCTTAGCTCAGCAGTGGGCTCTTGCGGGATCCCAGAGTCAACTGTTGATGAAAACGGCCGCCAGAATTCGCCTACGTAACCTAATGCATTGCGCGAGCCCCACTTAAAGTTTCGTCGAGTTCAGTGAGAATACTCGTAGGCTCGAAAGAGAAAAGATTTTTAAAAAAAAATTGTAGTACAGTCAAGAGCAAGTCAAGCTTTACACTACCAGTTTAAGATGAGCTCTGATTTATACTGCGCGCCATAGAATACAGGGCCGGGTCACATGAGTAAAGAAACGGAACAGAGACAAAGCTTCATACAACCGCGCTGTCGTAGGTACACTACTACAAGCATGCAATGCTTGTGTGCGTTTCTACTAGCGCTGCGTCACATACGCGCCGCAACTGGATAAAACCGGCTCGGTCAGTAGAAATGCCGAGGGCCGCGCAATGGTTGCCGTATTTGTTTCGCGCTCCTGCTTAGTGAGAAATGGTTATTTAAAATTGTTTATGGTAGAATAAAGTATTAAACTAAAAAGTCAAGAAAGTGTAAATAATTAGATTCGGAGGTGTAAAATGGTTACCTACTGTACAGTTTGCATGAATGTCTCGAAAATCACATATGTGACGAAATAAAATTGTTTGTTAATAGACCTGAACAACCTATAAATATGGGCAAAGATTCTTTAATTACTCATTACAAAGAACTCGACGTAAACATTGTAAATATTGGTACCTAATGATATTCTGAATCGAGTGTAAGATTGTAAAAATATTATGCCATGTGGAAGCGTCCTTAATGATTATTTGAAAAAACTTTATATCCATTAGATTTAGAATTCATCATTAGATTAAAAGATTTAATAATTTATTAAAAATAAAAAGTTATAAAAAAATATTTAGAGTAGGTAATTTGTAAATAATCTAATGTACAAATAAAAGTCTAATAAACGTTTTGTTTATTTTATTCTCCTTTGCCAACCCTACTAAAATAGGTAAGAATTTTGCACGCTCCTTAGAAGCTTTGTCTCTGTTCCGTTTCTTTACTCATGTGGCCGGGTCAAAGTACAAAGTGTCAAGCTTAGCGTGCTCTTGACTGTACCTAAGTACAGGACTTTTTATTAGCTTTCCGTACCCAAGTTTGTCTACGGGGCGCTATTCATCCGTCAGTATGTCATTGGGCCGTATCTCATAAACCGTAATAGGTTACAGAGTTGATCACAGAATGTGTATTTCCATTTCTCCGGGCGGAAAGCGGAAAATTTCGGCCCGCTGCGCTGAACAAAGTTGCCGCTTACCGCCTCCGTCCAAAAGAAAAAAGTGTACACACCTCGGGAACTAAATAAGAAAGCCTCTGAGACATCAGACTCATATGAGACTATTCTTATTTTACTTCTAGTCTAACTTGTAGTTTCTACTAGTAACTAAACGGGCTCCCCATATAAGAAACGTGTTTTATCATTGAGGGTGGTAGGTACTGAATCCTTCATCTGCGAGGCCGACTCGCACTTGTCCGATTTTATTTACTTCTTCGACCAACAGCAAGAATTCATGGATCGGTTGATGGCGACGATGGCTGAGGAGGAAGAGAATTTGGCTGACACCTAACACCAGCTTCACCAAGGCCGATAAGAAGAAAAAGTGACCGGATTCCGATAGGGTTGACCCTTGAACAATTTGTATATAGGTGGATTTTGGATCGGGGTAGTGTTTTGGTCTAGTTTGGAGTTTGTAGATTTAGTTTCGGTTATTGTTAGAAAGGGTAAAAAACGTAACAGTATTGTAGAATGGTTTCAGCAATAGCATAACTAGAATACCTAGGTACTATTTGGGTGTTGGAAAGGATTTAAAAATACGAACTTCATACGTCTAATTAATTTGTTTAGTTCTTGCCTACGTATTGTAGTTACCATTTACAATAATTTCTAGTCATTTCATTAGTCTACATTACATCCCTATAGCGGCTAGCTTCGTCCAAACGGACTATAAAGTCTAAATTGTACCCTCAACTCAACCCCCCGGTGCAGTCGTTCCCCTTGCTGCCAAAACAGACTATAAAAAATAAATTGTAGCCTCAACTCACTCAACCTCCATGCCTAGATGCAGTTGTACCCTCAACTCAACCCCCAGGTGAATTCGTTCCTCCTGCTGCCTAAACAGACAAAAACTTAATTGTACCCTCAACTCAACCCCCACCGCTAGGTGCAGTCGTCCCACCTGCTGCCCTAACAGACAAAAACTTAATTGTACCCTCAACTCAACCCCCATGGCTAGGTGCAGTCGTCCCCCCTGCTGCCCAAACAGACAAAAACTTAATTGTACCCTCAACTCAACCACCAGGTGCAGTCGTCCCCCCTGCTGCCCCAGCTGATCGTGGCAGAGCGGACGCAGCCCAAGGGCAAGAAGCCAGAGGGCGACGGGCGAGGCCACCTGCCGACCATTTGACAGCCAGCGCGTTCGCGCAACCAAAGATTGTGATTAAACGTTTCTCTAATTGTAGCGAGTGTTTCATTTTTTACTAGCGGATCCTGGTTTATTCCCATCCAGTGGGGATTTACGAAAAATATCATCTTAGTGCTCACTTGAGGAAACATGCAAAGTTTCATGCTTCGAGACGGCTTCTGGGCCCCAATTCCAATTAAATTTTTGAATAAAGTGCCAAATAACACTATTGACTGACCATTGACATGTCATTTGTCATCCAACTATAACCGTAGACATTTAGTGGAATTGGGGCCCTTGTTGGCATGTAGGCCAAATATAAATTACGTACCCATTTCGTACTCCGGGTACGAAATAGTCTTGGATTTCGTACTCTCGCGGTTTAGGAGATATAGGGGGGGGCTTGGTGACGCTTCCAGATTGACGTCTTTCTAGCAGCGCCACCGTATCTCGGTAAGTATAGCATATTTCAGCATTTGGACTACACGACGATTTCGTAATTTTAGAAAGGGACTCGAATCCACACTCCATTCCCCGTGCAGTTAATACCGGCACATTGGTGGCGCTGCCAGAATAACGTCTTTAGGTACAGCAGCATCACCACATGTATCACTAGCGTTACATAGCATAAAACAAAGTAGTTTTTTCTGTCCCTATATCCCTATGTATGCTTAAATCTTTAAAACTACGCAATGGATTTTGATGCGTTTTTTTTTAATAGATAGAGTGATTCAAGAGGAAGGTTTTAGTATTAGCATTGCACCCGTGTGAAGCCGGGGCGGGTCGCTAGTTATATAGTATAACAAACCCTTTAGTCCACAGGAAGTTGTGGAGATTACAAATTAGTAGTTCTTACCCAGCTACAGAAGAAAGTTCTGATATTGGAAGTTAATTAAATAAAAAAAACTAGCTGTCTAAAATATGCCTTTTATGATTTTATTAGATCATCTTGATGTATGACTAAAACAATTGACTATAATTAACTTATTGAAATTCTTTGTACAGAATATTTACAGAAAACTCCTAGCTTTTGAAAACTGTTATTTTTACTTAGTGAATATCTGAAACAAAATAAAAAAAAAAGTCAAACT
The DNA here is from genome assembly GCA_963855545.1 of Ethmia dodecea. Lineage (NCBI taxonomy): Eukaryota > Metazoa > Arthropoda > Insecta > Lepidoptera > Depressariidae > Ethmia > Ethmia dodecea. The sequence continues at coordinate 12,038,646 of OY979457.1, read as the reverse complement.
TAATCAATTTAAGAAAAAAGCATGTAAATGATTAGTAGGTCAATAAGATGTTTCCCTTCATCGTAGATCTAGTCTACACTAATATTATAAAGAGGAAAGATTTGTATGTTTGTAACAAATAAACTCAAAAACTACTGGACTGATTTTAAAAATTCTTTCACCAATGGAAAGTCACAATATCAAGCCACTGTGAGTAACATATGCTATATTTTATTTCTGTACTCCCATGGGAACAGGAACTACGTGGGTGAAACTGCGCAGAACCACTTATTTAGCTTTTAAGTCCTCTTATTGAAGATTTACTTGCTTCGGTATGTATAGTTGAGGAGCAGAAGTAAGTATTGAAAAACTTATTGGTACAGTCAAGAGCACGCTAAGCTTGACACTTTGGACTTTGACCCGGCCCTGTATTCTATGGCGCGCAGTATAAATCACAGTTCCACTTAAACTGGTAGTGTCAAGCTTGACTTGCTCTTGACTGTACATGCCTTCGCCAGCAAACAAACCTGAGCCTTACGCTTGAGAAGCGGACTCTTAAACTATAGGGTTGTCGCTGCTATCATATAAATAAATATATATTTACTAGACATTAAATTTAACAATTAAAGAAATTAATGAATTCAGAACATTTAATTTTAACGAATTTCTATTCTAGACAAAGTTTAGCATTAGTTAATCTTGAATCCACATCTTCAATGTACATATTTGGACTCGGGAGAGATAAGAGGGGCTGAAAATAAGCTTTTCTTTAAACCAAGACTACTGTTGTGCTGAAACTATAAGTCTAAGTCTGTCTGAAAAACAGACTTAGACTTTTCAGTCTTCATCAAAACCTCATAAGACAAGTCTTTATTAATTGATGGTCTATCTTTGGTCTATCAGTTTTACATATAAAGCACTGGAATTATTTGATTCAGCTTTGATTGATACAGTTAGAAATTAACTGCTTCCTTAATACCCGTACCTTGACATGTCGTCATTCTTAGCCTAATATTAACAACTAACTCTAAACATTCAGCTAAAAGACTACTTCAAAATTTCGTTTGTAACCTCAAAAACCCACCAACTAAAATTATAAAACTAAAACTTGTAAGCGCGGTGAATCAACATCTTTGTAACAAAGCTTGTTGTCAGAAGTTCAATTAATAAAAACTATAACTTACAGATGAGAATGGAAGCTTCTTTCGCTCTTCAGCTGTGACCAAAGAATCGACTTGCTGTAGCTTATACCAGCCGTAATGACCACCCAGAATTACCGGAATCATTATTAGAGCAACGACGTTTTTAGAAAAGAATACCCGCACCGACATTTTCGCCTTACTTATTTTACAATTACCTTTTTAGTTCGACCAATATGCAATGTAGGTATCTATCACAACAAATTAATTTTTTTTTTTTTTTTTTTTTTTGTGGCCTGGCGCGGCTTGCGCATTTACCACACTCATAAAACGGGGAAACGGATTCATATTTACAAAAAGAAAGGAACGGAATTTGGAAAGGAAAAAGGATTAATTATGGGAAAACATATTATCCACGAAAAGGTTATATACAAAACTATATTAATCATTAAATATATACAAATTAATAAGTACAACTACTAAATAAAATTAAATATTTACATTATTATTACAAATAAATATGGCTAACAATTTATAAACATTTATATCCTTGGTAGCAAGGAGGACAGGGATGGAAGTAGGCAGAGGAATCTTAAAGGACAGTAACGAGGTAAAAAGGGAAGAACAATCATTTAAAGGACACGACAAGAAAATATGATTGACATCAGCAAAGTCCGACCCACATTCGCAACCCGGGTCGTCCACAATATGGAGTCTGGCAAGGTGAGCTGGGGACACTATGTGACCAAGTCTCATACGTATAAGGGTTGTTGTAGGTTTCTTAAGAAAATTAAATAAATAGAACCATGGTTTCAACGATACATCGGGTTGGATATTGTAAAAATATTTTCCCTTAGTTTCACTACTTCTTATCCAATCATCGCGCCATGAATCTACAAGATATTCTTTAGACAAGGCTATCAGATCATGAGTATAGTTTTTATAGGGAAACAAGTCTCCAGATTCTACAGCCTCATTAGCAAGACGATCTGCTCTATCATTCCCTTGGATACCAGAGTGGCCTGGGATCCAAGCAAACGAAAGATCGACGCCTTTAAAAGCACACTTCAATAACAATTTCCGAATTTCGATTATAATAGGATAGGTTGGCTTTGATTTAAAGGGAGATTTAACTAAGGCTTCCAAAGCACTTTTTGCGTCGGTAAAAATAACAGCTCTCCTAAGATTCATTATCGTGACATATTCCACAGACTTAAAAATGCCGAAACATTCACCAGTGAAAGTGGATGTTTCGGGTGGCAATTTAATTTTTTGAACTACATTATATTGAAAATGAAATACTCCCACACCAACACAGCCATTCGCAGAGTGCTTAGATGCGTCACTATAAATATGATGCCAGTCCGACCAATTCTCATTTTTAGCTATATTAAACATAATACTAGCATCAGGGGAGTTTTTACTAATTCCTAAGTTTAAATGAACATTTGGAGACAACACTAGAGACTCAAATTTGCAACAAAAAAGAGGATAATACAAAGATCTGTGAGTAGGGGCACAAAATGCTATAAATTTTCTAAAACTGTGGACCAGACAGGGCGTAGACTTATGGGTCCAGTATCCAGAAGAGAGAACATGATCAGAAAGAGCAGAAAGTCTTGAAAAAAGGGGATGACGAATGTTTTGCAAGGCACGAAAAAGAAATCTATCTGATAAATACTGCCTGCGCATACTTAAAGGAGGCTCTCCACCTTCAACCTGAAGGGCATTAGTGGGGCTAGATTTCATAGCACCCAAGACTATCCTTAGAGCCTTATATTGAATGGCATCTAATTTCCTCAGTCCAGCTGAACTGCAGGGTTCTAGCAAAAAAGTACCATAGTCAAGAACACTGCGTACTAAAGCGTTATAAAGCAATCTCAAAGAATAGGGGTGCGCACCCCACCAGACACCTGACAGACAACGAAGCATATTCAAAACGCGTTCGCATCTGGAAACTAAATAATCACAATGCGGAAGACCAGAGAGCTTAGAATCTAAAATTACTCCAAGGAATTTTATATGCGATTTAACAGGGATTACACTTCCGTTGAAAGAGATGATAACTGGAGGCGGCAGCCGCATTCTAGAAAACAATACAATATTGCTCTTAAGGGGAGATAATTCCAGACCATTCGAATCAAGCCAAGTCTTTAATAAAGTCATGGAGGAACCCAGTGAGGCAGAAGCCTTATCGATGGACTTATCAGGTGCATATAAAAGGAGATCATCAGCATACTGAAGAACTTTGACGTCACCTAAGGACGACTCTAGATCATATGTGTAAATATTGTATAATAAAGGACTCAACACAGATCCCTGAGGCAGGCCCTTCCAAACTAATCTGGAGTAAGTACTGTTATCTACGGTAAGCGAGATAGTTCTTTCTGATAATATATTCATAATGAAATTAAGTAAAACTGTTGGAACTAGTAATTCGTTTAATTTTTGTTTAAGTACTGATAAAACTACGTTATCATAAGCACCGGTTATATCCAGGAAAGCAGCAACAATTGATTCATTACAAGAAAAAGACAATCGAATATCAGTAATAAAGATACTAATACTATCCAAAGTACTCCTACCCCTTCTAAATCCGTATTGGCTATCAGGCAATAAACCATTACTCTCCAGATACCACTCTAATCTATTTTTAACTAAATGTTCAGCAATTTTAACAAACACAGAGGAGAGAGCAATTGGCCTAAAAGAAGAGGCGTCAGATGGAGGTTTGTTTGGTTTCAAAATTGGCAACACAATCTGACATTTCCAAATGTCAGGAATATTACCAGAAATCATAGTAGAATTAATAATATCTAGAAAATAATTGAGCGAAGTGTCGGGAAGATGAGCAAAAAAGGAATAAGGAATACCATCACAACCAGGAGCAGAGTCTTTAAGATTAACGACTATATTCTTAAGCTCAGAAATAGAGAAAGGGGAATTAAGACCTGTCAAACAGTTAGTAATCTCAGGAGGCAAGGAGCAAGGCAATGAGCCTGCATCAGGAACAAACGGAGGAGCCAATTTATCTAAAAAATTGTCAGCTAAGGCAGAGGGCAAAGCATTACATGTAGAATCCCGAAAAGCTGACCTAAATCTTCGTATACTGCGCCAAACTTCAGATGGACAAACATCAGGAGAAATCCTAGAACAAAAGTTTCTCCAACTATCAAACTTTTTATTTTTAAACAATTTACGAGTGCCAGATATTATTTCACAAAGAGATTCAAAGTTTTCAGGAGTCATACTATTGCAATAATTAATTTCTGCCTCTTTTCTTTTCTTAACTGCATCCGAACATTCAGAGTCCCACCATGGAGGGGAGGGAAGAAATCCTAATGAACTGTTTTTTAGTGGAAAGGTCTCATCTGCAACCTCGATGAAAGCTTTAGTGAGTAATTCAACACATGTAATCTCATTACCAGCAACAACATTGGGCAGTAAAGAAACTTTGTGATCTATGCGGGTGCTAAATAAATTCCAATCTGCATTAGAAAGCTGATATTTCATACGCGGAGTATGTTTTGTATTTGATTTATTATTCCAGGGAAACGAAATTATTATTGGAATATGGTCACTACCAAAGGAGGAGCACAGCGTGCTCCAAGAAAGAGAAGAAGCTAAATTTGGAGTAGCTATGGACAAATCTGGAACACTACTTCCTACCTCTGGTCCAGTGCAACGTGTTGGGGAGCCTGTGTTCAGAAGACAAAGATTGTGTGTGTCTAAAATATCGAGAAGTTCCCAACCATAAGAATTGCTTGACTTACTGCCCCAAGATTCATGTTGACAATTAAAATCTCCTAATATTAAAAAAGGTTTAGGCAGTATGGCAAAAATGTTACAAATTTCATTATATATGGCAGAAGAAGGATGAGGAATATATATAGATACAAAACAAACATTATTAATATTTACAGCTATTATACAAAAGGTATCATTATGTACAGGAATAGGAACAAGTGAAAAATTATAAGAATCAGGGACTTATACTAGTATCAATATACCACTATTTATACTGGTATAGTTATTCGGTATCATTATTCTAATTCAGTTAATTTCTACAGATATTCAAACTCTACCAATATTATACGGAAATAAACTTTTTGGTATCACAACAGATATTTAATCGTTATTTTTTTGGTACTGAAATAACATCGAAGGGCGTGATTGCGGGGTGCGGGAGGACTTGCCTATACCGGTCGGTCCCAACGGGAATCATCAATCGTTTGTTTTGTTTTTTTACTTACGTTACGAGCGTGCATGCGAAAATCTGCACTCAAAAGTTTATAAAAAAAAGCTTAGGGTATTAATATTAAGATACCAATATTTTCTTGGTTGTGTATGTTTTACACAACTTTTTGAAATTCGTATCGTAAATTCGTATCGTATCGTACCTATATTTCAGTTTGAAGTTGTAAAATTGTTTAGTTTTACAAAAGAGAAGAATAATAGTGGTATTTTATTCCTCGTATTTTATTACCAGAACCATATACCTATATATCATTGTAAAGCTTATTTACTGGGCTATTTGATAACATAATGAAATATTTTAAAATGCCACCCTATATGTTTGAAAAATTCAGTAATATATGAGGGTTTAGGTCACTGAGAAACGAACGTCACCCTTTTGGTCTAGGGACCCAAAATGATTTAACCTGTGGGCCTATAATTATTTACTTAGTTAATTTGTATGATTATTTTGTATTCCCTGAATTTAGAAAAATCCTTTCTTAGTGCTATCCTACGTCTTAAAAACAATAGCTGTAAAAAAAACAGCTTTCTAGGTCTAAGGGTTTAGGCTGGGCGTTGATGAGTCAGTCAGTCAGGACTTCTCTCTTTATATATCTAGATAATATAAATGTGATATTAGGTTAAAACTTGTAATTTTTTTTCTATCGATGTCGATAATATGACTAAATTTTCTGTTGTTGGTGTGGATCAAGAATAAAAAATGCAAGATTGTGAAAGTGACAGACTGTAGCGGCAGGTATAGAAATATTAAGCATAGGTATTAATTTTTTTTAATAAAAATTACTTCGTTTATCATCATTGACTTGCCCTTTTCCCATTATTTGGGGTCGGCGCAGTATGTTTTTTCCTTCCATTTAGATCTATCATACGTCATATCTACATTCACTTCCATCATGCACATTATCATCCTTCACACAATCCATCCATCTTTTCTTTGGTCTACCCCTCTTTCTATAACCTTCCATATTCATATCAAGCACTCGCCTTACAACATTACTCTCATTCCTCCTCATTATATGTCCATACCAAGACAGACGATTACCTCTCAACTTCTCCATCAGGGGTGCTACTTTCAGACTTCCTCTTATGTACCCATTCCTAATTTTATCCATTCTTGTGACTCCACACATCCACCTCAACATTCTCATCTCCGCTGCATATGCAGTCTCCTTTCATCCTCCTTCTTAAGCGCCCAACATTCCGATCCATACGTGACGACAGGTCTTATCATGGCCTTGTATACTTTGCCCTTTAGTTTAAGGGGTATTCGGGGGTCGCAAGTTGTTTCCGTAACCTGTCGCCATTTCATCCACCCTGAGTTAATCCTGTGCTGTGCGTCCCTGTGTATGTCGCCATCTTTCTGTATAACTGAACCGAGGTATCTGAAATCGGAACAGACTGGTAATGCTACGCTATCTAGTGAAAGGGCCACAAAACTGGGGAGACCGCCGAAATCGTAAAACATGTGTTCCGTTTTGGAACTGCTGATTTTCAAGCCAACATTCTCCAGTTTATGTTGCCATTTTCCAAGCCTGTTCTGTACCTCGACTCCGTCTTCGCCAACAAGAACATCATCGGCAAACAGCATGCACCAGGGCGCTTCTTCCTGTATCTCTGATGTTAACGCATCCATTATTAATAGGAAAAGATACAGACTCAAAGCAGACCCCTGGTGCAAACCAACAGCCACATTAAACTTGTCGGTAGTGCCGGCAGCTGTCCGTATGAGTGTACAGGACCTATTGTACATAGCACGGATTATCTCCACATACTTCCCTGGCATGCCTGTCTCTTTCAGAGCCCACCACAACACCTCACGAGGTACCCGGTCGTATGCCTTTTCAAGGTCCATGAACATCATGTGCAAGTTTTTATGAGCCTGTCGGTATCTTTCACATAACTGCCGCAGTGCAAAAATGGCGTCCGTTGTTCCTCGGCCAGGCATAAAACCGAATTGGTTTGGGCTAATCTCACTCTCTTCTCTCAAACGTCTCTCTATCACTTTTTCATATACTTTCATACTATGTGACATCAATTTTATTCCTCTATAGCTATAGTTGTTGCAATCCTGTACATCACCTTTATTTTTGAAAATGGGTACCAATGTACTATTGTACCATTCGTCAGGGATACACTCTACATGCAACAACTTATTGAAGAATAAAGTAAGCCATTTACACCCATCTACACTCAGCACCTTCCACACCTGAACTGGTATTTCATCCGGTCCCACAGCTTTTCCCTTTTTCATACCTTGCACAGCTATTCTTACCTCTTCTATACTTACTTCCCTTACTAAATCCATATTTACTGACGCATTTCCCATAACTCCACTCCAAACATTCTCTTCATTCATCAACTTTTATAACAAAATATACCTTCCACCGTCCTTTTTTTTCATTATCACTGGACAACACCTTTCCTGCTTCTTCTTTTATACATTTAACGTGCGATACATCTCTTCCATTCTTTTCCCTAGATTTAGCAATTTGCATGAGCTGTTTCTGGCCTTCAGGACTATCGAGTGACTTATATAGCTTGTCCTGTACCTCAGCTCTTGCGATGGCTACAGCTTGCTTTGTTTTCTTCTTTCATTCTTTATACTTAGTCTTCATTTCAACTCTTGCACTCTGACTTCCAACTTCAATGTTTTGCCATTCTTTAAAAGCCAATTTCTTTTCTTTTAATGCTTTTTGTACCTCTTCACTCCACCACCATGTTTCCTTCTCAATCATACCCTTCCCTTTGGATTCTCCAAAAACATTCTTCGCCACACTTCTAATACAACCTGCCATCTCATTCCAACACTCATTAACTGATTTATCTTCCATACTTCCCATTTCTATCATTTTATCCACTACTTTCTCTCTAAATATTCCTACACACTCATCCTTCTCATCCTCCAACATACGCCAACTAATTTTGGGAGGGGGCCGGTCTTTGGTCCTATTGGGCTGAACACTTATTTTGACCTCTGCAATTAGAAGTCGATGTTGTGAGACTAGATCCTCGCCTGGTAGCACTTTACAGTCTTTGACACAGATGATTCTGTTTCATCTTACAAGGAAATAATAAATCTGTGTCATGTGGTGGCCACTTTTATATGTTATAAGGTGTTCGTCGCGGTTTTTGAACCACGTGTTTGTTATTGAAAGGTCATATGCAGAGGCAACTTGCATCAATGTCTCCCCCATGTTTCCGAATGTTTCCGAACCCATAACCTCCATGCACTCTTTCATACCCATCATTGATTCTTCCCACATGCCCGTTAAAGTCTCCACCTATGTAAATCTCCTCACTATTCGGAATGTTCATCATTACCAAATCAAAGTCCTTCCAGAATTTTTCTTGCATTATCATCACATCCAGTCTGTGGAGCGTACACACTAATCACGTTCAAAACCAAGTTTTCCAACATCAGTTTTATAGCAATCACTCGATCACTCACCCTTTTTACATCCGTCACTCATCCTTTCAAATTACTCTCTAACACAATTCCGAGACCATTCCGTTTACCGTCACTTCCACAGTAATAGAATTTATATCCTTCACCAATCTCCCTAGCTTTCGCACCTTTCCAATGTGTTTCTTGTAAGCACGCCACATTTATTCGTCTTCTCTTTAATACATCCACTAGCTCTCTTCCTCTTCCGGTCATCGTCCCTATGTTCCAACTGGCACACCTCAATCTCACGCTCTTCCTTTCCCGGGCTTGCTTCTTACGTGGCCCCCGCCCGGGGTGGTGCGACAACCCTTTTGTAAAAGGCATCGAACCTCTTGAACATACCTAAAGTTGAAAGTACATGAAATGTCGAATGTTGGTGTACAGTTATGAAACCTATGCCAGTCTATAGAAAATATTATTTAATTTTTAACTTTTTAGTAAGAATTATTTTATATTTTAATAAGTTTACATATCAATTAGTTATGGTTCCTATGGCCACCTTTCAGCTTCATCATCAGACACTGGTTACCATCTATCACCAAAGTTCTCGTCAAGACGAATCAAAGGAGCCCAAACTCGATGCAGTTATGTCGTTTTATTACGGAGATACTATGGCCACCTTCCAGCTCCATCATCAGACCTTTAATACCCTCTAAGGTTAAAGTTCTCATTAAGACAAATCAAACGAGCCCTTACTCGATGGGATTATGTCGTTTAATTACTGAGTTCCTATGGCCATCTTTCAGCTCCATCATCAGACCCTGGTTACCATTGAAAGACAAATTACTCGTCAAGACGATTCAAACGAGTCCAAACTCGATGAGGTTGTGTCGATTCATTGCGAAGTTCCTATGGCCACCTTCCAGCTCCATCATCAGATCAGCACCATGTCATCATAATATTGCATTGTCACGCGTTTTACATATGTATACAAAATTTCAGCTCAATCGGTAACCGGGAAGTGGGTCAAATTTAAGTTGCAAAATTTGATTACAACGGGACAGGTGAAACTAAATAAAAGCTTGTAAAAACGTGCGCCGCCGGCTACAATTGCACTATTATTTCTAAATCTTGCTCACAAAGTTCAATGCCAAATTTTGATACCATATCTATACCAGGTATCAAAACCAATATTAGTACCAAAAAAATTGATACTAAAACCAATATTAGTATCCAAATTAATGGTATCAAAACTCGTTTTGATTTTAGTACCAAAATAAATAATCATATCAAAATGCTGCAACTACCGAAAAATAACTGTATGACGTCATACCGAAATTTAATGGTATCAATATTTTTTGGTATGTAAGTCCCTGATAAGAATGTTTGATGAGCATGGCAACCCCCCCATACCCATCAGATCTATCCTCTCGGACACAGGCATAACCAGGAATCCTAAAGATGGAGTCTGGTTTAAGCCATGTCTCTTGAAATGCAAATAAAAAAGGATTAAATTTATTAACTAAGTGTATAATGTCACTTTTCTTATTAGTTATACTTCGGCAATTCCACTGAATTACCTTGGCGAGTAGGTCCATTATTGTTGATATTAATATCATTTAATATATCTATAGAAGTAGCAACGTTGGACGGTGAAAAAATATTAGATTTGGATAAAAGATTAATTAGGAGCATAATTAGATCTGATATAGAAGTTTTGGATGTTACATTCAGTTCATCATTGAGGGCACATCCATTAGCAGGAGCAGGAATGTTGTAATCTTTAACTAAGGCAGCATGAGCCTCCTGGTCAAAGCCTTTGGTATTCTTAGGAGGAGGTCGAGGTTTTAAAAATACAGTTTTTTTATAAGAAGATGGCTGTGACATATTATTATGTGATGGAGACCGATCTTGAGGGTACACAGATTGAAAAATGTTAGGGGATTTAGTATTAGAATTTAAAGCGTCTGCATAGGACATTTTTTGAATAAATGGGTGGAGTTTTGACGCTTCTGCCTAAGAGATACAACTTTTGCTCATAGATTCCTTAATAGACCTTTGTCTTTCATGTTCTCGACATATTTTGCTAGTTGCTACATGAGACCCATTGCACAAACAACAAGTCACACAATCATCGTCTACTGAACAGCTGGCACCCGAGTGACCCTGCCCACATCTAAAGCATCTGGGTTTGGAGCGGCATTGAGTTTTAACATGACCATACCTACAGCAGTTATAGCACTGGATAGTGGGATAAATGTACAGATCTACTGGCAAAGCAGAATAACAGATATAAACCCTCTTGGGGAGAACTTGACCATCAAAAGTTATAATGACCGTTTCTGTGTTTTGAAATTGTGGTGCATTTTCATTATTAAACGTTTTTCTTTTAATCCGACGTATTTTTAAAATTTTACCGCAACCTATAGGCACTGTCATGTTTTCCAGAACCTCTTCCTCCGACCAGTCAGAAGGTACACCTCTTACCAGTCCCATACGGGTTACATTAAAGGTTGGAATGAACGCTTTAAAGTTGTGTAATGTGAGAACCTCATTCTCAACAAATTTGTTAGCATGTGCATAGTCAGAAAATGAAACGGAGAGTCTGTTTCGGCCTATTCGTTTTAAGCTACCGTTAACAATGTTTTGGAAAAATCTGTTTTTCAAAAATCTCCCAAATGTGATTGGGTGGAGAGTGGCAGGATCATTTGGAGAGGTAGTAATCTTTTGAATATGAACTATGTAAGGAGAAGCGTCAGATGATTGGTAAAGAACTCTTCCGATGGTAGGACGAGAGAAACTGGGGTTTGATGTTGCATCAAAAGTTATAGGTACATTTTGTTTGTCATTACTACTAGTGGCACCAGCAACACTGTTGCCAGTACCAGTACCGGTAATAGGTACATAGTCACTCATTGAAATAGGTGGGACGATACCCAGGGAGCTGCATGGGACCTTGCTCGTGTCAATATCTATATCATCGCAACGGCAATCATTGGGTCGATTTTTACGTGAATCGTGGTGTTTTCTGCGCTTTTTATTACAATGCTTACAAATCCGGCGAGCTGTAACTCGCTTGCGACCATGATCCTTATTTCCAGTATTCAGTGAACCATCCGTGTCCATACTCGAATCATACTCAATAGATTTGTTATCAACCGTAATATAATGAGAAACCTGGGGGACAGTTCCCCCAGGATCCTCGGGCGGATCGCCCATGAGAAGAAAAAAGCTACTTACCTGGATTCCAGGTAAGTTTTCTAATATCTACATACAATAAAATAGAAAATAACACAATATATACACAAGAAATACTCAATTAATCCTCTAAACACAAATAAAATTATTTTTAGAAAAGAGCCGAAACGAAAAATTCACCCGCCAAGTTTCACGTTTCCCGCGCTTTTCCAACAAATTAATTATATTCGTATTTCGTTCGTTCGTACTATACGATTACAAATAGAGGATCCCTGGTTGCTATGGTTTTCGTAGAACATTCTAGGTCTCTTATTTCGGTCACATTATTTCATTGACAGTGACATTTATGTACGTCAAAATAGTAAATAGAGATCGTTCATAAACATGGATCGGAAAATAGATCTATTTTATTGGTTACATTTACAAAAATTATTCATATTTCTAAGGTAAGAAAAAACCTATAGAAATCATGATTATCTTTATCTATGAACATGCTTTTCTTGTAATGTAATATTATTTCGAAATCACTGTTACACAGTTTAAAGTTTTTGTTTAAAGCTTTTTTTATTATGTTTCTTGTATTCTCTACTGTCAGACATGTGTCAAGCCTGTTTATTATTTTCCTTGCGTTTATTTCAACCAATGAAAAGACAATGCTTTGCTTCATTCACCAATCATGGTCCAGGAGTAGTCGCACTCAACTTTATGAATCAAAAGAAAACTCATTTCCAAAACATGGTGGCAGCTCAGTGAAGAGGGTGAACGTTTCGACTAGTCAAAAAACCCACGAAGCTTATTTAGCAGGAGTGTTTGATACAATTTGTAAGTAAAATTTCGTGGACTTCCCCACGCATGGGATTCAAAAAGTGCTTATAATCCCACCGATTTGCAGATAAACACCGCCCCAATAAGCTTCAAAGAACAGGATGACGTCTGAAGAAAGCCATATTTCCGAGAAACTGAAGGGATGTTATGAAAATCTAATTGTAATCGACGTTGGCGCAAACCTGACGAACAAGAAGTACGGTCGTGATCTCGATTCTGTGGTGCAAAGGGCAAAAGATGCAGGTACGTAACAATTGACCTGAAAACTTACGTACTCGATATTGCAATGTATGTACTTAGTGTAACAATATGCTAGTATGCCGCTTCGGCGATGACGATTGCGTTAGTGAATTCCTTACAAATTGGTTTATTATATTGTGGCTAGGCAATTGAAGTAATTGTAGCAGTTTATTATTCAGTGATATGACATTTGTTGGATGTAAATTGTGAGGTACTCGTCCATGAGATTTGGATTAAATTCCTGGTGTGAGCGGTTACAGTCCACAAAATAGTGAAAGACTCCAATCTGAGCAAACATTTATCTTCACAAAGCTATATTTACCTATATTAATTAGCCCTATCAGACAAGAGTCTTATCTTTCACAAGAACATTATTAATAGCTGTTCTGCTCAGTTTCACCCCCGTAGTTCCCATTCCCGTGGAATACGGGGATAAAATATAGCCTATGTTACTCAGGGATATTTTAGCATTCTAATAATGAAAGAATTTTTGAAATAGGTCCATACATACATAAAGCTCACGCCATTGTCCCACAGGGGTAGGCAGAGACGATGGATCGCCAGATGGTCCAGTAGTGTTTGAGTTTATTTGTTACTAATATACAAATCTTTCCTCTTTATAATATTAGTGTAGATGTAGAAAGATAACACCAAATATTATTTAATGAATACACTAGCAGCTCTTGAGCTGATGCATGTATATCACTGCACTTGTGTTCATTGTTTAAAATGTTTGTCTTAATTTGGAAAAAGTTGGGTATTTGTAGAAATGGAATTCTTCTGTCTACTCCCTTGGGGATATTAGGCGTGAGCATATTTATTTTTATTATAACTAACTACTAGTTTTCCCTTTTGTGTAGGTGTCCAGAAGATAATGGTCACGGGCACTTCAGTGAGAAATAGCAAAGAAGCTTTACGGCTGACCCGTCTCTACCCCGGCACAATATACTCAACAGCCGGTAACTATGACTTTCTATCTTGCTCTTGGCATTATAATGGTGTATATGACATAGGCACAGAATATATAATAGTACTAACATACAGGAGGCTGACTCAAGTACTTATTATAATAATCTTTATTGCTTTCTTGTACAAAAAAAAAGGTCTTAAATAATTATTCATAAGAACCCTGTAAGGGCACCGCAATTATAAATTTACAATGTTATAACTTAAGTAAGTACCTACCTAAATTCTATATAATAAATTCTATACTTTGGGTATTAGTAAGACAAAAACGAATGAACAGCAATATACATGTGCATTCACGGTCAACGCTTGGCAGTCTGTCGCTGAGGAGCGCCCCTTGTGAATCTCCTGTCGAGCAGGCATGCGCTGTAGGCAAAAATACCTAAACTGTGGAGTTGGACAGGCCCGATGTAGGTACATGACATCCCGAACAGTATAATAGTTCACGCTGGTTCTCTTTTCCAGCTAGATGACCTTAGGCTAGTTATTTCTTTGTTACAAACCTTATTACAGTAGTTTGTAGTTTAATTTTGAGCTGTCTGTATTTCTTCTATATGAGGAAAAGTTTGAGTTCATTCATCCTGAAAGTAACTCTGTTTGTCCATTACCTTTTATGGCTAAATATCTTAATCTTAATTCCCCACCACACTACCAATCCGCACTACTGGTAATTTCTAAGGAGATACCTTCTATCTCGAGGAAGGTAGGTTTACTGTCCATGTTACCGAAAAAACAGATTCTTAGAGGATGCTATAAATTAAAGTTCACGCGAGCCTGTCGCCTTCAATAGCTAGCTATAATATGTTAGTTGTGTTCTTATAAACTCAGGCGTTCACCCCCACGACGCCAAGTCGATGGTGGAAGAAGACATGTGGTCGGAGCTGACTGAGACGGCCAGTGCGCCGGAGTGCGTTGCGGTCGGCGAGTGCGGACTCAACTACAGCAAGGACTTCTCCGAGCCGCACGTGCAGCGCGACGTGTTCAAACGGCAGGTGGGTCACTAAAAGCCAACACCCAGAGGCTTTCCGGAAAACGTTTTTTTAACCGACTTCAAAAAGGAGGAGGTTATCAATTCGTCTGTATTTTTTTTTTATGTTTCTTACCTCAGAACTTTCGACTGGGTGAACCGATTTGGATGATTCTTTTTTTATTAGAAAGCTGGTGCTTCCAGATTGGTCAGATTTTAATTTCGTCCAGTTCTGACAACGGCATCCATGAGAAAACCATATAAGTTGAAGATTGAAGTCTGTTTTTTTACTCGTCTTATAAATCGATGAACGACGTCATACAGAAACATGGCGACATACACAGACATAAAGCACAGGATTAACTCAGGGTGGAAATGGCGACAGATCACGGGAACAACTTGCGACCCCCGAATGCCCCTCAAACTAAAGGGAAAAGTATACAAGGCCATGGCCTTGATATCATGATAAGACCTGTCGTCACGTATGGATCGGAATGTTGGGCCCTTAAGGAGGATGAAAGGAGACTGCATGAAGCGGAGATGAGAATGTTGAGATGGATGTGCGGAGTGACAAGAATGGATAAAATTAGGAATGAGTACATAAGAGGAAGTCTGAAAGTAGCACCTATGATGGAGAATTTGAGAGATAATCGTCTGTCTTGGTATCGACATATAATGAGGAGGGATGAGAGTAATGTTGGATGGATGGTGTGAAGGATGCTATTATGTGCAAGAAGGAGGTGAATGTAGAGACGTATGATAGATCTAACTAAATGGAAGGAAAAAACATACTGCGCTGACCCCAATTAATGTGATGAGGGACAGTAACATACATACATAATGCTCACGCCATTGTCCCATAGGGGTAGCCAGAGACGGTGGATCGCCACTTTGCTCGATCTCTGCATACTTCTTTCGCTTCGTTCACATCCATAAGCCTTCTCATGCAAGCTCTTTTATTCTTCACACTCCGGACTCCAGCTTTTTGAAAGACTTAACTTATTTGATCCGTGAACGTCCTTCTGGGGCGTCCTCTTTCCTTGCATCCTTCAACATTCGCAACATTAATCTCTTTCGTTAGGTACTCTTCTTTCATCCATACGTTCTAAATTATCAAACCAGTAAATGATGATGAAATCGATGAACGACGGGTTCGTAGCGCCTGTTGCGGAATGATGCATTTAAACTATCGATGTAGTCTTGTTTTCAAGGTCACGACACTGTCGATGGATGCAACTAAACTTCTTCAATTCTCATTATCACTATTATGACCTCGGCCGAATTGACTACCTACAGCTACATGCGTTTTATTCCAATTCCAAGCCCACTTTAGACTTATTTTGAGCCTCGTGACTCATATCGCCGCTTTGTTGTGGAGTCATGACCTTCTTTTGAGGAATTCAAACGAATTGTTATCAAAATGAACTTGTTTTTGTACAGGTTCGTGACAAATGTTATTGGTTCATTATGTAAGGTGAATCATAACATAATATAAAACTTTGCTATTTACACAGATTGGTTGTAACCCACCTAATAAAGGAACATCTAAAGATAATTTAATCTAGAACCGCAAAATCGGGAGCAAAACAAGTTCGGCGGCTTGACTTAATCTTAACTCGACTGTTGAAGACAGAAATAACAACGTAATATATTGTAGGCAGATTCTCATTGCTGCATTGCACATTTAAGCCGTATTTTCAGTCCAATCACGCATCATCGTATGTCAATAGAACAACTATTGGCTGCCGAGTCCAAGTACACTCTGACCACGTGTTTACATAATGCAAGTAGCGTCTGAGTAGAGACTCTGTCCAACCGCGCTAGTACCGTGACAACGCAGCTTTAATCTAATTTTCCCTAAAAGAAATTGGTTGTCTGTAAAGTCGGTTTACGGACGATAATTTTACGTGATAACGTCATAAGAAAACATTGACGAAAAAATTGCATACTGGAATGAAAGAGAGATAGATGCGTCACAAGCCGAACGCTTAGGACGATCGTGCCTCTCATTGCTTGTTCCGCGCTCTCTTTTGCACGCTCGGCTCAGGCGGAACGTGACAATGAGTCATGCTTTTTCGCCGGCGTTCATCGATTTATAAGACGTTATCACGTCAAAAATGCGACTGGTTCTCAGTTCGAAATCACTTACCTTTTCTTTTACAAAATCTATCACTAAATCACGTCTCCGTTCAATTTCTGCTAAGCTGATATTACATTAACATATTGGTGAAACGATTAATTCCAGGTGGAAATGGCCTGTGAACTTCGGAAGCCGCTCTTCGTCCACGAGAAGGAAGCTCAAGAAGATTTGATCAAAATACTCGACGAGTTCGGTACCAGACTGCCTTCTGTAGTAATCCATTCATTCACTGGCTCCGTAGAACAAGGCCTTAAGTACATAGAGAAAGGGTTCTATCTCGGCATCACTGGTTATGTGTGTAAAGACAAGTCGGATGGGGGCATCAGAAGACTGCTATCGGAAAGACTTCTCCCTGTCGATAAGCTGCTAGTGGAAACAGATTCGCCGTTTATGTACCCGAATATGAGAGCTTCCAAACTGCCGTTGCACGTTAAGGATTCTTTGACGGAGAGGTGAGTTGGGATGTTTCATTTACAGGTCTACCACTTAACTGGGACGGTTGATTAAAATTGCATACGAATGGATTGAAAATGACGAAAGTTACTACCATAGGCCCTGCCTAGTTCGGGACTAAACCGTATGTGAGTTGTGTTCTACAATTTACTATTACGTTAGGAATACATACATACATATAATCACGCCTCTTTCCCGTAGGGGTAGGCAGAGACCACTTCTTTCCACTTGCTACGATCCTTACATACTTGTTTCGCTTCGTCCACTTTCATTATTCCTTTCATACTTCTTCTTCTTCTCTTCGGTTTAGGGTACTTGACCTGGCCTTTTTTCAAGACGTCCCCAATTTGGTCTCGAAACGTCCGCCTAGGTCTACCCCTTCCCACACTTTCATTCACACTCGCCTTATACACTTTTTTCGTCAATCGTTCGTCATTCAATCTCTCGACATGGCCAAACCATCTCACGTTAGGAATAGGCTTAAGTTTGTGGTAAAATGCTTTAAAACTAGCAATTTTGTTTTCATTTTGTTACTAACCGCTAGAATTGTCACGGGGAACGAGCGAGACAACCCCAGCACAAGTATTTTATTACTTACTTGGAGTGTCTCATTTTTGTTAGTATCTTATTAAGGAGTAATAAAAGTTTTTTTTTTCAATTATTTCTTCAGGTCAATGAACTTCGTGAACCGCTACTGTACTTTCCAGCGCAATGAACCCTGCGCCCTGCCCGCCATCGTCGAGCTGATCGCAGGGTTCCTCGGGCAGACGCGCGAAGACGTGGCACTGGCAACCGCCTTCAACGCGCTCAAGATCTTCGGCCTCAGCCAGTGAGTCTGATTTTCCCCAAAAGAAGACATCTTTTCGGCTCGAAATGTTGACCGTTGTCGCACGGATATCAACTCGGAAACGGATCTGTGAGGCATTTCTCGAAAAAAGTCGAATACGAACTTATCTCGAGCGAAAAATCATGTTATGATATTCTGGAAACTTCGCCCGACATCTTTCGAATGGCGTCGACTGGTAGTAGTGAGAATGTAATATTCGAAAAACGACTTCAATCTCCGAGATTTACTAACAGCAAACTCGATTGCGTTCCAACGCCTCAACTCGACTCAACTTCAGTATTCTTTGTAACGGCATCGCCTCGGAACAGCTCGAGCAATAGGCGAGGCGGTAACGATCTGGGACCTTCCTGTCTATTTATAATTGTAATCGCAATCGTCTTTATTTGACATTTGTTACGCGGTCAGTGCTTGCTCTTCTTTCACCGACTGTATTGACAGATGTACGGAAGAAGCAACGTATGTCAAAATGAAGACGATTGCGATTACAAATATAAATAGACAGGAAGGTCCCTGTTTCTGAGTTGATGTGTGTGATTTAAACGGATTAAGTAGGTTAACAATTTGCGACTAGCTCCTTGTCGAAGATTGAAGAGTTGTCTTCTAGAAGTTGGGTACGGTGATTAGGTAGAGGCGTGGACTGTATTAGATAGGCTGTTATAGGGATCTTTGATCGAAAAAAAAGTTTATTTACAGTTTGATTGAGATTTCTGAATTACAGCCATCTTTTTACAAGTATGTAATAATTGGAATCGAAAAAATAAGTTTTTTGTGCCTTGTACGATTATAGTATGATTTTTATCGAAGTCATAATACGAAATATATTTTTTTAATCACTGAAATGAAAACGATTATGATATATTTATAAGGAAATTGAAATGTTAAATTTCTTCGAACGTCATCCAAAAATATTCCAAAGGAATTTTACTAACTCAAACTGTATAAAATACTCAGATGTTCATTATGCATTTTTTGATGACAATATAGTTTTTGAGGCTAATTATCATATCAATAACAACCATGTATCTTGCCGTTTTAGAATAATTTATGTTGCCTCTAGATTTATTTGTATGAATACATGATTGTAAATTATTTTGATTTCTGCTCAGTATTTGAGCGTACCTGAACACTGATTGTTATACCATTTTCTGTAAAAAAAACTCTATGGAGAGATTTTAAGATATACAATCTACATTTAAGATTGAATGTTCAAGTTTTTAAAAGTATTCATTGTTTTGGGACCGGTATTGTTTGTAGTACGCGATTCGATTCCTTTGCAGATTGCCAAATAAATTTGCTAGATATGAATACGGATCGATTTCTGCGCACAGTGGATGTGAGTTGAGACATTGAGCATAATATTATGATGACGCAATATTTTATGACATTTTTTGTGGCTTATCTGTTTTGTGTAGAATTTTAGCACGCCCTTTAGTTTTAGAATATGGTGGCAATGGCAGCTGTTAGTCAGAATGATCTCATGCGAATACTGTGTGTTTGGACCACAATAGTGACGTCACAAGTCACTAATGTACATGTGTAAATGTTGTAAACTAGGCTCGTTCAGAAATGTCTACAGTTTCAGATAAATTTCTGTAATTTTATGCCATTAGTAGCTAAGAATATTGTTGAACCATGAACATCTATTCTGTTGCCACTATATTGAATCTTTTCGCACGGTGTTAGGTGTTTAGCTTCGCTCTGCGCAGAGCATTCCTAATTCGAATTTTATTTTCATTCGAATAAACTGTAAATAGTTAAATGTTTAATAAATATAATATTTAACGTTGATTTAATGCTGTAGTCACAACGAAATCAAAGACTGCAAGTATTAAAACGTGGAATTTGACATGTTAAATTAATTATGTTTTTGTAATGATATTTTTTACGTATTTAATCGCTAGTGGTAAGATTATTGTTATTGATTCCTTATTTTTTGACAATCACTTTGTTGTAGGTGTAAGATGCCTGGCGGACTATTTTGTTAACATTGTTACTGGAAAGTGTGTGATTTTTTACATAAGTGCGATAATTGCGCAATACTGGAGTGGTAGCTGGCATATTTTTCCAGTAATTTTGTATGGTTGCACAGGCAGTAACATAGTGCCTTCGACAAAACGTCCTTTTGTGATACAATATTTTTCTTAGATTGTACAGATTATTTCTTTCAATATACAAATAAATATTTATTCGTGTTTTATTTTTCAAACACGTTTTGGATTAATTGATAAGACTGACAAAATATTAGGATTTTTATGGCGATTTCATCTTAGTTGCTCTCAAAAGGAAAGTTGATCATATACATGTGGTCATCAAGTATGATATGAAACAAATAAATTATTATCTTGTATCTGTCTGTATTCATATTCATATATCTTATGGTGATTTTTATTGAGTAAAACACCATGGTTGTATCCAATTATATTTTATTAGAATAAGCTATTTACATAAGTTTTTGGCAGTAATAATGATACTTACACAAATATAGTGTAATATCACAATCGCATTCTATAACTTTGATGAGCACTCTGGCTAAAACCATAGAGCTCTTAACAATTTCATGAATAATATGCTTCTTGTGATTTATACATGAGGCCCGGTTTGAATCCCAGTCAGATCATATACCAAAGAGTTTTTCAAAAACTTACATACCTAGATAAATATTTATTATTACCTCGATGATTAATGAAAACATTGAGGAAACTGGCTGGGCTCATTTGTTCTGAGGCAACCCGGTCCGATGGGCTCAGTCCAGTCAAGTTTTGGGGTCCAAAACAATAATATGTTGGTGAAATGTGGGTATACCTACTTCCAGGAATTCTCTGTCATTCCTCTCGATGTAAGTACGTCAAGAGCACATGAAGCTTTATACCTGTAGTACGAGTCTGACCTCTAAGGCGATTGTAATAAGAACGTTACAAAGTCCAAAGTTTCTAGCTCCACATTCTCTTGAATGTACTTAACATTTACATTATTTTTTAAATTCTGATGCATTGTCAGCCACTTTCCATTATTCAACACTGGCACTAAACCCAATCACATATTTTTGATGCGATAACGTCTTATAAATCGATGAACGCTGCACGCACGAAAAATTGTCACGTTCCGCCTGAGCCGAGCGTGCAAGCGAGAGCGCAGAACAAGCGATAGAGGCACGATCGGTCTAAGCGTTCGGCTTGTGAGGCATCAATCTCTCTTCCACTCCAGTATGCAATTTTTATCAATGTTTTCATAAGACGTTATCACGTAAATTTATCGTCCGTAAACCGACTTTACAGACATTTTTTTTCTGAAATATATCAAAACAGTCACTGCTGCACTTAATCGAACTAACTCTTGTCGAGTTTCCGAACGATGCCGGGTGGCGGTGACGTCAGCACTTTCCGCGACAGCCTCACTTGACCAGAGACGGGGTCTCGGCCGAAGTACTTCACTTGGACCTCCGAACCCACGTCGAGGCCCAAGGCGGATGGGTGCATTATCTGAAAGAGGAAAAGATTTACGAGTTAACCTTGACCTTTGCAATTCAAAACAATCTTTGAAATGAAAGTAAACGCATAAAAAAAAATGTATTTTTCGAAATTAGGTTCATATTACATAAGACAATTGGGTAGTTGACAGCATCGAAATTAAATTGCGAGTAGTCATTCATTGAAAAGATTATCCCAAAACACCTCAAAATATGTATTTCGATTTTAAATTTACAATTATAGCAAATTTAAAAATAATAAAACGATCAAAAAAGTGCTGCAATTGAGTACTAGAAACTATGACGTCACGGTTTGCTATTTCAGTACATTTTCCATAGTAAAATTTCGTTTTGACAGATCGTAAAAAGTAACTGATTTGACTAGGTAGGACACAACCCTATAGTGGTTCTACGCGGTTTAATAAAATATAGCCTATGTTACTCAGGGATATTCTAGCTTTTCATTGGTGAAAGAATTTTTTTAATGGATCTAGTAGTTTTGGAGTTTATTTGTAACAAAGATACAAACATACAAATCTTTCCTCTTTATATTCTATTTAGTATAGATATAGTATAAGTCCACTTATTGAAAAGGTATGTCACTGGTAGGTATCCAGCAACTCATTTCAATCGACCCTTCCTAAGCAACACCAAACTTCCTATGGGCGAGCTGCGAGTTATGCAACAGCGCGGGAGCCATGCCCAGGTACAAGGTCATCAGCACCCCTACGACCTTGACCTTGACTTTACTGACCCTTCTAAGCAACACCAACCTTCCTATGGTCGAGCTGCGAGTTATGCAACAGCGCGGGCGCCATGCCCGGGTACAAGGTCACCAGCACCCCGATGTCCTTGACCTCAATGACCTTGGCCTTGTAGATGGCACCGAACTCGAGGTCAGGCGTACGCTCCGCAGACAGCCACGACTCTATCCTGGCTTGGGCTTCGTCCATTGCCGCTTGAGAAGGCGCGAAAACGCTGTATTTGGTCTCGTCGATTGGTGTTATCTGTTAGTAGTGGGAGAGAATACAAACGGATTAGTGTGACACTCAGTTTTGTCCGGAACCCTTGGAAGGAATATTTGAAGGATTACAATTGGAGTACAATGAAGTTTTTTTTGCGCGTGACTAAGTTCTGTTTTTCTGTAAAGGATTTTTTATGATTACCTACTTAAAGAAAAACTTTTATTTCAACATTTTATAGACCTGTTTAATTCCCTTTCTTATACAACAATGAATTGCAATGGAGTGAAGGGAAGCATTATTTAAATTATGGCTGAATTAATCATCTGTGACAGACGGAGAGGCAGAACGGCATCACAAGCGTTCAATTTTAACCACAAAAAAAAATTACTCTTTACTTTGTTTGTTTTACTGTCACATTAAGCTTAACCGATCTCCGGTAGCCATTGTTCTCTTAAGTATCGACTGCCGGCACTGCCAGCATTCCATATAATTTATATTTTTGTAGCGAAGTCACTTTTTAAAATGAATATCAAACAGTCCACGCTAAGTGGTCAGGCTGTACCTGCACACCAGTCTCGACGTACAGCCTCTTCAGATTGACGCCTGCCTGTCCGAGGAGTTTCGTTCTCTTGTGGGCTTCCACTTCCAACTCTTCAATAACTGGCATGTTCTCCTTCCGGCCTTGCCTTGAAAGATTGAATAGCTCAACACACCAAACGCAAATTTCGTATGGAATATGAAGTGAATACTAGAAATAAGCTAATGCTGTAGCACAAAGTGTTTTGTGTGATTTTTAAGTCTATTTCTTTATTTTGTGTATATGGAAAAAATAATTCACTCCTTTTAATTTTAATAATTTTATAAATGTAAGCATTAACATAGCTTCCAGTACGTACTTACAATAAATAGGAGTCTGTAAAAAAAGTTGCTCGAAATAAATGATTATTATTATTTATCCCCGAGGGGGTAGGCAGAGGTATTCCATTACTGGATATACCCACTTTTCACGAGATATATTGGACCCCTAAACGTGATAGGTGATGAGCCCATCGCCGAACCGAGTCTATTTACAAACGTCTCATGCGGGTTTCCTCACGATGTTATATGGAGTGTCTGATACATTTATTTTCTTTCTTTTACTACACGTATCCTATGGAAATAAAGGCAGTTCAGGACAACTACATACCTAGGTTTATCGATGCACTGGTTCATGATATCTATGATCTTGGATTTGGCATCGCACGCTTTCTGGACGGACTCCATGACGACCTTGAGCGGTAAGCCGGCAAGCTTGATGTCAGCTTGGAGCGCCGTGATGCCTTTCTTGGTCCCAGCCACTTTGAAGTCCATATCGCCCATGTAGTCTTCTATGCCCTGGGGTAGTGACGTTAAGATATTGTAACGCACCGAGTAAGTACTTATAACGCCATCGGAGACACCAATATTGTATTAGAATTTGGAATCATCTGGATACAAGCAAACAAAGAAAATTAGACCTAATATGTAAGGCGTTAAAGCCGAATTTTGTTTGTATCAAGTGGACGATAGTTATAGTCACTTGTTTACAACTTAGGTTGTTTTGTATGAGTAGCTCTATTGTTCCCACACAGTACGTGTTACGGCGTTCTGGAAGGTTTAGATAATTCTGTAATAACATGGTGTTCTTTTGGAACTATCTCAACCGATTCGAGTGCAAGTTTGTGCGCTGTGACTGTACAAATGATTGTGAATCGTTTATTTAAATAAGTGCGCAGAATAAAGTGCAACTAGCTAAACTTCACCACTAGTATTTTAATTACTTATTGGGTTCAATTCTACAACACCGTCTAAACCTCTTAATTTTATTTGACAGCTGCTAAAGCATTTTGCTATTCTAGGCAGTACTGTCAAAATCAAATGACAGGACTAAAAATGAATCTGACGTTCCTAATTTATCTGGCCAATTCAATTTAGGTTTAGCGACCTTATGGCTATTCTGTGGACGCCATTTTAAGCATTTTAGAAATGTCATCATGACTAAACCTCCTAAACTTAGCGGCGATTAAAATGGTGTCGCTTAAATTAGATTAAAGGAAAAATCGCCACATATTTGTGTTTGTGTTATTATTCAAGATATGTTCCATATTTTTAGAAATAGTCAAGAGGGTTTTTGGTGGAAATACGAAAAGGGGGATTATGTTTTTTTTGTAAAATTTATATTTTGCTGTATATTTTGGGTTTTGAATAATAATATTTTGTGTGGCAGGAAGGTGTGCAGTGAATAGAAAGTTCGATAAAATGCATGGGATCGACGTTGTTAGATTGCCGAAGTCATTTAATGAAGTCTTCAGTAAAAGTACTATAATTTTACTGTCGATGATCCAAAAAGGGGTGTTGATGACTCAGTATTTTTGTACATGGACTCCAAAGCAGAGCCGTTTAACTAAGAAACTTGAAGATTGGTGGAGATGTTATTGAATTAACAAGAAAACAAAGACTGAGGACGAGGCACATTCCATTTAGAGATAAACTTAACTGAAGACGAGGCAGTACAGTCTATGACTCTAGCCTGTTCAAAGAAAAAATCTATTTGATAATACCTTTTCAGTGTTGCCCGAATAATAGTGACTTTAATATTTGAAGTAAAACAAGAAAATATAAATTAAACCTATGTTAAAATGATAAAAATGTCATCGAAAGTAATCGTTGAGAACTTTATTTACATATTAATAAATATATACACATTTATTATGGTATTTTTTTTTAGATTTCATTCATTCGTTCACTCAGATCTTTTTTTATTTGTAATTGCAACACTATTCAACTTAGGCATTTTACGCTGTGGTTAAAGACTATCTAAATTTAGTAACCATGGCGTTTTAGAATTGCATTTGGCTTAGCGGCTGCGTAAAACTAAATATAATTTAAGAAATTTAGTTTTAAGCTATTTAGGCAGTGGACGCGTAGAATTGAACCCATTATTATATTATTTTCCAAAAGTAGGTACCTACCAGGTACCCCGTAAAGAACCAGCATGAAACTCAAGAGCAGCTCTTTTTAATCTTATGTCTTAATTATGATAAATAGCCTGACATACCGTCGATTCATTATAGACTATTCACTGTCAATCTAAGTGTAAAACAGAAATCTCACGCCTTTTATCCCCGAGGGGGTAGGCAGAGGTATTCTATTACTGGATATACCAACATTTCACGAGATATATTGGACCGCTAAACGTGATAGGTGGTGAGCCCATCGCCGGACCGGGTTTATTTACACATGTCTCAGCATTAATTCTGAGACCTGCGGGTTTCCTCACGATGTTTTCCTTCACCGTCAAGCTAGTGATAAATATGTACGTAAGTTTTTGAAAAACTCATTGGTACATGACAGGATTCGAACCCGAGCCTCACTGATTTTCGGCCGGCTCTTTAACCGTAAGGCTATCACTGCTCTGTCTAATCTAAGTGTACCTGCAGAAAATAATTTTTTGACAAAAAAAATAAAAGATTAGTGTAATAAAAGAAGAGTAGATTAGAAACAGTGACTCACTAACAAATCAGTCAGGATCCGGTAGTCGGCTATATGTCCGGCGTCATCGGGGCGTGAGACCAGTCCGACCGCTACTCCAGCAGCCGAAGCGGAAATTGGCACTCCCGCGTCCAACAGAGCCAAAGACCCACCGCACACCGACGCCATGGAACTTGACCCTAACGATAACACGGTATAGGTAATATTATAAAGAGGAAAGATTTGTATTTTTGTTACGAATGAACTAAAAATTACTGGACCGATTTCAAAAATTCTTTTACCAATGGCAAGCTACATGATTACTGAGTAACATAGACTAATACGCGGGTGTAAGATTTGACTAAAGGCTGGTTTACACAACTGTGGCTGTTTAGTTAAGTTGGTCAGTAGATGGATATTGCTTAACTATAGTAAGTCTGCGGCTGAAGGCCTTTTATTTTTCTAATGTCTTTTTTCCACGGGAGAAAATAAATTTTTCATACCATCTATTCGAAAAGTGACGTTTTGGTCCTCAATTACAGGGATCAAAGTAAGTCTTTTCCGATAGGATTTTAATAAGTGCGAATAAAAGTGTTTTGAATTTGGAATTAAAAATATCCCGCAATATTCTTAGCCAAAGAGATTAACAAAATAAGTTTGCATCTAAGGTTGGCGCCACTGTAGCTTAAGTAATATAACAAAACATTAGTTCCATTTTTCGCCGCATTAGGCTGACAAGCATAGAGTAACTTATATGCTGACGAGGCTGAATGGGGTTCGATGGTTGTGCCACACTGCCAGAAAAATTGCTGTGGCAATGCGCGCGCTTTCATACTTATTTTTCACAATTTACATTTTATTTTACGCCAAATTTTCGAATTCCGACATCGAATTGTTTATGTATTTTTTTATTTTAAAATGTATTCAAGTAGCAGTGACTGCAGTGATAATTAAACACCGGAAAAATATTTAAAAAAAGAAGCAAACAATGTCATCAACAATTTTTCTCATAGAGAGGTATGAAAAGCAGAGTGTATCATTCGGTCGCAAAATTTTTTTTACCTTGGGCTACGTACTTTAAACACCTCACTTCGTTCATGATTCTACATTAGAATCCCTCACTACGTTCGGGATTCTATCCTAGAATCATTCACTATATTCGTGATTTAAAAAAACGCCCTCGTCGTAAAAATATAGTTTTGCTCCCTTATGACACAATCTACTATTTAGTCCCCTCCTTTTCTTTCTATAACTATACATACACAGTGTACGGCTGGTTGGGTTAGGTTTTCAGGGTTTCGAACCCAAAGGGTAAAACTATCCTATTACTAAGACTCCGCTGTCCGTCCGTCTGTCACCAGGCTGTATCTCATGAACCGTGATAGTTAGACAGTTGAAATTTTCATAGATGAAGTAAACAAACGTGTTTTTTTGTCGTTTCTATAGATAATGGTACGGAATCTGAGAGATCTGCCAGGTTCGTAGCAAGTGGCGGTCTGTTGTCTCTGCCTACCCCAATGGGAAATAGGCGTGAGATTATGTATGTATGTATGGTACGGAACCATTCGTGCGCGAGTCCGACTCGCACTTGGCCGGCTTTTATTTGACATTCTCACCGTTAGACTCGAGCACTTCAGCTGTGAGCCGCACGGTGTAAGGCTGGTTAGGCACGACGGGCATTAAGCCGCGTTCAGCCAACGCCCCGTGGCCAGCCTCGCGGCGTCCCGGGGGACCCCCGCGGCCCACTTCGCCCGTCGCGTACGACGGGAACTCGTAGTGGAGGAAAAAGCTCTTCTCTTTTATGCCACTGATGAACATAGTAATCATAAGTGAACCAAATATATTGGTATTTTTACTAAAAAAGCTATAATCATTCAAAAATATAATAAGTAATAATTTATATTAAAATAATGAAAAAAACATTAATATATGTAGTGAGGGATTATAAGTTAGAATACGGAATGGAATGAGGGACTCTAAGTTAGAATCTTCAGGAGTGGGGGATTCTAAGCTAGAATCCTGAACGGAGTGGCGGATTCTAAGCTAGAATCCTGAATGGAGTGACTGATTCTAAGTTAGATTTAGCCAATCTCAATAGACGAGTTCAGATTGCCTTGTAATCATAATATTTATTGTGCATAATTTGCTTCTTATTAGACTATTGACGTTTCTAAGTGTAATTTCCTTCAACCTACACAATTGGGTAGTTGACAGCATCGAAATTAAATAGCGAGTAGTCATACATCAAAAAGATTATCCCAAAACACCTCAAAATATGAATTTCGATTTTCAATTTACAATTATAGCAAATTTAAAAATAATAAATCAATCAAAAAAAGTGCTGCAATTGAGTACTACAAACTATGACGTCACGGTTTGCTATTTCAGTACATTTTCCATAGTAAAATTTCGTTTTGACAGATCGTAAAAAGTAACTAATTTGACTAGGTAGGACACAACCCTATTTAGACGTTTTCCTTTTTTATATAATCCTGACTGTAGAGAGGAATTCATTCATTGTCAGAATTCCAGGAAATTAACAAGAAATAGACACAAAAACACAGAAATAAAAATGCTTTTATCGCCGAGACACCTGGAAATACCCACTATAAATAAACTAGTATAATTTTTTGACCGCTATCCGCGACAGGTAGTAGTGAGTCAAATAATTTTTCCTTTTTTGACCGAGAATACAACATTTATGGTTACCTCGTGAGCATGGTAAGGGCATCCATCTTGAGCGCGCTGTCTGGGGAGTCAAAAGCAACAGTGCACAGCACCTGTGTCTGTCCACGTTGGAACAGGGCGCTGCCGTGGAGCGGCTCGTACAAAGACACCTGGAGATACATGAATTTATGAGGCCTAACAATAGTATCAACTTTATTGTCCACTAGCTGTTCCGCGCGGTTGTATCCGTAGTACCCGTTCCCGTGGGAATACGGGAGTATAATATAGCCTATGTTACTTAGTGATAATGTAGCTTTATACTGGTAAAATATTTTTTTAAATCGGTCCATTAGTTTTTGAGATTATTCATGACAAACATACAAAAATATAAATCTTTCCTCTTCGTGTAGACGGCTACGTCACGGGAGATCTTGTCGTGGGAATGATCGCTGGAGAAATAAAACTAACTGGTTGATTGGCTGACCGATCTATCAACGCGCAGCCGAAACCACTGGGAGTCAATTTCATGAAATTTTGCACAAATATTCCGTACTTTAACTAACATAAGCCAGCACAGAATTTTTTTTGAAATTCCCACGGGAACGGGAATAAACAGCTACTTCTATATAGAAACTATCTACCACCCCCTTACCTGACAGCTAATGTTCCTAAGCTCGTCAAGATGGCGGCCGTCGCACCGCAAGTCGGTCTCAAAGATCATATCCCTGAAGATCTGGCGGAGGTTTGAATTGAAACACTCTTGGAGCTGGTTCAAGTCTGCCTCCGTGTCTCTCAGCTGGTTCATTACTGTCTGCCGGAGCTCCGAGACGGCTACGTCACGGGAGATCTTGTCGTGGGAATGATCGCTGGAGAAATAAAAAAATGTAATTACTAATTGCACCTTAAAAAGAAGCGCTCACAATTCTAAAGGTGGTTGGGTGCGGTCAGTCAGTGACTGGGTGATCGCCTAGTAGCATTATTTACACGAGCCCCTCCGTGTTTCGGAAGGCACGTTAAACCGTTGGTCCCGGTTTTCGATGTTTACTCATAATGGAAGTCCTTAAGCTATGTCAGATACCCTAGGGTGGCTTGAAAAATTTTGACAGGTAAAACCATCTCCCAATTAACGGTGGGCACGCCTGGGAGATTATAGCCCATACTTCCTCATGTGTAAGGAAAGACCCTTAGCTCAGCAGTAGGCTTTAACGGGTTTGATGATGATGATGATGAATGTTTCGTTTCAATCGCGACAATATTAAAACAGTCTATGTTACTCGGGAAGTGTGTTAGTTTGTATTAGTGAAAGAATTTTCAGAATCGAATCAACAGTTCTGAAGATTACCTACAATTCTTCAACTATCTCTTGATTTACTGCTATACTAGCGGGGATTCTGTTCCAGGAGGCATTTCTAAAAATCCTTTCTTAATATTCAGGTACGTCATTTAAGAAACCTTTGTGCAAATTTCTTGTATTTAGATCCAGCGGTTTCAGCTGTGCGTTGATCGATCTGTCAGTCAGCCAGTTTCTTCTTTTTTTAATAGATAGAAGATACAGGAGAACTTACCTAAGTATTTCTCTGATTTTCATACTTGATAAGGTTTTGATAGAGTCGACTATGCTTTGTTCTAGTGGAGGCTGAGTCTCATATTCCCTCTTCATTTTTCCGTGTTCTTTTTGTAGTTTCTCTATCCCTCTTACTATATGTTGGGCTTCTTTGGTACCTGGGTAGAATAATATAGTTTATACTTAATATTTGAATATCTATATCTGTCGCTAAAATAAATAGCAACAGAAAATCACAAAAAAAATAAACAAGAGCGACAAATAAAACCAGTCTGAAAACAATGTTCATTTATTTTAAAACATCTGTCTGAAGAGTAAATTATTTTGGTAGACATTGAGATACAATGTTTCAAACTGGTTCAAGCCTGGTTCAGTGTTGACTGGTTCAGTGCTGACTGGTTCTATGACTATATGATAAAAATGTGGACTTACATTCGTACCTAGTTTGATGGCCTTCAGCAGGTCCTGTTGTAGGATGTCTCGTGCGCTTCCCTCCAGCATCACGACTAAGTTGCTGCGCGTCGCCGACACCACCAGGTTCAAGGCTGACTGCTCCAAGTCTTTGCGTGTAGGGTTCACAATTATTTCATTATCGATTTGACCCAATCTGTTTGGAAGAGTAAGTAAATTACTGGAGATTAATCTACACAAATTTTAAAATATACGAATAATATGAATAGACTCAAAAACTACAGGACCGATTTTAAAAATTCTTTCTCCAATGGAAATCTATGTTATCACTGCGTAACAGAGGCTATATTTCATTCCCGTATTCCCACCGGAACGGGATTACACGGGTGAAACCGCGCAGAACCGCTAGTATTTGATAAAGGTAATCAATTCTTGGAAGCATTTTGCAACAGGGTGGTTGGTATACCTGGGACCCTAAACGTTATAGCCGCGGGGAACTGTTACACCTAGTCGTCTGTATTTGAATTTTTATTTGAAACACAAGAAAAATACAAAACAACAGTTTTTTTAATATTCCGTTGATTTGATTACAATTGAAAATTCTAAATCGTTGATTAGAACTGAATTAGCACAAAAAATAACAAAGCCTGGCTTTGAAGAAAATCTGTCAAAGCTGTTTCAGTTTCATAACTATGAAACTTCAGTTTACTTAGTTCTCCCCAAGGCTCTTATATTTATTTGCCTCTTACCTCACAGCACCGATAGGCCCGTTCCATGGCACATCAGACAAAGCCAGAGCAGCGCTGGCAGCGTTAATAGCCACTGTCTCCGGTAAATTAGTGCCATCCACTGCTAACATATTGCACACTATTTGTGTGTCATAGTTGTAGTTCTGTGGGAACAATGGCCGGAGCGACCGGTCTATGAGACGGGATGTGAGGATCTCTCGTTCTGTTGCACCTGGATGGAGGAATTAAGTTGTTGGTTATTATTTTATAATCTGAGTTCATGACCATGGATACAAATCTTTCAGTTGAAAACATGATCAGAGAGTACACACACAATATAGTGATGAAGTGTTAAACTTATTTTATAATCCACTTAGTACACAACAGTGAAAGGTCCGTTTTACTGGGACACCATGGTAATGCGACCAGTTGTTGCAACCAACAAAATATAATAATATTTAGTAAATGTTTTTGCAAAACCAAGCAAAACCTAGGTGACATATTTTTTATAGAGCCACTTTTATTTTTTTTGTGGCGGGCACTGGTTGCACTGGCACAGTGTCGAGTTTAAATAAGATTGCACATGAAACCCATTCATTTGTTACTGCACAACTCTATAAAAAAGGGGTCTATCTTGGGATATTCCCACAGAAATATAGCTGGCAGTTTCAAGCAGCTACAATTTTTTTTAATTATTATTATTGGCTGGACTGTACAAAGCAGTGCAAGAAAGAGGCCCAGAGCCTCGGCCTAATGGCTGAATGAACTTACCCAATTCTCTCCTCAAGAAGTTAGTAGGAATTCGTCCAGCGGCAGCAGCCTTCTGCCTGTAGTCTACCACGAGAGGCAGGAATGAGCTGGCGCTCTGCTTGGCATTGGATACCACTGTAGACAACACACTGGTCTGGCCAAGCGTCGCCACGCATGCGCCATCCGCGAAACGAGCATAGCGGCCCGTCAATAGCTTTATTGTGGACCTGCAATCGTAATTCCAGATTTGTATTTTGAGCCCTGTGGTTATTGAGCCTACTTCTCATGCTATACTTTTCATGGTGAGCCTCATGCACCAATGAGTTTTTTTTAATACATAAGTACATATTCATCAGAAGCTCGACAGGGGAGGACAATATTGAGAGTAGGGAATCCAATCCCGCATCAAAATCACGATCCCGCAGGCCTGCGGGATTGAGGTCATCAATCCCGCGGATCCCGCGGGATTTGCGGGATTGAGACTTTTTGAAATAAAGACAAGTAAATTTTTATTTTTACATCCATACATATAGGGAATCGCATCCCGCAAACGCGGGATCCCGCATCACGCACCTCTTTTGCAGGATCTAAAATTCGGGATTACTCGTGCGGGGTCCCGCCCTTTTGCGGGATTGAAAATAAAATAAATGAGCTCAGACGACGTTCTGATTAGTTTCAAGACCCAGTACAGCCTCATTAATAAGTGTTTTAGAAACTTTCCCATGGAGCTCTTGCGTTACTTTAACATTTGCAAGAAATAAAATTTTAGTTTTTAATTTAAAAAAAAATATGATTGTGAATCCTGTTTCGGAACGGAACGTAAGCATCTCAAACCAAGAATCATAGACATAATCGATTTTTTATTGTTACGGTGCGCATTGAAACCGCGCGATGGTTGACGAATTGTTAGTTGAAATACTAGAGCTATGACTAGGAATTCCCCCACGGCACGGGACTAATTTATTATTAAATAATTTCTTCGGAAGTATTATAAAAAAAAAATTTTTTCATGCCTCTAAAACATATAATATTTTCTATTGTCAATACAAACTAAAAGACAAAAGGCTTAAAATTTTATTAAGTATATCGTTTCTTAAAAGGAACTGATGTTTTTAACTTTGAAGCATAATTAAATTCAATTGTTGTTTAGTAATTAGTAATCTCTACCTATTACCTAATAATAATTATATTGAAAATTAAAATTTACCTAGCTTTATTTCAGTTATTTTTATATAACTACTCAAAACAAAAGAATACTTAGAAAAATCTCAATCTCGCAAAAGTCAAAAGTCAATCCTGGATTGATGACCTTAATCCCGCAGGCCTGCGGGATCGCGATTTTGATGTGGTATTGGATTTAATACATACACACATATGCTCACGCCTTTTATTTTTATTATCATTATTATTAATAAGTGAAAGAGCAGTGATAGCCCGGACGGTTAAAGAGCCGGCCGAAAATCAGTGAGACTCGGGTTCGAATCCTGGCATGTACCAATGAGTTTGTCAAAAACTTACGTACATATTTATCACTAGCTCGACGGTGAAGGAAAACATCGTGAGGAAACCCGCAGGTCTCAGAATTAATTCTGAGACATGTGTAAACAGACCCGGTCCGGCGATGGGCTCACCACCTATCACGTTTAGGGGTCCAATATATCTCGTGAAATGTGGGTGTATCCAGTAATGGAATACCTCTGCCTACCCCCTCGGGGATAAAAAAATAAAAAGGCGTGAGATTATATTATTATATTAATAAGTAGAGTTATTACTACTTAATTACTGAATTGAATTCAATTATGCTTTAAAGGTAAAAATAATCAGCTACTTTTAAGAAACGATACACTTAATACAATTTTAAACCTTTTATCTTTTAGATTTGTATTGACAATTGAACATAATTATTAGTTATAGAGCCATGAAAAAACAGTTTATATTTTTTCAACTTCCAATATATTTTTTTGTAAATTCAAAACTAAAAGTGTTTTCCATTCAAATGTCAAGTCACGCACGAGCTCCATGGGAAAGTTGTTAAATCACTTATTAATGAGGCTGTACTAAGTCTTAAAAGTAATCAGAACGTCGTCTGAGCTCTTTTTTTCAATCCCGCAAACGTGCGGGATCCCGCACTAGTAATCCCGCATTTTCGATCCCGCAAATGCGGGATCCCGCGTTTGCGGGATTGGATTCCCTAATTGAGAGTATATCTGCAGGTCCCAGATATTTTAGGGACATGTGTAACAGCAACCTGGTGCGTTTTCAGGAATTAAATACCGCTGCCAACCCCCTCGGGGATAAAAGCTTAACTTCCAACTGATAAACATCCATATCCATGTATTCTAGACGAGGTTGACGGGATAGTTTTGTGGTTATTTGGTTGACTGATAACCACAGCGTCTATAATAATAATACACACTGACTAAACCACGTCGGGAATGTATTCAGCCAAAGAGATTAATATTCAGCTGTTTATTCTAAAAAAATACATAACCTCAAAATTTTACTTACCCATTTGAGAATGGAATTTCAATTTCACCGACATCCGATTTTGTCGCAAAAAGCCTGTAGTAATAGCGACTTCGAGTATGTAATTTGGAGAGAATTATATTTCTTTTACATAACATTTTTGCAAAGTTCCGCTTTACGGTTACGGACAACCGGGCGCTATAAAATAATTATAATCTTATGGGTTTGATTAATGGTCTCATTCACACAAACACTACACAGGTATTACATAAAGGTTATTATTTATTTGGGAGGCTGTAAACTTTAGAACAAACAATGTACATTCGAGGATATCCCCGTTTTTTTGTAAAACTTTTTTTTGTTTTTTGACAACTGGCAAGAGAGCAGTGTTGCCAACAGTTATATAAACTCCCCACCAGATTCAACATCTAAAACCACCAGAAAACCACTAACTAAAAACGACCATTACTCTCATACTAAATCCACTTAACACTTTTTTATTAACAACATTATTTATTTAAATGTGTAAATGCTCTTCTAGATGTCATCCATATTTTTTGTCTCAATTTAAAAAATTTCTTCGTGGTAAAAGTAGCCGCTTTTGGTTTCCTTTACCAGACCAGATATTTAATTATCATCAGACGAGAAGGTGAGTTCCTGTTCCACACAGGAAATTAAAAAAATCTTTACTTATATGTAAATAAAGCGCTATAGTTACCTTTTCGAAAGAGAAGACACTACTCGTTTCTAGAAATTTTCCACTATTTCATCAACTAAAGCGGTAGGTAGCGGACTTTAATATAATAAGGACGTAGTTGGCTAGAAGTAACTCACCTTTCCACTAGAAGTATCATTACATGTAGGTGACAAAGCCAAGCTCGCAAATAGCCATCAGAGGGTGCAGCAGTGAAAAAAAAAGTATATAATAAGAATACTGAATTCTACCACTAATAAAACCACTAGCCACTAAAGGCAATATTTCGCCACTAAAATCGAAACCACCAGTTTTAGTGGAAATTCCACTAAGTTGCCAATACTGCAAGAGAGGCTTTTGTTCGGTGCGTTTAGTTAGTGGAAAAACTGTTTATTACACCACCACTATTATTTATTTACAAATAAATGTTGATTGGATTTAGTTAAAAAGCTTATTGATTTTAATGTTTCATACAATACAGCAGAAAATGAATATCATCAAATTGGCTTTTTGTTAGGAATCCAGAGGGTAACGTTGTTAAAATTTTGCTGATTTGGCTTAAAACGTAATAAATGTATTAAAATCTTAATTCTTTACATGGACTCTGTAGCAGGGCCAAAAGTCAAAATATTTTCTTGACCTATTACACAGCTCGACGGACATAATATTTTCTTGATCACTAAAATGACAATTGACTGATCAATGGTTTCGATTCTGGCTGATCAGGTAAAATTGCTAATTTTAAGTTAGCCTATCCTTCTCCATAGAATACGGAAGAAAAAGGACAGAAACAAACCATAGAGTGAAGAGTTAATGTCAAACATGTAAAAACTAGTTCTAATTTTAACCATAAGAAGGTGCTTGTCTGTCACTTTTATCCATGACCTAGTTACATCGTCGCTAAAATTGGTAAACACGTGTATTTGAATAAGATGTGAATGCGTTCATACGGTTCAATTTTGTTATTTTGACATTTGTGACATTATAAAGAAATAGGGCGCTTATTTCTGTCCCTTTCCTTCCAACATAGGAATTTTAGCTGGTCAGTCAGAATCGAGTCCAGTGATCGCTGATACTATTTGTCAAAGACAACTGTATTTTGGTGCATGGACTCTGAAGCAGAGCCAATAATATACTGAGAAAAAAAGCCGAGAAGAGAAAGATATGGTAAAAAGACTGAAGACAAGGCAGTATGATCTTTGATCCTAGTCTGTTCAACAAAACTGGGCAAAAAAAACTATTTGTCAAATTTTATTTTAGAGGTTATTTTTGTGTTTCTGTTTACTATTTATAAGATAAGTTCTTTCTGAATGAAAGATAATTATTAAAATGAAGAAAGTGCAAGGAAACAATTCGTTTCAACGTATGAACTATCTTTACCAAGTGAGATAAATTTACTACCTATATTTAAAACTAATAAAATGCCACGAATTTTCCAAAAGATTTTTTCTTATTTCAGATAAGTAAATACATAGTGGAGAAGAATCCAGCACTATCATCGTATTACGGAAACCTTATAGTCAATGTGGCGAAGAAGAATGTTCTAAAAATGTAATTATGAAAATGAAAAATAATAATAAAAAAAAAAGATCTATGGGACTTGTTGGCTCAGTTGCTATGCTAGTGACCCTGCCTTCTAGGTCAGAGGTCGCGGGTTCGATTCACGCTCATGTTTGCTAGCATCGTGTCTGGTTGTTTAATATTTAATTAAGTATGTTTAGACCCCATAGTACATGCTCAGTAAAGTTTGGGACTAAATAACAATAAGTGAAAAATAAATGCTTCTAGGCTCAGCGGTTTCAGCTGTGCATTGATCGATTTGTTACCCAATCAGCCAGCCATTTAGTTATTTTATGTATATGGATTTAAAATATTATTATTAAATAAGGGGGCGGGGAGTTTAGAGGGTAAGGACAGCGATTGGTAATAATTATAGTAACTATCTAAATAATATTTAATTATTTTTTCTAGTCACCCAGAAGTAAAAAGACAAATTTGCAAGAAATGTCGAACCATGCTCATACACAAAGTTTCAGCGAAGATGAAATTAAGAAAAAGAAACAAATCTAAAATTATAGAGTGGACCTGCAATACTTGTGGCTGTAAAAAAGTTTTGCCTGCCGCCAAAAATAAGGACCATAGAGTCTGGTTGGAAAGATCAGAGGCTGTTGTGGAAGTAATAAATTAATTTATATAATTTTTGTTCATCATTTGTGATTGGTGCTTCCCCTTTTGTTGTCCTTAAGGGTGGGTGGGTACCTTAGATAAAAGCAAAAGAGGAAGATACGGTACCGGCGCCTCGCGCGTGGATCCTTTAAATTAGGTGCAAGTAGCGTAATTCGTTGTAGTCAACTCGTTCGCGCTTGTGCCCGAGTACGTCTTTCTATCTCTTTTTTTATTTGCGCGTGTAGTTGTATGTAGTCCAAATGTCAACGATGATTTCTATGACTATACCGTATCTTCCTCTTTTGCTTTTATCTAAGGTGGGTACTGACGGACGCGTTTTCTATTTGGCTGGGTTAATCGCATTTTTCCACAGGTTATTGCAATTTGGGTTCTATTCTAATTACATTAAACTAATTATAAAGTCTTCGTAAGTAGACTGAGTAGTGGCTACTGCGGCGTTTTCTGCGCTTACATGATTTATGGTTTATGTAATTGGAATAAAACCCAAATTGCTAGAACCGGGGGAAAACGCACTGAATCCGCGTGAATAGAAGATCCATCGGTCCGTACGCTCTCTCTATAAACCTGTAGAATAAAACTGGTGAAATCATGTTGAATTGGCTTATATCATCTAATATTCTAAGGTTCACAGAATTGGTGTGAAAGGCTCTTATGCCATCACGGATGAAAAGCTAATGAGGTGACAACTAGCCGAAATACTTAGACTTTCTTGGTCGCTTTACTCCATAATTCTTTATCCTAATAATATAAACGTGGAAGTTTTTCAAGATGGATGGATAGACCGGTGCATTTATAGCCATCGCTGGACCATACCCATGCCTCAGAAATAAGGTGTCTGCGGGTTTCCTTACGACCGAGCGTCGGTCTCGACTAGGTCCTAATTAAAAAATAGAAACCGGCTAAGTGCGAGTCGGACTTGACGCGGACTAAGGGTTCCGTACCATTATCTATAAAAACGGCAAAAAAACACGTTTGTTGTAGGTATGGGAGCCCCCTTAAATATTGATTTTATTTAGTTTTTTAGTATATTATGTTATAGCAGCAACAGAAATACATCATCTAAATATAATAGGTACAGTCAAGAGCAAGTCAATCTTAGCGTGCTCTTGACTGTACATCGTAAAAAATTCAACTGTCTGTTACGGTTAATGAGATACAGCCTGGTGATAGACGGACAGACAGACAGATGGACTGACAGCAGAGTCTTAGTAACAGGGTGCCGTTTTACCCTTTGGGAACGGAACTCTAATACTGGCCAAGTGTTTGTCAGACTCGCACACCAATGGTGCCGTACCGTAAAAAACACGACTCAATTTAATTTCATTTTTGTTTGTTGGTTTAGGGGCCATAGAAATAATCATTCTGTGAAAATTTCAAGTGCCTGCCTATTACGGTTCATGAAATACAGCCACTGATAGACAGACAGATGGACGGACAAATAGCCGAGGCTTAGTAATACGGTCCCGTTGCCAATCTTTGGGTATGTTACTTAAAAAGCTTATTCAATCTTAAAACAAGTTTTAATCAGCTATAACTCTTTCTAACTAATGTTTTCTCACGTAACAGAAACACATTTATATTCACGTTTCGACATTAAAATAAAAACGAATGATATTTCAAAAGTTTATATTAAACTATTTTATTTTATTGCTATTCAGATTTGTACTGCGATAAAATTTAGTACAATTGCAAAGATTTACCATAAGCTCTATATTATGTAGACTTAAAATGAAGTTATTTTTTAATATAATATTGTTACTAATGTACATTGGCGCTATAAATTCATCTATTTATACAAATTTGCGAGATTATATGCTTTCTAACTTGGGCAATAAGAATACAAGGGACGATGAAAGACTTCAGCATGACTTAGATGACGACTTAAATGATATTGAAGACACAGCAGAAGAAATACACGACGCAAGAGATGTAGATTATCAAGTTAACATTGCGACCAAAAATCCAGAAAAGAAGGAAATATTCTACGGGACTAATAATATCAAGGATGATGTCGATAACCAGCAGTTGAATGATGATGTGGAAAACGCTCAAAAGAAAGCGGAAATTTTGATCAGATCGAGAATACGCGATGAAGAGTTGAATAACAATGATATTCCAGGATTAATCCCAGCTCTAGAGGAAGGTAAAAGAGAACACTATCGTATGGATCCGGTGATGAACTCCTGGGGCGGTCGAAGAAAGATAGAGGGAATTAGAAAGAAACACACGAAAGAGAAAAACATTTCAACATCAGTAGAATCTGAATCCAGCAGCCAAGAATTGAGGGATTGGAAGCAAGAGTTCAGAGAGCAGTGGTTGCTGAAGAAATTCGATGTTTTGAATCAATCTATCCCCAACACAGGAGATCAAGTCAATATGGTGGCTGCAAGTAAGTATATTGATGAACTCTCATAAATTTTTTAGGTAAAATGAAAGGGCGCTTTGACTTTATTATAAAAGCACTTGTTGGCGCAACTAAAATAAGTAAGTTGGTCCTATTTAAAAGGTTAATCTGGTTAACTAGTAACACAGGCCGTATATTTTAAAATAAGTAATTACCTACGTACATCAATAGGCCTACCTTATTTAACATCAATAATCAGACTAGGTATCATACTACCTAACTGAAACATTGGTTTGAATAAGGATTTTTTCATTTTTATAAACGATGCATATAAGTACTTACATACTGTTTCAAATTCCTCCCTTTCTTCTGCCTTAGTTTCTTGAAAATGTTACATTCATTAGGGCCGTGGGGCGTTCCGTGCGGGGATCCAAACCAACACGACATGCCCTGGGGCACCTGCATGCTGCCTATGGAATGTGAGGCCGAGTACCGCATCTACCGAGGCGACTCTTTCTGTGGGCGCACGCGCTACGTATGCTGCGCCCTCCAGCTCAACTCCTACGACATGTACCAGGGCTTCGATGTTTCCCTCGACGACAAGAGCCTTTCCACGGACTCTGACGAAAAAAAGAGTAACTCTGACGAAAAAAGGAAGAAAAAGAAAAGGCGCGAGAGGAAAAGACGCAAGAAAAACAGGGACAAACGCAAGAGAAAAATCAAGAAGACCATCAGGAAGATCATTAAGGAGATCAGAAAGCTTCTCAATAAACAGTACAAGAATGGCACGAGGCAAAGAAAGAAGAAGACTGATCTGTTAAAGAAGTTTGTGAAGAAGTTGAAGAAGCAGTATAAGAAGGATCGGCAGAGTATCGCAGACTTGCACGAGGAGGAGATGATAAGGATAGATACGGCACTGATGGTGAAATTGGAACACATTAAGGAGATGAACCAACAGTTCATGTCGAACGCGACATTCCGGAAGATTATTACGAGTGGGAAGCTGACTCGAACGGGAGCAAGGATGCTGGTGGAAGCGTATCCGGAGCTCCAAGAGGACATCAAACTGCGACGCAGCGGCGGTGGCGTCGCTGACGATGCCGCGGACAAGCAGTACTTCGAGTACGATATAGAATATGGTTATGTTTACGAATGATGATTAAAGTATTTGCAAAAATTTTTGTGGTACCTATACCTATCCTCATATTAATTATTAAGCTTTTGCTGGTAATTTTTTCTGTGGTCCGGGATAAAATGTGGCTGCAGTGGGTTTGTTAATAAGCCATAATATACCTAACCTAGGCCGCTGCATTTGCGGCGCACAGCCAAGGAGTAAAATTCCTTGCGTTTATGTTCATATTACCTCAAATCGGTTCAAATTTCAAGTGCATATACACTTCTGGATGAGCTCGTTCCATCGGTGACCTTATCTATGTCCTCGGTCCTAGATTAAGGTCAAGAGCAAACCATAATAATGAAATTCAGACAATCTCATTAAGATCCATTCAGCGGTTTAGTCGTTAATAGGTAGGTAACATAATGATTAACTTTCATAGCTCTTGCCAGAGACCTCTTCCACATTCCAGGGTCAACTTTTTGAGCCACTCAAGGCATTTGATATGGCTTAATTTGGACAGCCTGTTGGCT
This sequence comes from Ethmia dodecea, assembly GCA_963855545.1. Classification (NCBI taxonomy): domain Eukaryota; kingdom Metazoa; phylum Arthropoda; class Insecta; order Lepidoptera; family Depressariidae; genus Ethmia; species Ethmia dodecea. Next base: position 11,996,872 of record OY979457.1, on the reverse strand, counting down.
CAGTTGGTAGTGACCCTGCCTTGTGAGTCGAAGGTCGCGGGTTCTAATTTCTATCCTGGCTCTTGACCACCATTCGTGTGAATAAACAATATGAACATGTCTGTTGGCTTCGTGTCTGTTTGTTTTAATATTTATTTAAGTGGTTAGGTACTTATCTCTATCAGTAATTTAGTACCCATAGTACAGGCTCTGCCTAGTTTGGGACTAAATAACCGTGTGTGAATTGAGTCCCACAATTTATTTATTTATTTAATGACCTACATTGTGCGTAAACACAAAAAACGGGGACCAACCAAGAGCATACGAGTAGGTAGGGATCTAGTTTTGACATTGATCTACATTATGTGTGATTGTTGCAATCACACTGGCATAGCAGGGCTACGAGATTCCATGAAACTAATCTACTAGACAGATTTTTTGCTAACCCAATCAATGATTATGTCCCAAGGTCGGATATTGCCAAGAAACAGCGAACCTAATTTCCGTGTCAGACCGTGACTTGTCCAATTAGTGCTAGAGTCGTCTAGGGCCAATTTACTTTAGTACACTTCAGTACTTCGTAAGATCAATACCTAGACTTGTAAGCGCAAGCATAAATCTACACTTGATCAGGACCGAAGTTGGGTTGGTGCACTTACAAAATTGTGAACAGTTGCTGTGCTATTTTTTATACTTATTATATACATTAGCACTACTAGACTACAAATGGCGCCGTGATTTTCCCCGCGTAAGTGCCGTTCCCGTGGGAAAACTACAGGCTATATTCCTCTCAAAAAAGTAGGTAAGCTTTCCATTGGTGAATTTAAAAAATCTGTCCATTAATTTATTCGTTAGAAATCTTACAAATATTCAAAAATAAAAATAAGTATTTCCTCTTTATAATAATTATTACGAGCACTTCCACGCGGTTTCACTCGCGTAGTCCCGTTCCCGTGAGAAAACGAAAAAAATATAGCCTTTTTTTTCTAACCAGGATTTTGTAGCATTTGCGCCAATAGACGGCTGAGTTTTAAACCGCGCTATCGGAGTTTTCTAATGAGTTTGTACCTATACCTAAATACAACAGTTGTCCAACGTCAATCGTTGGACCGCGGTCCACAGGTACGATCACCACGCGCGCGGAAGATCTTCCCTTTTCACGATGGAGGAGGATGAAGAGCAGTGATAGCCCGGACGGTTAAAGAGCCGGCCGAAAATCAGTGAGGCTCGGGTTCGAATCCTGGCATGTACCAATGAGTTTTTCAAAAACTTACGTACATATTTATCACTAGCTCGACGGTGAAGGAAAACATCGTGAGGAAACCCGCAGGTCTCAGAATTAATTCTGAGACATGTGTAAACAGACCCGGTCCGGCGATGGGCTCACCACCTATCACGTTTAGGGGTCCAATATATCTCGTGAAATGTGGGTATATCCAGTAATGGAATACCTCTGCCTACCCCCTCGGGGATAAAAAAGGCGTGAGATTATATTATTATTATTATTATTAGGAGCATTCCACCTCCGCTCCTCCATAGTAGATTTATGAATACAAACAGTAACTTCAAAAAAGAGGGGTCATTTTACTTCGAAATCCTCCTGAATCCGTGCCTGCTATGCTGTGTCGTCCTGGCACCACTCCAGGGCCGCCTGAGGGTGACACATGGCGAATATCTGATTGGAACGAGAAGCAGAAGCTTAACGTAAGCATTCGCAGAAACTTGTAGGTAAATACCCTCAAGAAAAAAAAACTCACGCCTTTTATCCCCGAGGGGGTAGGCAGAGATATTCCATTTCTGGATATACTTACCCACTTTTCAAGAGATAGGTCTTCTTTTTACTCTAAACGTCATAGGTGGTCATGTCTACACATGTTACACATGCATGTCTCAGAATTCTGGGACCTGCGGGTTTCCTCACAATGTTTTCCTTCACAATCGATCGAGCTAGTGATGCATATGTACTATCAGCAAACGCTAAGCCTAATACATTTGGAAGAATTGTCGCTTGCAAGCTCAAATTTTATTACCCCGACCCTAATTAGAGTTACACAATGAGAAGCCAGTAACACCGTCTTTTTTTCTATTGCGATCCATTCATCGACACTAAATGGTCATAAACATGAAAGAAACACTTTTTTGTAATTGTCATTGTTACTATAAGTGAGGGCTTTGTCGACACGGGGTGGGAAAAGAAAGCTGCGCGCTAAAATGACACTAAGGTGTATCAGGCAGAACTTTTTTCGATAGTACCTACCTACGTAAGTTTTGAAAACTCCTTGGCACATGCCAGGACTCGAACCCGAGCCTCACTGATTATTATCATGTGAAGCAGGCTCTTTAACCGTAAGGCTATCACTGATCTACCTTTTTAGAATATGCCTAGGGTCGAGGCGGCAACAGTGGGTCACTTTTTTTTTCAGTGACCTGCACTTGATTTGTGATAGTGTTAGGAGGATGTAAACGTTACTAGTATGTTATGTAACTAACGTATTTTCATTATTATATTAGATTTAGTTCAACAAAGTGATATATTAGGAGATAAAACGGATTAAAAAAAAAAGTCGTTTGAGCCACAGTGTACTGGTAGTCGGATACAGTGAATCGGAACTTAGTTCACAGTGAATCAGGTATGTTCACAGTGAATCATCCATAATATTAACTAAATAAAATGCAGTTTCATGCTTTTTAAAAGTCTTTATTTATTAATAAAATCAGGGGTCCAATGTATCTCGTGAAAAGTGGGTATATCCAGTAATGGAATAACTCTGCCTACCCCCTCGGGGATACAAGGCGTGAGATTATTATTTATTATTATTATTTACTAATTTAACTCTGTATACCATACCATTCCCGATATGTGTTAACACGTTCACTGCATTATGAGGTCTAACAAGCAACATGTGTGACTTCTCACTGGTGCGGCAGTCAAAATCACGTTTACTCACTCTGTGCGGGGGTGACTATATTAATATTCCTATGCGTATAACAAAGACAAATATATCAAATTGCTTCTCTTATGAAGTATATCCTAATGGCGTAGTTAATAAGATATGAGGTTAAATAGGCCTCAAACTCAAACTTATTTTGTTCCCATCTCTAGTCTTTAACTTTATTTTAGTGCTATGTGCGGCAAAACAGATGTCATATTTATTTTTTCATTTACTCAATACTGAAATGACATAACTGTAGGCGAAGCTAGATTTAACTTTATCAACTATTTGAGTATATAATGGTAAAGTTTCAAGCAAATATTGTCACTTTTGGGCTATATTTAAGGTGCTTTTTAACATTTTGTGTCTTCTCATACGCACTGCAGAAAGTTTAACCTTGCCTCCAAAAGACCTCATACGCACTGGCTGAAAGTCCATGAAAAATGGCTTCGCAGCGAACGTGTTAAAGCTACTTTTATGTTGTCAGCCGTATGATTGCTACTTTTGCGTGGATTTGCTAGACGAGCCATCCTGTAGAAGAAAATTAACTAAATGTACGACATTTTATTAGATAACCGGGGATTAAATTAATGGGTGGGAATCTTGTTGGTAATAATATAGTACACAGTGGTTCATGATCCACTGTGTACTAAATTGATTTGAGCCACTGTGTACTAAACCGCCATTTTGGATATACTTCATGCCACACGCCACACTATTGCGTAAACAGAAGTGCAGTAAACGCCAAAACAATCTCAATTAAACTTACTTGTTATCACAAATATCACTTTTTAAATCTAACAAAAGGTTAGTGAACAAATTTTAATACAAAGTCTATCTTACCTTTAAACTCACTTTTTCGAAGGTCAAAACAAAAAATTACTCGCAAAACGAATTAATTCCGTCGTAGATGGAAGCCGATTTGTTGTGATGTGTTCGTTTTTAAAGCCTTCCGAAGAGTGAGAGAGAGAGATAGCTATCTCTAATACTTTCTAACAAATGGCCACTGCGCCACTGTTGTCGCAATAGCCACTGTTGCCGCCTTGACCCTACATAGGTACATTAACTCACGCTTATTTCCCACATTGATTGAGAAGTGGGCGCCTTAACCACGGCACGGGGCTATCATTGCTCTAATACACCTAACTACGTAATATGACGAATATAAAAATCATAAAAAAAGTTAATTAAAAAATCTAAAACCCGACTGCCTAAAAAGCTTGAAACAAGACCTATTAGTGAAGTAGGAAGTACCTAAAGACCATGTGCTGCACAATCTTACAACAATCTCATGCAGCCGGCAGTATCTTCTCAATTCAACAATAAAGACACATTGCCCGTCCTCCTGGCCTCCTAAAGAAAATTTCAGAAGCTGGAAAAGTTATAAATTGTTGACTAAAGGAACGGCAAAAAACTCTCTTCGCCACTTCAACCCACCCCTTTACTTACGTACAGTTTAGGTATCTAGATTATTATACCACCTAGGTACCTATCTATTTTATGTAACAACCTAAATCAGATATTTTATTGGAACGGCTCATCGGCGAAATACCTATCTCGGAAATGTTCCGAAAACATTACGATCCTGGCAATCAGCCAATCGTGGTTATGGTTGTCAGTTGTCCGCTGTGACCTGTCTATTTATATTTGTAATCGCAATCGTCTTCATTTTGACGTAGGTACGTTGCTTCTTCCGTACATCTGTCAATACAGAAAGAAGAGCAAGCACTGTGTTACTATTTTAACATTTCGAATATGAATCATATTAGGTTAATAATATGATTCACCAGAAACGGCCTTCGATCGACCCCCTGATCACGTAACAAATGTCAAATAAAGACGATTACGATTACAACCATAAATACTTTTCTACTTTATATATACACTCGGCGTCAAAAAAATCGCACCTACGGAAAATAATACTTTAAACCACTTTTAATCACATTTAGAATCTACGGTGATGGGACTATTAAGTATCATTTTAAACATTAATTTAACGACATTAAAATTAACAATAATTTATACCATAAAAAAAAAACATTTCACCCGAATAACGACGTTATACAAAAATAATGCATATTTAATTACTTTATAAAAGGGCCGCTAGTTGCGCTACCTTTTAGAGGTATAAAAGGGGGGGGGGGGGGTAAAACTAGGTTTTATGTAATTTTTAAGCATTTTTTTGTCTTACTTTAATTCTTTGTCAACAAACTTTTTCTTCTTCTTTTGCAATCACTTCTTTTTTTATGACCTAGCAAGACTAAAGTACGATTTGCTGAATGTTGATGATTAGACCTATAAAATGATACCTAATAGTCCCATCATCATTGATTTTAAATGGGATTAAAAGTGGTTTTTCAAAGGTGCGTTTTTTTTGACGCCGAGTGTATATTTCGTTCTACTAGAGCAGTGATATTCTTACGGTTAGAGCCAGCTTCTCATAATGATAAATAAGTGAAGCTCTGATTCAAATCTTGGCATGTATACCTATGAGTTTTTTATAAACTTTACGGTGAAGGAAAACATAGTGAGGAATAGCAAGATACTAAGATCCGTTTGAAAACTCAAAAAACTCCTTAGTGAACCTAGGTATATTGGTATTATAAGGGGTATTTCATCCATAAATCAAATTAGGTTCATCGGTTTAGGCTTTATGCTGTCTGTCAGTGACTACTGTTTCATATGTAGGTACCTATAGATAGAGCCATCGTACGATTTTTAAAGTCCTTGTAATAAGTTATTGATAGTGATAACCCTAAAACATATAACGTAAGAGACCCCAAAGTTTTATGTTTTATATTCAGTGGCGTAGCGTGGCGGGGGCAGGGGGGGGCGTTCCGCACATTTTAGGGGGCGGCAAAATTTGACAATAAAGAATTAAAATATTTATACTATAAATAAAAATAAATAAAATAACTATAAATATATTTTTTATAATATCTTTGTTTATAGATATAAACTCGCTAGTTGTTAATAAACGTGCTTGTAAAACTTCGATAAACTTTTTTATTTAAAATCTAACCTGTATTAAGAAGAATTATGACTGTTTATTGCCGATTAGTTCTCTAGAATTAATGTATGTACCTACTCGTAATGTATAATATACATTTGAAACACATAAATAAGAGGGCGGCAAAATTTTCTTCCGCCCCGGGCGGCCGACAACCACGCTACGCCACTGTTTATATTGTACTTACTTAAATTAGCGTTTGTTTTTAGGGCCCCAATAGCCAACTAGAATATTTCCTAATCGGGCTGACCGCTATGACACAGAATTGTTGAATTAAAAAGGGATAATTCAATTCAATTCATTATTTTTTAAGTAAAAAATTACATTTAGTAACGTCACTAGTCCCGGTCCCCGGCGATGGGCTCACCACCTATCACGTTTAGAGGTCCAATATATCTCGTGAAATGTGGGTATATCCAGTAATGGAATACCTCTGCCTACCCCCTCGGGGATAAAAAAGGCGTGAGATTATATTATTATTATAACGTCACTAGTCTCCTACTCTAAATTCGTCCATGGAGATTGTCTGAATGCAAACAACAGGGGGCCAATTCTACTGAATGACAACGTTTATAGTTGGATGACAATGAGATGTCAATGGTGTTATTTTGACACTTCATAGCAAATAACACCATCGACTGACCTTTGATGTGTCATTGTCGTCCAACTATATAACCGTCCCAGTTCATCTTCATCGACGTGTTGCTGGTTCCAAATCACAGAACACTTTTACTCCTAGCGGTTCCAAATGCAGTAGGTAGGTATCTACCCCGAAGTCGCCCCAAAGAGATAAAGAAGGTACCTATATAAGTTACTCTATGGTACCTATATAATATGTGTAGGATTTTTCTCGTCGATATTTAAAATAGGGACTTATAGAATCATTAGATTAGAACGTGAATATAATCGGAATAGAATCCGAAATGACATAAATTTTACTAACTAGTTACTTTTTGATGTTTTCTATTTAGGAAATTATCTACAGTTTTTGCTAACACGACTTATACTTATGCTATGTACTTATATCCTCTAAAACGAAGCATTATTTTCATATCGAAATAAAACCTTAAATTATCACAATTTTGAATACCTATGCAAATCCTTTTAGCTTGGTACAGTTAAGAGCACGTGGAATACAATCGTCTTAGAGGTGAGACTTGCACTACAAGTGTAAACCTTCATGAGCTCTTGACTGTACATGAAACAAGCCTTCCAAACTAAGGCGATAGCCGCCATATTACAAGTTTATGTTGAAAATCGCCGTAAACGAAATAGGTACTAAACATTTTCGGGGATTTACGGGTTGTAATGTCGGCATCGGTTTCGGGGTACCTACCTAGTATTTAAGTGCTTCTTTGTCTATCAACATGAACGGAAGCAAGTTTAATATTCTTGGAGGAAAACGCGAACTTTACAATGATTTAAGCGGATTCCATTTTATACTTACCTACGTAGTATGTCCTAACTTCCTAAGTGAGGAGTATTTTGGAAGGAACGTTAAGCCCAAAAAGTTAGAAGACATTCTGCTATGGAGTTTTCGTTGTGTTCACGCACAATGTAATAATATGTCAGATATCCCTGCCTGGCATTAAATATTCTGGAAGTAGGTAATGTGGCCACTAGCCTAACACCATTCACAATCCACGCTTCTGATGTGACCTATACTTGGCTGTTACGGGTTTATAAAGAAGTTAGAAATGGGAAAGCAAGAACAAAATGTTTTGATTGGTGCTAATTCTATGGAGTTTCTAAAATCACCGCCATAGTCTGGTTACAGAAGCAAAACGGCTTCTAAGTAAAAAAACCTTAATTAAAGCTAAGTTTATTTAGATAACATATTTAATTCCTTTATTTAAACATTGATTTTATTAACTCGTTCATGATCACTGAAAACTGACTTTAAGTCACTTTAAAAAGAAGATAATTAGGTACGTTTTATTTTCATTTTTTTCTGACCAAACTATATCAGCGATAAATAAAACAACACATCATAGGTAGGTAGTCAAACGAATAGCCATATCTGATTGAAAAAAAAAATTATAGGCATTTGCTGTTCAAAACTATTTTTAGACTCATCCGCCGAAATGACTAAGTAAAATTTTTACAGCTACTAAAAATGTTTTTTAGGATCCACCGCGTTTACAGGTCTTCGGTACTGAGAGTACAGATGGTCCCAGAACTCTTTCCTGTCCCAATGCGGCTCCTTCACCACCTGAAAATCATTGTCCAGGTGTAGACAGCTCACGTTGCCGGGTCGGACTTTTGGCCAGAGGAGCGGGAGAAGCTGCGTTCTTTCCGGGGTTGGATTGCTGAAAATTGACAACGTTATATTGTTCAAGTTGGTCAGTAAACATGTATACATGTTTGATTTCTGTGATTCTTGCCTACACCATAATTTGAGTCGAATTATCATCCCACTACATTGTGATACATAGATACGCTCAAGCACTTACTCCAATGAAGTAGGCAGATACAATAGAAAAGACAATCTGCCGATAACAACATGCCGTATTCCATGCATCTTGTCAAAATTTTGCTTTTACAACAAGACGAAACACTGATACTCAATGGCTTGATTAGAAGCAAAAACTAATAAAATTTGCTAAATACGACACAAAGGAATTGAAGGACAAAAAAACACTACCTAAAGCAAATATTATGACAAGTACAGCACACCGACCTCCATGTTTTTTCAACAAGCTTAGGTATATTGTTTTACTTACCCAAACTTCACGAAGTTCGCAATTAATCCTGCCACTCTTGCTACAGTTAGCTTATCATCATCATTCAAGATGGGTTTGTTGCAAATAGCGTGTTTTATCACTTCGCCATGCCCTGCTAATTGTATGTTGTCGTAAAAAGTCTCTCGGCTACCCATGTTGCCTTTATACGCGAATTCTAATAAATAAACTGTATTGTTGTTTCTTGAATGCATCTCTGCAGAATTCAACATTCCATTTAAGACAAGATAATCGCCGAAGTAGTTTAAATACTGTATCAAACTATCGTTTCCAATCGGACTGTCTCCAAAGTAGAAGGTTTTGATGTTTTTGGCGATTGCCTTCCTTATGTCATCAGATTCGAAAACGAGATCCCCTGGGATAAAGTCTAGAAAGTTCGCCTCCATTCTTTCTTTATAGTTTCTCTCGTAGTACTCTGAGCTTCTTAGAAACAGTCCTTCTAATGCTCCAAACGCAAACATCATGGGAACCTTGTCATATTTCTCGTTGTCTAGTATTTTATTAGGTGATTCTGTGATAAACGGTTCTACATCCTGTAATACCGCCTCAACGCAAGGAACAAAGCCAAATGTACCGTCAGTTAGACTATTATAATACTCAAAATTGAGTACGCTCAATTGTTTTGCTGGTACATGTTGATAAAATTCAAGTAGCTCATCCAAGTTTTTGATTTCTGATTCCGATGCCGCATTAGCGACATTCTTAGCTGTAGTTATAGGGTCTGCATCTTTCGTCCAAACGGGGATTACTGATGCGGACTCAACTACAGCTCTTTGGAACAGTCCTTTACCCATTTTAGATAGGACTTGGTATTCTACTGACGCTCCTCCGGCGCTCATGCCATATAATGTCACTTGGTTGGGGTCACCACCGAAATTGGCTATGTTTCTCTTCACCCATTTGAGAGCTGCCACTTGGTCTTTCAAGCCAGCGTTGCCTGGAGCTCCTTCTGTTCCTAAACAAAGGAAGCCCAGGGCTCCAAGTCGGTAGTTAACGGTGACCACAATGATGTCTTGTTCAATAAGAGGAGTTACTCCTTGAGTCTGGCCACTGCCTAGCAAAAAAGATCCAACGTGAATATAGACCATCACGGGCAGCGATCCATTAAGGATTTCGGTTGGAGTGAAGATGTTGACTATTAGGCAGTCTTCGTCCCCATATCCTTGTTGAGGACAATTTACAGTCCGAGTAGCTTCGTATATTCCGTGCCATTCTGGAGGTGGTAAAGGTGCCTAAAAATGTAAAGTGATACGTTCGAGTTGTAACGAAAGTAAACTAAACCAGCGCTGTAACTAGTAACTAGGGCGGGTGCCCAGGCAGAGGATGCAGTCCTTGGAGGGGCGCAAAAATTACTAGACAAGGACCACATTTTGGGTCATGATTAGTACAATATTTGTCGCTTAATATGGGTGTAGACGCGCTTTACTATCAGCAGTGTACACCATTGTTAAATTTATTTATTTATCTCACAAAAGTACCTAGGTACTTATACAAAATGTAGTTATAGGGGTTGTCCATTTTTATTGTCAGAGCCGGGAAGGATTTAACATGTTTCAATGGCGCAGTTATAGAAGCTCACACCAAGCGCATAAAAGACTTGATTAATATACTACGACACTACTACCTAAACTAAGTACCTACACTGATTTGCTAAAATGTTGACAACTACAGCGACATTTAGCGATAGGTCTAAACCGGGCTATCGAAATGTTATCATGATGAGTTCCTATATTAGAACTGTCCAACATCAATCGCTGCACCGAAGTCTCCAGGCACGATCACCTCGCCTGGCGGAAGATCTTTCCTTTTCAAGATGGAGGAGCATTTCATATCAAGTTCTAAATTTAAATTTTGCTAAAATCAATGTTGAATTTTGTGTCGTTTTCGTAAATCATAAATAAGAGAGTGACGTGAATGTACTTACGTACCTATCGGACCCTATATTCTTGTTATTATGACTGATTACTATTCAGTGACAGCGTACAAACAGTGGCGGCGTAAGGCGTGGGCGACGTGAGCCACCGCCTACGGCCTCGCGGTCCAAGGGGCCTCGCGCTTCGAAGGCCCCCGAACGCAAAAATATAAACATAATTAATTATCCAGCAATAAATAATAAAAACAATAAAACTAGATTAGTTTATTTGACTATTACAAATAGTTGGCCTCACTAAGGATTTTTGTTAAGGATACGAGAGTTATTAAGGAGTTCAGTATGGCTAAGAGCAGCAAAATTTTTGTTTCTTTAATTGTTCGAGGTATACAAGACTTAATATATTTTTTATATAAGTATATATAAATGTTAGTATCAAAAAAAAATCTTTAAAAGAAACCGTCCTCTCATCATCCATCAGGGGGCCTCGCAAAATGTATCTTGCCCACGCCAAATTTTGGTCTTGCCCCGCCACTGCGTACAAAGTATCGTTTATTTGTTTATAAGTAAGTAATTTTAATTACAAGAATAGCCCTGACCTTAAACCGGTTGATTCCAGTCGGCGGAGCAGCGTACGGAATTCCAAGAAACGCCACGTATTCTTCATTGACCACTTGTCCCCTCACAATCCCCCCTTCGGTTACAGCATCTCTTATATTCCCCCTACAAAGTGACCATTCGAAAGTTCCTCCAGCAAACACAAAGTTCGCAAAGAAAACAGCGCACAATAATATCGGACCCTGCACCATTATTTACCAAGAATTTAATTATAAAGAACACGTAATGAATTTCGGTGGCATTTTCTGTAACTGTACTACGCTGTGTAGGAAAATCAACTGCGAACTAACATGTTTTGTAACATTTACATAAATAAGGTCCGAATAACTAAATATTTAATCACGTGATTACATAATAACAATGTATTAGAAGTTCACGTTGATCGTGTCAAAATTTTATGTATAATTTTTGTTTGTAATGAATATAGCTTCCAAAACTAGGTTGGTACTTTACCGATTTAAAAATTCTTTCAATAGTATTATAGGTAGTTAGCCTTAAGTCAGATCCTTTCTTTCCTGGCAGGCGGACGGGATCGGGACTCGGGAGCAGAATCATGTGATATAATTTTAAAAAGCGTTGAAATTTAAGATGTTTTAAGGCGCTAGCCGCCATATTGCAAGTTTATGTTCAAAATCAACGTAACCCAAATACTTTTAATTTTCGAGGGATTTACGGGTCGTAACGTCGGCATCGGTTTTTGGCATAATACCTATATTTAAGTACTTCCTCGTTTATCAACACGAACGAAAGCAAGTTTAATATTCTTGGAGAAAAACGTAAACTTGGCAATGGTCTAACCGGATTTAATTTAATACCTACTTATTACTAAGGTCGTTATACTTTCGTACGTTCGTACGTTACCTCCTTTGGTTCCTTATTAGTGTTTTTGGAAGGAACGTTAAACCTAAAGACGAAGGATGATTTTTTTAAAGGAGTCCTTAAACGCCTTTGGTTAAAGCCGTTGGTCCCGGTTTTCGTTGTGTTCGCGCACAATGGGTCGTTAAGCCAAATCATGGCCTTTCGTGGCTTTAAATATTCTGAAAGTTATATGGCCACTAGCCTAACACCATTTCCCAATCTACGCTTGGAATATGGCCCATACTGGTCTTTTGCGGGATTATAAAGATGTTTGGAAATGGGGAGAGCAGTGATAGCCCGGACGGTTAAAGAGCCGGCCGAAAATCAGTGAGGCTCGGGTTCGAATCCTGGCATGTACCAATGAGTTTTTCAAAAACTTACGTACATATTTATCACTAGCTCGACGGTGAAGGAAAACATCGTGAGGAAACCCGCAGGTCTCAGAATTAATTCTGAGACATGTGTAAACAGACCCGGTCCGGCGATGGGCTCACCACCTATCACGTTTAGGGGTCCAATATATCTCGTGAAATGTGGGTATATCCAGTAATGGAATACCTCTGCCTACCCCCTCGGGGATAAAAAAAAGGCGTGAGATTATATTATTATTATTATTGGAAATGGGGATATCAAGAAGTTTTTTGATTGGTGGTAATTCTGTGTAGTGTCTAAAAACACCGCATGGTCTGGTCAGCGAAGCAAAAAGGCTTTTTCCTAAATAACAGGGAGTCATATACTTACTAGTCTGGTTCTAATATTGATAGGAAAGTTATAAATAAACAAATAAATCATTGATTTATTTAAACATTAATTCATGATCACTGTAAACCACTGTAAACTGACTTTAAATTCCTTTTTAAATACTTTTATTTTTAGTTTTGTGTTCGGGTGAAATAAAATCAGCGATAAAACAACACATCGTAAATATTCGAATGGTTTTATCCAAAGAGTTTTTAATAATCTATAGGAATTTTCTGTCCCAAGTATATAATCTTCACAGATACCTGCAGGCGTATTCACGGAGCTTCGATATTTGATATTCGACTCGGAATCGGAAAATCTGTCGAAGATGGGCTATTCAGAGATGTCGGTATCGAAAACGAATGTCATATTTGACATAAGGATTCGGAAAATTTTCCATGGCTGTCTGAAACGTCTAGAATACAGTTTCCGAACTCGATAGATTCGACTTCGGAAAATTTTTCACTCGATCTGAATCGAACGGAAACGGTTTCGAGCCTCCATGAATACGCCTGCTGAACTGCATTCGGTGATAATAAGTATTTTAGAAACATCCACCGAAATTATCAGTGAGAGTTATTGACTGCTACTTCAATCGTTTTGTAGGATTAACCGCGTTCACAGGTCTTCTGTACTGCGAGTACAGATGGTCCCAGAATTCTTTCCTGTCCCAATGCGGCTCCTCCACCACCTGGAAATCCTTGTCCAGGTGTAGACAGCTCACGTTGCCGGGTCGAACTTTTGGCCAGGGGATCGGGAGGAGTTGTGTTCTCTCCGGGGTTGGGTTGCTAAAAATTTACAAAGTTTTTATGTATTCGTTTTTTCTTTGCCTAGTAGGTCATGAAACTCATTCGATATGAAGAAACATTCACGACTTATTCCTTAGAAAAATGGTGTAAGGAGAGACAGCTTCATTTTCTGCTTTACGTTTGAGTTTTATTCTAATCACAATAGATTCAGCAATAATTTTTGTGGTGACTATTCTAGGACAATTTTTTTTTAAGTAATTTGCTTTATCTGTCCATTAATTACTACACTCATAAGTAAGTAGGTAGAATGCATTGAATTTTGAATTGCATTTTCAATTACATAAAAATGGTTACCTAAGATCTCAGATCAAATAAAAAGTAAAGATGGAGCGCTGCGAAGGATAAACTGAAGCCAGAAAAAATACTCGACGCTCTGTACATTTACGCTCACAGGCACTTTTCCCGATGATATAATTGAGTTTTTTTCGTACGTATTGCTTCAATTGACGAACTAGTTCTAATTGATTGGTGTGGGTTGAGTAGTTTGCTTGTAAATTTGTGCGTGCGAGCGTGTATGCACAGAGCGTATAGTAGTTTTTCTGGCTTCAGTTTATCCTTCGCAGCGCACCATCTTTAGATACTTTTTATTTGATCTGAGCCTAAGATTTGTTATGTAATGTTATGTGTAATCTTCAATAAAGTAGGCAGAGACAAAAGTATAGATTATCTAATGATAATGAAATACCCAAAGAGGTTGGAAGAAAATCATTCTTTAGGAGAGATAAACTTTTTCTTTAAACGTCTTTGGAAATACCATATTTATTGCATTATGCCACTTTTAAAATATATTTAAAAAACTACAACTGTACAACCAAATCATAACAATACGAAATATAGATTATCCATACCTTGAATAGATGCAAAAACTAAATAAACTAGCTAAATATAACAGGATAAATAATATCTAGAACATTAAAGCAAATATAATAGCTAGCTAACCAACCTCCGTTACGCCCTGAAATGAGCAATATCGTATCCATGTTGATTCGACAAGCTTATTACGTGAGAAAGTTTGTTCAAATAATATTGTTTTACTTACCCAAACTTCACGAAATTAGAAATTAATTGTGCCACTCTTGCTACAGTTAGCTTATCGTCATCATTCGAGATAGGGTTGTTGCAAATTGCGTGTTTTATCACGTCACCGTGCCCCGCTGATTGCAGGTGATCGTAAAAACTATCTCGGCTACCCATGCTGCCTTTATACGCTAATTCTAATAAATAAACTGTATTGTTACTTCTTGAATGCATCTCTGCAGATTTCAATATTCCATTTACGACAAGATAATCGCCGAAGTAGTTTAAATACTGTATCAAACTATCGTTGCCAATCGGACTGTATCCAAAGTAGAAGGTTTTGATGGTTTCGGCGTTTGCCTTCCTTATGTCATAAGACTCGAAAACGAGATCCCCTGGGAGAAAGTCTAGAAAGTTCGCCTCCATTCTTTCTTTATAGTTTCTCTCGTAGTAATCCGAGCTTCTTAGAAACAGTCCTTCTAACGTTGCAAACGCGAACATCATGGGAACCTTGTCATATTTCTCTTTGTCTAGTATTTTATTAGGCGATTCTGTGATAAACGGTTCTACACCCTGTAATACCGCCTCAACGCAAGGAACAAAGCCAAATGTACCGTCAGTTAGATTATTATAATACTCAAAATTGAGTACGCTCAATTGTTTTGCTGGTACATGTTGATAAAATTCAAGTAGCTCATCCAAGTTTTTGATTTCTGATTCCGATGCCGCATTAGCGACATTCTTAGCTGTAGTTATAGGGTCTGCATCTTTCGTCCAAACGGGGATTACTGATGCGGACTCAACTACAGCTCTTTGGAACAGTCCTTTACCCATTTTAGATAGGACTTGGTATTCTACTGACGCTCCTCCGGCGCTCATGCCATATAATGTCACTTGGTTGGGGTCACCACCGAAATTGGCTATGTTTCTCTTCACCCATTTGAGAGCTGCCACTTGGTCTTTCAAGCCAGCGTTGCCTGGAGCTCCTTCTGTTCCTAAACAAAAGAAGCCCAGGGCTCCAAGTCGGTAGTTAACGGTGACCACAATGATGTCTTGTTCAATAAGAGGAGTTACTCCTTGAGTCTGGCCACTGCCTAGCAAGAAAGATCCGCCGTGGATGTAGACCATGACTGGCAGCGATCCCTTAGGGATGGTTGGAGTGAAGACGTTGAGTATCAAGCAGTCTTCGTCCCCATATCCTTGTTGAGGACAATTTACAGTGCGAGTGGCTTCGTATATTCCATGCCATTCTGGAGGTGGTAATGGTGCCTAAAAATTTAAAGTGATCGTTAAAGCATGTCCCATTTTCTACACTTAAAAGTTCTAGTTACTAAGTTGCTACTTATAATTTTCTCTTTTTAGAAACATAAAAAACATCTACGGATCTTTAACAAAAACTTGATCCTAAATATCTGCGTAAGTAAATGAAATACCTACTGCGTATTGGACGCTATATTCTTATTATTATAACTCACCCTCGTAGTTCCCGTTCCCGTTGGAGTAAGGGAATAAAATATAGCCTATTTTACTCAAGGATCTTCTAACTTTCCATTGGGGAAAGAATTTTTAAAATCGGTCCAGTGGTTTTTGAATTTATTCGTAACAAACATAAAAAAATACAAATCTTTCCTCTTTATAATATTAGCAGAGAAACTGGTCTCTGATATTAGTAAAGATGACATAATAAAATGTTTATTAGAATTTTGTTGAAAGAAAGATTTTAATTAAAAGTATAGCCCTGACCTTAAACCGGTTAATTCCAGTCGGCGGAGCAGCGTACGGAATTCCAAGAAATGCCACGTATTCTTCATTGACCACTCGTCCCCTCACAAACCCCCCTTCAGTTACGGCATCTCTTGTATTCCCCTTACAAAGCAACCATTCGAAAGTTCCTCGAGCAAACAAAAAATTCGCGAAGAAAACAGAGCACAATATCGGACCCCGCAACATTATTTACCAAGAATTTATTTATCAAGAAAACGTATCGAATTTCGTCGGTATTTTCTATAACGGTTACGCAGTGTACGGAAATCAACTGCGAACAAGTACGTTTTGTATAATTACAATAAATAAGGTTCGAATAATTAATTATATAATCAGGTGATTACATAATAACGATGTGTTAGAGGTTCAAGTTCACTAGTTGCGTGGCAGTAGGTAGGTAATAGGTAAATACCTCAAACC
The DNA here is from genome assembly GCA_963855545.1 of Ethmia dodecea. NCBI lineage: Eukaryota > Metazoa > Arthropoda > Insecta > Lepidoptera > Depressariidae > Ethmia > Ethmia dodecea. The sequence goes on along the minus strand of OY979457.1, from coordinate 11,980,112 downwards.
ACAAACAGCGTGACGTGAGATTTTTACAAAAGCATTACAAGACTGCTCGTAGGAATCAAGGTACCCAGGACATGGTGGTATATGGGATAAGGACAAAGGATAAGGAGGATGAAGGATAGATATAACTAGACACGACGAGTCGTAGTAGCTACCTACCTAGTTAAAGACAAAAAGTTAAAATCACGAGCAAAACAATTAATCTCTTTGCTATAAACATAACTTCCTTGGTAATAAACCTACCTACGTGTGGCCATGCAGTAGGTATTTTTGGAATGATTTAGATTTAATGGATCAGATTAAATAAATACTATATTCACTACATAAGTATAGTGACTAAATCAATAATTTGATTTATAGTTAAGACGTAGTTCCCGGCAATTTACAGCTTACATAATAAGTAGGAGCATGTTTTTTGGTGTTTGTTTACATTATCTTGTCTGACAGAGTATTTCATAGATTAAACTTTTTTATAGGAATTACAGATGATAAAAGTCGTAAGAGAAAATTTTAAAAGAGTTTTTAAAGAATGAATACTTAATATAATTTATCTATACCATAGATTTAGAATTTTTTCGCTACGCTGGGGGCCAATTCCACTAAATGTCAGCCATTGGCGAGCCATTGTCATCGAACTATCATTCCATTATGCTGCAACTGGCACTATGACATCTAATTTGTATTCCACTAAAATCATAGTGGCATTACAATGGAATGACTATGGACTACGTTAGGTGTTGCCTACCATATACAGGATGTCCCAGAAGTCAACGATAAGCCGGAAACCAGCGATAAACCTAGTCATGAGGTTAATCAGAAAAATATAAAAAAAATTCTATGTTCTTTTTTCAAAATGTTATGAAGGTTTAAAAAAAATCCTAGAAAACGGACACCCTGTAATGAACTTTCTTGTACCGTGACTGTAAATATTTACTTTTTGAATATTTTTTTTCTGTAATGCTATGATGAATAGCCGTGCTACAATTTACAATAAAAAAAAATTACATAACTGCCTCACTTTTAAGTAAAAAGTTAAATTTGTTTCCAACATTGAATTCTAAATAATTTCATCAACCAACTTAAACCAGCTGTACTGTAAAAAAAATGTATGGCTACTATTTTGGCAAGTATACTTAAAAGTTAACGCATTTAGTCTAAATTCTAGAATGGTATAACACATGCTAGGTTTTGTTATAGTTGAGGCATGAAAATTTTTTTTCTCGATGAATCCGGATTCTATGCCAATCTAATTTAATAAGGTGAAATGTTGGTAACGCAACCTTCTTAGGTAAATCCAGGTTAAAATCTTTTTGAATGGAGACGGACTCATAATTTTGAAAAGAGAACCTAACAGGGATTTTTGTTAATTCGTACATCTTTTGTTTATGTCATTTGTTTGATGGCTTTGATTTAAATCCATCTGTCCCAGAAGTAAATATTCTGAAGTCTGTTGCTTACATTGTATTTGCGTGTAATTACGAGTTCGTAAAGTGAAGTTATCATGCCAAATAGATATACCGTACAGGAGTACGCCAACATGCATCTTATTTACGGAGAATGCTTATGTAACGCCAATGATGCAGCTAGGGTGTATCGCGAGAGATACCCAAACTTAGAGCGTCATCCTGATTACCGAGTTTTTATTAATCTGCATTGATCATTATCCGAAGGTCAATTCCCAGATCATATGGCTGGTGAAGGAAGGCCCCTCTTGCCCTGCGAGGACGAAGTCATGCAAGCTGTGGAAGAAGATCCAAGTATATCCGTACGTGGAATTGAGGAAAGCTTTGGAGTACCTAAAAGCAGTGCACATCGTATTCTGAAAAAAAACCGTCTGCATCCATTCCATGTACAACGAGTACAATCTTTGCTTCCCCGAGACTACCCAGAGAGAGTGCGATTTTGTCAAACGATTTTGCAAAAACATACTGAAGATCCCCAGTTTTTTGAAACGATTCTATGGTCCGACGAAGCAACGTTTAAAAAGGACGGTTACATGAACCTACACAATTTACACGAATGGCACGTGGAAAATCCTCACCTACAACTCAACTTTTAAGTATACTTGCCAAAATAGTAGCCATACATTTTTTTTACAGTACAGCTGGTTTAAGTTGGTTGATGAAATTATTTAGAATTCAATGTTGGAAACAAATTTAACTTTTTACTTAAAAGTGAGGCAGTTATGTAATTTTTTTTTATTGTAAATTGTAGCACGGCTATTCATCATAGCATTACAGAAAAAAAATATTCAAAAAGTAAATATTTACAGTCACGGTACAAGAAAGTTCATTACAGGGTGTCCGTTTTCTAGGATTTTTTTTAAACCTTCATAACATTTTGAAAAAAGAACATAGAATTTTTTTAATATTTTTCTGATTACCCTCATGACTAGGCCTATCGCTGGTTTCCGGCTTATCGTTGACTTTTGGGACATCCTGTATAACTATTACTACCATGCGTGTCATTAGTTTTATTTCGGGTTTTTGTCACTAAAATTTTTAGATGATTGTGGTACATGTGACATTTCGATAAGTTTTGAAGAAACTTGTGTATTTTTTTGCATATACTCTGAAGCAGAGCTAAAATCTGAATTTCGTGTCGTGTTTAGGGCTGATGGCTAAATTGCCCATGCCTTGAAATAAGGGAAAAAAAGCAATCACTGGACAGCGCCATTCCATGGTAGGAATAGTAGAATACAAAAAGTCGTACACAATGATAGTTGAATGACTGTGAAAACTGACAGTTAACAGAATACGAAAAGTGCCAAATAACACTATAGTAGAATACAAAAAGTGGTACACAATGATAGCTGAATGACTGTGAAAACTGACAGTTAACAGAATACGAAAAGTGCCAAATAACACTATCGAGTGACCATTGCCATGTCATTGTCATCCAACTATCACCGCTGTCATTTACTAGAATTGGCCCCCTGATTTTTCAACATCGAGTATTTTTACCTGTTACTAACAAAAAAAAATACTTTTCATGCAAACCCGCGTTGATTCAGTTGTTGTTAATTAAAAAAATAAAGCAATGAGAGAACATTCTTTGTTTTTATTAGAAAAAGTACAAACAAAATACAATATAGGTATATAATACAATACACTGTTTATTTATCTTCTTGGTTGTCAACAGTAAAATGATAGTAACTTTTACCAAAGATTTGATTGTGACTTCTTGAGGCAATACAAAAATGTCCATTCCACGCAAAGAGATTAAAATATACCTTATAGGACATAGAGGGGGCATTGGGAATATTTTCATACAAAACGTTTAAGCATGTTTGAAGCTCAAGCGTCATGTCAGTTAGTATGAACGCGAGCTGTCATTCGGTCGAAATTGTACTAGACTTATTCCACTTGGAATAACTTTTCGACTTCAAATTTTCCTCGCTTTGTCCCCTCTATGCCCTATTATATTTTACATTCATACATACATATGCTCACGCCTTTTTCCCGAAGGGGTAGGCAGAGACAACAGCCCGCCACCTGCTACGATCCTGGCATACCTCACGTGCCTCATCCACATCCATTAATCGGTTCATACAAGCTCGTCGGTTTCGGGTACTCTTTATCTGGCTTTTTTTCAATACATCGCCGATCTGATCGATGTAAGTACGCCTAGGTCGCCCTCTGCCAACTTGGCCACTCACAATCCCCTTATATATTTGTCTCGTTAGACGCCTTTCATCCATCCGCTCGACATGTCCAAACCACCTGAGCATTCCTTTCTCAATCTTAGTCACTACATCCTCCTTTAAGCCACAACGCTCTCGGATTACACTATTCCTCATTCTATCAATCAATCGTACTCCACTCATGCTTCTTAGCGAGCGCATTTCTACTGCATTTATTCGACTCTCGTGCTTCTTCTGCCATACCCAACTCTCGCTACCATACATTAAGGTAGGAACCAACACCCCATCATGAACAGCCAGGCGTGCTTTTTTAGTCACTTTCTGGCTCCTCATGAAGGCGTGCAATGCACCGTTTACCATATTACCTGCATTCACCCTCCTTTCAATATCACTATCACACTTACCGTCTCTACTAAACTTACTTCCTAAATACACAAATTCTGACACTTGTTCTACTTTCTCACCTTCAACCATAATATCGCTCGCTCTTTTAAATCTGTCAGACAACTATCCATGAAAAGGTTGAACAGCCATGGTGATGCTACACATCCCTGTCTAACACCCATGGAGATGTTAAACCAGTCTGTGTAGGCTCCATTTATTCTAACACATTTATTTATCTATCTATTATATTTTAATCTCTTTGATTCCACGCATTTTATCGAATTTCCCTTATTCGATCTTTTATGAAAATACATCGATACATCGAGTAAATCAATACCTTTTCAAAACATCGGATTGATTCGATGTATCGTATTGTAAACATGGAGTGAATTCGATGCATCGATGTATATCGAATATCCCTACCCTGATCCCTTAGTCAGTGCAGCACCTGTTGCATTGTTACGAGTAGTAGTAGCGCTAATGATTGACCCTCCAGAGGAAACGGTGGGACCACTGACACCAATATCTATGATCTATACATATAAATTTTATGGTGGTATGTAAAAAACTTACGTTTGTCCAGTATAAAAATTATTATTAACTCGGTGAAGAAACCTGCAAACCGCAGAATTGGTTCTTAGGCACGCTAAGTTTACTTTAGGGATTCAAAAAATATCTACAATGGGGATCCCCTACCTTCTCAGGAATAAGGCGTTTTATATCTCCGATAGTTCCGATACAGTTTGATCGCTTAGGCGTTTTATATCTCCGATAGTTCCGATACAGTTTGATCGCTTAGGCGTTTTATATATACTCCGATAGTTCCGATACAATTTGATCGCTTAGGCGTTTTATATATACTCCGATAGTTCCGATACAGTTTGATCGCTTAGGCGTTTTATATATACTCCGATAGTTCCGATACAATTTGATCGCTTAGGCGTTTTATATATACTCCGATAGTTCCGATACAGTTTGATCGCTTAGGCGTTTTATATATACCCTGATAGTTCCGATATAGTTTGATCGCTTAGCACATCTAAATGTTTTGCATTGAGTGGGAAATGAAATGAAATGAAAATGTATTTTATTTTCATAGGTAATTGATAATTACACTTAGAAAAGTCAATAGTCTAATAATAAGGCACTTTGAACTTGTCCATGAAGATTCGCTAAATGTAACAGCAACCCATCTCCACCCACGAAGTAGGTTTTTATGCTGCCTTCTAGTACTATTCCAGTGCAAAGTCGCTAATATTTAATAAAATAAAGTAGTGAGTTTGAAGCAGTAACAGTCTCAATATAGTAACTTGCCACTTGACACCGAAACAAGGAATACACTAGATATCTACTCTTCTTCAACCGAAATTTCACGGTGGATAAGATACGAGATCGGATAAAAGATAAACGATTGACACGTAAGTTACAGTTGGAGATACCGCACGCGCACAGATGTATTACTCTAAAGTTCTGGACTGACCTGACTGTAGTACCTACCTATTATATATTTTATTTGCTTCGTCTAACGGTTCACTGATATAGAATAGAATGGAATGGAAAATGGAAAACGGAACGGAACGGGACGGGACGGGACGTAATACCTCGAGGGGGTAGGCAGAGGCATTCCATTTCTGGATATACCTACCCACTTTTTACGAGATATTATTTGAACCCCTAAACGTTAAAAACACTTTATTTAGTTGAATAATAAGTACACACAAAAACTAAACACAATTAACAAAGAGAGTACCTGCAGAAACAAGGAAGTGGTCGTGTAAAGCGTATCATGCAAGCAAAACGGTCATGGCTCAGCACTACGTTTATGTAACGCAACCTTACGATAGGTATGTTACAAAAAGGTATAATAATTAGTAGGTACGTAGGTAGGTACATACTATGAATATTTGAACATATACGAGTACATGGGATAACTGACTGAGAAATAGAAATAGTGCAACGGTAAATTAAAATGTTAAATTAAATTTAAATTAAAACATTTTATTTCTACTATCCATTGTATTAAGTAAGAATATTCTAATTTCTTCTCTGGTTTGACTGTACCATAAGCATCGACGAAAACGAATAATTGAAGAAACTGCTTTTCACTATCACTACATAGTATAAAACAAAGTCGCTTTCTATGTATGCTTAAATCTTTAAAACTACGCAACGGATTTTGATGCGGTTTTTTTTTATAGATAGAGTGATTCAAGAGGAAGGTGTTAGTATAAGCATTTGCACCCGTGCGAAGTCGGGGCGTGTCGCTAGTTTGAGGATATGAGCTAGGTTGCACAGTTTATATTTAGCAAAGAGATTATAATATATATTTTAATCTCTTTGATATTTAGTAACATAGTGAGCTTGCTTTTTTATGATCCTGGAAAGCAAACGGTACCTGCTTAGTAGTCCAGTGGTCAAAATCCCATTCCTTTTTTGTCACCGCAGCGCTTTCCGAGACACGGTACATTTCTCATTTTCCATCGCGTCCTTGTTTTATGAAACACCAGAATATTTCCCGAGTTAATTGTTTTTATTACCGTCTTAAATTGACTTGAGAACGAGGAGGGAATGAGATGTAGTGTCGACTTTTTATTTCTTGCTAGCGGGCGTCGCCCGCGTGGATCCAGTTTATTCCTGTTACCGTGGGAATTTCCGAAAATCTCTTCATAGCGGTTGCCTACGACATAATATAAGACATTTGCATACCATATTTCAAGCCGTGGGAATGATACATTCTCCCGCTGTAAAAAGTACTCTAGATGTTGACTCGGTTACTCAGTTTTAGGGTCACAGCACACATATCAACTCGGAAAGGGATCGGCACCGTATCGCCTTTCGCCTCGCCGTCAACCAGGCGTCAACCTAACGTATGCATGTAACCAAGGGTCACAGCACACATATCAACTCGGAAAGGGATCGGCACCGTATCGCCTTTCGCCTCGCCGTCAACCAGGCGTCAACCTAACGTATGCATGTAACCAAGGGTCACAGCACACATATCAACTCGGAAAGGGATCGGCACCGTATCGCCTTTCGCCTCGCCGTCAACCAGGCGTCAACCTAACGTATGCATGTAACCAAAGCGTAGCAGCGGCTCCTGTACGTCAACTCGGCTACGGCTAGGCGTCACCGCGCTTACGCCTCGCCGACCGCTGGCTGACCGGGTTGGCACCAAATCAGTTTGAATCCAAACGTTGAGTGTTCAATCAAAAATTCAATAAAACTTACGCGCAACACCAAAGGAAGTTGCCTTGCGAATGGCGGGCGGCGGCACGGTCAGCAGGCAAGTCGCGGGAGGGGACACGGGCAATGGTGGACGAAGAGCCGTGAGCTCGCGTACGGAGAGACGTAAGCGGGGGGACAGCGAGCCGTAAGCGCGGGAACTGCAAGTTGACCACTCACCGCATCGCGGTTCGGAGCCTGTTCCGAGGCGAGGCGATTACGTTACGTTTCCAATTAGTGTGCGTTGCAGTAGGGAGTTTCATACAAACAATACTGAACGGCTGGAGGCTATACGGTGACGATCCCTTTCCGAGTTGATAAGTGTGCTGTGACCTTTAGACACACCAAAATTTCATCAGAATTCGTCCAGTAGTTTTTGCGTGATGCGTGCACAACCAGACAGACAGACAAACAAAAATTGGTGTTTTGGCATCTACATCCATAACTTTAAACAATATCGCTAAAATATTTCAAAAATATTTTATGTAAAGACACGGCCCCGTTAGAGTTTTATTATACCTACATAATATGTATAGGTAGATAAATATTGAATCGTATCCAAGGGAGGAGCACGCTGTCGATTCAAGGGGTCTGATAGTCGAGGTCCAAGAAAGATGGGGAAAAGCTCCAAATCGATTACAACAAGTAATAAATATAATTTAAACAACACGTACCTACTTAGTTGTCGTAGGTGTCGTTCGCATGTGTTTGTCATCTTACCAAGTGTTTATTTTATTTTGGTCAATAATTCTTTATCAATGATATTGGCAAAATGGTCATTGGCAGACCTAGACAAAGCCCAGGGGGGACTCGCATGACCCCCATGACCTCCAGATCACCTCTTGCACGTATCAGAACCTGCGTGTTATTAGGGCAATCTTATGACAAATAGGGTAGTGTCCTGCCTAGTGCCTAGTCAAATCAGTTACTTTTTATGATCTGTCAAAACGAAATTTTACTATGGAAAATGTACTGAAATAAAATGTGACGTCATAGTTTCTAGTATTCAATTGCAGCACTTTTTTTTACTGTTTTATTATTTTTAAATTACCTATAATTGTAAAGTGAAAACCGAAACACATGTTCAGAGGAGTTTTCGGATAATCTTTTTATTTAATGACTACTTGCAATTTAATTTCAATGCTGTCAACTACCCAATTACCAGACGACATTCAAAATGAATCATATTATTATGTTGAAACATTTAAATGGCGTTTGAAGAACCCTTTATTGGATAAATAATTTTACTCTGAACATAAAATTATTATATTTACTTTACTGAGTTGACAGTGGGTTCGATACTGCTTTTAAGCTACTAAACTTATTTTAGTTTACTTACTCTATTATTTTCTTTCTCCTAGAAAAGAAAAGAGACGAGAAATATTTAGTCCTGTCAAATTAAAATTAGTTCTGTCAACTAGGGCATTTTATAACGTGTTCAGTGCATAAGTAAAGACATCAAAACTAAAATACAGCCTCTGACAGGACTAAATTCGGTAGGTTGTCTTCTACCCCTTTTCTTTTTTTGAGGTAAGACAAAGACAGATCTAAACTAAAATAAAATTAGTCGCAGTAATTGCTGCAAAGCAGAATCGAAACCAGTATCTACATTATTGATGGGCCTGTTGGCTCAGTTGGTAGACTTGGTAGTGACCCTGCCTTCTGAGTCGGAGGTCGCGGGTTCGATCCCCGCTCGGGGCCAACATTTGCTGCATCAAACAGCATGAACATGTCTGTTGGCTTCGTGTCTGGTCTTTTCATATTTATTTATGTATGTCTATCAGTTGTTTAGTACCCATAGTTTGGGACTAAATAACCGTGTGTGAATTGTGTCCCACAATTTATTTATTTATTATTTATTTTATTTGACATTGAGTCCGACTAACACTTGGCCAGTTTCATTCTTATAAGTAGGTAACACGAGCTAAGCTGTGAGCAAAAGCTAGGGAGACTATATTCCTCTCAGTCTGCTGATAAATCAGACCTGTCGGGGTTAACGTATGCCGGTGGACTCACATACTCGTAGTACACTACCCGATCGTAGTTTGTTGGCGGACACAGGGTCGCTATTAGCGTACAAGGACATTCTGAAATTGCGCTCTCTAAACGTTTGCAAGAGAAAAATATAGCTCATGTAGGAGTAGCTGGAGAAATAACGTTTAAAGTTTTGAAATAATTTTAAAAATCGTTTCGTTATACCTAGTTTTGGAACCTGTATTCATTAGAATCAAATACACAAGTCTTTCCTATAATATTAGTGTAGATAATGGAAAAAAAATGAGCTCTTTTTTTTTAGAAAGTAAAGAGGTAGGTAATGTTCCTGTCTGCATCAGGTCATGTGTATAAATTGTGTCCCGTAATTTATTTATTATCACTCGGCTAGTTGCGCCCCCTTCGGCATATTTGCGCCTCTGTTGCAATACCTGGCTACGGATCTGGACAGACACGTACGTTGGATGCCCGCCAGGTTGAATAGTACGGAACCCGTAAATCATCAGCTGTGCCCAAACTTGTATGATGCACATTTTGCACCGACTAGGTTATGTTGTGGTGTCCAGTTTTGGAAATATACAACAATCTATACTGATGATTTTTTTTACTTTACGAAAAAATATGACGTATAAGGTATATAGAGCCGAAGTTATACACGAGATTAATTGTTAAATATAGTAATGTTTAATGCAATTTACAAAATCTAGAAAACTACGCACACTACTATGTAGCAGCTGGCGGTTGTAGGTAGGTACCTACATTGAGCATGAATGGAAGCTACGAGCTTGTTTCTTTTTAAAATACTATTTCAAACATTTCAGTGTGTAATATTGACTACAATTCAGTAATGTAGGTATATTAGTTAAAGCAAGAAAAAAAAATTGAATTTTTTTAAATAGGTTATAGTGCCAAATGAATCTATTACACTTCTATCACACCATATTTTTTCGAGACGGTAATAGTACATTATGATATAAGTGCGGTAGGTTGAAAATTACAGCCGAGGCGATATTGCTAGCCCGAGCCGTAGGCGAGGGCTACAAGTAAGCAGAGGCTGTAATTATCAAAGCGCACGTATGTCATACGACGTTTTATAACACATTTGCGAGGAAATAAAATAAAACTCCGACTATGGTAAACGAATAAAAACAATACAGCGTTAAGAAAAAGCGCGCGGCGCGCATCATCATTTTTTTTAGGAAAAGGCACAAAAAACAGCCAGTACTTATTACTAATAAAGTAAAATAATATTTTTGTGTTTTTGTTAGAGATTAGTTGTAATTTACTGTTAAAATTAATTAAATTAAATAATTATGTACATAAATATTTCTTTAATATATTTTATCTCCCAAAGTTAATTTTAATCATAAAATGTTGACAACTTTTTTGACATAAAAACTCTTTGCTGAGATTTTAAAAGTACCGTTCGTTTTAAAACGGAGCATCTTGATAAACCGTGCGTTTTACTTTACACTTACCGCACTTGGGCGTAATGAGATAGGTAACGATATTAAAATTGGTGAAATAAGACACCTTTTACGAGCAGATGTGTTATAAAAAAAATTAAACGATACCTTACGCAAGGCGGTAAGCGCCAGGGTCAAATGAACTCTTCGCTCTATCCTGTAGGATCCACTATCTGTATCCACCAGTGGCTGACCGCCAAGTACTCGAATGTCAGTTACCTACGTATTTAAGTAACACTTAAATGTTAAATAACGTTCATAAAATAATTCAAAATAACTTGTAAATAAATTTGAAGTGAATAAGTCAATTAGTTAAGATTGTTTGTCTCACAAATATCATATCTAAGTCAGTCTTTCGAATAAAATATATTTTCAAGCGACTTCAAAAAAGGATCAATTCCAAACATGTTTTTTTTTACTACACGGGAAGCACCGGCTTTCAAATAAGAAAAGAACCATCCAAATCGATTCACCCAGTCAAAAGTTCTGAGGTAACAAACATAAAAAAAACATACAGTCGAATTGATAACCTTCTCATTTTTTGAAGTCGCTTAAAAAGTAATTTTTATTTAGAATTTGAGAGGCGATAATTATTGTATTTTTGCAATGACACAATAATAAAATATTCATTATTTTTGGAACCATCTATTTTTCTTACTAAAAAGTTGTGTGCGTAAAACGGTAAAATGTCACCGAACCTGAGCTATGTAAAAACACTACCTACTTATTACTTATTCTGTGTCACTACATAGTATAAAACAAAGTCGCTTTATCTGTCCCTATATCCCTATGTCCCTTTGTATGCTTAAATCTTTAAAACTACGCAACGGATTTTGATGCGGTTTTTTTAATAGATAGAGTGATTCAATAGGAAGGTTTTAGTGTTAGCATTGCACCCGTGCGAAGCTGAGGCGGGTCGCTAGTAGACTATAAGAGGCATATATCCCTTGCATCACTTCCCAAATAAACACGGTAAATCACGGGACATCCTTTAATTAAACCGCAGCGGGACTGGGACATTTATGATACAACCAATTTTAAGACTAATGCCCTCTGAATAAGGTAGAAGATGCCTTTGTGTCATGGTTGACGGGATTGGAGTAATTGCTCGTTTATTATTAAAGTAGGAAGTAATGATATTTCAGGCATTTGTTTGTTGTTTGACATCGATATGACTGCTGATAGATGTGTCTGAGAAAATTAAGTGTGCCTAAATGACAGGACCCAATTACGTTTAAGTCTTCTGTCTGCCTAAATCAACTCCATTTAAAAACTTTTTTTTTCTTCTATAGCATGGCTTACCTTGGTGGTGTGATTATAGTACATACCTACTGGATTCCCGGTTCAAGTATAGAAAATTTATCAAAAATCTTTGAATGCAGTTACATATACATTTTAGTGAAAATATAAGAATAGTTCCTATCAGTGAAATTTATTCCTTACAACCACGTCATTTCCTTTTCAACCTGTATATAAGTATTAGGATGTAAACCGAATAAAATTTAACCTTGTACACCAAATGTCAAGCTAACAAAAGCTTTTAACACCCAAAATGGCGGTGACATTTCCCGCGCAAATCGTGCAATTATTCAGATTCATTAAATTGTTGTGATGTCAGCTAATGGACGAGCCGTTCGCATAATTTGCGGTGATACATCCACCGCTTAGCATTCATATTTAAATTAAGTGTATTTTATAGGTTATTTTTATACCTACGTGACAAAAGCCTTGTATTCAATCCGATCATGAAATCAAACATTATTTATTTATTTATTTATTTTATTTACAACATAAATTTTCACAAAAAGTATCATCATCACTACTACATAGTACCTATAAAACAAAGTCGCTTTCTCTGTCCCTGTATCCCCATGTATGCTTAAATCTTTAAAACTACGCAACGGATTTTGATACGGTTTTTTTTTAATAGATAGAGTGATTCAAGAGGAAGGTCTTAGTATTAGCATAGCACCCGTGCGAAGCCGGGGCGGGTCGCTCGTACTTGATTTAAGAAAAAATAAAAACCGACTTCGAAATATACGAAGCCATGGTAGGACCAAATTTTTACCAGTCTCAAAATTTACCGCTTTTACATGTTAACTAATTCATATAGTTTATGCACACAAATGTTGACCTCGAACGGGAGTCGACCCCGCAACCTCTGACTAAGCCACTGTCAACTATCAATTGTTTTAGGTGAATGGTAACACAATACATTCCCTGATTTCGTATAGTGTGTTATGTGGACAATAGTATAGGGCTCGCTCAAATGCAACCGTTTGGTAATGCCACTGCGGCTGCCAGACTGCCCGCCGTGCAGATATCGACCGGACTGTAGGGCTGTCATACACCTTAAAACAGAAATAATCTAATCTAAAAATCTGGCAGTGTTAGCCCTATTGCAATTAAGTAAGTGCCTTTCTTGGATACCTAAGTAGGTAAGTACCAATAAGTGTTTTTTTAATTATAAAACCTTCGCACGTTTTTATTACAAGCTAGGCCCCGCGGTTAACACTTGTCTATAAAACATAGTCGATGTCACCCAGGGAAATAGTTTTAATCATTAAAAGAATATCCATTTTATAATAATAATAACTTTATAATAATAATAACTTTATTCTGGAACATTGTTATAATATAAAATACACCAATACTTACTTACTACAGTACAAAATTATCACATGTGCCTGAACTAGGGAACCCTGTTTTTCAGGCGAAAAAGGCCTTAAATATTTTCTTAAACAATTACAAATAATCACTTACAAAGTATAATATACGAAACAAAAATAATATTAAAAATGTGTATACAATATTAGCATCTAAAAGAATTACATCTAACAAAAAAATTACTTTAACACTACTAGTAAGTTCTCTGTATCTTCGTAGGACATAGTTTGGAGGGCATCATGGATAATTTTCTTACAATTATAATAACTGAGGGGATGCATACATAATATTGCATTCAGTCTGTTGTAAAGAAGAGGTCCTAGGAAAACGTAAAATCTAGATGAGAAAGCATGTTTTATTCCAGGTCCTTAAGGGCAAACTATATCTTTCCGTCTTTTGTTAGTAATTTCAGTAGTGTAAGGAAGTGCTGCGTGTTGTTTTAGTACTGTTCTCATTATGAAAAGTTGTCTTACTGTTAGTACATTGCAGGATTTATACAGGAGGTCAGTGGGATAGAGAAAAGTGCGGAAAGTGGAGACCTTAAGTATCGCTCTCTGGGCCCTCTCGATAGTCAGTAATAATGTTCTACCCACGCCACCCCATGACGTAATGCAATATGTTAGTAGTGATTGGCACAGGGCAAAGTAGACCTGTCTAATTATATTTGCGTCTGCAATGGAACGTAATTTTTTGAATGCAAATATTATCTTACGGAGTCTGCAGCTTAAGGCTTCAATATGATGCTTAAATGATAGAGTTTCATCGAGTATAATACCCAGGTATTTTATTTGACATGCAATTTTTATATTGGGACAGTTACATGTATTATCCGTACGGTATAAACAATGGTGGGCATACAATTTCGTGTCACTTGGGGCCGGGGTTGACTTGCGCATGGAGAACTTAATATAATTTGTTTTATTCGCATTTAGAGTTAGTAAATGGTGCTGAAGCCAATGATTTACGATATTAAATCCGTGTTGTGCATATTTGAATACTTCATTTTGCGAGTGAGCCGAAAAAAGTAGAGCAGTGTCGTCAGCGTATGAAATGATTTTGCCATGATCTAATTTTAGATTGCAAAGGTCATTAATGTAAATTAAGAAAAGCGTAGGACCTAAAATACTTCCTTGGGGAACTCCAAAAGAGGTATTTTTCAGATCAGAGCTGAGAACATTACCTATTTTCACGCATTGGGTGCGGTCGGTTAAGTAACTTTTGAAAAGTTTAAACTGAGTGCCTCTTATACCTAGAGTTTCAAGCTTGTGCAAAAGAATGGGAATAGAAACGGTGTCAAAAGCTTTGGAGAGGTCAAGGAATATTCCTACAGTCTGATTACCTTTATCAAGTTCCTGCACTAGGTGGTCAGTCAAATGATGCACCGCATCAGCAGTTGATAATTTCGGCCTAAAACCAAATTGCGTTTTAGAAAAAAACGCTTGCTTCTCTAGAAATTGCACTAATCTATTATTTATGATTTTTTCCAATATTTTAGATATAGAGGGCAATAAAGAAATTGGCCGATAGTTGGTAACTTGATCTTTGCTGCCAGATTTGTAAACAGGGACAACAATAGCTTTTTTAAGACTAGTAGGGAAGGTTCCTTCAGAGATACATTTTCGGAGGACATGAGTTAGGGGGGGGATTAAAATGTGCTTAAATTTCTTTAGTATCTTATTTGATATATTGTCCCATCCAACTGCACTGTCGTCTTTCAGGCCCATAATTATCCTTTCTACCTCAGTTACGTCAGTGTCTAGAAGCACAAATGATGTTAGGGGTTTGTTAAAGGTGCTGGAGGGGGGTGGCGATTGACTGCGTACTGTTTCTGCAAGTGATTTTCCAATATTTACAAAGAAATTATTAGCGTTGTTAGCAGATGTCAGATGTGATGAGTGTGCTTGTAACAACCCTGAAGATGATTCATGCTGTTTTGAGGTATTAGTTACATTTTTAATATGTTTCCAAATCTTTTTACTATCTGTTCCAGCTTTTTTCAGTTCATTTTTATCGTAGCTGACTTTGATTTTTTTTAGGAGGTCGTTGCAAAAATTACGATACCTTTTGTACGAGCACTGTAAAATTAAATTTTCAGGGTTTAATTTAGCCTTCATATGCAGTTTGTCTCGATGCCTCATACAGCGGATGAGCCCTGGGGTGATCCATGGTTTAATATTACAGTTTTTATTACTTAAATGAACAGTGTTGGTATTATTAGAAATTGCAAGTTGGATCATTTTTATTAAGTATTGCATAGAAGTATCAGCATCAGCACAATTGTAAACTGGGTCAAAGTCAATATTGCATAAATCTTCTTCAAGTTTATTTACATTTAATTTGGCAATTGTGGACTTGCGTTCTACTTTAGCTAGTTTACGATTTAAGGTTAGTAGGGCAGCTCTGTGATCGGTTATTGACGAGTTTGTCACTATTGCAAGAGATGGGAAATTTGATTTAAGCATGATATGGTCCAGACAGGAGCCCGTGTGTGGGGAACATGTGCGCGGGGAGCAAGCCATGAAAGGAGCATAGGGTGAGATAGTCATGAGAAGCAGCATCGCAACTCTCTGGAAGAATGTTGATATTAATGTCTCCAATTAATACTAAATTTTTGACGGAAGACAAGTTTTGCAGAGTCTCGTTCAAAGAATTAGTAAAGTTATATATATTCCTAAATGATGGGGGTCTATACAAAGCTAATATTGCTATATCTGAGCCAATTTTAATCAAAAATCGATTACAGTCTTGTATGTTTGGTTCTTCAATAGAGACATTGATCGTGCTTTTGACATAGACTACCACACCATCATTTTGATTATAATTTATCTTGCTGCTGTACATACTATATCCGGGAATTAGAGGTATGTTAGTATGCAGAGTTAGCCAGCATTCAGTTAAAATAACAACATCGCAATTTATGTTTAGCCGTTGTAGGAAAATACTAAAATTGTCAAAATTTTTATGAATACTGCGTATGTTTTGTGTCAATATGGTTAGTGGATTACTGTGCGTGGATGTGATATGTTGTTTACAATTTTCGACCTCACAGACTTTGGACTCTGATACAGAGAACATATCTAAGTCATTACTTAAAATATCAGCCATAATTAAAGATAAAAAGTAAGAAAGATCTAAAAAATACCCGAATAGATGGCGCTCCTAGGCGCCTTCATAATCAATTGTATTAATATACCTTTGTTCAGCCAATATTCTAGCAGGGCAGTCAGCATTCCCTGTGTTGTGATTGCACGGCTTTTTGTAGTGCAAACATGTCGCACACTTCGGGGACTCTGCCTTTTTAGTGCATTCCTTAATTGAGTGGCCTACATCGCCGCAATGGCCGCAGGTGTGATGCTCCTCCCGGCATGATTTGGCCGCATGACCATAGTGCTGGCACTTATAGCACCTCGTCACTAAAGTGAAATCTCTGACAGGACACGACGACCAGTTGACAAAAACTCTATCTTTGGTTATAAGGGCTTAACGTACAGCTGATGGTACTTCTATTATATAATTGCAGGTCTCGGCGTCTTTCTTCCCTGATTTGTGGCTCAACTTGGTGGAGGTCATAAATGATTCAAAGGTCGAATTTTCTAACTTATCAGCCAAGTTCTGATTAAATATGCAAGAAAAAACTTCAGTTTCCTGCATAGAGACCGGCACTCCGATTACTACAATTCTAGGCTTCCGTTTTTGGGGCTCGTCCACGGTAAGGCCAGAGGTAGTCAGCTGCACTGATTTTTTCAACTTATGGATGTCCTCCTTGGTATCTGTGCTGATGATAATGCCACCATTCCTTACCTTGTGTAGGCCTCTCACCTGTATCTTCATTTCTTCAGGGCGGATAATATTTTGAACAATTGATTTGGTCTCTTCGCTGGTCTTGGTCTTATCATTGGGGTAGATAGCTATAGAGCTCAAATTATTCGGCTGAATAAAATTATTTGCACCTTTTTTTACCATGTCAGCAAAAGAAGTGGTATTCGTCACAGGTTTTGAGGTCTCGTCAATGATATTTTTGAGTTCTTGAAGGCGCTGTGATAGTTCTTGTTTTTCCTTAAGAGCTTGAATGGCATCATGGGCTTGGATGGTTTTTTGTTTTAGCGATTGGTACTGCACTGCCATTTGTGAAGTTCCGTGACCAACTTTTCGGCACAGGTTGTTGATTCTCAGTTTCTGGTCTGAGTTCAGCTTTCCTTCGGCTGCGATGATGCATACTTCATTCAGGCATTGCTCAATCGACGTCATCCATTTCTGAATTTCAGCCGTTGACACAATTTCAGGACCAGATTCCTTCTCCTGGCTTGGCTCGGGGGGGCGGGGCGCAGGCGTAGTTGGAGGGCTGCGTTGCGTTAAGGCACTCCGGTTAAAGGGACTGCCGTCCATTTTTCGATTTATCTATTTACTATACTTGGAATAAGTTGACCATTATACCACGTACACTTTAAACAAAAAGATGCATGCTATGCATGACACAGTTAATTTAAATCGAGGTCACGATTTTCCGAGCGATTATTTAATTTAATGATTATTGGGCACGTCTGTTTGCACTGACAGCTCAGGCAAAAAAAAAAAAAAAATTTGATCAGTTATTACAGATACTACCTCTAACCATACATACAAACTTAAAAACACCTTTATTTCTTCATAACCTTAGTGTAGATTAGCTCAATGATCAAGGAAATCGATAATATAGACCCGGACGAAAAATGCAAGTGTTGGCTCAGTCGGTAGTGACCCTCCTGCCTTCTGGGTCGGAGGTCGCGGGTTCGATCCCCGCTCGAGGTCAACGTTTGTGTGAATGAACATTGGCTGTTGGCTTCGTGTCTGGGTGTTTAATATTTATTTAAGTATGTTTATCAGTTGTTTAGTACTCATAGTACAGGCTTTGCCTAGTTTGGGACTGAATAACCATACATTGTGTCTAGAGGATTCGATCCCGGTCGTTTTTTCTAATCCCGGGATTTCGGGATTATCTAAAGTTAATCCCGGGATCCCGGGATAGTCCCGGGATTGTATTGATAATGGAAAGTGGTAATAAAAAAATAGTAAAACATATCAAAATAAATTTTTCATATCTCCGGGCGAAAAGCCTCAACATTCGGCCTGCTGCGCTAAACGAAATTGCCGCTTTTCGCCTCTGTCGAACTGAAAAAAGTATACACACCTCGGGGAGTAAATAAGAAAGCTGTGACCGTTTGTTTTTAAATAAATAAATAAATAAATGAATAAAGAAAGCCTTGTGAGGACATAGAATATTTAAGTTTTAAATCTTTACAAAGGCGGTTAAACAAAATTATACTTTCTTCTTATAAAATAAACAAACGGGGGGTCGATTTTTGAATCTCACCAAGTGACTAATTCTCACCGATGTGAGTGATTTCCGAAAGTTCGTATTTTTGAAACTCATCGGTGACTTACATTTGGCATACCTTTGATATCGATTTACGAGTGCCCCTACCCACTCTATTTGAAATCACCATGCGATTGTTTTTGACAGTTGACGTAGTGCCATCTGCCAAAAGTGCCAAAGTATGTTTTTTGGAAGAATTAGCAGCGGGGCTCGATTGTGATATTTTGTGATTGCTACGATTTATTGAAAACAGCGTGTGACTTTCAAAAATACGGCTTTTGGAAAATGGTGACCGGTGATTTTGATATCACCAGTGAGATTCAAAAATCGCACTCCTGGGCCTAGTTTGTTCTGTAAATAATTTATGAAACTAAAAATAAACTTCAAAAAAATCTACTTCTTTAGACTTATTTAGATAAACTATAAAAACATGCTAAAGAGATCAATGTTTATAGGTACTGTAAATGTAAATGTATCAATCCCGAAAATCCCGGGATTCATTAAATTTTATCCCGAAATTTTCGGGACTAAAATATGACCGGGATCCCGTGATCCCGAGATCCGGGATCCCGGGATCGAATCCTCTAATTGTGTCCCACAATTTATTATTATTATTTGTCAGTTATCAAGTGTCAAAAAATAATTAAATACATATATTCATGTTCAGTTGTAGTCTTAAAACTATTTTAATTCTGAAAAGTTATTAGGTGCCATCCCTAGCTACCGGGGATTAGATTCAATTCAGTTAAGTGGCATCGGTGCTCTAACGAGTTGGTTGAAAACTTTAACTGCGATCACGGCATCTCACTATATTTTAATGGCCTACCCCTATTTAATAACTAGAGGCTACGGTTAACGTTCTATAAAATATTTAATATCTTTTTAATTGTAAAGACACCTGAGGAATAAAATAGAATAGAATCTTCCATGTGTAATCATTGGCGTAGCTAGGGATTTTTCCTAGGGGGGGCCATGGCCCCAGACATGAATCCGCCGGCCGCACAGCAAGGCAGTGGTCTCGAACCTACCGATTTTTTGGTATTTCTACCGAAATGGGCTCTGCTCTGTCCCACCGGAATACCGAAACGCAACGATTTTTTCACGATTTTAGAGAATACATGGAAATTCTTCGCGGAAAAAAATTTGGGTGGCTCGATTTAGGTGTCCGGGAGTGTATTTTATGCAGATTGTTCGTTGTATCTGTGGATCGCAGGCTTCGAGCGAGATAGACACAAGTGATGACTAGGTAATTTATTTTAGCTTTTGAAGACGGTTTTCGGTTTCGGTAATTGAGGATGAAGTAATTTTATGTAAGAGAAAGGGTATTTTTCTAAGGTTGGCCAACAGCTTTCTAGGGTGGGCCCGGCCCACCCTGGCCCCCCCCTAGCTACGCCCATGGGTGTGTTTTACGTGGGATACAATTCACACACGGCCTGTGTTATGGGTACCTACTAAATTCAGCTGTACCTTCCAAGTTTCATTACGAGATATCTAATTTGACGACGCAATTATAGCATGATAGAAAATAGTGACCACCATCAGGTGAGCTGTCTGATCTTTTGTACCCTATCCAATAAAAAAAATCTGTTGATCTATAATATGACGGGCCTGTTGGCTCAGTTGGTACTGAAGTGACCCTGCCTTCTGAGTCGGAGGTCGCGGGTTCGATCCCCGCTCGGGGCCAACAATTGTGTGCATGAAAATATCTGATGGCTTCGTGTCTGGGTGTTTAATATTTATTTGAGTATGTTTATCAGTTGTTTTGTACCCATAGTACAGGAGCTGCCTAGTTTGGAACTAAATAACCGTGTGGCTTGTGTCACACAATAAAAAAATATATTCTCTATGAGCGGGCGGTGCCATTTTTTGTTGCAATACAAATCGCAAACCTCAAATCGAATCTTAAATGGTAACCAAATGCCATTTGCCGCTTGTGTGCGTGTCTCCGCGATTCGCTGAACCGACAGTGGGACCGACTTTTAATGTATGAAACTTTAAACGAGTACTATAAAGCTAAGTGTACACTGAATACACAGTCCGGGTATCCGGATAATGCGGGTCGTTTATCCGGTTTCGGACTAAGTTCCGCAGCTGGGTGCACTTCCGATGAGATATGAGAATCATAATTCTAAATTTATATAATACTAGCGGATGCCCAGCGGCGTTGCCCGCGTGGATCCAGTTTATTCCCGTTCCCGTGGGAATTTCGAAAATCCCTTTATAGTTGTTGCCTACGACATAAGCCACCTACATACCATATTTCAAATAGCGGGTTCACAATGCAAAGTTGCCCGCGCGCATCCAGATTATTCCCGTTCCCGTGGAAATTTCCATAAATCCCTTCAAAGCGGTTAGCTACGATATATAGGACACCTACACACTACAGTTAAAATTTTCAAAAAATATTTCATGTACAGACACGGCCCCGTTAGAGTTTTATTATATGTATAGATGAAAGAGCGTTGTAATTAGGTAAAATTTGATATGACTGCAGATATTAGTAGTTCCTTAAGGCGTACCACACACTTCATCGCTACTCTAAGCGACACGCGTCACAAGGACTTGTTACAATACATTGATATACTATCGCACGAGGAACATACACGGTGTTACAGCCGCATACGTCAAACAAGTAGGTACATCATTATATAAAAATACAAAAATCATGATGAAAGGCACTGAAACATATTATGATATTAGTTACCTGACCACTGCTGCAGAATTAGCTGTGCCATGGATCATTATAAGGCAAAAGCTAGCCTAATTTAACTAAAGCACATTTAATTTTACTAAGAAACGAACGTAAAAATTGACCTTCAAACACTTAGACGGGAAAAGGTAAGGCAACATCTATCACACCGTGGTCCCTGACTCGAAGCTAAAAATGTAGGTTTAGTAACAAAATAAGGTAAGTAAAAAAACATTTTTATTTACCCGCTACTTACATACTTTATTTACCTATAAAAACCCTTTATCCGTTATATTGTGAAATACCTCTAAGAGATTTTTTATGATTTTTTAGGATTTACTTATCCATCCAGCTTATTATATTTCCATGTGCACAGCATTTATTTCGGAGCTTCCTTAATCCGGAAAACAGAGGAATAAATGAAAGTTTGCTAGCACTCATCTCGCTGCCAGGACAAGTGTAGTTATACCGCAAGCAGCGCTTCGTAACCCTAACGAAGTTGGGACCGATTAGGGTTGGCAATATTTCATTGAGCCTGTCCCGGATCTTAATGCTAGGAGTGTTTAACTAAGCTTTATTTTTTACATAAAATTATGCTTTACAGAGACTAAACTTATTTTCGTTTACAACTGTCATTTTCTTTCTCCTAGAAAAGAAAAGAGACGAGAGATATTTAGTCCTGTCAAATTAAAATTAGTCCTGTCAACTAAGGCATTTTATAACGTGTTTAGTGCATAAGTAAAGAAGTCACGACTAAAATACAGCCTCTGACAGGACTAAATTCGGTAGGTTATCTTCTATTCTATATAAAAAAACACTTTAAGATTAGTCCACCCATTTTACTCTTTTGGTCATTGTTGCATTTCGCACATATTTATAACCCACGTGGTTCGTTACAATATTTATTATTGGTGTAGGTACAGTCAAGAGCGTGTGGAGCTTGACATATTGGACTTTGTAAAGTTTTTATTACAATCGCCTCCGAGGTCACACACGCACACATGTGTAAAGCTTCATGTGCTGTTGACTGTACAATAAAGAGTTCCTAAAATGTTAACATCTTGTTCAGTCTCTAAATGTACCCAAAGATGCGATTTTTGGTTTTATAGTGATAACACGAGATAACATAAACACAATTTTTTTCCTCGCAAGCGGAAGATGTATTCAATCTACATAAATTTATTACTACGAGTAGTAGTAAGAATTTGACTTGTACCTGATAGACGAAAACTAATAACAATATAATATATATAATCTCACGCCTTTTTTTTATCCCCGAGGGGGTAGGCAGAGGTATTCCATTACTGGATATACCCACATTTCACGAGATATATTGGACCCCTAAACGTGATAGGTGGTGAGCCCATCGCCGGACCGGGTCTGTTTACACATGTCTCAGAATTAATTCTGAGACCTGCGGGTTTCCTCACGATGATGTTTTCCTTCACCGTCGAGCTAGTGATAAATATGTACGTAAGTTTTTGAAAAACTCATTGGTACATGCCTTTAAAACTAAACCTTTATTTTTCATCTTTCAAGCACATAATCCTATAAATCTTTTTTTATCCATTGAACTTGATGTAGAGCAGAACTAGCTTAACACCTACTAAACTAAACTATTATTAGTATTAGATAGATAGATAAAAGATTAATTTACTTTATTACATGTGTATTACCTACATATTATGTGCTGTTAATTAATGTAAACTTTCCATTTACTATTGCTCGTTGACACCATGTCCCGTAAATAATTATCGTGAAAGTGCCACCCCTAATCCGTAATGCCGTAACGGTGGTAGGTCCACTTATCGCGTTCCAGCACTATCGGACCCCGGGGCTTATGTTATTCAACCTTTATTCTGTTAACTAGTGCGGATATAGGGTTACTACTTTATAAAGCGCATCAGACACGGTGAAGATAATATAAAATATATATTATAATAATAATATAATAATAAATAATAATATAATCACACGCCTTTTTATCCCCGAGGGGGTAGGCAGAGGTATTCCATTACTGGATATACCCACATTTCACGAGATATATTGGACCCCTAAACGTGATAGGTGGTGAGCCCATCGCCGGACCGGGTCTGTTTACACATGTCTCAGAATTAATTCTGAGACCTGCGGGTTTCCTCACGATGTTTTCCTTCACCGTCGAGCTAGTGATAAATATGTACCTACGTAAGTTTTTGAAAAACTCATTGGTACATGCCAGGATTTGAACCCTAGCCTCACTGATTTTCAGCCGGCTCTTTAACCGTCCGGGCTATCACTGCTCTTATATATTATCTGATATATATTATCTTAGAGCATATTTTAGAATATCGCTCACCATAGAAATCCTATGACATCACACACGACGAAGTTAATATATATTTTATCTTCAGTACGTTTATACGCAAATATGGAAATATATATTTCGTATCTTAAGATAAAATATTATAGCATCTGCACCGTGTGTGACGCGCTTAAGTGTAGGAGTATGTAACCCACTTTGTAGAAGGCTTAATTAGGGCTGTAACTAAGTGGTTTAGAGCAGTGTCCGTGTACAGTCAACAAAGTTGGCCATGGCTTGACATGGCCAGTAACTAAGAACTCATTTTTCTGGGGTAGTCATAACTAAATCTTATTCATTCTTGTTTATTTCAAAAGGTATCTTCGATCCCTATAATTTACAAAAAAAAATATAAATACATTTAAGGCTTTAAGAGAAAACTGAATCTTAGTTTCTGGTCATGTAACACTAACAACTTTGTTGACTGGTACTTTAAGTAGTAATAACTTGTCAAATAATCGGGAGAGAGGTGGAGGGACAGAGTTTTAGGACTTCTGGGGAAAAGTGGAATACCTCTGCCAGCCCCCAGTATGACTGCATAGTAATAAAACAAAATCGCTTCCCGCTGTCTGTCTGTCCTTATGTATGCTTAGATCTTTCCAACTATAAGTTAAAACTAAGCAACGGATTTTGATGCTTTTTTAATAGTGTGATTCAAGAGGAAGGTTTATATGTAAATATTTTTATTTTTTTATTTTATTTTTTTTATTTTTATTATGTTCGGGAAGCTAACAGCTAAGTATTACAATATAGTAAACATAGTATATGTCCAAACGCTAATTATAAGCTTCCACATGTAAACAGTAATATAAATTAAAAAGTACTATGTGTCTTAAGGGATACAAAATAAAAACGTAATTGAACAGTGAACCAGTTAACTCCTCTGCTCGACAGTATATTTATCAAAAAAATTCTTTGCTAATGATTTTTTAATTACATTATTGCTACTGCAGAATAGGTCAATGTGACTAATGCTAAAAATATCGTTAAATAATTTGGAAGATCTATACATAAAACTATTTTTCCTATAAGTAACTTTGGTTGAGGGGACTTCAAGTAATAAATTTCGGCGTAATTTTCTTACAGGGCATTTAAGATTGATTTTGCTCAACAGCTCGGGGCTATCAATTTTTGCTTGAGCTATGTTGGCTAAAAAGCACAGATCGGCAGTATCCCTTCTTACATGTAACGGCAATAAATGTAGATTCGCACAGCGTTTATTATATTCAGAATGAGGTAGCCTAAATTTATAAGTTAAGAATCTAGTAAATTTTTTTTGGATTTTTTCTATTTTTATGGAATATTTTTTGTACGTAGGATTCCACACTTGTGATCCATACTCTAATATACTTCTTACATAGGCACAGTATAGAATTTTGATGGTTTTCATTTTTTAAAAGAATTTAGATGACCTTATTATAAAACCTAATGCCTTGTATGCCTTATCATAAATGAAGTCAATGTGCGAATCGAATATTATTTTATGATCATGCATCACTCCAAGATCCCTGCTAGTGTTACTCTTAGAGAGTTCATGGTTGGATATCAAATACGTGTGAGATAGGGGCTGACGTTTCCTAGTAAAAGTGAGATGAAAACATTTGGCTACATTAAGATCGAGCTTATTCAGTTTGCAATACAAGTCGAGTCTATCCAAGTCATCTTGCAGGAGTTTGGCATCCTCATCGTTATTAACATTGCGAAAGATTTTAATGTCATCTGCAAACAGAAGATAATTGGAATGAAGGAAACAAATATCAATATCATTTATAAAAATTATAAATAACAGGGGACCCAAAAGGGACCCTTGAGGTACCCCAGAAGGTACTTCAACCCAAGATGATATGAACCCATTAAGGGTTACAGCCTGAGACCTATTTAAGACGTAAGATGTAAACCATCTGAAGAGATCTCCTTGGATACCCAGTGCTTTCAACTTTTTAAGTAAGATTCTGTGGTCAATTCTGTCAAATGCCTTACTATAATCTGTATAAATAACCTCCACTTGGTTACCGGTACTCATATTGTCTGTAAGGAAATCATTAAATGTTAATAAATTCGTAATGGTAGAACGACCCCGAAGAAAACCATGTTGATTAGGGTTAAACGCAGACTTCAGAGTAGCATAAACCTGATTGAACACGATGCGTTCCATCACTTTAGCAATTATACACAATTTGGAAATAGGCCTATAGTTTTTAACATTGCTTTTATCATCTTTCTTGTGAATAGGTACAACAAAAGCAGACTTCCAAATAGGAGGTACAACACCTTCAGAAAAAGACCTATTGAACAAAAATGTTATTGGTGAAGCAAGTTGTTTAGCACAGTTAACTAAAAAAATTGCAGGAATATGGTCAGGTCCCGAACCTTTACTTGTATCTAACGACTTGATCAAATGAAGAACCATTTGTTCATGAACTTCGATATTAGCAATGCTATTTACGCAATATCTGTCAATGTGATCTTCCTGGAAATCTGAGCATGCACTACCAGGTGCTGAAAAAGTTGAATGAAAATAATCAGAGAATAGTTGACATATTCCCTCACCAGAATCACTATTATTATTGAGATAAGACATTCGAGCGGGGTAAGAGCCACTCTTTCTTTTTGATTTAATAAAGGACCAAAAAAGTTTAGGGGTTTTAGATATGCTATCTTCCAATCGATGCATATAACTATTATAACAAGTTGTCTCTACTAGTTTAGCTCGATCACGCAGCAAACGAAAGTCATTTTCATCAGATTTTCGGCCATAAACTTTAAATTTAGTGAAGTATTTGAATTTCTCCTTAATGATTTTGAATAATGATTGACTATACCAAGGCGGGTATTTAAAACTGTTAATTTTTTTCTTATTTACAAATCTATCACGAACGTCGTTAATAATTTTATAAAAGTTGTTAGCCGCTTCGGTAACAGTATTCGCAGAGTAGAGTGTGGACCAGTCGACGTTCGAAAGAAATAAGCAGATTTCGTTAAAATCAGCCTTATGATAAGAATAATCAACCCTAGTTGCAAACTTCAACAGATGAAGCTCAACAAAAGAGAGATTAACTAATAAGGTTTTGTGGTACGGGTCCTCTTTTACAAGAGGATCAGGACATAAAGATATTGTGACGTTATCATTACATAATACAAGGTCTAGAATTCCGTCATGATCATTCTTAAGTTCATTGAATTGTTGTAAGTTACAATCATAAATAGAATCAATAAAGTTAGTTAACATAGGGTTAGTTGACGAAATAGGCTGGAGACCTCTATCCGACGGAATCCACAAAATATCACTCATGTTAAAGTCTCCCAAAATGAGAAACTTATCAGTAGAATGTTCACGTGTAAATTGCTTTAATTTTGTTAAAAAGTTGTTTAACTGAACCGAAAAACAGTTACCTTTGTTTTCTTTGCATAGATAAATTAGGCATACATGTAGCTTAAACACAGTTTTCGGTTTGGAGTTACGTAAAGTAATGGTGACCCAAAGATCTTCAGCACTCGATTCCCAGTCAAAGTTGCGACTCACCGGCAGATCACGGCGTACCGCTAGAACAACCCCACCTCCCAGCGATTGGCCAGTCCTAACGTAGTTGCGGTCGCGCCGAAATATAATGTACCGATCATCAAATAGCTCACTATCCGATATACTGTCTACCAACCAAGTCTCAGTGAGTAACAGTAAGTCATAACACGTTGTGTGCAGATTACGTAGAAAGGTGGATGTTTTAGTTCGGAGCCCTCTTACATTTTGGTAGTATACCGATAAATTAGTAGCCATTGACAAAGCGAATAATTATTGCTAAATAGCATTTAGAATACAAAAAATACAATAGATATTTGACTTGAGTCCCCTTTAGAAATGTACTGAATTGTATAAATAGAAGACAGATGTACCAAAAGTATTCACTCAGTTTATCCAAAAAATATAACAAAAAAGTGCATAATGTATCAAAAAAGCAGGTAGCAATAAAAATAAATTTAAACTCAACCTTAACAGCAGACAAATAAGTTAAATAAGTAGCAATAATAAAATCATTAATACATTGTTGCACACAAAAGAGTGTGTCAATGCGAGCGGAGTCAACCGGCCCAGCACAATAGCAGTGGTCATTAATACAATGTTGCAAACAAAGAGTAATGATACAGAGAACTGTGGTACTCAAACTAATGTGAAATGACAGGTTATTTAATGAATTTTTGTTAGATCTTTTTCGTTTTTTATAGTCAGAACTTTGGATTGAGAGTTTTTTCTTGCAAAAATTTTACAGTGTTTAACCTATATATATTCAAATTCGCTATCTTTGCATAATTTTTTGGCTTTGGTTAGAAGGTTTTTATTCTTTACAGTTAAGTGGTCGTTTATAAAAATCTTATTAGACCCTTCGATATCAATGTCACTAGGACATAGTGTCTTGAGTTGACGAGCTGCTGCTATGAAGTCTTCTTTCACATATCTATTCAGAAAAGAAACGATAATGGGTTTGATCTGGCTTTCTTTGGAGGGAACTCTTGTCACAAAGTTAATACTCTGCTTAGTAATAGGGTACTGTATTTTAGATCCAAGTTTGACGACTACGTCGAGAAGATTCTCACGGTCCCTCATCGGAACACCCTTAATCTCAACGTTATTTAATCGCATC
The DNA here is from genome assembly GCA_963855545.1 of Ethmia dodecea. Lineage (NCBI taxonomy): Eukaryota > Metazoa > Arthropoda > Insecta > Lepidoptera > Depressariidae > Ethmia > Ethmia dodecea. The sequence continues at coordinate 11,951,721 of OY979457.1, read as the reverse complement.
CATTGATCTTTTTCATTTAGACCTTCTTCTAGATCAGTAACCCGTTTTTGCAGATGTAACAAATCCTTCTGAGACTCTTCGACTTTTAGGATCCTATCCTCTAAGCCCTGTAATTTGTCGGAGATCTGACCCGCTGTAGATTTAACATCATTTAAATCCTTCTTTATGTCATTTATTCTAACAACGACATCAGAGATCGAAGCTATGGTCGACTTAATGCTGGCCAACTCTTGCAAAACTTGACTTAAGGTAGCGGGAACTGCAGTTGCGCTATCACCCGAACGCGGCATCGGTGACCCTGCTGATGAAGAATTAATCTTGCAGGTTGGGCATTTCCAAGCCGCCTGGCGTTCCGCACCAAGTTTGCGATACCCTGTCTCAGTGACACCAGCACACTTGTAGTCAAGATGTTGATGACAGGCACTACATTTCACGACGTCATTTGCAACCTCACCACAGCGACCACAATTTACCATATTGATAAAGTAAATAAAAAACGGATCCAGTAACGACCAGAGTTTGAGAGTCGCTGGCAAAGCACAAGCGATAGATACGTGCGTTTCGTTAGACACAAAGACGAGAACTGGACTGGAATAATACATGCATAATATATCAAACTAGCTTTTACCCCCTTTCACCCCCTTAGGGGTTGAATTTTGCAAAATCCTTTCTTAGTGGATGCCTACACAGTATAAGGTATCTCTGAGCAAAATTTCAAGCCTCTAGACCCAGCGGTTTAGACTGTGCGTTGATATATTACAAATCAGTCAGTTTATCATTTTATAGAGTAATATAGAGACTATGAACATTCACAGGTCTTTAACATTTGCGGTATCCTCGTGTGCGAAGCGGGTGACATTTCCGTTATTTCCACTGTAACATTTGTTATCACGGAAACCTGAAAATGGTTTTTATATTCCCAACGGGGAAAACACACGATGTTTAACTGCGCTGTCCTATTCAGAGATGCAACTCGGCGAAAGATATTATGTCTCACGACCTGTATACGGTTTGCTTTTATTATTTATGTTATGGTAAATAAAAATGTCTGGTTTCCTGGATTTATATTACAAGAATGAAATAAAATAGGTGTGTCGCGAAATAAAATGGTGAATAGGTACTATCAGTCAAAGTTCTGCCTGATACACCCCAGTGTCATTTTTGTGAGCACTCTTCCCACCCCGTGGCGACAAAACCCTCTCATATAGTAACAATGACAATAATCTCACACCTTTTATCCCTGAGGGGGTAGGCAGAGGTATTCCATTACTGGATATACCCACTCTTCACGAGAATATTCGACACACACGCCTCAGAATTAATTCTGGGACCTGCGGGTCTCCTTTACGATGTTTTCCTTCACCGTCAAGCTAGTGATAAATATGTACGTAAGTTTCTGAAAAACTCATTGGTACAGTCAAGAGCAAGTCAAGCTTGACACTACCAGTTTAAGCTGAGCTCTGATTTGGACTGCGCGCCATAGATTACAGGGCCGGGTCAAAGTCCAAAGTGTCAAGCTTAGCGTGCTCTTGACAGCTGCCAGGATTCGAACCCGAGCCCCACTGATTTTCGGCCGGCTCTTTAACCGTAAAGGCTATTACTGCATGAATCTTTGAGCATTGTTGGTTAAACGTTATGTATTTGTAAACTTTTACATAATTAACAAATCATATTATTTACAGTTCTCATAGACTTCGACCTAATTATCTGTTCTGTTAATTGTTATCATCATATTCCATAGTATTTAAGCAATGCATTGTATAGCATCAAGAGACATTCTAATTTCGACGAAGGGGGCTAAGCGACTAGTTAACTATCGGTAGGTACCAAGTAATAGTAGATTACGTGTTTCTTTGTTTCATCTCGCCTGTCGCTAGTAATATTTGAATGTCTTTTATTAACACAATCAACACCTCCCCGTATAAGGAAGGAGCAAGACAAAACTTCCAAACAGAAATCCTCCTAAGCCTTACAACGGAGTTTGCTACACGGGCTACACCTGACGTGATTGTAATGAACTTGGCTCCCTGTTTACGTGCAAGAGACGGGAAACTAATTATAATTGTTCTCTAGCATAGCTCGCGGCATCACCTGCTTCGTTTACTGGAAGATCGAAGTTTCAAGTTCGTTTACTGTTTTTAGTCTTGTTCAAACGCCTCACATGCACGATTCTATTTCGATTTTTGATTAGTTCGAGTATGTAGGCAGTTTTATTAGACTAAAAGTGTGTTTAATGGGATTTGGAAGAATGTCGAAGTTTCACTAGGACTTTTATTCTTATCCTCAGGGGATGCTCAAAAATACTTTCTGCTCACCCAAGTACTGTGCAAAGTTTCGCTTTTATGCTCACCGTTAATCTGCGTTATGTGTCAACAATCCAGTGTTGACACATAACGCGATAGATAGATAGATGGATTCAAAGGAAAATGAACCTTCCCTTTCAACTTTTAATATGAAATTAAATGTGAATAATAATATTTATTTAGTCAAAATCACATTATTTATTCCTCCATGTGGTTTTTCGGGTAGTAGGTAAAATATTGTACAGTACACATGAATCCTGGAAGGGCGCTGCAAATGTTGAAATACAAAATATATAAAATTTAATACGAAATGATAATTACAAGATTAAAAACAAAGTACTTAGGTACAAAATGGCAGATTAAAATGTATAAAAATATATATTTTTTTATAAATTTCAATATTTATTTACTCTATTTTTGTGCCTATCATCGAGCTTCCTTCCTAATAAGAGAAGAGCGCGCACCGGCGGACGTTTTAAATTTTCGTGGATTCAGCTAGTTTTTCCCCAGGTGATTGCAATTTGGGTTCTATTCTAATTACATAAAACTTACACCGCGTAAGCGCAGCAAGCGCGCAGCCACAGCGTATCCAAACTAATTATGGTTAAAATGAATGCAACTTTTCTTGTAGTCTGATTCGTTGGAATATAATTGTGCGATCAGATGCGACTAGCAACGGATTACTTTACCAACAATTTTTAGAAGCCAAATTTGCGGGACGGCACTACGTTTAGATCAAAGAGATTAAAATACAATAGGACATAAAGGGAACAAAGCGAGGAAAATCTGAAGCCAAAAATTATTACCTAACTGATTTGACCGAATGACAGCTCGCGTTCATGCTAATGCCTTGATCACACGTACCGAGCAAACCGGCGAGACAGTTCTGTCGGTCGAGTACTCGGTACGTATTAACAAAGAGTCAGAGTGTTTATACGTACCGAGTACTCGACCGAGAGCACTGTCTCTCCGGTTTGCTCGGTACGTGTGATCAAGGCATAACTGATATGACGCTTGAGATCAAAGTTTTTGTAAGAACTTATATTTAAATCTCTTTGCTTTAGATAGATACAAGGCAAATCTGTCTACACCCCGAATTCACGAGAGGGTCCACCATTAAATCTAGTATAAACATAATAATAAAATCGTAACGACCCTCTCCGTCTGGCTCATCTTATATCTATAGATAAGAGTAGTAACTTTTACGAGCGAAGACCAGTCCAATGCTTGTTCCTCAAGGACATAGGTGATGAAATGTCTTGCCGATAGCAACTTCCAAACTTCATACGACTAATCAAATTTTCATCATCATCAACTTGTAATAGCTCACTCCTAACACATCATTGTGTCTTCTTTATAAGAGGTGTGGCAAAAATCTAACCAAAGAGCGCACCGGCGATTTGGAGAGAGTTTGTTAAGGGCAAAGAGATTTTAATCTACTCTAGTACCTTAGTAGTATTTAACCTGTCAGAAAATTGCAAGCCACCCAAGTGTATCCTGATTATTTTTAAAAGGTTGTGGTTAAACATGGAAAATACATTTTGAATTACACATGAAAAATATCAGCAAATCCTTAAAAAAAAAGTATGGAGGAGCAGAGATGGAATGCTCTTCCATCGTGAAAAGGAAGATCTTCCGTTAGGCGAGGTGATCGCGCGTGGAGACCTGTCAACTCATTAGAAAACTTCGAAAGCGCGGTTTAGAAATCTGCTCTCTTTTGGCGCGTTCTATGCTATGTGGTGTCGCTACAAAAATAATCTTTTATTTTCTGAACTGAACTTTTTCTACCTACAGAAAATAAAAGATTATTGTAACGCGAGGCACTCTAAACTCCTCCATGAAGATTGGCTAAATGTAAACAGCAGCCCGTCTCCACCGACGATTTGCTGGTTCCAAATGCAGTACCCCGAGAAAGATCAGCAAGAAACTCAAGGGCAGCTCTTTTTAATCTCATGTCTTACTAGCACTAGTATATAGAGATCGATTGGACATTGGAAAAGGAGTTATGCCACTTTTCGTCCCCGAAAAACACATAGTTCTTAGTGGGTGCGATTATATCCATTCCCAAGAGATTCACACTTCATTCGCACTTACATCACACATCCCCGGGCATACCCGGCCCCTATACTACTACTAATACGGATACGTATACGGCGGCAGCCGGGTATAATTAACCCTGCGGCTCTTTTATCACCGAATGGGAACTTCATACTTTAATGACTTAAACACGGTTGTGGTTGTGTACTATGCTCTGTCTGGTTGGCGGCCACTAAATAATAATAAATTTATTACATAAACTTAGTCTAATTACAATTGTAAACAGAGTAAAACTTATACTTAATTTTTACTGATACCTATGAAAAAAATTATTTATTTCCGTAGGTTAGTTACAAACTAATTTCAGGAATTGCACTTATTCTGTTACATATTTAAATTAAATTAAATTAACAATTTATTCATAGATTAAGTAGATAATTACTGTTGATATGCATTGTCGTCATGGGAATTAATCTGTAGACAATGAATTTTGTAAATAATAAAAAAAATTATATAATATACTGACTAGACTGATAAACTCGTACCTACGAGTAGATACTGGGTGACTGACTGACTGATCGATCAATGCACAGCCAAAACCACTGGTTATAGAGGCATGAAATTTTGCAGTTCCTGAAATGACGTGCGTGAGCACTAAGAATGAATTTTCGGAAATTCCCACGGGAACGGGAACACCACATGACACCCGCTAGTACATAAAATCTTATTACACTACGAACGGCTAATACCTATCTCCGTGAGACGGCAGAAATATAACAGACACAATTAGTTGAGGAAACTCACCGGAAGTGCGTCACGATGGTCTCGGAAACGGAAATTGGAAAGCAAACATGGCTGGCTCTGTTTCTCGTAACTTTTATGAGAATTGGATAAGCGTGAGACTATTTGGAATTTACGAGATATTTTTAACAGATTGTGGAAGATTAATATTGTTTATTTTGCGAGTATTTCATTAATTCGTATTTCAGTATTTCGACGAGCCTGTTAGCTAAGTTGGTAGTGACCCTGCCTGCTGAGTCGGAGGTCGCGGGTTCGATCCCCACTTGGGGCCAATTTCTGTGCATGAACATGTTTGTTGGCTTCGTGTCTGGGTGTTTAATATTTATTTAAGTATAATTTATCAGTTGTTTAGAAAGCTATAGTACGGGCTCTGCCTAGTTTGGGACTGATTAACCATGTGTAAATTGTGTCCAAAAATTTATTAAAAAATTATTTATTATGGCTCGTAGAGAACGATCCTCAAACCAGGCACTTTTCTTAAGGAGTCTTTGTAAAAGCACTCGGTCCGTTGATGGGCGCATCACCTGTCAAGGTTAGGGATCCAAAAAATACACTGTTGAAAATTGAATAGGTTTTATAGGAGTGGAATAGCTAAGGGGTCAGTCCTTAGTGTATAAAAAGAATTGAAAACCGTTTAAATAAATTTAAAATTAATTTACTTAAATATATAAATATATTTACAATCCAAAATGTTGTATATTCTTGTTTGTTTTAAATATTAATTATTCCTAAAATGTCAATTATTGTACGCCTAATATTGGCGCATCATGTCAGTGCTAACTTATTTAATATCAACTTGTATAACTATGTATGCATGTAATATAGTATATTACACATATTTTAGGGAAGTAAAATAAGAAATGTCTCAGACCACATGTAATTGTCGACCGAGGCGAAGCCGGCGTCTACAAAAATGTAATCTGAGATTTTCTTATTTACTTCCCGAGTTGTGTATACTTTTTTCTGCTCGATAGAGGTGGAAAGCGGCAACTTCTTTTAGCGCAGCGGGCCGAAAGTTGCCGCGTTCCACCCGGAGAGGTGAAAAAAAATTTTCATTCACATACGTACCTATATAATGTACTCGATCGAATTGTGTTTTATTTAAAAAAACAAAGGTTCCATGTGATTTTTATCACCCAATGCAGCCAGGATTTTACGTCATCGTGAGTGAAATGAACGAATACCTTTAAAGAAGTGAAGTTACTTGCGATGCAAGGCACGAGGACTATTTCCGTGGTACCGCCGCAGAATTTAAAGGTTTTCGTATTTGGCGAACACTGATGCAGAGTGGATGCAGATCACAAAATCCTAATATCTCTACATAACTTACTACTAGTATACTAGCAGTTCTGCGCAGTTTTACCCGCGTAGTTCCAATATATTCTAGCTTTCCATTGAAGAAATAATTTTTAAAATCGCTCCAGTATTTTTTTAGTTTATTTGTAACAAGCATGCAAAAATACAAATCTTTTCTCTTTATAATATCAGTACAGATATAGAAAACAAAGGTTTTCATTCACTAATAGAAAGAACGATAAACTAGTTTTTGTATCCTAAATATTCTAGGTATCATTGCCATAGTGATTTTGTTTGTTTGTTGGTTCGGTTTAGTGGTTTCGCTTTCACGTCTAAACTACTAAACCGATGTTAAGAATTCTATCACCAGTGAAAAGCTACATTAACAGGGAGTGACATAGGCTATATTTTATCCCCATATTCCCACGGGGACGGAAACTACGCGAGTGGAACCGCGGGGCGCTGCTAGTATCATATAAACCGGAGCAAAACTAAATGCAAAATTATTTTTGTTGGTTTTTCCTTATTTTACTCAGCAACGAAGCCAACGGATTATTTATTTTTTTTTATTTATTTATCGACTCGAAAACAATATAAATTGTGTTGAGTACCACATAACATACTAAATTATAATTAAATACAAACATGAAATACAATTAAAAACCTTTCATCACAGAAACATGTCAAGACCCAGGAAAATAATTATTATAAACTATCAAATACAAACATGAAATACAATTAAAAACCTTACATCACAGAAACATGTCAAGCCCCAGGAAAATAATTATTATAAAACTATTACATAATAATATAGAAATCAATTTAGTCCAAAATTACTTACAATTTAACTTATTAACTAAAAAAGTGTAGTCAAATATAGTCAAAGTTAGATCTACATAGTCTAAATTAGATTTGGCATGTCTTCCTTATCCCTGTCATTCATATATTCGTGAACACTGTAATAACATTTTTTTATTAATATATACTTTAACATGGTTTTGAAAATTGCGTATTTCTTTTCAATTTTTAGTTTAATTGGCAACTCATTGAATAATCTAACAGACTGATGCATAGCACTGTGCCTGGCCACATTTAGTTTAAATCCGTCTGTGACAACAGTTTTTAGATCTTTTCGTCTAGTGTTTAGCCGAACTTCTCTATCAGCTTCCGATTCAACTGCATCCAGCCGTTTTTTCAGGTCACTTAGTAAGACTAAGATGTAAAGACATGGTACTGTCAATATACCGAGCTTTATAAAGTGTTCCCTACATGGAGTCCACTGTGGTACACGTACTATGGTTCTTAAGGCTCGCTTCTGGACTACGAATGCTTTCTGGGTGTTATACTCGTAACTATTTCCCCATAGTTTTATGCTGTAACGCAATTTGCTCTCTACCAGTGCATGGTATACCACCTTTAATTGGGCAGAATCAAGTACTTCTCGCAAACTACGGAGTGCATAACATGCCGAGCTAATAGTAGCTTCCACAGATGTCAGTTCAGCTTTCCAATTCAAAAATGAATCTAGTTGCACTCCCAGAAACTTGATACTGTCAACCTGTTTTATTATACTACCATTTAGTTTGACAGTCAGTGCGTCTCGATTACGACTAGTAGTCTTAAAAAGCATCACTCCAGTTTTGCTCTCGTTTAATTGAAGGTTATTTACCGTAAACCATTTTAAAAACAACTTAAGCAAATAGAACCTTGTGGGACTCCTCTTGTACAAGGTGCTCTGCTCGACTTGATGATTTTTTCCTGACCGTCGACAATGTATTTCCACTCCACAAACTGTCTTCTATTGCTTAAATACGATTTCATTAGGTTCAACAGCTTTCCTCTTATTCCGTAGTACTCAAGCTTGTGAAGCAGTATTTCATGGTCCACTAAATCAAACGCCGAGCTGAGGTCAAGATAAATGCCGGCCACTTTTTTCTTCTCGTTTAGACTGCATATGACATCACCTACAAGCGCATCAATCGCATCTTTTGTTCCGGTACCCTTCTGATACCCGTATTGTCTCATATTCAAAACTCTATTCAGATTAAGATGACTGGACAGTCTAGTCTTGATCAGCTTCTCAAAAATTTTTGACAGTACAGGGAGCAATGAAATGGGTCTGTAATTGTTAGGGTCTATTTTAGATCCCTTTTTGTGTATCGGTATTATCTTAGCGACTTTAAGTTGTTCTGGAAATATGTCCTCGTCAAAACATCGGTTAAAGAACAGCGCAAGTGGCACAGCCAATATATCAATATTATCTTTAATTACTGTTACTGGGATTTCATCATAACCACACGAACCTTTGCGCACCATAGCCTTCACTATCTTTACTATCTCCGTTGGTTTTACAACCTCGTAGTAACAGTCTTCTTCGACCCTGTTCGTACTTGCCTCCAAAATAGTTAGTGCATCCTTCAAATCACCCGTTGGCGCAAAACCACGTAGTAGTTGAAACTTGACCGAAAAAGCATCTACTATCTCTTGGGGATCTGTAGTGATATGATCATTTATTTGAAGCTTTATGTCATCGGCATTTACTTTTTTTAACTTATTTCTATGTTTGTTGACAACGTTCCAGATTGATTTAGATGAAAAACCTGCACTTTGTATTACTGCCTGGACAGAGATTCGTTTTGCATTTTTAATGACCCGTCTGTATATCCGAATATACTTATTGCGATAGTTTACGATGGAGTCATCATGAGAGTCCCCGTGAGAAGATGACAGAAAACGTTTCATTTTGCTAGATGTTTTAACGCCTTTAGTGACCCAATTTAGTTTTCCGGCTTTCTCAGTGCTAATTCTTTTCTTTTTCCTTTTAAAGCTGAAGTTGAAGTTGTCCTGCATTTTTTTCAGAAAACAATTTATGCCGGTTTCCCAGTTTTCCTGTAAAATTAGTTCCCTGAAAGAATTGTTGTTGGTAGTGCCAAAATTCCGTTGTTCTTTAAAAAAGAATTTATTATTCTTGTTTGTGGTATCTTTATTAGGTAAGTAGGTCTCGCATAGTAGCGCGGCATGTCCGTCTGCTAAGCCATTTTGATCGATTGTCACAGCTCCAAGACACTCTGGTGGCAAATTGGTAATGATGTTATCAAGACATGATTGCGCCGTACCGCGGCTGTAAGTCGCTGACAAAACCAGAGGCCTGAAATTAAAAGATGTGAGTAGTGTCAGGAACTGGTTGGCTTGGGTGTCATTGGCCAGTAGATTCACATTGAAATCCCCGCATATCATTGATGGTTTTCCAAAACTCAAGCCTAATAAATGTTCCATCTGTTCTAGGAATACTTCAAAATTGTTTTTCTTTGGATTACGATAGCAGCAAAAAATATTGAGGTTATTAGTAGTATCCTTGACTCCACAATTGACATACTTTTTATCCCAAAACGCTTACAAAGTCGCTGGCAAAGATAGTAACAAATAAAAATCACCTTTATCTATTTAGTGCAACAACACCAACGTAGAATCGGTACCTTCTCCCGGAGTTAAATCACGAAATCTCTGTCTAGCATTTTGTGAATTAAATACAAAAAAAATAAAAATAATAAGAACTGGTATGATGTTACTTACAATATTTATTTTAGGTAGAATAAGAAAACTTAGGCTTACTAAAATAACTTTAGGTAAGTACCTATAGATCTTTATATATTGCAGTGCCCCTACGGGGTATCACATGTGTTAGATGTAACTAATCTTAAGTACCAAAATGTACTCATCATGTGATAAGCAGAATAAATAATTGAAATTTAAATAAAATAAATTTTTTGACTTGCCAAAAAAACGGACCCTTATTCTGGGGATGTCAGGTAAAACTACAAAGGACTCTAATAGACAGAACGACGAATAACAAAGTAGGTAATCCTGGTTCCGTTTTTTCCATTTGTAGAACGTTATTACTATACCTACATATACATGTGATGAATGCTTTAGTTTTACTGAAATTAGTCTAGTTAATTTGTTTAGCAGCAGGTGATAGCCTTACAGTTAAAGAGCCTCTTCACATGATGATAATCAGTGAGGCTCGTGTTCGAATCTTGGCATGTACATATTTATCACTAGCTCGACGGTGAAGGAAAACATCGTGCGGAAACCCGCAGGTCCCAGAATCAATTCTGAGACTTGTGTAAACAGACCCGGTCTGGCGATGGGGTCACCTATCACGTTTAGGGGTCCAAACAATATCTCGTGAAAAGTGGGTATATCCAGAAATGGAAATAGGTCAACCCCCTCGGGAATAAAAGGCGTGATTCTTTTTTGTTTGGTTTTTACTTCATCCTTCCTCATGAGACGATAAAAGAATGAGATGTCTACATAAAGAGATAGAAAGAAATCGCTCAAAAGAATGTACTACCAGAAGAATGCGATCTATTTCATTACTATCTCGGGAATTTTGCTTCGGTAATATCGATCGCAGAGAAACAATTTGCGTCCCAACGTTAACCAGAGGTGTTTAAATGATAAATTGAGACAGGGGCTTCGGTCATCGGATATTATAGGCATCTTGTGCTAAGCTTAGTTTAACCTGAGTTACACGAACACTAATTAAAATTTAAAGGTGAATTTGGACTAGCGAGGTGTCAGTGGTACTTTTAACACACAACAACCCGACAGTTGCTATGTTTTTTTCATTATCATAACATTTCATTTTGCTGTAATTCGTGTTTTGCTGCATGATAGTGTATGTGACAAGTGTCCATGAAAGGGTGATGTTAATGGGAAATTTGATAAAATACATGGGACGGACATTATTATTATTATTTTTTATGAAAAAAAGGGGCAAACGAGCAGACGGGTCACTTGATGGTAAGTGACGTCGTCGCCCACAGACACCTGCAACTCGAGAGTCACAACTGCGTTGCCGACCATTGAGGTGGGAGTAGGGGGAGGGGGGAGGGAAGGGGGGATTGGGGCCTCCGGTTACCTCATTCACTCAACGAAACGCAATGCATTGCTTTACGCTGGTTTTCTGTGAGGCCGTGGTATCACTCCGGTCGAGCCGGCCCAAGCGTGCCGAAGCATGGCTCTCCCATGTCTGGACATTTTTGTATTACGGCAAGAAGTCAGGATTTCAAGAAGTATCAGTAAAAGTTCATTATGATGAGAACTTGTATAATAAACTTGTGAAATATATCCCTTAATCAGGTACAATCATGTAAAATTTTTCCTTAGTTTTGGATTCTATTATTATAATTACATAGAGTTCAATTTAAGGTGGGAACTATTTTTCTCAGACCAATGATAGCCTTACGGCTAAAGAGCCCGCTCCTCTTGATGATAATCAGTGAGTCTCGGGTTCAAATCCTGGCGTGTACCAATGACTTTAAAAACTTACGTACATATTTATCACTAGCTTTTACGGTAAAGGAAAAAATCGTAAGGAAACCCGCAGGTCCCAGAATTAATTCTGAGGCATGTGTAGCAGACTCGGTCCCGCGATGGGCTCACCACCTATCACGTTTAGGGGTCGAATATTCTCGTAAAAAGTGGGTATTTCAAGATAAAAGGCGTTACTTTGTTTTTATTATTATTTTCCCTTGCCCGATTATGCGATATGTGTCATATCACTAGCAGGCAAATTTTTAAACGAAGGCGACAACGAAACTGCACCGCTGCGACATCGTCGCGAAATTGCTAAGGGTCTAGTTTCCTCATCTTTGTAAAATAGACGCAAATCGAACGTTTTAGAGTTCTAGTTTGTAAAACAACGAAAAAGAACCGTGCGAATAGAAACGCAAATAAAAGTTGATAATGCAATTTGTTGACAGTACCGCTCTTGTCGAGATTGGCACAAAGTTGTTTGTAAAAGACTTTTGTTGGAACGGAATAAACATTTAGAATTCTGCATTTTTATTTCTGAATACGTTTATTTTAGGATAGGTAAAAAGAGTCCAAAGAAGAAACGAATTCTTTTGTAAGGCATTGACTATAATATGTACTATTGATTTATGGGGGAGCGGAGGTGGAATGCTCCTCCATCGTGAAAAGGGAAGATCTTCCGCCAGCCGAGGTGATCGTGCCTGGGGACCGCTGCCCAACGGTTGATGTTGGACAGTTGTATTTATACAAACTCATTAGAAAACTCCGATAGCGCGGTTTAGAACTCGGCCGTCTATTGGCGAGTTCTATGTTGTGTCGCTACAGATTAAGTTGTACTATGCTTATAAAAACTTTATATTACCATTTATATGAGCACAATTTTGACAAACAATTATTTTAGATACTTTAGTAGGACGAATAATTATTTTTTCAATACATTTGCTATTAATACGGTCTATAGAATGCGACTAAATCGCAATATAGGTACAACTGTATTTGAAGTAGAAGACGACATTTTATTACTACATATTGAAAAACTGCTCGAGCAATTTTCCGTCTGGTCTGCGCTGACCCTTACACGTGACAGTTCTTTCACGTTTTAGACCAATTTTGGGGCTTGCGAAATTCCTCACGATATTTTTCCTTCCCCGTCAAGCAGGTAATGAATATTTATTAAGTTTTAGAAAACTCTTTGGCACTTGGGAGCCGGGCTTACTTCCAACCGGGCTATCACTGTTCCTTATTAAAAAACAAGAAAACTCCCATTTTCCGAGTCTGTTTTCCAAGCACTGGGTGGCCGGTGAAGAATAAGACATTGTTTGCGATCCATTAGGGAGAGACTGATGTAATTACGTAGATGATGTTGTTTTAAAGACACTGCCGGGGAAAGAGGGGGAAAGCAGTACCTACACTTAGCTTTTAACTTGATAAACATTGTAGGAGAAAATATTTGACATTGTAAGTCAGATTTGATTAGATTTGCATAGGGTTTGCTTGAAGAGGGACGAGGTCTATTGTCTCTGCCTACCCCTTATAATCAACAACAAGAAATTAAACGAGAATTCTCTAAAATTAAATTTTAGCGTTAAGGAACGGAACCTTCTGAGCTTTTTTCGCCGAAAAATCGTTAATGATTTCGCTGAAATTCAGTTCCTGAAGTAAATCACTTTCAATGATCATCATCATCATCATCATCATCAACCCGTAACAGCCCACTGCTGAGCTAAGGGTCTTTCCTCACACATGAGGAAGTATGGGCTATAATCTCCCACGCGAGCCCACCGCGGATTGGGAGATGGTGTTAAGCTAGTGGCCACTTAACAGTCAGAATTTTTCAAGCCACCCAAGGGTATCTGACATGGCTTAACGACTTCCATTGTGCGTAAACACAACGAAAACCGGGACCAACAATTTAACGTGCCTTCCGAAACACGGAAGCGCTCGTAATATAAATGCCACTAGGCGGTCACCCATCCACTGACTGACCGCGCCCAACTTTGCTTAACCAGTATGATCGTTACAAACACACTGGCACCCCAGGGCTACGAGCGCTTCCTTTCAATGATAAGGAGATCAAAAAATTTTTTTTTTTTACGAAGTCTCTATTATCCCTCGTTTGTGGAGGCCCCGGGGCTGTAGGCGCGGTGGCCCTCCCCCTTTTTTTTATTTATTTTCTTTTACAAATGGTATACAAACTTTACAAACTTCCGTGTTTCGGAAGGCACGTTAAATTGTTGGTCCCGGTCTTCGTTGTGTTTACGCACAATGTCAGATACCCTTGGGTGGCTTGAAAATTTCTGACTGTTAAGTGGCCACTAGCATAACACCATCTCCCAATCCGCGGTGGGCTCGCGTGTGAGATTATAGCCCTCATGTGTGAGGAAAGACCCTTAACTCAGGAGTGGGCTGTTACAGGTTGATGATGATACAAAATTTAAATTACATTCGCCAAACTACAATGCAGTTTGTCGGCGAGAATAACGCACTAAATCCGGCCCTGCACGTAGGTAGTATTACAATTTACAAAGCGAACGCCAACTAAGCGAATAGAACCTTTGTTTTTCTACTTGGCTTGTGGGGTTGGTAAATATACATGGTGTTAGGAAAAGTACTTCGTTCCTTTAAACCACGTGTGCTATAAGGTTTTTTTTTTTAATGATATAAAAGGGGGCAAACGAGCAGACGGGTCACCTGATGGTAAGTGACGTCCGTCGCTCATGGACACCTGCAACTCCGAGTCACAACTGCGTTGCCGACCTTAGAGGTGGGAGTAGGGGGAGGGGAGGGGAGAGGAGGGAGGGGAGGGGGGGATTGTGGCCTCCGGTTACCTCACTCACTCAACGAAACGCAATGCATTGCTTTACGCTGGTTTTCTGTGAGGCCGTGGTATCACTCCGGTCGAGCCGGTATAACAAAGTTATAACAAAGTATGTTATGCATGTTTAATTTTTCTTTTAATATAAAAATAATTTTTTAAAACTTTTTAATAATTTTTCCACCTTAGTTCAGAACGCAAGTGTAGCACTTTTAGGTAGTTTAGTAAACAAACACGTAGGTACGTAAGCGTCATGCGCTGGCTTGTATGCATAGGTGCGTGAGAGCTTAGAACTGGGCTAAGTACTTTGCTTAAGATTTTTTTATTTTTCATTTAAGTGTTTAATGCAATGTACCTACTTCACTTATGCAAAACGTGGTTTAAAGGAACGGAGTACTTTTCCTAACACCCTGTATAGGCGACAGTTTTCCAATACTTTCCACATTCGAAGTGGTAACAAAAAAATTGAAACGAGTCTCTTTCAAATTCCTCGCCCAATATCGGCCAGTAAACCCTGAACCCAGCTGTAAATTGGCAGATTCCTATGCAACTTTGCAATAGCATACTCGAGTTGTAACTAAAAACAACATTTTACCGCACGTTGTCACGGACAGCTGAAACACGGGACCGCAGACAGGAGTTTTGTAGAACATTTTACCAGGGAAGCTGGCGACGCCATTTTATTACTGTGTATCGTAATAGCTGGGGTTGGGTGTGGCTTAGCCTTAATTATCGGAACTGAGAGCAAGCCACAGGTTGCAATGTCTTTTGCTGGTAAGGTAAACGCAGCTATTACCGACCCCCTTAAGCAAGTTTTGAAATTGATAATTAGAATTAAGGGTAGTGGTTGCAAACACACCAGTTTTTTTTATTTTATATTTAAATATAGATTGTATATTTTATATTTATATTTTCATTTGTTTATAAATATCATGTTTTCATTGAAAAAATAATCAAAGGATTGTTGAAGTCAATTGTTTCTATTACCGACCCACCCGAAACGCTTTGAAGCTATTACCGATTTTTATGAATCTAACACCGACCGTACGTAAATAAAGCATACTTTTTTTCACAAAATACCTACCTACATGTTTGATTCTCAAAATAATTGTTAATTTGAGCGAAATATCCCTTTCCCAAAATATCCCTTTACTTTTATTTGCTTCTCATTTTTGTACTTGATTCATTACAATAATTATAGTTACTAATATAATCTTAAAATGGAGATAAACTTGACTTTTGGCGGGAATCCGAAGAGGGACGTCATGTTTTTTGTATAATTTTCATTTTGCTGTGTATTTCGGGTTTTGACTCATCATAATAGTGATAGTTTATTTATGTGGCAAGTGTCCGTGAAAGTGTGCAGTGAATGGGAAATTCGATAAAATGCGAGATTTATGGACATTTTTGGATTGCCTCAAGAAGTCACAATGAAGTCTTCAGTAAAAATGCTATTATTTTACTGTTGATAACCAAGTTAAGGATGTAGAAAGTGTTGAAGACACTGTATTTTTGTGCATGGACTCTGAAGCAGAGCCATTTACTCAAGGATATCATTAACTAATGACGAGGCTGCATGGCGTAATGCCTTTACCTACCCTACAGGGGTGAAAAAAAAATTAATAGAACCAACATGAAATTCAATGTTAAGTAGATTTCTTCTTCTGGTGCCCATGCTTTCCAACCTTTCCAACTAATCGCAGTGAACCTCGGAATGCTTGTGGATTCTTTAAAAGATTGTTTTCACATTTGAACCTCATTAAAAATAAAGGTATTGATTTCTCGGTGAACATAAATGAAATTTTAGTAATATAAGAAAATAGACTTTAATAGAAATGGTAAATAGAATAACATTCATTAAATCAAATTGAGAACATAGGTCATGTATTGTTATCTTGCGCCCTGGAAACCTGCTGCTTGGCCCGCTAGTGCAAACCATAGTTACCATACCCTTTCTTTCTAATTGATTAGCCTGCTTAATAGTAATTACTTCTTAAACCAATGTCAATGCTGTTACTTCACAATGCAGTTCCATATAGTGCCGTTGAAGGGAATTGGTCCTAGTGTCAATTATGTTTGACATAGGGGATAACTGAATCACCTGAAACATAAATATTCACTATCAAAATTCAGAGAAAATTTTGTAAATGTTAATAAAATAAAAACACACTGTTTTATTTTCAGCACAGATTTTTTCAAGTTGGGATAGCGGCTGGTGCTTCTACACACAATAATCATGATTTTCTCCACCGTGGCTATAATACTTTATACTATATAAGTCCGAGTCACAAACCTGAAAATAAAAGTAAAAACTATTTTAAATATATAATTTACATGTTTTGAATAAAAATAATTAGACAATTTTATTTCAAAATAACTTAAACCCTTTTTTTCATTTGCCAAAAAGCCTATAATTTTTATTTCGAACTTCCCAAGTTTAGCGCAGCCGAAGGTGAGGGTTAACTGTCGGAACAAGTTGCAATGACGGTTCCGCACGTACACGTGCGGAACCGTCATTGCATTGGTGCATTGGTGGCGTCATTGCATTGCATTGCTTAGGTAATAACTATTTTTAATACAGTTGCGAAAAAATTAAGCAATTTAATAAAATAATAAAAATACAATAAACTCAACTAACATTTTTGGAAAATCGCGCCAACCGTAAAAGATTAAAAGCAGAGGTTTTTTTGTTTTCTTCACCCATTCTGGGTAGGCAAAGGGAATTATACATACAGCCAAGTCTTCAGTATATATTTTTTATAGATATGAAATGAAAATGAAATTTAATGACATTAAATGAAATTATACCTAACCTAACTCATTGAATCAAATCATATTGAAACATATAAGTAGTAGCTTTTAGACATTACATACCGTTAATAAAAAAATACCAATTAATTGGTTTAGAATCGGTGATAGCTTCTCTTTGTTGCAATTACCGATTCATATGGATCGTTAATTAGTGTTAAATAAAAAAATGAACAAATCTTTTTCCGAGCCACGAAAAATAATCGATATTAATTGTAATATATGTATTTCCCCATCCGTTTTAATACATTTATTGATTTAGTACTAAAGTATAAAGAAATACACCATTTTCATATAAATACGAAGATAACTCTAAGTAGTTTCTTTCATATCCCACGTCTAAATGTTTAATAATGCGTGGCAATTTATCGCGGAAAAACAAGTTTATAATATAACATGGTGTATGTCGCTAATAGATGCTTATAATTTTAGAATACTTAAGATTGAAATGGTTTTATAAAAACTTGTTTAACTATTATAAGCATTCACGAAAAAGAGAAAAAATAAAGAATAACCTCTCAGTCATTGCCGATCCATGGGTCGGTAATGACTGCACTACTAAAATGCACTGCAGCTATTGCCGTTCTATTTTAATTTCTAAAATACTTTTTAAAATCCCTTATAACACAATAATTTAGTTGCGAAATGTGAAATATACAAATAAAAGAATATGTTGAGTTATTCAGAATAAACTTAACGTAAATATTTATATATAAAATATCTTAAGCAAAAAATTTGAGTACTTACCTGAGGAAGTAAGGGTTAGTATGACACGATCGGCGCACTCGCTACGTTCACAGAAACTAACGTAGTTGGTCACATTCCCGTGTACCTACGTACACTAACACCAGTGAATTAATTAGGAAACATACAAACATGTGTGTATATTATACTCTCTTGTGACTCAAATCGCTCCAAACCGATAAAAATAAGAATAAGCTGAATGGGTCGGCAATACCTGCAAATTTTCGATGGGTCGTTGATAGCTGCGTTTACCTTATACTCGCATAAGTTTTTCTTATTATTATATAGAGTTGTAATTTTTATTCAGCTTTTTAATTACTTATTTTTGCCCCAAGTAAGGCTTATGTTATCTATGACATGATGAGCTGTAATATCAGCAGTTGTTGACTACTGTCAGCTTGTAACCTTTTGTCTATAAAATATAAGAGATGTCTACAAAATTGTAGTGTTCTATAGAAAATGTCAAAAAGAACAGAATTTTTCATATCAGCATATTTTTAAAATGAAAATGAAGTTTGTTGTAGATATATATAATATATATATTGTTAAATATGACAGCCGTGTGTGTGTGTATACATCCATTATTTTTGTAGTAGATTAACGCAAATCGCTTTGCAATCCCATTACCTAAGCGGACGATCATACTTGGTCTCTATTTTTCAGACTGTCGTATAGTCTATTGTGTTGTGACGCAGCTCGAAATGACTTTTGTTAGCAACAGATATATTTTATCGCTCTTACCAGCAACACCATTAGAGCTCTTCGCTAATACAATTAAGTACCTACAATCGTTGTAACTGCCTAATCTGCTATAACTGTTATCGTTGTGTGCGTGACCACCTAATGCCATTACATCACGAACACGCCGTGTTTTGGGAGACACATTAACTGTGCGTTAAACCGTTGCCGCGTTGATCAGCATCAGCGTTGCCAGACGTCCCGATTTTGGCGGGACGTCCCGATTTTTAAATCAAAATTGAATGTCGAGCGCGGGACAGGCTCAGTCCCGCTTTTCGGGTATAACTCAAAACTTTATTTTCAGACTCTTATTCAAAAGACAATAAGACTCAATTATTTAACGATAGGGTAAATCTGATTTAAAATAAGTATCAAATTTTTATTAAAACACATTTTCTATGGCTATTTTAGCTGTCTATTGTCACGTAAACGTAATTTGACCTCAAACAAAAAGATAAATATATCAAAAAAATCTGATTTTATATGTTTTTTACTATGTCCCGCTTTCGACGAAAGAATCCCGCTCTTTTCACTCAAAAACTTTAAAAACCCGACTTAGCAGAAAAAAAAATCTGGCAACGCTAGTCGGCATTCATTGTATTCGGCGTTAGGTCATGTCAGATTGCTTTGGAGAATCTAACCTAATACTATTGTGAAGTATTTATTGCATTATTTATACAGATTGGATTTTTGAGACGGGTCAGTAAGGGCAGGAACCTTAATCGTTATAGTTACAGGAAAACGTTCCTAGGAGACCATCCCTAACTTTTTAAGATATTATGAACTGCATTATCAAAACTTTTTTGGCGATTTTTGTCAGATCTAGTACTCATACCTTATCCCATAGAGTATTTTGATCCCAACACGAAATAGGATCGATTGGCATAAACATTTTTTTTTGTATTTTAGCATTTTTTTCGCTGACTGTATATTTTCTCCAAAACCTGTGAATGCAGTTCATAATAAAATAAAAAGTTAGGAATTGTCTCCTAGGAACGTTTTCCTGTAACTATAACGATTAATGTACCTCCCATTACTGATCTGTCTCAAAAATCCACCCTGTATATTAGGTACTAGGTATCCTTAAAGTAAGCAAGTAAAATAAGCATTCCAATTCTCACCTTAGTTTTAGTTTCTGGTAAGTCAGTCCGGTCGGCTTGACTGGCTTGTCCGTCTATATCCGTAATATAATAGAAATAAGACATGAGATTAAAAAAAGCTGCTCTTGAGTTTGTTGCTGGCTCTTCTCGGGGTACTGCATTTGGAACCAGCAACTCGTCGGTGGAGATGGGCTGCTCTTTGCATTTAGCCAATCTCCTTGCACGAGTTTAGAGTACGTTGTTATTAGACTGACGTTTCTAAGTGCATACCATACTACCTCATATTCCTTACAACTCGTCAAGAGTGAATCGGCGGGACAACAAGCGATTGCGAATGCCTCGTTGTCCCCCCAGGGGAACATTACAGGGGGACCACGAGTCTGTAGCGCATTTTAATCCTGGCTTCGTTAAATTCTTGGGTACCTTTATTTATTTTTTACTCTACGCCTTATTAGAGAGAGAGTTAGAACAGGTGCCCCATGTTCCATTCCTGGAAATACACACTTTTTACCAGTATGTTTCTTGATCCATAAACGTGATAGGTGGTGACCCAATTACCCGACCGAGTTGCCGTTTTCTCAAATGGCTCAGAGTCTACTCTGGGGTCTACGTGTTTCCTCACAATGTTTTTGTTCACCGCCGACTTTGTAATAAATATGGACTTATGTTTTTGTAGCTGATTAGCGAACTTACTTCCAACCATCTTCCAACAGCTATGTAACCATAAATAATATTTTTTTGACTATATTATTACTACATATTAAATTAGATTAATAAGTAGAATATAATATAGCGCCTTAGCCCAGGCTGTGGCATTCTGCTAAGCTGTAGCCCTTTCGACATAAAATAGTTTTTATACGTGTTACTGTAATTTCTTTTTTTTGTTATGTTTGTGCCGAATAGACAGTTTCTTACTTTCTTTTCGTTCTTTCTATCACTATTACTTGTAAATAATGTTACCTAAAGCTACTTTGTAGTTTATGTTCCTTAAATAAACATCGTAGTAAAACTTCTATACTTTCTAACGCGCAAACCTATTCGTAGGTGTAGGATTACTTCTGTGAGTTAATTACTTCGCCGCTCCTCGGTGATTTAAGCCCATTTACACAATATGGAAGCGCGTGGAATTTTGCAGCGCACGAAGAAATGTTTTTTTACTCAAATTGCATTTGGCGAATCGAATCCACAGTTTTTAAACTCAATTTCAAACTTCCTTGGACTTTTACTTTTTATTTCAATCGATCGTTGAAAATTAATCAAGTAGAATACCTTTATAGGGTTTCGTACTAGTGCCAACGGGACTTTGTTACTAAGCCTTCGCTGTCTGTCCGTCTGTCTATCTGTCTTTCAGCCAGAATTATCTTCAAGAGGGTTAGAAGATATCTACACTTCTACATCTACACGAATATTATAAAGAGGAATGATTTGTATGTTTGTACATTTGTAATGAATGAACTCAAAGACTACTGCACCGATTTTCTAAATTCTTTCACCAATGGAGAGCTACAATATCTTTGAGTAACATAGGCTATATTTTAGCCCCTTGTTCCCACGGGAACGGGAAATACTTGTATGAAACCGTTTAGGATCGTTAGTATTACATATGTGTCAATTTCACAATGTTTTGAACCCCTCACGGCAGTGAGCCCATCGCTGAACAGTGTCTGTTACATATGCCACAATTGATATGCACCCTAACAGGCGGTCCCACATTAATACCAGCGCTATTGTAATTAAGACATAATTCAGGAATAAATTTACCAATAGAGCCATCAATAGCAGATTGTGGCATTTATGGTATTTACATAAAAGTATATCCTTTTATCCATAGGCAGAGGTATTCCATCACTGGAAATACCCACTTTTCATGAGAATATTCGACCCCTAAACGTGATAGGTACGAGCAGTGAGCCCATCGGCAGACCGGGTCTGTTACACATGCCTCAGAATTAATTCTGAGACGTGCGGGTTTCATCACAATGTTCTCCTTCACCGTCACCGTGGTAATTAAGTATTTGTATAATAAACTAGCGACCCGCCCCGGCTTCGCACGGGTGCAATGCTGAATTTTATTTGCTATAAACCATCCCTGGACCCACTCGAACCCACACAAAAAGTTTCATCGAAATCGGTCCGGCCGTTCTCGAGTTAAATTGTCAGGAAGGAAAACCCGACTTATTTTTATATAGTAGATTACCTAAAAAGTAAGATAATGGAGTGGTTTCAGCTAAACATTGATTTTGATATATAATTGAGTTGTAATACTATGTATTAATTGTACTTCTTACATTTATGTCAATGCTAATCGCATATTATTCTGAAACTAATCTGTCTAATCTATATATTATTGTGGTACATGCTGAATTTATTTTAAGAAAGACATAAATAAATTTTGTGAAATTGTTGATTTCATAATAACTAATTGGACTACTCAGGACGCAGGATAAAAATGCGACTGTATGTGCATAATTTTTCCAATCAAATCAAAACAAATTTATATTGTGAACACAGGTTGTACGTACATTATGACATCTTATGTAGGTACACATGTATTTTATCGCAATAAATGAAATTAAATATATTTAAAAGATATAGGTATATATTTAATTTCATTTAATTTATTTAAAATTTACTTACCTTACGTATCTAAATATTCTGATAGTAAAATTGTACAACACAGGCGCGCTTTCAAACGGATGGTAGTAGCGAGAGCTACGGCTTGCTACGCATTGCTACGATTCGTAGCGCTACAATGATTTTTAAATAGGACTACTAGCGTTCTGCGCGGGTGGTTTCACCAGCGTAATTCCCGTTTCCGCGGCAATAATTATAGTCAATTTTACTCCCAGAAATGACAGATTAAAAAAAAAAACGGTTGTCTGTAAAGTCGGTTTACTGACGTTAATTGAACGTGACAACGTCATATGAAAATACTGATGGAATGGATTGTGCCCCTTTGTCGCTCGTTGCGCGCTCTCGCTTGCACTATAACGCCGCATACGTCATACTTTTTCGAGCATGCAGCCGGCTCCATCGAATTATAAGACGTTGTCACGTCAAAAAAAGAATTTTTAATATCAGTAATTTCGGAGCCTATACAATACTAACAAACAAATCTTCCCTCTTTACAATATTAGTATAGATAATTAATGTTAGTGTAGATAGTGTAGACGTAGTCTCACCCTAGTAATCGCGTTAATCAAGCCGACGTCACGACGATTGCACAATTACATAGGTCCGTTGGCTCGTGTGTCACACGCACTGCCCATAACTCATTCTGCCACACACAAGTATAATAATTAAAGTCACATTATTGACGGCAGTTGACTGGATACAGTATTTTTATTTTTAGATATTGCGAGTAATCAATCAATGATTTTTTATCAAAACATCTCTAAAAATGAAATTAGATTTTTATTTTGCGACTACAAAAAAAAAACATACTTCATAAAAAAGACGCGGTTCTCAATTCAGTTGTATTTTTTATTTATTTTTGTTAGATAGGTACCTACCTTATAAGTACATCATTTATAAACCCATTTTCACATATTATTTTTTATTTATCTTGTTTTTATTAAAGTTATAATGGGATCTAGATCATTCTCGACCATAAATAACTTAAAATCCTTAAAATAATTGGGCAGTCTTGCCAAAGAGTTTCATAACCTAACAAACTTCACGTGTTGTTTCCAATTTATTTTTAGCATTCACGTTGCGAAAACACCTGGAAAATTGAGGCTTGTTTGTTTTTAAACGTGTTCATTCGAATCCGTCGCAATATTATCCTGTTTCGTGAAAGGCTTCTATTAACAAAGCCGGTTTTCGCAAATTTGGTTTATTTTAATTTTCGACTTTTGAAGAAATGTTTTTTGTTGAAATAGAATGTTTGTTGCTTAGGTTTCTATTTATAGATAACTAGCTGTTCCGTGCAATTTCACCCACGCAAGTCCTGTTTCAGTGGAAAAGTTATAGACCATGTTACTCCCAGAAAAGCAAAGAGATTAAAATATACTATTATATTTTAATCTCTTTGCAGAAAAGTAAGCTTTCTATTGGGGAAAGAATTTTTAAAATATATCCAGTAGTTTTTAGTTTTTTCGTTACAAACATACGAAAATACAAATTAAAAAAAATCTCACTCCTTTTATCCCCGAGGGGGTAGAACAGAGGTATTCCATTACTGGATATACCCACATTACAGATATATTGGACCCACGTGATAGGTGGTAAGGGTAATGCCCTTTTTGCCGAGCCCATCGCCGGACTGGGTCTATTTACACATGTCTCAGAATTAATTCTGAGACTTGCGGGTTTCCTCACGATGTTTTCCTTCGCCGTCGAGCTAGTGATAAATATGTACGTAAGTTTTTGAAAAACTCATTGGTACATGCCAGGATTCGAACCCGAGCCTCACTGATTTTCGGCCGGCTCTTTGCTTCACTGCTTCTCTCCTCTTTATGATATTAGTGTAGATTAGTGTGGATGTAGATAGATAATAGCAAAGAAGTTTATATTTAACTAGCGACCCGCCCCGGCTTCGCACGGGTGCAATGCTTATAAGAATAAGCTTCTTTGCTATAAACCTCACGGAGCCCGAGACCTTTCCAACGAATGCAAAACCGTGGAGACAACTATAATGCATTTTCATAATGGTTGTAACCGGATGAATAAATATAATTGATAACCGGATGAATAAATATAATTAATCGTCCGATTATCGGATGAATAAAATTATTTAATCATCCGGTAAAACGAATAAAGTTGTTGTTTAAAAAAAGAAGTGTAGCTAGATGTGGATGTTACTAACATAGTTCATAAGTTTAACTGCACTAACATCTATGGATTTCTGTTATCTGAAATATATATATATATAAATATATATATATATATATATATTTGCTATTCTTCAATTAATTTCATTTGATGAAATGCGGACTACTAGACACTTCGTTTCATAATAAGCATTCATCAGGCAGGACGCTGCTCGCAGCGTTGGTAACAGACTAAAGAACTATCATGCTACTTCTATTTATTTTTCTATACAATTGCGTTATGTTAACAATTTAGTTTTCACGAGTAAAAAATCAATTATAAGTATAGTGTGCGTGCAGTAAGCTTGCGTGCTGGCAATAATCATCTTTCTTTTCGACACCCCATCTAAGTAAGCAGTATTCATGCTGTAGCCACAGAATAAATAATAGCAGGTGATTTTAGAGATCTTTAAGGCCTTAGGGCCTAGCCAAGTGGCTTTAGAAATCTTAGTCGAATATAATACTAATGTGTGGGATTGACACGCTAACACTTGACTGCCTTTTAACGTGACCAAGCAACATTGACGCATCACTCTAAAGAAGTTGACGGGCCTGTTGGCTCAGTTGGTAGTGACCCTACCTTTTGAACCGGAGGTCGCGGGTTCGATTCCCGCTCGGGACCAACATTTGTGTGCACGAACATGTCTGTTGGCTTACTGTCTGGGTTTTTAATATTTATTTCATTATATCTATCAGTTATTTAGTACCCATAGTACAGGCTCTGCCTAGTTTGGGACTAAATAACCGTGTGTGAATAACACAATTTTAAAAAAGTGTAGTTTCTGACACGTAGTTCAGTTAGTACTAAAATACTTTTAGCATCGGCTATCAGCGATTTAGATGTTTTTTTTTTGGGCGCTCGATGAAGCGACTGAACGCTACATTCTGCTAATGTATGTCACAACCACTTATTTTAGCAGTTGCTAAAACATTCTGTATAAATTAAAATTATGCTGAATTAAAGTAAATGAAAAAATCAAATAAAACGGGCCAAAAAAGGCCCTAATAGAAAGTCGAGATTTTAACGAGGGCAAAATGAGAACACATAAAAGGGGTTCATTTCCTCAACACAAAATATTCGTTTCCGTTTATGCCGCATGATTTTCAAATTATGATTAAAAATATTAACCCTCCCATATGTCCAAAAAAGGCTTGCAAGCGAAAAATCTGTAATAACCTATTTATTTCAGAGTAGCTAACGCCCTCGACTTCACTCACCTTAGCCTTATTTTCCACATTTTCAGAAATTGTTATTCTGATGATGAAATTGTATTAATGTAAAGTTTCATAAAAATAAGTTCAGTAGTTTTTGCATAAAAGAGTTACAAACTTTTATCCATTCATCCATGCGCACAAACTTTAAATTTTATAATATACTGATATTATAAAATTTAAAGTTTTAGTAAGAATTAGAATTCGCATTATAGATAAAATAAAAAGTAAGTTTTTTTTACAAATTACCAAAATTATTGTGTAAAGTAACTTATTTAAAATTTAACTTTGTTGCCTAGCGATATTCAGAGAAAAGGTACAGAACCATACGAGTAGGTGCGCGAATTATGACTCAGGCTTGAGCAGTTTTTCTAAGTGTTCTAAATTTTAAACAAATTGCATAAAAATAATACAAAAAATTAGCACATAATCTCATTCACTTTTCTCGTTGAGGTAGTATAGTATTCAAGTTCTTGCAATGGACCTCATAAATCTCTTCAGTTCAGACTGATGCATGCACGCCTGTTTTCGGGCACAACCAAAAAATATTTCCTGTTTACGATACCGTTGGTACTACAAAAAACGAATCTTTCCTCTTTTCGTGTAGTGTAGATGTGTAAAATTATTCTACAATAGTTTAAGTTAAGCAAAATTCAAGATAAAACCGGGACTAGATCTAAATCTAGTGTCTAGGACACTCAGTTCGGGTTAGGACTGGATTTAGACAGCTGGAAACATAAACTCTTCCAGCAAAACGTGAAATGTGCGAGATTCAGAGGTATTTTAAAAGCGTTGGCTGTATTTTGTTACTACTAAATGCCATGTTATAAGAATAACCCCTTATTATGTTTTGTTTTTTCACTTAAAAAAATATAAAAAAATGTAAAAGATGTCGATGAAGCACGAGATATCTGCCAGGTTTGGGAAATGGGCGTGAGATTATGTTTGTATGTATTTTAAAGTTAAAAAAAATCATCTTGCCTTTATCAGCCAGAGGTTTCGCAGTGGTAGTGCAATTGACTACCTATTGATATAACAAGTGATTTTTATTATGTTCTTTGATGCTCAGATTAGTTTTATTATGAACACTTCCTTTCCAATTTTGAAAGTAGTGTTGCTGATTAATTTTAAAGATTTTTTTCTAATTTATTATAATAGTTTTGATTAATTTGGATGTTTCAATCACAAACAAAATATTGTACAGTATAGGTAATATGAGAAATTCTGTTATCTTGAAATTATTTATACAAAATGTCAATTGGATAGGCAAAGACACTATATTGTAGGTACCTTTGCCATTGTCTCTTGTATTGTATGATGTATTGTGTCTGTATACTTTTGTTCATAACATAACACAGAGTCCATCATCTCGAAACACCGCCCACATTCACTACACAGACTCTTCCATTCCACTCGGTAACAAATCACACTCAGGTGGTGATGGCACAAACACATTAAGGTATCCCAGTGCTCAGAATACATCTTAATTAATTAAAGTGCCAAAAAACATTTCGTGTTCAAAGCAACGGTGAATACAGTTAAACAAAAATTCATATCAATTCAAAACAAAGTTTAACAAGTTGGTGCGCGGATCTAATAATGTTTTTTCCGTCCGGAGCAACTTTAGGGTGGCAATAAAACTCCATCAGCGTAGGTGAAGTACAGTCGGCCTAGATATGGGGAACACGCGAATATATTCCTTATTGGGAGGACATTAGAGGCCAAGTGCTTGCCAAAAGTGGATCCCCGTGGCGGCTTTTAAAAGGCACCACGGACGCCGTGGTGATTCGCGAAACAAGACTATAAATACAGGCTTGGAGTTGTAAAAATGTTAATGCTACAACCTACCTACATAGTAAACGAGATCAGGTTAATTAATCAAGTATCTTTAATTAACTATTGTCCTCAATATCATGTACTCCTAACAATCCAGCGAATAGAAAAGTTTCCGATACCGGATTAAGACCCAAGAAAACCAAGGACTTCCGTCTAGATCGACCGCAATACCGCAATAACACGAATTGAAAAGTCCAAAGAAAAGTTCAGTTCCGGAAGACACACCTCCTGCGCTAAACAACGCGCGGGGGGAGGGGAGGGCGCGGCGGGAGCGCGGCGCGACGCTCAGTCGGGCGCCGGCCTCGGTCAGCGCCGGTCGCCAAACGCATGGCTCGCGCCCGGTAACGCATGCGGCCCGCGCTCGCCGCACTCGCGGCCTGCTGCGTGGTGGCGCGCGCCGACCCGCCGGCCGCGCGCCTCGCCCCGCGCAACTCCACCCCCCAACATGTCCTCCAGTGCTCCGACGGGCTGGTGCTACCCGCCTGGCGCCCCCTCGAGGATGTCCCAACTCTTGAGATCACAATCCGCGGCATCGTCTACTTCGTCACCCTCATGTACCTCTTCATCGGGGTCTCCATCGTCTCCGATCGCTTCATGGCCGCCATAGAGGTCATCACGTCCAGAGAAAAGGAGGTGCGCGTGCGCCGCAACGGCAGCGAACAGATCATCGTGGTTAGAGTTTGGAATGAGACCGTTGCCAATTTGACGTTGATGGCTCTAGGATCCAGTGCACCTGAGATCCTCCTGTCGGTTATAGAGATAGCCGGAAAGAATTTCGAAGCGGGTGAATTGGGGCCCGGTACCATCGTGGGGTCGGCTGCTTATAATTTATTTGTGATCATGGCCATTTGCGTGTTTGTGATACCGGACGGGGAGGTCCGGAAGATAAAGCATCTTCGAGTGTTTCTTGTCACCGCAACCTGGTCAGTCTTCGCCTATGTGTGGCTCTACATGATCTTGGCTGTGATTTCACCCAGCGAAGTTGAAGTATGGGAGGGGGCTGTTACCTTCCTTTTCTTCCCGGCAACGGTTATGACAGCCTACATCGCAGACCGACGACTTTTGATGTACAAATATTTGAAGAAAGGATACCGAGTCAACGAGCGCGGCGTTATTGTGGAGGCAGAAGGAGATGGCTCTGTAGAAATGGCTCTTAAACCCGGAGACAATGACTTCGCTTCTGATGACGATGAAGGCAGAGAAATAGACAAGTCTCGTAAAGAATACGTATCCGTTCTACGTGATTTGAGAAGACAGCATCCTGAAGAAGATCTAGAGACTGTGGAGCGAATGGCTCTAGAGACGCTAATGTCACGTGGGCCGAAGTCAAGAGCGTTTTACAGAGTAGCTGCCACTCGCAAAATGACCGGCGGCGGAGACTTTTCTCGCAAGATATCGGAACGAGCTCAGAGTGACCTGAGCGAAGTAAAAGCTGAGTTGCAACGGAGAGAATCGAACTCTTTATCTGTCGAGCCACGTGGACCAAACGTCCGTTTCGACCCTGACCACTACACCGTAATGGAAAACTGTGGCACGTTTGAAGTCCGAGTGGTCAGAGCAGGAGACCTAACAGGAGAAGTCACCGTCCAATACACCACTGAGGACGGAACAGCTGAGGCCGGTTCAGACTACGTCGCCACTCAAGGCCAACTAGTCTTCGGTCACGGCGAGACAGAGAAGACATTCCAAGTCCAAGTTATAGACGACGATGTATTTGAAGAAGATGAGCATTTTTACGTCCGTTTACTGGCTCCAAGGGGTGCCTGCTTAGCGACGCCATCGACGGCTACAGTAGTGATTTTGGATGACGATCATTCTGGTGTGTTCTCTTTCCCGCAAAGGGATTTCGAGCTGACTGAGTCGGTTGGGACTTACGAGCTGCGCGTTGTGAGGACGGCTGGCGCTAGGGGCAAGGTGCGGGTGCCGTACTGGACGGAGGATGGCACTGCGAAGAGTGGCGCTCAGTATGAGGAAGCGCAGGGGCATATCGTCTTCGAGAACAACGAAACTGAGTGAGTACAATTTTGCTATTGAAAGAAG
The DNA here is from genome assembly GCA_963855545.1 of Ethmia dodecea. Taxonomy (NCBI): domain Eukaryota; kingdom Metazoa; phylum Arthropoda; class Insecta; order Lepidoptera; family Depressariidae; genus Ethmia; species Ethmia dodecea. The sequence goes on along the minus strand of OY979457.1, from coordinate 11,921,861 downwards.
GAATTGGAGATCTGATCTTCCGTGAAGCCACCGTACTATATGTGTGATTAATTACACTGCAAAAAAACGTTTTCTGGTACTGGAAACCTGGAATTACCCTAATAAACTTTTATTCCTCTGGGTACCTACCTTTACCATCAGATGCATTTGATCGCGACGGATTTATTCATCTACCTAAACAATAAACAAGTAGGTACTAGTTAAAATACCAAAATATCAAAATAATATAAAAGGCACTGCATATTATTCTCCTTCTGGTGCATTCCGGTAAAAGTGAAGCGTGTAAGGCTCTGGTAATAAAGATAAATTTAAGGACACTTCACCAACAAAAGTACCTAACATAGTTTAACATGACATACACCCAAAAACATTCAACGACTTTTGGTGCAGCCTGATGGAGTTTGAATTGCGAGATGTCGTAATATCGTATTGATGCACGACTGTACCAAAAGGAATGTAACAATTTAAATCTATTCAGTTCTTTATGGATTTGGTTTTCGTTAGTTTCTAAGTAATGAACCTGTTAATCACCTAACAAATTACCGAAAAAGTCAAACTGTGGATAATAAATAGTTCCAACACCGCCAGTCCAAAATTACGGGCGATTAATCCTCAAACGATAAGCCGTCGCAGGCTTCTCCGTTGCAAGCCTATTATTATTCTTCCGTAAGTTGTGAACGCACCAAAAATACAAGCCGACGTTGAGAGGTTTCATGTGAAGCCACAAAAGAGGGGGTATAGATTGGCCCGGAAGATTACTTACGGGTCGATGCGCGATCTGACCTCCTATCGCTCAATGTTACCGTTTAATCCTTTTAGATAATCCCAGGGTTCGTCACCTTCAAGGGCTGTTAGTCGTCAGACAGATATTTATCATATCCTGCAGAATATTTTGTCCCCTTGGAATGTTGCCAACTCCGAGTATACTTCACGCTTGAAAGCTCCGTAGAACGTAAAATGGAAGTCTTTATATAGACTGTAAGTTACCTATTAAACTTGTCGTTGTAATAGGTAATAATATAAAATATTAGCTGTTCAGTTTCATCCATTTAGCTACCGTTCCCGTACTCCCTGATAAAGTAACTTTCCTTAGTGAAAGAATTTTGAAAATAGGTCCAGTTATTTTTTAGTTTATTCGTTACAAACTTATAATTAAATCTTTCCTCTTTGTAATATTAGTGTAGAAGTCTAAAACTCTCTGGCCGAACCGAAACCGAAAAGGTAGCTAGAAGCATGAAATTTTCCACCAAAGGTTGCTAAAATGACGTAAGTGAGCACTTAGAAGGGATTTTTTTTAAATTCCCCCGGGATTCGGGAATCCCTCTTTGCGGGCAAAGCAGCTAGGCGCCCTCTAGCAGTTCATAGAAGGACATACTTTATGTGTATAGAGATTTAAAGATTACCCGCTACCGACGAACATGTATGAGTAGTTTGATATACGATAGTTTGATTTAACGTAAATAAAACTCGAGAAATCTGTCAAGGTCGTAGCAAGGGCAATCTATTGTCTGCCTACTCCAATGGGAAATAGGTGTGAGATTACATGAGACATTAAGAGACATTACGTGTTCCGTTATGAAAACATTTGAAGAAATTCCCACCGAAACGTAAAAAAATGGGGTCCAAGGGATCGTAGCGCAATAATGTCTAAGTAGGTATATTTTATATCCATACTAGCAGCGCCCCGCGGATTCACCCGCATAGTTCCCGTTCTCGCAAGAATATCGGAATAAAAAGTATCCTATGTCCGTCTCCTGGTTCTGAAGTACCTCCCCACCAACTTTCAGGCAAATCGGTTTAGCCGTTCTTGAGTTATAAATGGTGTAACAAACACGACTTTCTTTTAAATATCTAATATATAGATTTTTAGTCCGGTTATTTTTGGAAGCATTACTTAGCCCTCGTCGTTACATAGTTTCTACTATTGTTACTACACAAGAGAATAGCAAGGCGTGATAATGTCGGTGATTAAGGAATGAGGTCAGGTTTGAAGGTTTCGTCTGCCCTCAACGGGGGAATATAATTGTACCTTGATTTGAATTGAACGCTCTAGCTTGATAATAATAAATTGTGGGACACAATTCACACACGATTAGGCAGTCCCAAACTAGGCAGAGCCTGTATTATGGGTACTAAACAACTGATAAACATACTTAAATAAACATCAAACACCCATACACGAAGCCAACAGACATGTTCATGCACGCAAATGTTGACCCCGAGCGGGGATCGAACCCGCGACCTCCGGTTCAGAAGGCAGGGTCACTACCAACTGAGCCAACAGGCCCGTTAATAGAGGATGTAGTGACTAAGATTGAGAAAGGAATGCTCAGGTGGTTTGGACATTTTGAGCGGATGGATGAAAGGCGTTTATCGAGACAAATATATCTAAGGGGATTATAAGTGGCCGAGTCAACGGAGTGCGAACTATGCGTACTGACATCTTTGAGTATTAAACCAACAGGAGTCTTCACGCGCACTAGTTTCTTTGCAAAAAAGTCTGCCAATTTCTGCGGGGGGACGAGGAAACGCACACAAATAATGTTAAAACAAACTCATTTTTTGACAGAACAATCAAACACTAACTTGAACTAGATGCACACAAATACATTCACCAATCCGAGCACTCCGTGAACTCAAAAAACTAGTTGTATATAACAGGTATGATCGTTGACCGACACTTTTTTTTTTTAGAGGGGAACGCCTGCCAGTGGCGTCTCCGGTTGGTTTAATACTCAAAGACTTACATCGATCAGAGGCGTCATTGTCTATTTATAATGAGGAATTTTCAATGACATTAATAATATTTCTTAAAATTGAACTAGATGGCGCTGATCAACATTGGGAATTAGAAATTGGCAACACTGATGTGTCGCTTTAAGTGACACATCCGTCCGTCATGTCATGTGCATTTTCGCAGATGAAGGAGACTGAGTTTTTGTTTATCGTGGATTCGGATCTTTTGTTGTAACACAAACCACTCGTAAACAATGTACAAACAGAACAATAAATAAAATACAAGGCAAAGAGTACGTAACCTTATTTTGATAAAAAGTCAGATTGTTTTTTTTTGTTTGACAAATTCTTGCGACCATAGATTAGGTAAAAAAAACCCAAGGCTTATCAGCACCATCTATTGACACCTTTGAATACTCAAGTGACAGCTGTCACCGAAAACGCCTCATTGTAATCGCAATCATCTTTAATTTGACGTACGTTCCTTCTCTCGTACATCTGTGAATACAGCCAGTGAAAGAAGAGCAAGCAATGATCGCGTAACAAATGTCAAATAAAGACGATAACAATTATAAATAGATAATAAATAAGGCCCCAGATCGGCGATGTATTGAAGAAAAGCCAAATAAAGATTACCCGCAACAGACGAGCATCTATGACCTATTGATGGATGAAGATGTAGACGAGAGGTGTGTCAAGATTGTAGCAGGTGTCGGTCTATTGTCTCTGCCTACCCCACCAGGAAAAAGGTGTGATCATATGAATGTATTTCAACTGTTTACCGCATTGAAGGTTTACATCTCCGCAACGGGGCTAAATGATCTGTCATTGGAGTCTGTAGACGATTGCGCTGACCGCATTGAGATGAATGAAGCCACAGGTTATAAAACTGTGTTCAACATTCATCATTATAATAAAGGTTATGAGTTTTGGTGTAAATTATCTAAAGCATGCATGAAGCGACGAGCATGTATGAACCGATTGATGGATGTGGATGAGGCGCGAGAGGTATGCCAGGATCGTAGCAGGTGGCGGACTATTGTCTCTGCCTACCCCTTCGGGAAAAAGGCGTGAGCATAATATGTATGTATGTATCTAAGCACAGTATAGCACTGATAACACTACCATGTAACTTGCAGGTTGTGTGGTACTATTGTCTATAAGAGTACCTAATAAAATTGATCGTTGTAAAGTTTCTTGTGCTGCTTCTCTTCAGATTTTTTAATTGTAGTTTATTTTGTATTGTTTTTTATTCTACCGTTCGCCTCCAGCGCTCGTTATGGTATATGCGCAAAAATACAAGCGATTCAAAAATACGGAATTTCCTATGTCAAAAGAAAATCTACGCACATGATGACACAATGACATATGAGCGCCGCTGATAGGGGTTGATAATGAATGAAAATAAAGTTTAGCGAAATTGAATTTTTAGTCATTTGTAGTATGTTAAGTTTAGTGAAAATGGTCGGCCTTTAAAGTACTACAATTGGTACTGTCTGTACCAGGTACAATGATAGAAAATTTGTACAACGGAATTGAAATGTCTATTCAAAGCGTACGAGTAAAATTGTAGGTACAGCAAGCAATGGTGTTCGGCACGTCGGGTATTTGAATGCAAAGCAAAGGCTCAGAATTATTAATCACTATCACTATCATCACTACATAGTATAAAACAAAGTCGCTTTCTCTGTCCCTATGTCCCTTTGTATGCTTAAATCTTTAAAACTACGCAACGAATTTTGATGCGTTTTTTTAATAGATAGAGTGATTCAAGAGGAAGGATTTGGTGGTGTTTGGTGTGAGCATTGCACCCGTGGGAAGCCGGGGCGAGTCGCTAGTTAATTATAAAAAACAAAGCAGTGATAGCCTTATGGTTAAAGAGCCTGCTTCACATGATGATAATCAGTGAGGCTCGGATTCGCATCCTGGCATGTACCAATGAGTTTATCAAAACTTACGAGGTACATATTTATCGCTTGCTCAACGGTGAAGGAAAACATCGTGAGGAAACCCACCTGGAGGTCCCAGAATTAATTCTGATGTGTAACAGGCCCGGTCCGGCGATGGGCTCACCACCTATCACATTTAGGGGTCAAAAGAATATCTCGTGAAAAGTGGGTATATCCAGAAATGGAATACACCTACCCCCGTCGGGGATAAAAGGCGTGAGATTTTTTATATTTTTTATTATTAAAAAAATAATGATTTTGTTGGAATACGTCCTCTGCCATGTCTGAGGTTGGGTTCGATTCGGGATCAAAATGTGTACCAATGAGCTCTTTTTAAAAATTCCATTATCCGCACACAGAATTGGTTCAACAAAGAAGGTAAAGTTATATCAACTACTATATATTCTGTGGTTATATCAGCAACATGCTTCGTCGCTAACACATATTTACTACTATCTACATATAATCCAAATTTCATATTCCTAGGTCCACCAGTAGAGAGAAAAAACAAGTCATATTTAATCGACTATTTCATAGCAAGATAAACGAAATTCTGTTTTTCCATTGGAATTGTAAAACTGGACCCCGGTAGCGAATAATTTGATCTTATCTTCAAAAATCTTCGCGATAAACCACCAGAAACCACTTCTATTCGAGTCAGGTGCTACCTGTCCCCTTCTTGTGTATTCAGGCTGAATTGTGTACTACGAGTTGGACTTAATAAACGAAGTTAAGATCCAACTTTGCAGCCAAAAATTAGGTTATGGTTTTCTGGACAAGAAGAAGAAGTCTTCTTCTTTTTAGGGTTCCGTACCTTAAAAGGAAAAAACGGAACCCTTATAGGATCACTTTGTTGTCCGTCTGTCCGTCCGTCCGTCCGTCTATCAAGACCCTTTTTCTCAGGAACGCGTGGAGGTATGAAGCTGAAATTTATATCAATTACTCAGGTCTACTGTCCCTTGAAGCTGTGAAAAAATCAAACTTCTAAGCCAACGCAATCAAAAGATACAGCCGTTTATGCCGCAAATTTTCGACACTTGCAAGGGAATCAAAACCTACAGGGTGCTTCCCGTGAACTCAGAATCTTGAAATTTGGTACGAAGCAACGTCTTATAGCATAGATAAAGGAAAAATTACGAAAACCATAAATTTGCAAGGTTGTACGGAACCCTCGGTGCGCGAGTCCGACTCGCACTTGGCCGGTTTTTTTTTCTTTCTTATTTTATCACTAGCTTTTACCCGTGGCTTAACCCTCGCGGTGTAACCCTCTTAGGGGTTGAATTTTTCAAAATCCTTTCTTAGTGGATGCCTATACACTGTATAAGCTATCTATGTGCAAAATTTCAAATAACTAGACCTAGGTTTAGGCTGTGCGTAGATACATCACTAATCAGTCAGTCAGTTTATTATTTTATATATATAGGAGCAGTGATAGCCCGAACGGTTAAAGAGCCGGCCGAAAATCAGTGAGGCTCGGGTTCAAATTCTGGCATGTACAGTCAAGAGCACGCTAAGCTTGACACTTTGGACTTTGACCCGGCCCTGTATTCTATGGCGCGCAGTACAAATCAGAGCTCAGCTTAAACTGGTAGTGTCAAGCTTGACTTGCTCTTGACTGTACCAACGAGTTTTTCAAAACTTACGTACATATTTATCACTAGCTCGACGGTGAAGGAAAACATCGTGAGGAAACCCGCAGGTCTCAGAATTAATTCTGAGACATGTGTAGACAGACCCGGTCCGGCGATGGGTTAACCACCTACCACGTTTAGGGGTCCAATATATCTCGTGAAATGTGGGTATATCCAGTAATGGAATTCCTCTGCCTACCCCCTCGGGGATAAAAAAAGGCGTGAGATTATATTATTATTATTTTACTTTGCAGCTGGAGATGGGCAGAGTTTAGTTTAATTTGATTTGCGAAGGTTTCGGAATTTAATTTTTTAATTACATTTTGTGAAGGTGAAAGATTAAAATGTAATTTAATTATATGCAAATTTTCGTTACGAAAACATTGTGGCACGTTTTGTGTCTTAAGGTAATGTCTTGGAATTGCGGGAATTGGAAAAAATAAATGGTATATACCAGTATCATTGTTAATCATGAATCTTAAGATTCAATGATAAGAAACTAAACTAGATTAAATTAAGTATAAGAAAGAAACTGAACAAGCATAAAAAATATAAAAAGAGTAATTTCACGCCATTGTCCCACAGGGGTAGGTAATTTCAACTTTCTTATTACGGTTTATGAGATACAGCCCTCTGAAAGACAAACAGACGGACGTAAGGACAGTGGAGGCCTATTAATAGTTTCCCGTTGGCACCCTTAGGGTGCGAACCTTAAGAAGTTATAGATAGACTATCACTTGAATATTTCCCAATCAACCACTGTGAGATTCTCACGAAACTTTTTGCCTCGCACAGCCGATCTGTGGAACAAATTGTCGCCTGCCGTATTTCTGGACTAATACGACCTTCAAACCTTCAAGAAGAGAGCGTACTCCCACTTCAAAAACCGGCAACGCACTTGTGACTCTCGCGTTGCAGGTGTCCATGGGCAGCCTGTAGTCACTTACCATCAGGTGACCCGTTTGCTCGTTTCCCCCTACACTATAAAAAAAAATCGGTTGTCTGTAAAGTTGGTTTACTGACGGTAGTTGAACGTGACAACGTCATACTTTTTCGTAAATTCTGGTGGAATGGATTGTGCCTCTTTGTCGCTTGTTGCGCGCTCTCGCTTGCACTGTAACGCCGCATACGTCATACTTCTTCGTGCATGCAGCCGACTCAGTCGAATTATAAGACGTTGTCACGTCAAAAAAACTTCCTAACTAATACGTTGAAATTAGTTGCAGTCACTTTACAATTCGTATTTTAAGTGGAATCATTCCGGATAAGGATGCAGTGTGACTGTGTGAGATTCGCTTTAGTTGAAACTTAGAACATTCAGTTTCACAAGCGAAGTCACGCAAGTGTTATTTCGCAGCAATATCTGAAACGTTTAACCCACTCACTTGCATGTGGTCTATTCTGAACTATTCGCGAACTAAACTGAAACTTTAGCTCAAAGTGATTTGTGTTTAGATATTAAGTACTAGCTTTTGCCTGCGGATTTGTCACTACACTGAAGACCGACTTCGTCACTATTTCTTTTCTTTTTTTTTTTATAAGAAAAAGGGGGCAAACGATCACACGGGTCACCTGATGGTAAGTGACTACCGTCGCTCATGGACACCTGCAACTCAAAACTCAAGAGTCACAACTGCGTTGCCGGCCTTAGGAGGTGGGAATAGTGGGAGGGGGGAGGGGAGGGGAGGGGGGGGATTGGGGCCGCCGGTTACCTCACTCCCTCAACGAAATGCAATGCGAGCATTGCTTTACGCTGGTTACTATACTGAAGACCCATTTAAAAAAACCATAAAATTCCATTTCAATAACCATTTTAATACAATTCTTGTCCTGACAATTACCAACACAACAAGAACATTCATTCTCGAGTGATGATTTTTTTAGTTGCAGTAATTGATTTTTTAGGTACTAGCTTTTGTCAATTCGTCGCTAACGTCGTAATCGTCCTTTTTAACCGACTTCAAAAAGGAGGAGGTTATCAATTCGTCTGTATTTTTTTTTATGTTTGTTACCTCAGAACTTTCGACTAGGTGAACCGATTTGAATGATTCTTTTTTTATTTGAAAGCTGGTGCTTCCAGATTGGTTCCATTTTAATTTCGTCCAGTCCTGACAACGGCATCCATGAGAAAACCATATAAGTTAAAGATTGAAGTCGTTTTTTTTTACTATTTAGTGGTTACGCTATTCCGGCCTATAACTCTTCTCCTGGTGAAACATGTATCTACCTACCAGATTTTAAGTTAGACCTTCAACGATACAACTATGATAACTGCATTCAATTTCCTGAGATGAGACAGAAAAAATAATCGCAAAATTTACTTCTATTGCTACTAGCTATCTCCTAACCTACATAATCAACAAATACAGATCACTTTTGATCACTGGGGAAAGTTAAAAAAAAAATTTTTTTCATTTCTCTGGGCGGAAAGCGTCAACTTTCGGCCTGCTGCGCTTAGAGAAGTTGCCGCTTTCCGCCTCCGTCGAGCTGAAAAAAAGTAAACAAACCTCGGGAAGTACGCTTCGCCTCGGTCGAAAATTACATGTGATCTGATACATCCTTTATTTTTAGACAGGTAATTACAAAAACCCGTAATCTACTCTGATGACAATTATTTATACCTACTTATAGCCGTCCTATAGAACATACTTTCGGAGCTTATACAAGTCGTTCTCAACGTCTACTTACCTACTGAGACAATAAACCTTGACAAACAACACAATCTGGATAAAAGCCTATGCCTAAATATTTTCTCTTACAGAATTTCATGGCTGCCATCTACTGCATTAGACTAGACGGAGTGATCTGTAGTTGAATGTATAGTAATAAAATGCGAGGAATCATTCCTTAAAAAGATTATCTAAAAAAAAATTAATATATTTCAGAATTATAAATAAAGAATTATTAAAAAATATATGGAAAATATATAAAATATAATAATAAATATATAATAAAATATGGAAGCGCTCGTAGCCCTGCGGTGCCAGTGTGTTTGTAACGATCACACTGGTTAAGCAAAGTTGGGAGCGGTCAGTCAGTGGATGGGTGACCGCCTAGTGGCATTTATATTACGAGCGCTTCCGTGTTTCGGAAGGCACGTTAAATTGTTGGTCCCGGTTTTCGTTGTGTTACGCACAATGGAAGTCGTTAAGCCATGTCAGATACCCTTGGGTGGCTTGAAAAATTCTGACTGTTAAGTGGCCACTAGCTTAACACCATCTCCCAATCCGCAGTGGGCTCGCGTGGGAGATTATAGCCCATACTTCCTCATGTGTGAGGAAAGACCCTTAGCTCAGCAGTGGGCTGTTACGGGTTGATGATGATGATGATATGGAAAATGTTGACGTCATAATATGTACCTAGTACATTTTTATAATCGTTTTGATTTTTGACTGATGATAAAAGTATGTAATTGATTTGAACTCTCCGTTCTGTTAGGACTGATTCCTATATGAATAGGTTGCTCACTAATTCTATCAATTATGAGGAGTTATATTCATACTGCGGGCGATTCAAAATTGATCCGCTACGAGTGGCATACTTACTTCTTATATTAGCGTATTATTTAGGATACAAGAATGACAGCAAAAGTTGATACAGAACGAATAATAAAGAAGGAGACAGCTCTGTCAAGAGTTGCGCTTGAAATACGACTAAGTGAAAAATGCAAACATTGCGACTAAATAAAATTAGGTCAATTACCTACATTTGTCGACCTCATTTTCCACGCTCTAGTAACATATCTACGTCTTTTTAAACATAATACCTTTTTTCTTGTCAAATGTGGAGGACCATAAATAAAATATTACACTTACGCCTGATTTTCCCATGTAAAATTATAAAGACATATAAAAAAGGTAATGGTATGGAACCATCTATAGACGTGAGTCCAACTCGCACTTAGCCGGTTTCACTTTGTCTTACCTAACCGGAATGTAGTAAGAAATATTTCCCTAATTTGCACCAACTCCCGTAAGATTAGGTGTTTGAATTACTAAACTATCACCGCAGCAATTCGTCGGGAAACCCTAATGGGTTTAATAACAGCCCGCACAGACTTAATATACTTACATTAGACATCGCAATAAGCACTAAAGGCTGATTCATTCCTGTTTGCATTTAGCCAATCTTCATGGACGAGTTTAGAGTGCCTTATAAAATATTGACGTTTCTAAGTGTATGTAATAAATACCATTAGAAATAAATTATTTTTGATTTTGATTTAGTTTTTTTTTTTATTTCATGTTATACCGGGGCGTCCGGGGCACGGTCACAATCTATAGTATACTTTTGGTATGAAGCGCTGCCCCGGACGGGGCACGCCGTCGACATGTCGAGGCATATTGTTAGGATGATTCACCCCGGACGGGGCCCGGCCCGGACCCGCCCCGGTGTAACATGAATCACCCTTTACTTCCAAACGAAATCGTCAAAAGTTTGGAGGCGCGTAATAATTATTGGCTTAAATACGTAATAAGTACTTTGTTATTGGCTATTTTAAGGACAAATCTCAACACAATTACTATATTCAGGGAGTTCCGACTAGAGTAATTGCTTCAGTGCAAAACCGGTGATAAACTGTAAATTAGGAATAAAAAAATACCTATACCTACCGTAAATCTATTTAGTGATCTATTCATTTTCAAGCAATACGGCTATCACATGCAAATTCTTTTAGAATATTAAACAACTCTATATCATACACACCCTGTATTAGGGACGTGCATTCCCTTAAGTATTATTAACACCAACTCCCAATCCGCGGTGGGCTCGCGTAGGAAATTATAGCCCATACTTCCTCATGTGTGAGGAAAGACCCTTAGCTCAGCAGTGGGCTGTTACGGGTTGATATGATTCTCTTAAGTAGCTGTAAAGCCCAACCTTGATCGGTTTTTACTGCCTATGCGGTGTCTACGCAATGTTAAATTGTCTGTGCACTGGAACTCCATTACAAAGTTGGCGATTCGAGGTCGCCTTAAGTCCGTTGGGGGAATTATCTTGGATTCCTTATTACTTTAAAGATATTAAAATTGATCTTTTTGACAGTTTTGTTTTTAAGAGACACATTTGTGATATTACCACTCGACAAATCTACGCAGACTAGCGGCCCGCCCCGGCTTCGCACGGGTGGACATTTATTTTTTCAACAATTTGGGATGCACAAACAAATTTCTCCTAGCAACCCATAGTAAATTATCAAAAAAAAATGGACTTTGTATGGAGACTTTTAAAGAATATTTGTGCCAAGTTTCAAGTTGATAGACGTAAAAAACCCCTCTTCTCTATACCAACTTCATCCCATAATTTCATCCTTTTAGGGAATGATTTCAAAATAATACAAAAATACGTTTCTCATCATTTATTTTTAAGAGTATTCGTGATAAGTTTCAAGTTGATAGACGTAAAAAAACACACGTTTCCATACAATCTCCAACCCCGTTTCACCCGTGAGTTTTGAAAAATCGAGATATACCTACTTGTCTTGTTGTTTGTTTTGAGGAGTATTTTTACAAAATTTCGAATTGATACATCCAAAAATGAAGATATTCATGCAAACTTCAACCCCCAAGGGGATGAAACCCCTTGGTTTTCGATAAATCCTAGAACTAAAAAAAAAAAAGTTTATTTTCAAGAATATTTGTAAAAAGTTTAAAGTTGATACACGCAGAAATCACACTATCCCATACAAACTTTATCCCCCTCTTTCACCCCTTTAAGAGATGATTTTCAAAAAATCTAAAAACACGTGTCTCATCATTTATTTTTAAAAGTATTTGTGCCCAGTTTCAAGTTGATAAGACGTAAAAAATAACACGTCTCCATACAAACTCCAAACGCTACTTTCACCCCCTTAGGGGATGATTTTCGAAAATTCCTAAAACACGGGTCTCATGATTTATTTTTAAAAGTATTTGTGCCAAGTTTGAAGTTGATAGACGTAAAAAACAACACGTCTCCATACAAACTCCACTCCCCTGTTTCACCCCCTTAGGGAATGGTTTTTGAAAAATCCGGAAATATGTGTCTTGTTGTTTGTTTTGAGGAGTATTTTTACAAAGTTTCGAATTAATACACCCAAAAATGAAGGTTTTCCATACAAACTTCATCCCCTACTTTCACCCCCTTGGAGGATGGTTTTCAAAAAATCCTAGAACTAATATTTCATAGTGTGTTTTGAAGAGTATTTGTACCAAGTTTAAAGTTGATACACGCAGAAATCACACTATCCCATACAAACTTCAACCCCCTCTTTCACCCCCTTAAGGGTTGAATTTCGTAAAATCCTTTCTTAGCGAGCATCTACACTATAAACGTAACCTACACACAAAATTTCATGTTTCTATGTTCAGCGGTTTGGGCTGGGCCTTGATTTTTAGATTTAGCTTCTCCTTTTATGATCTTTTACTAAGCTACACTTAGTTACAACAACATTTTAAAAAAACTTCTCAAACCGAACTGATTCTATTTTGATTCCGTACAAATGTAATTGAATAAGGAAGTAGAAGATTTCTTGTTGTCTATGAGTTTGTGTGATGTTCCTCTTATACATAATAGTCCTAAAATTATTGATTTAAATACACACACCGGCACAATTAGCGGAACAGAAAAAAAAAGGAGAAAAAAGAGGGAATTTAGAACAATGAATGTAATTTTTAAACAATATATTATTTAAAATGAAACAACAAATAAATTAACATGTTTTGACATTCATTTGTAACACCATACTTAAAATTTTATAAAAATAAAAATTAAATTATACAAAATGCATTTTTCTTCGATTTTTAATTATAGAGAAACAGCAGAAAATTCAAGATTTTCCAAAGTTTAACAACAATTTCAATGACTGTTCAATATCGAGTGTTTCCTCCTCGTGCTCTGATGAGGGTTTCCATCCGTCTGGGCATGCTGCGGATGATGTTATCAATGGTTTCTTGGGGCAACCTCTGCCATTCTTCAAGTAATGCGTTTCGCAACTCGTTGAGATTATTGGGAGGGGGCATTCTTGACTTTACACTCCTCTTTAGCAAGTCCCAGACGTGTTCTATAGGGTTCATATCGGGGGACCGTGCTGGCCACTCCATCACCGTTATACCAACATGGTTTAGGTATGTCTGTACTGTGCGAGCACTGTGAGCCCGAGCATTATCCTGCATTAGAATGAAGTTGTTACCAATAAAGGGGGCAAATGGCACAACATGTTCTTCTAAAATCTCCCTGATATACCGATCAGCATTCAGATTCCCGCCATCGACCACTACTAACTCCGTACGAGCTCCTAAACATATTCCTCCCCAGACCATAATTGAACCGCCGCCATATGCAACTGTATTTTCAAAATTAGACTGGATATACCGTTCTCCTTTGCGTCTCCATACTCGCTGCCTTCCATCAATTTGATTTAACATAACTCTGCATTCATCAGTAAAAAGAACCTGTCCCCAGTCGTCGAAGTCCCAATCACGATGTTCACGACCAAAGTGTAGACGGTTTGTGCGATGATGTCTCTCAAGTTTTGGGGCTTTGGCGGGCACATACGAGCCTATACCCACTTCTTCGAATCTTCTACGAACTGTCCGCTCACTCATCCTTACTGCTCGTACCTCTTCCAGTAAATTTCGAGCCTGCACCGCCGTTAGTCTCGTGTTCCGTCGGACTTGAAGTTGGAGAAAACGGTCATCCCTCCTTGAAGTACACCTTTTCCGGCCTTGTCCTCTCCTTCTCACTAGAGCATTCGTCAATCTGTATCGTTGGATGCTACGATAAATCGTTGATAACGATCGACGAAGGCTTCTGGCAATCGATCTGTAGGTTTGACCATTTCTCCTCATTTGATCTGCCCTAATGATTTCTGATGGCGTTAAATCAGGCATAATTAGATGCTCGTAAATTATCAATATGCGAAAAAACTCAAAAGCCTCAAAAACTGCAATTCAAAGCTTTTCAAATGGAATTCACGAACCTTCTAAAAACGGACAAGCGGTGGAAAAAATGAATCAATGAAAATTAAAACAAAAGAATGAAAAAAAGGGCAGTCGCTTAGTATTCCATTTTTAAATTAAAAATAAAATTTAAAAAAAGCTTGTTTAGCCGGCCAGTAACACGCAAAAATGCGTAAATACTCCCTTTTTTTTCTGTTCCGCTAATTGTGCCGGTGTGTGTATAAGTAATGTTTAAAGTTACACAAAAAAAATTGAATTGGACATCATTTTGCCTCCTTAAAGTCGGTGAATTTAAGGGTCAACACTTTCCACACATCTCGTACTCGACATTTGCGAAGAGTCGGTCTAATCAAGCAGGCCGCACGATATTAGGCCAATTCCAAGAGTAGGCCAATCTCCTACGGCCAATTAGAGGCCACCCATAACGCTTGAGAGACCATTGCCTTCGAACTCCGGTACAATGGCTAACCACTACGTCGTTAAGCTTCGTCTTTCTTTGACGAAACTTTCAGCGATTTTCTTGTAAAACCTACTCAATATTTATTAAGGACTCCTTTGGATATATTTTTTTTGTTCGTACATATATAAATTAATTATTACCCAAAAAAGTATCTGCGATTAAGCTGAGAAGCTAAGGCCTGTATTACACATGATCGTGATCATAAAACTCCGCATGAACACTGTCAGTGGGACTTTGGAAGAAAAACATTCTCATTTCATCTCTCCGGGCGGAAAGCGGCAAATTTCGGCCCGCAGCGCTAAACAAAGTTGTCGCTTTCCGCCTCCGTCGATAAGAAACAAAGTATAGACACCTCTGTGCTCGGCCTAGTGCGTCCTGGCCAGTTGACAAACCCGGATAAAAACTCGAGTTCGTAGAAAGAAAAATACAACAGCCGGCGGTATTTTTGTTCCCTTAAATATTGCCCCAAAAAGTTTTATCTCACAAATCGACTTTTACATTTAGCAGCATACTGGTACTTCCATCGAGCTAATGGGTTTTCAAAGAACCATTTCCTTGTGAAAATTATTTGACAAGCAATAAGGCGGCCTATAAAACAAATAAACGCCTAACTTTGCTGCCATAATGTCCATCATTTTTGTTCGTCTGAACCTTTTCCCGTCTCAAATATTTGGGGTTGGAACGGGCGTATAAGGGAATACAATTCCTCGTCATAAGAACACCCACTGGACTTAATAACCTTAAAATGCTGGAAACTCTTGAAAGGAAAAATCGTATCCTTTTGACAATTTGTTCAATAATATTTTTTAAATTTTATCATCTTTTTTGTTGTCTAGATAAGTTAGGCTATTGCTATACCTGAAACAGCCTGCAAATCTGTCATTGTATTTTATGTGACCGTCGTTGCAGTTAATAATACTAATACCTACCTTCACGAATATATCACCGAAAAGTTAAGTGTATGCAATACATCTTCTCAAATGGGACATTTAGGGTCTTATCACACAAAGTTGGCATACAAAACATCACGATAGCCGTGCCGTGGGACTATGTAGAACTCGAATAAAGAGCAGCAAATTCTTCGCTTGTAGGTAAGTTATAACGGTATGTTTTGGAACGGGGTAGGTACGATATTTTCTTATCGACCAACTAGGCCATGATGAACTGAAGATGAGGTGAAACTTCTGTGGCTCCAAAGAATTTGAGGTAAGTGAATGTTACTGAAATGTCTGACCCTTATATTATGTTATATTAAAAAATACAATTACAAATTGGGGAGGTCTTGGTATTTTGAAGATTGACCAAATAAATTTAGAACTTTGGGATAGCTAAGACATTTCATTAATGAATTTTTTTATTATAAGAACATCCTGTAAGCCTTCTTTTATATTTTTCCGTGGAAATGAGATATTTTTCTGGAGAAAATTCTAAGTTACTCCACAACCAATTTCAAAATCCGTCCAGTAGTTTTTGCGTGTTGCGTGCACAGACAGTTAGACAAAAATGGAAAAAAAATGTGTTTTCATATTTAAATCGATAACTATGTCCAGTCTACACTACCCCAAAAATTGACAAAAAATATTTCATGTACACACACGGTATGGTTACAGTTTTATAATATGTATGTATAGATTACAGATCAAGAACATTCTTTAAATAGGAACCGTATGGAACGGTACAAAAGGCTGGCTGTATTTCGAATCTGGGTAGAATTTCAATATATTTTTTGCTAAAATCGTTCCTTTCCGAAATTTCCTTAAATTTGAACTTAATTTAAATGAATTACTTATACCGTTTGGAGAAAGAAAAACTTAAAATAACATTCTAGAAGTTTAAAATTTGTGTCCTGTGCACATGGAGCGGTGGTTGCTGCAGCGGGCAGAATGATAGCGCATTGCTTATGCATGATGTTGGTAACTTACGTAGCGGGCAGAATGGGCCGACCTGATGCCAATTTATGTTGGAATTTCGAGTTTAATAAACTTTAGATATGAGAAAAAACTTCGCTGGCCCAATGTAGTCCGATCATAATAGTATATTTTATATCGAGGGACTAAACGAAGCCATTATATACCAGAGGTGGTTTGACTGCCGAGCTTGCGAGGGAGTCATGAAACCGAGGGTATATTAAGTTGGCGTTTAGTCTCGAGGTGCAAACTGTACTTTTCACTTTGAGTGCGAGAAAAATTGTCAATTTAGTACAAATTTATTTAAAACCCAACAAATTTACACTCGACAAAAATTCAGAAATTTTCACATGTCACAGATTAACAAAGAGATTTAAATCTCTTTGTAGGTAAACAATTTAAAACACATGGCGCCACCTTCTTCGCGGAAAAACCATGGAACTAAAACTCTTCACATTTTCGCAATGAAGATGGTCCACACTCTACAGATATTTACTGGCTGTTTGAGGTTGTCTTTTTCTCATTAAGGAAATTAAAAAAAAATACTTTATACTCCCTAGGGACTAAAGTGGTCACTTTAGTCCCGCTTCGTAGGGCTATATTGGCGTACTTTTAGAGCATGAGAAGTGAAAAAAGATTTTTTTTAATAGTAAAGAGGGCAAACGAGCAGACGGGTCACCTGATGGTAAGTGACTAAACCCTCGCCCATGGACAACTGCACCTCGAGAGTCACGAGTGCGTTGCCGAAAGTATTATAGAGATAAGGTTTGATGAGTTTCTTGTCCCGCTTCTTCTCCTCAACTATACCTATATACCGAGGCGGTGGAGTCGCAATGACTTTCAATGAAAGGACTTATAAGCCCCTATATTAAAAAAAACTTTTGAGTCTGACTTTGACTTTGGTACTTACGTTAATGGTCTTATAAAAACTGGATAACCAAAGAAAAATATACTACAAAAAGCAAAAGACTTCGAAATGAATCTGTCATTGCTCAAAGTTGTTGTTTCGCAACGGAATCGCAAATAAACGATCGGAGCCTACGATTACTTTTGTATTCACAGCAAAATGTAATGTAAGGTAAATGTAAAACAAGGTTATCGTGTACGGGACTCGGTAAATTGCTACCGTCGTATATCACGGCGAGATATGGAAGAGCAATATCTACAAACTTCGCTGGGTAACGTCTTAAATTGGATACGTAGAAGGAAAACAAATTGTAGGTAGGTACTAGTCAAAGTTTACGTGGTGTTATAAAATGCTAGGAATGTAACAGGAGTGCGATTTTTGAATCTCACTGGTGATATTAAAATCACCGGTGACTAAAATTATCACCGATGACTTTTATGTCACCATTTTCCAAAAGCCGTATTTTTGAAAGGCACACGCTGTTTTCAATAAATCGTCTCAATCACAAATTATCTCAATCGCATGGTGATTTCAATTACGAGTGGGTGGGGGCACTCGTAAATCGATATAATAGGTATGACAAATGTAAGTCACCGATGAGTTTCAAAAATACGAACTTTCGGAAATCACTCACATCGGTGAGAATTAGTCACTTGGTGAGATTTAAAAATCGACCCCCAGGGCGAGAAGTAATGTTCACCTGAGACTGACCATCTTAGGACCCTTTCTTACGGGACGGGGCTACACACGGCTATTTTATTATTTTATTCAAAGGTTCTGCCAACAGGTGCATATAAGAATGTTGCTATACTACATACAAAAATAAAAATATTTAGAGATGTAGCTCCAATTATAGGCAATCACAGCCTGCGCAGATATCTTGCAATTATTTTAAGAATTCTTGTTATAAATGACTAGCTTTACCCGCGTCTTCGCTCGCGCACGTTTATTTCACCCCCTTAGTTGTTGAATTTTGTAAAATCCTTTCTTAGTGTAGAGTGTAGTAGATATATCAGAAATCAGTTTATCATTTTATATACTTAATATATATGTCGAAGATAGACGTGGGAGCCACCACCAAGTGATTCGGACTTAAATTTAAATTTCGTCTTTTGTGTCGTGTAATAACTTCCTAGATCTGGACAATGAAATCTATATCTATACATATAATAAAACTCTAACGGGGCCGTGTCTGTACATGAAATATTTTTTGATTTTAACGGTAGTGTATATAGTTATCGATATAGATACCGAAACACCAATTTTTGAAATTTTTGTCTGTATGTCTGTCTGTCTGGTTGTGCACGCATCACTCAAAAACTACTGAACGGATTTTTATGAAATATGGTATGGAGATAACTGAGTACCCGGATCAACATCTAGGGTACTTTTTATTCCAGGAAAATATCTCATTCCCACGGGAAAATACTTACTACTAAGAAACGATAACACCTAGAAACTTAAAAAATGTATGTAGGTGTCTCATATGTCGTAGAAAACCGGTATGAAGGGATTTTCGAAAATTCCCACGGGAATGGGAATCAACGGAATCCGCGCGGGAAATGCCGCTGGGCACCCGCTATATTGAATACTAGCGGACGCCCAGCGGCGTTGCCCGCGCGGATTCCGTTTATTCCCGTTCCCGTGGGAATTTCCAAAAATCCCTTCATAGTGGTTCGGTGGTGGACATATCAGACACCTTCATACCATTTTTCAAGTTTCTAGGTGTTATCGTTTCGGAGTAGTACGTATTTCTCTTTTTAACCAGTTTTTATATTTTCCCGTGGGAATGAGATATTTTCCTGGAATAAAAAGTACCCTAGATGTTGACCCGGGTACTCAGTTATCTCCATACCAAATTTCATCAAAATCCGTCCAGTAGTTTTTGAGTGATGCGTGCACAACCAGACAGACAGACAGACAGACAGACAGACAGACAAAAATTCCAAAAATTGGTGTTTCGGTATCTATATCGATAACTATATACACTACCGTTAAAATTTTCAAAAAATATTTAATGTACAGACACGGCCCCGTTAGAGTTTTATTATATGTATAGATATCTATGTTCGTGGATCGAGTGGTCGCGACATATCATTGGGTATTATCTATATATTATACCTAGGCAGAGTATGAAATCAATAATATTTAATTACCATGTTTTAGGCATTATATATATTTCATAGAATACCGGATAATACAGATTGCCGGTAACATATACATTTCAGCCCCCTTAGCCAAGTGGCATTGCACAATCTAATCGAATGTTCTTTCATATTGACAAGTATGGGATTGACATAGGGGAGACCGGGGCAAAACGGGCTACCTAAGGAAAAAAAAATCATATAAAGGAAATTGAATTGTTTAATGAACTAACTTTTACATAGATAGCAACATTTACTAATCAACTTTATATAATTAACTTGTTTTGCTCTCTAAATCACATACTTTTTTGGTTATTAGAAAAAACAATAAGAAAATGAATTTACCCATCTTGCCCCATAACTCGGGGCATAATGGGAAATTGCACGGGGCAAAAAGAGTACATATCTTCCTTTGATATTGCTATGAGGTTTGCAGGAGAAACCATAAACGTGGCATTTGATATTTTTTCTCCGGAGTTTTTTCGGTCACAGGAACCTTGACCTCAAAGAGGTCTCCTCTAAAATAGTTGAAGTTTAAGGTTTAGACTGAGATGCCTATTCAGTGGATGCTGAATTTTGTGTAAAGTGAAAAGTGGGTATCTTCAGAAATGAAATACCTCTGTCTACCCTCTTGGGGATAAAAGGCGTGATATTACTCATTTATTTCTTTATTTTTACAAAATATTTTACACATTTCGCAAAAACCGGGCAAAACATGATATCCTGTTATGCCCCGACCATTTTGCCCCAACGGATAATTTTTTGTAATAATACCAAGCATTCCTAACCTTAAGTTGAGTAGGTTATAAACAGCGCCTCATAAAAAACATTTGATATTGTATTGCTGTGTTAAGTTTAAAAATATTGTCAAAACATGCTTAATTACTTCATAACACATTGATATTTGTCGTAAACTTTCGTAATATTATTCAGAATATTAAGTTTGTTCACGCAGAGCAGCCAAAACAAGCAGCAACACATTTGTTTCCACTGACCCACAAAGCGCGACTGAATTTCGTACTATTGGTGCTGCCGGAGCTCATATATCGTGCATAGCTCACGCACACCAGCACATTTCCTGTCCTGCCCCGAACCTCATCTTGCCCCGGTCTCCCCTAAGCACTTCATCACGAGCGCTAACGCTAATGTCAATCCCATACATGACAATCTATAAGAACATTCGATTAGATTGTGCAATGCCACTTGGCTAGGGGCAGGTCAACCCACAATAAGCGGGAAAAATGGCAAAGCTTTCACAAATAGTCACGATTTGAAACGAAAATTTAAATAAATTAATAATCTCACGCCTTTCATCCCCGAGGGGGTAGGCAGAGGTATTCCATTACTGGATATACCCACATTTCACGAGATACATTGGACCCCTAAACGTGATAGGTGGTGAGCCGCAGGTCTCAAAATTAATTTTGAGACCTTGTGGGTTTCCTCACGATGTTTGCCTTTACCGTCGAGCTAGTGATAAATATGTACGTAACTTTCTGAAAAACTCATTGGTAGGTACATGCCAGGATTCGAACCCGAGCCTCACTGTTTCCGGCCGGATCTTTAACCGTAAGGGCTATCACTGCTCTTTTAACGAAAATTTTTGCATCTTAAATGGAACTTTTGGATCGCACCCGCTTTCTGTTTGACAGGTTGCGTACAAACTCAAATCCCGTCTCGGATCGCGACCGGTTTCCCACCTTTCCTCCTCTGTGTGCGTTGTGATTTTCTTTCTGTTTAACATAATTGTTAAGAAGGTATGTTGACTCTAAATACATTTTTGTTATACGAGTACCTATTAGGTACTTACTAGTTGAAAAGCGGTGTCAAACGGTCAAACATAAAATTAGGTCTCCAGTTTGCTGGACACTTAGAACCAACCCTTTTAATGTGGTAATTAGGAAAACATACCTACTCTCATTCGGAGCATACTTTTCCTCCTTAAAATACAAAATTGAACGATTATAAAATCCCTTGAGTTACATTAATTTCGTAATATATCACATGAATGAATGGCTATTGCCCCATGTCAGGCAGCCACTAAAACAATGACCAACCCAGCCAGGGAACATCGAAAGATTATACCCAAAGACAACGTAATAATACTTAGACACCGCGAGGTACGTAGGCGCTCACCCGGCTTAGGCTCGATAGTGACTTAAGAGATATTTCTGTTAGCGCATGGCCTCCAGTCAAGCAGCGTTCCACCGGTCACCAAGGACAATAGATAATACTATAGTATCTCGTTTTTTATGCTTGACTGACTATTAAAACGAGAAATCTCATCTTCTGAGTCCGTCTAGCTAGGACTATATATTCAAATATATTGTAGAATAGAATATTTTTTTATTTGCGTCAAACATGGTGGTACAGATAAAAAAAATCCGTTTTGGCAGTACATACATATTTTGCAGTTATTAAAAGGCATGCAAAAAACGTATACATAATGGACACACTTATTTCATTTTAAAATTTATATCATTCGCACGGCGTAATACTTAAAAAAGTCATGACAACATTGTCGCATGGAGATCATACATTTAAAATAGACTTGTAGATAATATTAAAATATTTTTACTACTAAGTATACCTACTATGCATTGGCTTGTATTTGAAATATCCAATCTTAGTTCCAAATAACTCTTAACGTGCCGATCTTAACATGCCGTAGGTATGCCTTCCACGCATGCCACCGTCTTTTTACAATTTAATTTTCGAATAAACTTTGATTAAGGTGAAGTCTATATTGTTGACTTGTCCGTGATTATGCCACACCCGACGAACCGGAATAATCCGGTATAAACCAGCTCTCGAACCCTTCGAACCGTAAGTAACGCGGCTGACACCTCGACCGCAATTTAGAAGTCCCAACTTCCGGCACTTAAAACTTTCTCCCGGATAGGAGATATATTGTTCAGCTAACAAAACTGATATAAATTTCGTGAAATTTGACGAAATTAGGTCTCTTTGAAGACTGGAGTGTTTGAAATATGAAGTATTTAAAGCAGTCCTGTGTCTAAGGATGATAATAATGTCCGGGGTATATCAAGTTGAATAACAATAAAATTATGATTAAGATACTGATATGATAGTTATAATAACAAAATTTCTGTGACTTTTTTGAATTTTTCATATCAGATATTTCATTTCCAGTGATTGTGTGATTTTTCATATTAATTTAAATCCTTAGCAATTTCAAAAATTTGTTAATTCTTCAAAAGAAAATGATTCTAACCATACCCTTCCCTACTACATACCCAGTAGTATTCGTAATCATGAAACTACGTCATTATGTAGCATAGAGATATCAAAATGAGGGCAAATTACACAGAATTTCTAAACAGAAATCAAAGAAATCTATACTTACCATTTTGCTAAAGACCGAACGATGATTAGGAAAATTTATTCAAATTACTTTGTGATTGGATTATTATCCTATAGCGATTCATAGTAAGGATTACCTAGTTATTTTTTCAAACCAAACTGATACTATTGGTTATAAATAAAGACACATTTTTTAAAGTTTGATTTAATAATGTAAAAATATAATTTAAGAAAATAAAATAGTTATTTGCAAGGCTGTTAAGTTGGTATTTGGCCTGATAACCTACTTGTGTTGAATGAAACCTGAGCAAGCGAAGTATTCTAGGATATTATAATCTCATAGAAAACGTTAGTTTAAAAAAAACAGTTTAAATACAAAGAGATTTGTCCTAGTTCAATATCTTTGGTTAACTATTACATTTTTTTTTCATTCAATGACATTAATAATATTTCTTAAAATTGAACTAGATGGCGCTGATCAACATTGGGAATTAGAAATTGGCAACACTGATGTGTCGCTTTACGTGACACTTCCGTCCGTCATGTCATGTGCATTTTCGCAGATGAAGGAGACTGAGTTTTTGTTTATCGTGGATTCGGATCTTTTGTTGTAACACAAACCACTTGTAAACAATGTACAAACATAACAATAAATAAAATACAAGGCAATGAGTACGTAACCTTATTTTGATAAAAAGTCAGATTGTTTTTTTTTGTTTGACAAATTCTTGCGACCATAGATTAGGTAAAAAAAAACCCAAGGCTTATCAGCACCATCTATTGACACCTTTGAATACTCAAGTGACAGCTGTCACCGAAAACGCCTCATTGTCGTGCTGGTCAGTACGATTCTTCTAAAAAGAAGTATGCACACTTTCATGTGTAAGTATTTAATTTGGGTAATGCCCTTTATGCCGACTTTCCCATTTTGCCGACTTTTTTGTAAAGTCATACATATTTTACCGATATGTCGACTTTTCATGTTTTATTGACTTTTGTGATTTTATGCCGACTTTTAAATATTTCAATGCCATTTTTCCCTTTTTGACAACTTTATAGAATTTGGGAATTAAGAGTTTTCTTTTGCCGATTTTAATACAGTCACGTTCATAACATTTTATCGACTTCGATATTCTACTCGTATACCTACAGAACACGATTTTCATATTAAATTTTATGTTAAATGCAATAAAGGGGTATTTCCTATATCTTTTTACAAGACTAATTAACAATAAAAAAATAAAATAAAATCTTACTGTTTAAAAGTTATTTGCATTAAACTGAGTATTTAAACTGGTAATTGGGAGTCGTACTCGCGCACGAAGAGTTCCGTACCAATATCTATAAAAACGGCAAAAAAATCACGTTTGTTGTATAAATATTTTTTTAATTATATTTTTTAGTATTTGTTGTAATAGCGGCAACAGAAATACATACACACCTGTCAAAATTTCAACTGTCTTACTACTTATCACGGTTCATGAGATACAGCCTGGTGACAGATGGACGGACAGCGGAGTCTTAGTAATAGGGTCCCGTTTTACCCTTTGGGTACAGAACCCTTAAAAATGAAACAAACGAAACTAAATTTACTCAACTGTTGAAAGAAATACTTACTTAAAAGATTTGATTTGAAAAAAAAGGTGCTTCCGAAGTCCCTAGGTATTTAAATGCCAAAAATAATTATTTTGGTGAATATAGCTGTACAATTACAAAACCTACAAGTTTGTGTATGATTCCGAATCGCACTTGGCCTGTTATTTTATTTTTTGATAGGTACCTAGAGTTATTTTTTTAAATACCTTGGACCATGCCTATAGTTTACTTTTGCAATTAAATATTGCACACGACTGTACAAATAGTCGGCATAACGGTAACAAAACTAAACTGTTTTGTTGTTTTCGGCATAATAATATTACAATTAAGAAAAGTCGTAAAAGTCGGCGGTAAGGGAAAGTATACAAAAGGGTTCAAAGGCGTTAAAATTTAATAAGACGGCATAACGGCAATAGAAGTATGACTTTACAAATAAGTCGGCAAAATGGGAAAGTCGGCAAAAAGGGCATTACCCATTTATTTTCAGTGGGCTGGCAGAAAGGTTCGAAGGCCATTAATTTAATGATCTGTGGGTTCGAATTTAAAAAAACCCTTTCCACTTGCACACAAATGCACTTTTGCACTCAAATTTCGTATGACAACCGTTTTTTTTTCCAAGCTTGTGAGCTGAAAGGATATTATTTATTTTTGCACTGTGACATCATTGGGAGTTCAAGTGGAAATACAAATTTTCTTAAAAATAAGCACATTCTCATAATAATATTATGACACTAAAGTTTAGAAATCTAATATCTGGATTATTGTTCCTCTGCATACCTACCTAATTAATGGGTTGTTAGTAATTAGCCGACTGCACCAGGGAGGGTCATGTTTCGTAAACGTATAACACGAAGAAAAATAAAAACTGCTTATAACGAGTATTCAAAGAGGTAGAAAGAAAATCATTAGAGAGAAACTTTTTCTTTAAACGTCTCTTTGCGAGTAATATTATCAGAAATTAAAATTTGTCACAACAGATGTACATAGGTACATCACTTTGTTGGCTAAATGAAAACGTCCTATCAAAATGGCGTCGCTGAAAATAATGTTGGAAATATAAAACCAAAACGAAGCTAGCACTGTTGGCGGGTCCCAGCCTTTGCATAAGAAATGCAATATCGCTTGCTTGTCCGTTTTTATTCCATTTGTGTGAATATTATTTTAGTAAACGATATACTGGCCAAGTTTTACTATAAAAGGTTGGAACAAGGCAACGTAGTATATATATAAATAATATCTCCATGGTTGTACTGTATAATTACAAAAATAATGAAGTATAATATGTAGTATAATCGCTTAGCCATTATTAAAATATTATATTAAAGCTAACTTTTAATAATAACTCAAACCATGTGTTTTCTAAGAACATTACAAACGGTAATTAGATCACAAAAGAGACTTTAATACAGGAAACCAAAAAGATTATCTAGGACTTTTTGAATAGGTTTTGGCGTTGATTTAAGGTTATTTACAAAGACGTTTAAAGAAAAAGTTTGAGAATGATTTTCTTCCAACCTCTTTGGTTATTTAATTTTGGATTACAAAAAATTATGATTTCTGTACAAACCTTCATGAATTTTTAAAAAGTTTTTTCTACTTTTTACTTGCGTATAAGAAAATCCTGTGCAAAATTTCATTCTTCCAGACCCAACTTAGACCCGGCTTAGGTTGAGCGTTGTTGTGTTAGAGTTTTATTAAGCATAATATTAAGTGGATTTTCCGTTCGAGTTTTTTTATAACCTATTTTCCTAGGTCCTCTGCCAGCCTTATGCATAATATACTGCTACTAGAGCTCCAAACGACGCCATATTGTGTGGAACGCCGTGAAATTGCTCGGATATTGGATTTTCAATCTTTCAGGTGTTCAAATACAGTTCTTTTGTAATAATAATGAAAGACTGGTCGCGTCGAAATATTAATCGTTATTTTCTTTTCTCTGCCGTATAAAGGGGCGACGTGTGTGAATTCTTTCATGACCATTTTATGAGTTTCTTTTGTGTTAATCAAGCTCACGTTAAACGTTGCGTGTTTAATGCTTAATAGAGTTTATTTTAGGTCAGTTTTAACGGTAGTATACGTTATAATTTCTTATAGCTCTGTAAAAGATGAAAAAAAATTTCCCTTAAATTTTTTGCAATGTATAAAATAACTAGCGACCCGCCCCGGCTTCGCACGGGTGCAATGCTAACACTAAAACCTTCCTTTTGAATCACTCTATCTATTAAAAAAAAATTGCATCAAAATCTGTTGCGTAGTTTTAAAGATTTAAGCATACATAGGGACATAGGGATATAGGGACAGAGAAAGCGACTTTGTTTTATACTATGTAGTGATGATGCGAGGGCTACAAATAAGTTTTTTAAAAAATTATCACTAGCCTAGATTCTAATTCGGACCCAAAAGGCGACGAGAGACTAGTACCTAGATCAAAAGTTTTTTGTTGTTTTATGAATGATTATCGTCAAATTATACTTCCCGTCATTATTAATAATAATAAATTAAATTTCTATTTCTATTGATATCTAAGCCTAAACCGCTGGGTCTAGAGACTTGAAATTTTGCACATAGATAGCTTATACAGTGTAGGCATCCACTAAGAAAGAATTTTGCAAAATTCAACCCCTAAGGGGGTGAAATAAATGTGCGTATAAGCTTAATGAAACTAAAACTAAAAACCTTAAATAATATAAGTAAAATAATAACTCAAAATATATTATTAAAAGGAGTCCTTTTATGCAAGGTTCCAAAGATACCTACTGGCAGCGTTCCCCCTTTGAATAGCTAGACTAATTCTTTGTCCGAGGTAGCTGCCAGCTCTTCGGTCTCCTGTGATGTCGACTAATCTTTTTGCTGTATCCTTAAAAAGTTTTATAGCGCCATCGCCGCCATCCCATAATAAATTGTGGGACACAATTTACACACGGTTATTTAGTCTCAAACTACACAGAGCCTGTACTTTACTATGGATACTAAACAACTGATAAATATACTTAAATAATTTTTAAACACCCGGACTAATGCACACAGATGGTGGCCGTGAGCAGGGATCGAACTTGCGACCTCCGACTCAGAAGGCAGTGTCACTACCAACTGAGCCAACAGATTACAAAAACTCACTTCGCTGGAGACTTTGTATCTCTAAGGTTTCCATTTCCGTAATATTTCCATCCATTTCAGTAACAGAATCTGAATGAAACATTATAAATGTAAGTAATCTAATAAATGACAAAATATAGGAGCGAATATTGTTATAAATCACCATTGTTTCGTGAGAAATAAAAGGCAGAAACCAATAACGCCTCCTTATTTATTTTCGGGAAAACTTCTTAGAAATGGCGTCTTGAGTAAACGGAAGTTGTGGCCACTTCTTACAATATATGATTAAGTGCAAATTGATTGGTTTGATTTTGGGGAGGAAATGTAATAAAATACCCCAGTAAAATACGGGGGGAAAATTCAGAAAATATTTTTCTTCCGTTTGTCGAACACAAATTAAATAGAGTAAGAAAAATATATAAGTAATAATTCTTTCTAATCCCAATAATAGTGTTCATCGACATGTGCTAAATGTGAATAACTCATTGAAAAACTCATTGGTACGTACCAGGATTCGAACCAGAGCCTCATTGATTATCATCATGTGAAGCAGGCTCTGTAAGGCTATCACTGCTTTAATCAACATGATTGTAGTAAATACTTAACGCTCACAAAAATGTAAAAGAACAACGAACAATGCTATGCAACTTGCACGTCACGTGGACAGTTAATTTATAGCTAACAAGCCCCGCGGGACTTTTTTGCGGGATTCCGAACCCCGGGATAATCGAGTGTCGTGAAAAAATACTGATTGCATTTTACTGGTTTCAGTTTGCCAATTGAATTTGGAATATTGTATTCCAGAAAGAGATTTAGTTAGTAGTTAGGTATTTTTATTTTACGTGAAACGGTATTCGGAATTTAATTAAAGTTCAGTGAAGATATGAAAATTTATGTGACTAAATTATGGAAATTCTTTTACTTTATATTCTGTATTTTAATATAATTAGATATTGTATTATCTTTAGATACGATGACTTTTAGCGAGTGTGTTTTTATGTAAATGCTGTATTATTGTATTCAATTTCAATACAAAGTTATGATGGATGTTTTCATAGGAAATGATGATGAGATTATGATAATAAGGATGACCATTGAATTGCTATACCGTTATAATTGCTGCTTGCTGTCAGTGTGTTTGTAACGATCACACTGGTTAAGCAAAGTTGGGCGCGGTCAGTCAGTTAATGGGTGAACGATAGTGACGTATTCGAGCGCTTCCTGGTTTCTTGGCGCGAACATCTTCACAACAACAATGTTGTCCGCGCTGCGGGTCTGTGTTTAGAAAAATATGAGCATAATGTCGGACAAGGTACAGGTAATGCAGGTATGGAGAGAGGAGTTTCTTGCCCCGCTTCTTCTCCTCAACCATACATGCTGAAGCGGTGGAGTTGAAATGACGTTCAATAAGTGGACTTGTAAGTTCCTACTTTGAATAAAACATTTTGACTTTGACTTTTGACTTTTATGAATTAAAGCATTACTTAAAAATATGAATCAGTCTATTAAAATCCAACATTTTCCTTAAGTTTGCCGTATGTACTTAATTTCTTCCCAGAATTTGATCCTTATTAGCGACACTATCTATAATGGTGTAATAATATAGGATATGTTAATTTTTCAAAATCAACGTGTACAATACCACAAGCCAAGTACAAAAGCATCGTAAAACACTACACAGTAATTTTCAAAGAAATTGTTCGCTCTGTACGAACAAAAAAGCTGAAGAGTGATTGCGCTCCTGCGAAAGCAACGACTCGGAACACGGAAGAGGTGGCTTGACAAATTAAACGGTAAAAGTAATGGCTTGAACATGGCTTGAAGAATCGAGAACATCAAGCGAGTGGATTCGACTTTGTCTTTTAATTAAGCAATTAAGAATCCAGGTAGATAACCTTACATTTTCACTCGGCTTTAAGGTTGCGTCTTACTAGTCGCTATGGTCATTTTATCCTGTTGTTTTGTGGACCCAATATTAGTACCTACAACAGCGGACCCCTCTGACTTCGTTAACCGCTGACCCGTATTTTATTTACACAATGGGTTCGATTGTGCTGTTATTTTAGTTTACTCCTGTCATTTTCTTTCTCTTAGTAGGTAAAGAAAAGAGATATTTAGTCTTGTCAAATAAAATTTAGTCCTGTCAACTAAGACATATCATAACGTGTTTAGTGCATAAGTAAAGAAATCACGAGTAAAATACAATATCATCTATCCCTTTTATTTTTGGAGGTAAGACAAAGACAGGACTAAACTAAAATTATTTTAGTCGCTGTAAAGCAGAATCGAACCCATTATCTTTAAATAGCCTATGTGATACAATACAATATAACAACTCTTTAATGTAACCAAAGTTTTTTTTTTATGAATAAGAACAACACTACTGTATTTTAAAATCGAAATCCGTTGAGTAGCTTTTTCATGAAAAAGTAACAAGGAGGATTATTGTACAATTTATATGTTGAAAAATTGTCTCAATCGTTTATGCTACAGGCTGTGCTAAAAAAATAATTCACTTTCATCGACAAGACTTCAAATTCGTCTATCCTAGTGTCGTGGGAAGTATCTTTAAAATTCCGTCATTTTGCGAATCCGACATTTTGCGAATCTGTCATTTTGCGAATCCGTCATTTTGCTAATCTGACATTTTGCGAATCCGTCATTTTGCTAATCTGACATTTTGCGAATCCGTCATTTTGTTAATCTGACATTTTGCGATGGTTCCACACATACGGGTACAAAACATTAACCCTCTTAGTGCAATCAGTTAAAAACTTATCATAATGACATTGCATTGAAAATAATAAAAATAATAAATAATCTCCCGCCTTTTATCCGCGAGGCATTGTATTGAACTCCCAAAATAATATGCAATGCATAAAACGAAAGCGCGGTCTATCGTAAATAATATAATCCTATTATTATATGCACTTATGGTTATCAGATTTTCTGGATAAAATGAATGCGGTCAACAATAATAGTAATATCATATAATATTAGCATCTACTTAACAGTTGATAGAGTGCAAAATTATTGTGCGGGTTTGGGGTATTTAATACGAATTTTGTTGATTATGTCATTTCCGGACTTCGTCTATTTACTGGTCCTGAATGAGAGTAAGAGAGAGAGCAGAGATAGCACTAATATCTAAACGACTGATAAACATACGAACACTAATACAAAAATATGTTCATGGACACTAAACGGGTGTATGCAACATAGAATCATTAATCGAAGCTTATTTGATGTACATCGATTAATCGAAAGTTTAACAGCTCTAATATTTAGTTATATCAGAACCAGCAGCGCCCAGCGGTTTCACCCGCGTAGTTCCCGTTCCCGTGGGAATACGGTGATAAAATATAGCCTATGTGTTATTCTGATGTATAAGCTATAATAACTGTAAAATTTCATCAAAATCCGTTCGGTAGTTTTTGCGTGAAACATGACAAATATCCATCCATACAAACTTTCACATTTATATTAGGTATTACTAGCGACCCGCCCCGGCTTCGCACGGGTGCAATGCTAATACTAAAACCTTCCTCTTGAATCACACTATCTATTAAAAGAAACCGCATCAAAATCCGTGGCGTAGTTTTAAAGATTTAAGCATACATAGGGACATAGGGATATAGGGTCAGAGAAAGCGACTTTGTTTTATACTATGTAGTGAAGTAGGATGTTAATACCCAGGAATGAACCCGCGAGCGACCGACTCAAAAGACAGTGAGCATGTCAAATCAATGCACTCCAAGAGAAATATTTAAGTGCATCTAAATCAGACACTTTCTAGACACCCCGCACGGAAGTTCCATTAAGTAATTTAGTACCCGCGCGTACAGTCAAGAGCACGTGGAACTTTGGACTTTGTAACGTTCTTATTACAATCGCCTTAGAGGTCAGACTCGCATTAAAAGTGTAGGTTAAGCTTAATGTGCTCTTGACTGCTCCTACTTATACATTTATACTGGTATAAGTTACTGCCCACCGACGATAAATAGAGCTTCAAAATACAATGTTGCTAACTGCAGTCCAGCTACGTTAGATCCTTTTAATATATATATCTAAAATTAATATTCTACAACTATATACCTATATACATTTTCAATACCAAATCAACCAAATTGTAACTTTATTGATGAAAAAAAAATCGGTCCAGTAGTTTCAGAAACTATTCAATACAAACAAACAAACAAAAAATCGTGAATAGACGTTTAAAGAAAAAGTTTCTGAATGATTTTCTTCCAATCTCTTTGTCTTTCCTCTCTAAGGATAGATGACGAGTCTAAATTTATTTCTAGTAGAGTTAACAATCCTGTCTATTGATACTTTAAGTAAATTATTAAAAAAAATATTGAAATGTATCTAGATAAAAAAAGAAATTTAATTTTAACTTAATTCAAAACTATACTTTATTTCACGGTGCACGGATTCGGTGACAGTTCACATTTTTTTCGTTTTTACGCTTACTAATTTCGACTTAAAAAAATATTTTATAAAAAATTAATAAATATTTTATTATTTTATCATTGAAAAAAATACCATAAATTTTATTAGTCAACGGTAGTATCAGTGAAAAGGAAAATGTGAACTGTCACCGAACTCATGCTACGTGAAACCTACTAATATTGTAAACGCGAAAGTTTGTATGGATGGATGTCTGGATGTATGTTTGTTCCTCTTTCACGCAAAAACTACTGCACGGATTTTGATGAAACTTTACAGTTATATAGTTTATATATACATCAGAATAAGACATAGGCTATATTTTATTCCCGTTTTCCCACGGGAACGGGAATTACGCCGGTGAAACCGCGGGGCGCTGCTAGTAGACTATAATAGTGTTGAAGAATCAGCTGAAGTTGTTCTCGTACTGTTTCTAATCTACCATTACTATGTAGCCTCACTTTGCCCCACTCGTTTCCCCACATGGAGACATGACAGGCTCTATACAGCGCTTAACCGAAGAGTTTAAAAGCGCCACTTAGACGCTATCTTTTATTCAGAGTGGGGAGACTGCAACTTGTATACTGTTGTGTTGGAATGTGTTGGTTCTTACATGTATTTCTGGTTTATGTTATACGATTTTGATACTGCCTTATGTTCGAGAAATTGAGCAGTTGAAGTTGAATATTTTGACTAAATTATACAGTACTAGCTCTTCCTCGCGTAAATCCTGGTCCCGTAGGAAAATTATAGGGCATGTTCCTCCCAGAAAAAAAGGCTTTCCATCGGTGAAAGAGTTTTTAAGAGCGACCGATAAGTTTTAAAGTATATATTCCTTACAAACAAAACACAAAAAAAACGTTTCTCTTGGTAATATTAGTAGCGTAGGTAGGAAAATTAAACGTCATTATTAAGGTTGGTAAAAATAAAATATGTCTGCTGGTTTACTAGGTAGGTACAGTAAAAAAGTAAAAGTCGTACAGTTTTACTGGTAAAAGAATAATGTAGATTTATGATATCTTGTTAAATCAGTGGTCTATAATATTACCAACCATAGAATTAAGATAAATCGTTACTTAACCAATAATAACAGACAAAATCAACGGGGTTAGTACAAGCAACTACACAACAGGGTTTAGGCACTGCTGCTGTAACATTCTGGACTACCTATATAATTTGTTAACTTTACACCCCATTGTCTAAAATAAAACTTATTATATACTAGCGACCCGCCCCGGCTTCGCACGGGTGCAATGCTAATACTAAAACCTTTTTCTTGAATCATTCTAATCTATTAAAAAAAACCGCATCAAAATCCGTAGCGTAGTTTTAAAGATGTAAGCATACATAGGGATATAGGGACATAGGCACATAGGGACAGAGAAAGCGACTTTGTTTTATACTATGTAGTGATACAAAACAGTGTAGAGGTACGGCCAAATAAGCATATGACCTTCTAACTCTTCTGTACATATATTATTTATACTACCTTGTGATTCATAGATCATTTATAAATCATTCGCCCTAAACTTTAGGTGTTCATATGTTTTTATTATGAAGCCGAAGTTTTATTGCAATTATTTATTCTTAGAACTTAGTACTCGGAAAACAGTTCGTTACCTACCTACAGACCACATACTTAATTATGACTTTGAAATACATCTCGAAATCGAGTAGGACTAGCTACTTTATAATAGGATAGTAGGGCTTAGAAAAAAATATTGATTTCCATCATTCAACTTCTATTTTGGGATTAATTCACCGTTATAAAAGGTACTTCTGAGTAAAATACAATACACACCTTAGGCTGTGCGTTCAAAAATTCAACATTCGAAAATATTTTTTGCATGGCTCTAAAAATAAACATAGACTAGGACTTTCTACAGTCTTCTATATTATGGTATACAATATAACTTGCCGACCTCAATGAGGGCTACATATTTGTGCCGTTTGGGGTGGAGACCATGGGACCGTGGGGGCCGGAGGCGCGGCAGCTCCTCAAAGAGCTGTCAATGCGTTTGGTCGAGGCTTCAGGTGACCAGAGGGCTGGCAGCTATCTTTGTCAAAGGATGAGCCTAGCTATCCAGAGAGGGAATGCGGCCAGTCTTCTGGGCACTGTCCCACATGGTTCCTCTTTGGAGGACATTTTTTATCTGTAATTATTGTAAATTAATGTATATTTTCTTTGTAAATAAGTGCTTAATTGCCATATAACTTGCCTATAAATGTTAGAGTTTTATTAAGCAGAAGACAGAAGAGCCTGTAATTTCACTGCCGTACATGTAATTACTTCTTTTTGGGGACACTTTTCTCCCAAATTACAGCCTCACCCTCAGGATTGTTTCATTTCACCCCCAGGAATTTAATCAGCCGTAAAAGAATTTCACATCATTCCCGGTTAAGAGGCAGAATGCCGCTTTTATTTTATTCCTGACTTGCGACTCGCTCTCGCTTTGGTTTATCAAAATAAAATATACTAGCGGTTCCCGTTACGAAAACGGGGATAAAATATAGCCTATGTTACTCATATTCTGGCTTTCCATTGGTGAAAGAATTTTTTAAATCGGTCTAGAAGTTTAGAAGTTTTTTCGTAACAAACAAGCGATTCTGCGCGGTTTCGCCCGCGTAGTTCCCATTCCCGTGGGAATACGGGGATAAAATATAGCCTATGTGTTATTCTGATATGCCTATAAGTTATATAACGGTAAAGTTTAATCAAAATCCGTTTAGTAGTTTTTGCGTGAAAGAGGAACAAACATCCATACATCTACATATACCTACATACAAACTTTCTTATATAGTACCTAGGTAGTTTATAATATTAGTAGGAAGTAGGATAAGTAAGTAGTACTCGTAGTAGTAATTCCCTTGAAACTCCAAGAAATATCAACATTATCAAAAAGGTGCGAACGTTTTGTTTTCACAGAAATATTTGTTGAAGCGACGAAGGTCTATTTCCCGAGGGAGTAAGACAAAACCCAGGAAAAGTGGATTGCTTGTACTTACCAACTGTTCCAGTGATCTTGATTTATGGGCTTTTCAGCTCGCCGGGACTTCGCTGGTTCCAGAAAATACTGCAAAAGGGGATGTGCAAACTTGGTCTGTGTGCTTTCAACTTCAGTAGATTTGGCACGAAGCGTTTCTGTCTTATTTTTAACCGACTTCGTGAGGTTCGAGTTCGAAGCCTGGCACCAATGAGTTTTTGAAAAACTTACGTACATATTTATCACTAGCTCGAAGGAAAACATTGTGAGGAAACCCGCCGGTCCCAGAATTAATTCTGAGACATGTGTAAGCAGACCCGGTCCGGTGATGGGCTCACCACCTATCACGTTTAGGGGGGTCCAAAGAATATCTAGTGAAAAGTGGGTATATCCAGAAATGGAATACCTCTGCCAACGAGGTTGGAAGAAAATCATTAGAAACTTTTTCTTTAAACGTCTTTGACCTCTGCCTCAGGGATAAAAGGCGTGAGATTATTATTTATTACTTAAAAAATGATGAGGTTCTCAATTCGTCACGTGTGTTTTTTTTATATACTTACTTCAGAAAACTAGTGGTGTTTGAGTAACTAAACAAAACTTTAGTTAATGCGTGATCATAAGTGAATAATGATGTTTATTTTAGGAACTTTGTAGATTATATAACAGACCCTAAACTTCATTCAACACCAAGAATAATAAATAAAATTATCTGCTAAATTACCAACATAATTTAATGAGAAATTTCTGTATAATGTAATATAGGGCACCAGAAAACACATTTCATCGTAATTTGGTTAACGAGTCTGTACAAAGGATTATGTCCCTTATTGTGTTAAAACCAATTAGATTTCAGGGAACACAATATTCAACGTAGAATTAACAGAAACGGAAATAATTATGGATATTTTGTGTAATTATTTTGTCGACCAACACTTAGAAAATTTTAATTTATACATTAACTAGCGGGTGACCACCGGCGTTGTCCGTTGAATCCGTTTCTTTCCCGTTCCCATTCGAATTTCGCAAAATCATTACTTATCCGATGCCTAGGTCACATAAATAAATATTAAAAATGCGAATGTGACGTTTTTTCTTAGTTTGTTACGCTTTGACGTCTAAACCATTAAACCGATAAAAAAATCACCAATTTAAAGCTACATTGTCAGGGAATAACATAGGATATATTTTATCCCTGTATTCCCACGGGAACGGGAACTACGCGACCTAAACCGCGGAGTGCTGCTAGTATATTATAAACTACACATTTAAAAAAAATCTCCAAATAGTACTATTGTAACAAAAACACCGGCATCGCAGGGCTACGAAACCCTTTCCACACATCTCATCAGGAAACCCGACCGATCGCATCCATTAGAACTTTTCTCCCCATCAATTATTATCTGACGTCCTGACAGAGATGCCAACTAACTTACTGAGCCGTCGCGTGTCCGATAAGAGTGCATTAAAGTTGGCAACCCTGTATCGGAATGGCAATCTCTCACGAAATGTGATATCAAGACCGGCGCGGATGCTAGGTGCTTTTCATGGTGTTTTTAAGTTACAAATCGTTATCTTTCTTCAACGAATAGGCGATCTCATAATAAACTTTCGACTTCCAATCGTTTTGTATAGGTCTCAATCTTATCCTTACACTAATAAACGTGAAACACGTGTAGGTAGTACATAATTTAGATATTTATTTCTAATCTAATTTAAAAAATAAAATAAATAAAAATAAATAATCTCACACCTTCTATCCCCGAGAGGGTAGCCAGAGGTATTCCATTACTGGATATAGCCACTTTTCACGAGATATATTGGACCCCTAAACGTGATAGGTGGTGAGCCCATCGCCGGACTGGATCTATTTACACATGTCTTAGAATTAATTCTGGGACCTGCGGGTTTCCTCACGATGTTTTCCTTCGCCTTCGAGCTAGTGATAAATATGTACCTACGTAAGTTTTTGATAAACTCATTGGTGGCCAGGATTCGAACCCGAGCCTCACTGATTTTCATCATGTGAAGCAGGCTCTTTGACCGCGGTAAAGGCTCTAATCTATCTAATTTTGGAAAACATACAATTTAGGGCAAATTCACAGTGTAATGTTTTATTATATGTTGTATTATATCTAGCTAGGCATTTTTGGGGTTTTGAGAGGTAAACAATTGATGTAGCTAAGTATCTTTTTTGGGGGTTACGTGCATACGATGAACCAAGGTCTTTACTCTTTCCTGCTAGTATTCACGGAGCGAAGCATGGTAGCCAAGACACTAAATGTGGTACTTACTCGTACTTATTACAAAATGTTAATCTTGAATGCGAATGCCCGCTTGAGGAAAGTAAGAAAGCGATGCCGCTTTGTAAATAGCATAAAACTGTCTCCTCTTCTGTTTGGAGGACAGTTTCTTTTTGTTTTTGTTTAAGTTCTGTGCTTTTGTAGTGTTCTGTGATACCACCCTAATATTCAATCAGGGCCCGTATTCACGGAGATTCGATATTCGACTCGGAATCGGAAAATCTTTCGAATCCTTATGTCAACTATGACATCTGTGAATAGCCCATCTTGAAACCTTTAGATTTTCCGATTCAGAATCGAATGTCGAATCTCCGTGAATACGGCCCTGGTCAAGAATTATTCTATTGCCCTGTTCCAGAACATTCGCCAGCAACAGGCAGGAATTTGAACATTGGATAAATGCAAGTTACGTAATCACTGAGATAGACGTTGTTCCCAATAAATACCTTATCCGAAGACGAACGGAGCGGAAATTCGTCGATAGCAAAACGGATGTTTCTACCTCTATCTCTAACGACGGCGTTTCCTTTTCAACCAAATTACCTATTTCTAGAGCAATAGCACATTGAGAGGAAGTAAGAATAACTAGTGAGCGTGGCTGGAAAGTGATATTAAGATTGAATAAGATATTGTTTTAAGGGGCGGAAAGCGACGATTCTAGAAGTTGCTTGACGCAATGCGCTGCAAACTCATAACTCATTTATATCTTTGGGTATGGAATATACACTTAGAAACGTCAATAGTTTATAAAATAACAACTTATTGCGACACAATTATACATAAAAATAAATATTCTCTTGTGTTTATTATCAAAGGGGTAGGTCGAGTTATTTAATTCCTGAAAATACCCACTTTAATTGCCACCATAGTAATAAGAACTATACAAGATATGCAATGCAATACGTAGACGCTTGAAATGTGCATAGAGTGGTAACTATAGTCTTTAAATATTATATATATTTTCATATCGGATTGACATACCTACCTAAGCGCTCGCCAATGCGCGCTAACGTTAACGAGTGCTTATGTCAATCCCATACATTTCAATCTAGAAAAAAATATTTTATTTAATAAAACTATGATCCATAGAAGGGTTAGTCGACTTACTTTAGGTTAGTAACATTTATCTATAAAATCATTCGCTTTCGTTAGCTCTATTCATCTTGCTTAGCGGGGCTTTTGCACCAGCACGCAACATTTTTAGCTAGTTTTACGTCCCAGTGTGTCCCTGCCTTATTGTTTCGACGGCCACTATTCAGGGTAATCGCGGTGGCCGGAATGCCTGCAATAGACCAGTTCCTATTTACCGGGGAATTGTTGCGCGACCCACTCTCCGGCGTAGTGGGCCGACTCAGTATTCTCAATTCATCTGCGTTCTTTGAGATTAGTCGTTAGATTTTGAGCCTTGTTTGTAAGTAATATAGCATAATTTGGCTTGAAAGTTTGAATTTTACAACATGTTTTTTGGATTTTCTTTAGAGGTAATCTGATCTGTAATAATACCGAGTTTTAAGAAGAAGGCAGTGATAGCCCTGTGGTTAAAGAGCCCGCTTGTTATGTAGTAGGTACGAATCCTGGGGAGGGAAAAAATGAATTATTCACTACTCTTTTCTAAGTCAATGTTAACATCTAGTAGAGCTGTAATTGTTCTTTTGCACGGATCCTCGATATGTACATTATTTACTTATTTTATTTATTACCCGTGGTAGTTTCTGAGACCGGGCTTATAGCATGTTTCGACAAATCGCATGTATACCGCGCAATTTTAATTTTACAGTCAATTATTTTAACCGTCGCCGTTTAGTTAACATGTTTTTACCGCTGTGGCGTGACAGACAGACATTCGTAGAGTACGTTAATTATTATACGTTGGGAAGGATTAATTACCGGTGACATTGTTCAAGTGTTTATGCTTTCGTGTCGTGTCACGCTGGCGATGTTTGAGTTGTAATAGAAGTGTCATGGATTTTTGAATAGTAAAAATACGTAGCAGTGACTGCCCGCGGTTTCGTTTGCAATCTGATGCAAAAGGTAGGCTAAGAGTGTTTTAGACGTAAAAATGTTTGCAATTGACAGGGAAATATAATTATTTTTGTATCTATAATTTAGTGCAGATAAAAGTTTGTGAATAGCGATATTTTTTTTTTAATCCTACGTTTTGCTTCAAGGAAAGGTAAATCAGTCAGTTAGTTTTTTCTTTTTTGTTTATAGAATTTGAATAAAATTATGTTTTAGCGGTAAAAATATTTGCTGGCGGTAAATTTTACCGATAATGTCCTGTAGGTTCTGAACCTAGACCTTATTAGTACCCACGAAAGAAGAAAACATGTTTCTATCTAATAAAGTAATTTGAACAAAGTTTGAGGCCATATATAGTTAAATTTAATTATGTTGGTGAACTACCTTAAACTGATCTGTAAATAAATAATTCATGTGTTATACAAAGTATAAAGCCTCGAACGCGTACTGATCAATATTTATTTATAGTCTGTAGGTGTAAATAGCTTCATATTATAATATAATTACGTTACACTAATCACAACCGTTTGCTCCAAGAAATAAGGTCGCTCTTATGAAATTGCGCGGAAAGTGTAAGTTTTGGGGCTTTGTTACTTACGGTCCTGGTTTTACATATGAGGTGCGTTTCAATTCACAAGCGATAGTTATAGAACAGAATATAATAGAATAATTTTTATTTCGAGCCATAGAAAGTTCATATAGGGGAGAGTTGGCTATATTGTCCCCCCTAAGGATTTTTTCGATTTGTGCAAAAACTATAAAGAATATATTCATGATTGTTTTTTTGTAAGATACTATGGTTAAAAGACTTTACTACATGAAACTGTTTTTGGAGATATTTAGCATGTATATGCTCAAAATATTTATTTTTTAAAAACGATCCATCGGTACGATTTAGAAAACCGGTATGTTTAATCGCACCTTAAGGTTTTTAAATCGTACTTAGAAATTCTCCATACACATTTCAAATTAAATATTACACATTTATTTTCCCCTTATTTTTTGAAATAAAATATATTGATTATTTTTACATCCCTGTTATGTTGATTCAATTGTATATGCAATGTTTTTATAAATAAATAAGCATATTTTGTTAAAAAAAATATTTCGTTAAGTATTAACCATCGGTACGATTAACAGAGCAGCTTGACTGTGGTTTTTAAATCGTACTTACTTTATATTTTCTTATTGATTAACAGGTTTTGTATTAAAACAACATTGATTCTTTTATTTTGTCAGTCTTAGGTAAATGGTTTGTAATACACAAAGAAAATAAAGACATTGGTAAGTACACATAATTACATTTTAAATATATTGCCATTTATTTACTACTAGCCTTTACCCGAGGCTTCGCTCGCGCACGTTTATTTCATCCCCTTATAGGGGTAGAATTTTGCAAAATCCTTTCTTAGTGGATGCTTACACTGTATAAGCTATCTATGTGCAAAATTTCAAGTCTCTAGACATAGCCGTTTAGGTTGTGCGTTAATACTAATAATCTGACAACAAAAAATAATCTCGGTAAATTTGGAAAATTTCACAGATTTTTCAATTTAAAATAATTTTCTGTCATCACTTTTTCATATTTTCCAACCTATCCCTAACCGCCTATAGAGGAGAAAAAATAAAATTTCCTTTACTTACACCGCACAAATATAGGTATGTTCAAGAATTCATGCGATTCCACGCGACGCTGCGACCTGTGAAATCTGTTCAAATTCAATTTAGAGGGAAGCGGGGAACAAATATTTTCATCACACAACATCAAACAAATGAGGAACAGAATTAGTTCAAGCGTCGAACACAGGATGGCTTTTGACTGTGTGCGTACCTCGCACATAGTAAGCCGCGAGCACCTTTGATGTACATAATATTATCTTCTTTTAATATAATAATAATAATTTCCTAAGTTGGAATTTAATATGCGTATAATATAATTTGGTTGGTTTCCATCTTGTTTACACACAATGGAAGTCGTCAAGCTATGATAGATGGCTCTTAGGTCGTGGCCACTAGCCTAACACCATCTTCCAATCTGCGGTGGGCTCGCGTGGGAGATTAGCTCATACTTTCTCATGTGTGAGGAAAGA
This sequence comes from Ethmia dodecea, assembly GCA_963855545.1. Lineage (NCBI taxonomy): Eukaryota > Metazoa > Arthropoda > Insecta > Lepidoptera > Depressariidae > Ethmia > Ethmia dodecea. Next base: position 11,880,329 of record OY979457.1, on the reverse strand, counting down.
CCCTTAGACCTGCAGTGGGCTGTTATAGGCGGATGATGATGACATAAGAGCAGTAATAGCTCTGTGATTAGTAAGCTCGTCTCTCATGCGTTAGACTCGGGTTCGAATCCTGGCGTGGGCACGTAGGTACCAGTGAGTTATTAATATAAAACTTACGTACAGGTTTATTACAGGGGCCTTATTGTCTATGTATATCTAATTGTAATCCTAATTGTCTTTATGTGGCATTTGTTACGAGATCAGCAGGCGTATTCACGGAGACTCGATACCGTTTCCGTTCGATTCAGATCGAGTGAAAAATTTTCCGAAGTTGAATCTATCGACTTCGGAAACTTTATTCTAGGCGTTTCTGACAGCCACGGAAAATTTTACGAATCCTTATGTCACATATTACATTAGTTATCGATACCAACATCAGCCCATCTCGAAAGTGTTCGACAGATTTTCCGATATCGAATATCGAAGCTCCCTGAATACGCCTGCTGTGCTTGATCCTCTTTCAGGCTGTATTGACAGATGTACGGAAGAAGCAACGTATGCCAAAATGAAGACGATTGCGATTACAATTATAACTAAATAAACAATAAGACCCCAGGCTCAACGGTGAAAGAAAACATTGTTAGGAAACTGACATGTCAAAGAATGTATTGTGAGGCATGAAACATCACCCCGGTCCGGCCATGGGTTCACGTTTAGTCCAAAAAATATACCTACTATAGAAAAGTGGGTATTCAAAGGAATAGAGTCAAGACGTGAGTGAGCTTATGTAATTTAGTTTTATAAATAGGTTACGCACTGGATTGTGATGAAATAGAAACAAATCCGTGGAAACAACAATTTTATTTGTAAGCGCGAAGTCTATTTATGAAATACTGGCAGCGCCCGGCGGTTACACCCGCGTAGTTCCTGTTCCCATGGAAATACGGGGACAAAGTAAAGCCTATGTGTTATTCTGATGTATTAGCTATATAACTGTAAAGTTTAATCAACATCCGTTCAGTAGTTTTTGCGTGAAAGAGGAACAAACATCTATACATACAAACTTTCGCGTTTATAATATTAGTAGGATAGTAGGAAGGGTGTGTTATTCTGATGTATAAGCTATATAACTGTAAAGTTTCATAAAAAACCGTTCAGTAGTTTTTGCGTGAAAGAGGAACAAACATCCAGACATCTCTACATCCATACTTAGGTACAAACTTTCGCGTTTATAATATTAGTAGGATTCGTGTTCCGTATATTTTGTCACAAGACATTCTGGAAATATCTCGCAAAGTAAGACGTTTGGAATTCGTCAAATAGAAGAGTATTCCAAGGGCCCTTCTGCGACTGTACGACTCTCAAAAATGGCAGCGTCGAGTGCTAGCACTTGATATTCTACCCGAGAATTTAATTCCAAATGAAACTCAACCTTTTCAATTTAAAAATATCACTTGCTATTTTTGTTGCGAGATTTATTCACAAAATATATTTTATTTTAGCAGATTAGCTGCACCGTCCTGTGGAGATAGGCTGACTTTTGACAGAGACAACTGCGCATCGGTCGCATGAAGCCTTGAATAATCACTCTTACAGCACTTTAACAGTTTTTAGGGGTTTCGGGAATCCGAAGAGGGACTGTTTTTGACGTGACAACGTCTTATAATTCGATGGAGACGGCTGCATGCACGAAAAAGTATGACGTATGCGGCGTTCCAGTGCAAGCGAGACCGCGCAACGAGCATCAAAGAGGCACAATCCATTCCATCAGTATTTACGAAAAAGTATGACGTTGTCACGTTCAACTATCGTCAGTAAACCGACTTTACAGACAACCGATTTTTTGAAAAATTTTCATATTGCTGTGGGTTTTGGGTTTTGGCTCATAATAGTCATTATGAGGCAAATGTCCGTGATATGTATAGACAATAGGAAATTTTCGAGAGAGAGATGGACGTTTTCGAGTTACCTCAAGAAGTCGCTTCAATCTTCAGTAAAAGTGCACTATCGTTTTACTGTAGATTACCAAGTGACATTTCAATAAGTTTTCATAAAACTTAGTAGGTATATTTTTGTGCATAGACTTTGCCGCAGAGCAAAAAAACTTGAATTTAATGTCATGTTTAGTGCTGATGGCTAAATTGCCAATGCCTTAAAATAAAAATAAAAAGTTTTTAGGGTTCCGATCTTCGATCAACAATAATCGAAGGTTCCGTCCCTCAAACCAATACCTACCTCAATATGTACGTAAGTTTTTGAAAAAAATTGGTACATGCCAGGATTCGAACCCTAGCCTCACTGATTATTATCATAAGGCTCTTTAACCGTAAGGCTATATCACTGCTCTCACTCCTCAGGATATAACATCCCACGAGGAATGCTCGAAACTGTTTAACTCTGACATTTGCAATGCTCTTTTTTACACTAGGGATTAAATTCGTTTAAGAGATACTATCAGCTATAGTGTTTATTTTTAAACCGACTTCAAGAAAGGAGGAGGTTTCTCAACTCGACCATTAACGAAACCAGCAGGCGTATTCATGGAGCTTCGATATTCGATATTCGACTCGGAATCGAAAAATCTGTCGAACACTTTCGAGATGGGCTGATGTTGGTGTCGAAAACTAATGTCATATGTGACATAAGGATTCGGATAATTTTTCACTCGATCTGAATCGAACGGAAACGGTTTCGAGCCTCCGTGAATACGCCTGCTGGATCTGATGATGGCGCTCCGAAATTGAGGGCAACCTTTGAAAATCGTAGTGGCGACTAGTACTTTTTTAATTTCCTGTTTGAAGTAGTTTTTTGTTATACTTTCTCATGTGTGAGGAAAGACCCTTAGCTTAGCAGTGGGCTGAAGAAGTTTTTACTTATATTTAAATATCAAATGACGGACATGTTTTTTCAGTAGGTAGTGTACTGTGTCAGAGATCACAATTCGATTCTCATCCAAGCCATTTGTGTGCATGAACATGATAGCTGGTTTCGTATTAGGGTTTTTATTCCCATAGCACAGGCTCTGTCTAAATTGGGACTAACAGTCGTGTGTCAATTTGTCCCATAAAGAATTTCCAGAGTCAAAAAGGAGTATTTTATATAATAGCGAATAATATAATAGCGATTCTGCGTGGTTTCACCCGCATCGTTTCCGTTCCCGTGGGAATACGGGAATAAAATATAGCCTATGTTACTCAAGGATATTCTAACTTTCCATTGGTGAAAGAATTTTTTAAATCGATGCACTAGTTTTTGAGTTTATTCGTAACAAACGTACAAAAATTCTAATCTTTCCTATTTTTAATATTAATATAGTGTAGATATCTATGTGATAAAAGACAAAAATAAGATAGATGAAATTTGGTAGGTAGATAGATCAGGACCCGGAATAACATATAGGCTACATTTTATCCCTAAATAACGCGAACGAAGTAGCAGGCAACATTTTAAAACGACAGAAATGCAAAAAATTGCGAAGTTCGAAAAAAATAAACTTAGTTAATATAAAAATATAAACAAAGTTATCAATTCCTACTCGGACTATATCCGCCCTCGCTGCGTTCGGGCGTCTAAATACCTCGTATGGGAATTGATTCCTTCCGACCCTTGTATAACAATCTACTATTTCCGCTGTTTTTTCGATTTTTGACAAAGTTGCGTTCGGCGCTCGAGGTCACAAACTTGGATTATACATTAGGCCAACATAATAAACAAGTCTGCAAAAAATCAGAACTACCGGATTTGACGCATGCGGTAATGTATAAATTTACTGGACTACCACCTAAGTGAATACTAAAAAGTATATTTTTAGTGTAAGTTGATGTGGTGATAGCATAAAACGATATTATTCCAAATAGTTCCAGGCTTTTAAAAGGCATAATCAAATTGGCTCGCTTGTTTTGTCTTTTATGCAAAAGTAATATTATAAACAAAATCCCTATTGTTCATACTCATTTTGTTTCAAAATTCTGGTGGCCATTACCGGTATAATGAGGTTGTATTATTATGAATAAAGATAATTATATTCTCATTGTTATGCAGTGACGTATATACATGGTGAAGTTTTATCGTGCGTACCTAAATACTGTATCATCATCACTACATAGTATAAAATCATCACTACATAGTATAAAACAAAGTCGCTTTCTCTGTCCCTATATCCCTATGTCCCTTTGTATGCTTAAATCTTTAAAACTACCGAACGGATTTTGATGCGGTTTTTTTTAATAGATAGAGTGATTCAAGAGGAATGTTTTAGTATTAGTATTGCACCCGTGGGAAGCCGGGGCGGGTCGCTAGTAGTAAATAAAAATAAGTTTATATATATATATATATATTACCGAAATATCACTTAAAAATAAGTTTACCGTATAAAAGTCAGTATCATGCTGATGTAAAACGAATAAAATTTAGCGTTGAATACAGAGTGGCCAAAAAAAAGTCTTATTATTAGAACGTCAATCTTAAAAATCTAAAATTTAAAAAATACAACATTGCTCGTTAGTAATGAGATTTGAAGAGAGAAATATATTTTTATATAATTTCCTCTAAAGAAACCATGTGGCACAATAGGTACGAAGACTGATCCTCCGACAGATATAACTCCCGGCCCTCATGAAAAGTTTGAGAACTTAAAGTATGATATAAAGGAACCGACCAGTATATTTTAATTCAATCCAGTTTTCGGGGACACGCATCCCGCAGGATTATCCGGGATCCGGCCGGGATGTGAATTTACCTAATCGGATTATTACAGAAGAATATTACAAGCATCGAATGCCCAAATTGTTGAGGTTTTAGGAGTTCTACGGAGAACTGAAGTCATATCGTACTAATATACAATATGTAACTGTAAAATATGAAATTAGTTTGTTCAATATCGACTACTTATTCGATTTCAGCTTCGACTTCATGAATTAGCGTAGCTGAATTTTGTGCTATCTATGGAAATCGTGCTATTATTGATCGATATTTAAGAAAATTGGTTAGACACAACTAAAGTTCGATTGCATCATATATTTTTTATATTAATATACTAATTGGGGTGTATGAGGAATTGCGCTTTTTCTGTTACGCGTTGTATAAATAAGTAAGTATATTATATTATAAGTTTTTTAAAAGAAAGAAGTAGGTACAGATAAGAACATGTGAATTTTATTAAAAGTGTTATTTTTATATATAAGTATTATTCAACAAACCATCGTCACAATAAAGCTATTTTCCGTATCACCGACCACGTCTATCCCAAAACATAGTTATGAAAAATCTCAAGATTCCTTGACAGAATGGAAAGAAATGTTCTGGAATATTCTCGAAATATATACAGTACTTTCCCAAATTGGATACTATGTAATCGTGTCACGATAGAGCGTGTTCAGACGCACGGGTGTTTCGGAATCGAGGACATACTGTGAATATGAAATTCGTATGCACTAGCGTATCTTCTTGTATCTACCGTATTTTGTTGGACGTTTGTTTGGTTACAAGTGAGTAGAAAATTGTAAATGTTGTTTTTGCAGAATAACCCTCGCTTCGCTTTATTTTACCAAAAAATATGTATATTAAAAAGGTTTTTTTTGAAATCCAGCCGGAGCCTATCTGAGACAAATTTTGTGGTATTATTTGTGGCACAATTTCTTTAAACGATCTTATATCAGAATTCATGTAACTACCGAAATATCACTTAAATTTTGGCATTTATTTCGTAATCACAAATATACTTTTAATTTAATTTTATTATATAGACTAGCAAATGACTGCGTCTACTTCAGTGTTTATTTGTGTTTTTATGGCATAAAAATTAACCTGTCTTTCCTGTCCTGCCAAATTTCATTAAGAATGGTCCACCGCCTTACCCGTGAAAAGGTAACAGACAGACAGGTGTGGCATTCATAAAAATAGTGGGGAAGCAGGCATAGTTGCCAATAAAGCGGTATTTTTTCAGAAGAAAATCGCCAATATAGGTCTTATGGGGCTTGAGGTCTTCTGTTATTTCGCAATCTCATTGAGGTACCAATTCCAAGGGTCTTATTACAGCATTACGCTTTTGTTTGTGCCATTTTTCCTCATTATTACCATAAGCTATGATTATTATATTGTTTCTACGGCCACTTACAGTTTACTGTTTGCACTACACTATTTTATTTTTGTAATAGGAATTTAAGGCATACACATTTTGGATATTCGTTTATTCGGAACCATCGCAAAATGTCAGATTAGCAAAATGACGGATTCGCAAAATGTCAGATAAGCAGAATGTCAGAATTCTGTCATTTTGCGAATCCGTCATTTTGCGAATCTGACATTTTGCGAATTCTTCATTTTGCTAATCTGACATTTTGCGAATCCGTCATTTTGCGAATCCGTCATTTTGCTAATCTGACATTTTGCGACGGTTCCGTTTATTCATACCACATTAGAATTTTCATTATTTTGTGTATAGATTACCTACCGATTGTGGGATACGAATATTATTACAAATGCCAGTTTAGAAACGTTACCAGGGAAGTTTAATACATTTCAGATGTACAGCTTTAAAATATTGTGCCTCACCTAATACTTTTATAATACGTTTTGCAATAAAATTTTTGAATTACTTTTGATTTTAAACGCATTTGATACTTGGCAAGTAAATAAAAAAGGTTGCGAAGACGTAACCATAAATACCTCAAGGCAGATTTTACCGCTAACATTACCGAAATCGGTCTCATAAAACTTTAATCATCATATTTAAGTCACTACCACCACCTAGCCCCCCGGGGATAAAAGCCGTAAGTTTTTTTTTAATGTATTTTAAGTCACTGAGAATATTTCACAAATTATCCTTCTTAAAAATGTAGCTTACACTCCAGAGATGAAACTGATTGTTTTTTAGACAGATCGCAACATCGTTTGCATCTCAAATGGAATATGTTCATATACACTTGAAAAACATTACTGCTTTAGTGCAGGCTGGTAAAAAAACAAAGCCGAAGGTTCAAAAATATATCTCCGAATAAATCTTTCGATACGAAGCCTAATATAATGATTAATCGATTGGCTGTTACGGAAGATGATTCATAATCGTTGTCAGGCGATGCTTCATCTTACCGGCTGTTTAACTACCTTATCTGTTTACGCAGGTTGCCGCAATGACAGTAATAATAATAATAATGAATTGTTTGACACAATTCACACACGGTTATCCAGTCCTAAGCTAGGCAGGGCCTGTACTATGGGTACTAAACAACTGATAAACATACTTAAGTAAATATTAAACAGAAGACAGCTACCAACTGAGCCAATAGGCCTGTCAAAATAAAGGCTTTATTGCTGATTTATTTCTATTATAATATGTTGAACAGTGAAAAATTTATTGGATTTTATCAAATCAAAATGAGTTAAAAGCAGAAATCATGTCCAACTCTTCATCTAATGCACTGATATAATGAAAAATAATTTTCAACAAAATGCCACGTCCAAAGACGTTTATAGAAAAACTTTCATGATTTTCAGGAATTGTTATTTTACAAGCTTTTATTTAACTTGCAATGTGTGTTTGTTCTATTAATTTTTAAAGTTCATTATTGACTGTTTCCTGATTTAGTGCGTATGACGCGTCTACCTCAATTACATAGAAAGTCTTTGGTATTTTTGCTTGTTCGTATAACGAAAGCCTTTGTTTAAGGCTACAATAGCCGTAGAATACTTACCACGTTATTTATTTACATAATGGCCAATAATCTTCGCTGGGGAAGTGCGAGAGGGACCAAGATAAGAGCGGCAGAGGGTGTGAAAGGGATGAAACCGATTGGGATATCAAATTATGACATCTCAGCTATCTTAGGCTTGTTTATCGGGGACGAAGAACAAGAATATCAATTTATTGACTGGAAGGGTGGAGGTGGGCAAAACGAGCGCGTTTCTTATCTAGATGGGGCAATGTGCAATAAAAATGTAATATAAAAGGCTATTTCACAGACTTTTGAAAATCATCAGATTATTTTAATGTTCTTTATCGAGCTCACTAAATGTAGTTATCTTAATTCTTTTAGGTACTTTGTGAGTTATTGAAATATGCCACCAAAATTAGGATGTCAGAAGAAGAAATATACGTCAAAATAGAAACAATAAGAATACCGAAACAGCTGTAACATCGTTGAGACATATTTGTGTTGGGTTTGTTGTAAGTTTTAAAAAAACTCATCCCAGTTAATCTTACTACCATCGAGCAATCAATCTCCGTCGTGCCTTCTCTCATCGTAGGACCACACACTAAAGCCAAATAACCAGGAATTGAATTGAATTGAAAAGGAAAAGAATCGACTTTTCAAATTTTTCCTTTCATAAGAACCTTCTGACAATAACATTTCAGGTCTCTAGACCCCGTGGCTCAGGCTGTGCGTTGATACATCACCCATCAGTCAGACATTTTATATATACAGAAAGACTAGCAGCGCCCCGCGCTTTCGTGTGCATCTGGATTGAGGGCCCACTTTTTAAATTATTGCGAAACGAAATGATACTTACAGGGCATTTACTTAAAATTTTGTAAAACCTAAAGCAAAGATTCTTAAATTTCTTAAACGTGAATCAAAAGAGTTATGGTCAAATAGCTTGGGCCCTCAATCCTGACGCCTGCATAAAACGGCATAGTCGAATCTCAGAAAGTACTATCCCTGGGATAATAATTATTATTCGAGTATTTAGTTAGGAATTTGTTAAATACATTAAGAAATTGTCAAGTCTTAAGAATGCGACAATACAGATTTATGGCGGTTTAGCTTGGGCCCTCAATTCAGCAATTTTGATATTGTAGAATCAGCAAAAAATATGAGTTTTTCTAAGGAAAGATATTAATACGACTATAATATATTTGAGTTCCATATCTCGGAAAATTTGTTAAAAAGAAATAACGACACAAAAGTTAATTGTTAAAAAGTTATTGAAATTCGTATTTTTTCAAAACGTCTGAACTGAGGGCCCAAGGTTTTTGTCAGTATTGACTAGGCTAAGCCTTCTACACTACCGCACTTTAGGCTAAGTATTTTAACAAATTTTTAACTAAAAGGCTACAAAGCGTCCATTCTTCTAAATGCCGTACTTTAGGAGAAAATTGATTTTCGATGTTTTATATGAGAAAATTCAGTAGGGTGTATATGATTTTGTTACTTTTTTGAGACAAATCAGCATGTATACTCATATAAGATATTTCATAAGCGAATAGTTGTTGTCGGAAGCGATTACGTTTTGTGTGATCCAATAATTATTATAGGGTGTTATTTAAATGGTTATCATAGTATTCGTATTTTTGACGCCTGACGTACGCGCGTTCCCGTCATGTTTTTTGTTTAATTTTCATTTTGCTGTGTATTTCGGGTTTTGACTCATATTAGTGATAGTATAATATAATTATATACATACAATTTCATATGTTTTGGCAGATTATAATGTAAAATAATAAAGATTTTGGCAGGGTTTCATATTATTTTTATTTTCTTGTTAAAAACAAATTAAGGTTAAAGTATGTAAAAATGTTATCTATACATAAAACAAAACTAACGGGGCCGTGGCTGTGAAATGTTTTTGAAAATTTTAACGAGTCTATTTTATCTAGTCTATATAATTATCGATATAGATACCAAAACAACATCTTTTTAAATTTGTGTCTGTCTGTCTGTCCGTCTGTCTATATATGTCTGTCTGTCTGTCTGGTTGTGCACGAATCACGCAAAAACTGCTAGACGGATTTTGATGAAATTTGGTATGGATATAACTGAGTACCCGGGTCAACATCTAGGGTACTCTTTATTCCAGAAAAATATCTCATTCCCACGGGAAAATATAAAAACAGGTGAAAAAAGAAATCGATAACACCTAGAAACTTGAAATATAGGTGTCTTGTATATCTTAGCCAACCGCTATGAAGAGATTTTTGGAAATTTCCTCGGGAACGGGAATAAACCGGGTCCGCGCAGGAAACGCCGATGGGCACCCGCAATTTCTAATATGTTATGTAGGCGTCTTATATGTCGTAGGCAACCGCTATGAAGGGATTTTTTGATATTCCCACGGGAACTGGAATATATTGGATTGAGGATTTTTTTGATTTTTTGTATTGAAAAGGCTCCAATACTACCGGTTTTACCGATTTAAAAACAATGTTTTGCCAGTGGAAAGCGTACTTTTCTGGGAGTAACATGTGCTATAATTTTCCCACGGGAACAGGCCTAAACCACGTTACCGATTTAAAAAGTTCTGTTACCAATGGAAAGATACATTACCAGGGAGTAACAAAGGCTATATTTTATTCCCGTATTTTCACGGGAACGGGAACTACGCGGATGAAACCGCAAGGCACTGCTAGTTGTTAATATACAGGGTTATAATTTTAATACGTCCAATACATAATTTCATTGATTATTGGCACTTTCTTATTTTATTTTTCCACGCATACGTAGGTTAGGGCACAGCACAGCTAGGCGTATACAGGATGAATTTTTCAAGTGGGCGTGGTAGGCTAAATCAGAAACTATGAGGAATATCGAAAAGTACTTAAAGAAGTCTCGGGCCGGATTTCGATGAAAACTAAAACTGCATCTTTGGATTTTTGAAAAATCAATAATACTATCCAGGAATCGAACCCGTTGATTTTGGAAAAAAAAACTCACCCTGTATTATTACACCATTCGATAGTGTCGCTAAAAAGGATCGAATTCTGGGAAGAAATGACATACGAAAAACTTAAGGAAAACGTTGGATTTTAATAAAGTGATTCATATTTTAAAGTAATGCCTTAATAGCATACCTGCATTACCTGTACCTTGTCCAAAATGATGAACTAGACGTTGAATTAAAACAGCAGTTCCGTAATTAGTTTTATTTCCATTTAAATTCTTTTTAATAAATTTGAAAAAAAAAAAGATTTTGAAATGCGAATTCGTCGACCCCCTCCCCCCTTCTTAACGTGTAACGTAATTTATGGAATATTTTTTTTATTATCTTCTCGCGGTTAGGGGCTAACCGCGAAGAGATAATAAAAAAAATATTATTAGAACATAAGGTTGTGAAGATGACAGCGCTACGGGTCTATGTTGAGAAAATTATTGAGCATAATTTTGGACAAGGTAAAGGTAATGCAGATATGCTATTAAGGCATTACTTTAAAATATGAATCACTTTATTAAAATCCAACGTTTTCCTTAAGTTTTTCATGCGTCATTTCTTCCCAGAATTCGATCCTTATTAGCGACACTATCGAATGGTGTAATAATACAGGTTGAGTTTTTTTTTCCAAAATCAACGGGTTCGATTCCTGGATAGTATTATTGATTTTTCAAAAATCCAAAGATGCAGTTTTAGTTTTCATCGAAATCCGGCCCGAGACTCCTTTAAGTACTTTTCGATATTCCTCATAGTTTCTGATTTAGCCTACCACGCCCACTTGAAAATTTCACCCTGTATAATTATATCGAGCTTTATATATTATATACAATATGTAACAGAATAAGCGCAATTCCTGAAATTAGTTTGTTCAGTATCGACTACTTATTCGATTTCATCTATTTTTAATGTGTTAAATTTTTCCGTAAAATTAATTAGCATAGCTGAATTTAGTGCTATCTATGGAAATCGTGCTATTATTGATCGATATTTAAGAAAATTGGTTAGACACAACTAAAGTTCGATTGCATCTTTTTTTTAGTATATTAATTTACTAACCGGGGTGTATGAGGAATTGCGCTTTTTCTGTTACGCGTTGTATAATTATATATATTGTATCTGCGCTTTACAAAATACTACTTACATAATCACGACGAATACTTGTTTATACTTACGATAAACATTATGGTCACCCTACTGAATTTTCTCATATAAAACATCGAAAATCAATTTTCTCCTAAAGTACGGCATTTAGAAGAATGGACGCTTTGTAGCCTTTTAGTTAAAAATTTGTTAAAATACTTAGCCTAAAGTGCGGTAGTGTAGAAGGCTTAGCCTAGTCAATACTGACAAAAACCTTGGGCCCTCAGTTCAGACGTTTTGAAAAAATACGAATTTCAATAACTTTTTAACAATTAACTTTTGTGTCGTTATTTCTTTTTAACAGCAGTGAGCAGTGATAGCCCGGACGGTTAAAGAGCTGGCCGAAAATCAGTGAGGCTCGGGTTCGAATCCTGGCATGTACCAATGAGTTTTTCAAAAACTTACGTACATATTTATCACTAGCTCGACGGTGAAGGAAAACATCGTGAGGAAACCCGCAGGTCTCAGAATTAATTCTGAGACATGTGTAAACAGACCCGGTCCGGCGATGGGCTCACCACCTATCACGTTTAGGGGTCCAATGTATCTCGTGAAATGTGGGTATATCCAGTAATGGAATACCTCTGCCTACCCCCTCGGGGATAAAAGGCGTGAGATTATATTATATTATTATATTTTCTTTTTAACAAATTTTCCGAGATATGGAACTCAAATATATTATAGTCGTATTAATATCTTTCCTTAGAAAAACTCATATTTTTTGCTGATTCTACAATATCAAAATTGCTGAATTGAGGGCCCAAGCTAAACCGCCATAAATCTGTATTGTCGCATTCTTAAGACTTGACAATTTCTTAATGTATTTAACAAATTCCTAACTAAATACTCGAATAATAATTATTATCCCAGGGATAGTACTTTCTGAGATTCGACTATGCCGTTTTATGCAGGCGTCAGGATTGAGGGCCCAAGCTATTTGACCATAACTCTTTTGATTCACGTTTAAGAAATTTAAGAATCTTTGCTTTAGGTTTTACAAAATTTTAAGTAAATGCCCTGTAAGTATCATTTCGTTTTGCAATAATTTAAAAAGTGGGCCCTCAATCCAGATGCACACCGCGCTTTCATCTGCGTAGTTCCTGTTCCCGTAGGAATACGGAGATAAAACATAGCCTGTGTGTTATTCTGATGTATAAACCATATAACTGTAAAGTTTCATCAAAATCCGTTCAGTAGTTTTTAGCGTTTTTACAATACAAACTTTCTCATTTATAATATTAGTAGGATGTACTGGTACCCTAACATCCGAATCATATGAGTGGACTGTCACTCGGGAATTAGGAAGCAACCCCATTCGGGCGTTTCGCTTATATAATTAAACTTCGACTGACATAGGAATTAACGACATTGTTACCCGGGCTCCTTATTAGGTTGTATATCGGCGGGGGCTGGCGTAATCACCACACTCGACAGGCAGATTGGTGGTAGTGTTATTAGCCAACCATACAAGAAGGAGGGTTAGTGTATTCCGGTTGTATGTAAGGATTTTTTTGAAAAAGGTATCTATACGATCAGTCTAGCTATCCAGAGAGGGGATGCGGCCAGTTTTCTGGGTACTGTCCCAAATGGTTCCTCTTTCGAGGACATTTTTTATCTGAAATTATTGTAAATGGATGTATATTCTCTTTATAAATAAATTTTATTTTTGTCAAGAAAAAAATAGTAAAAAGAAAATAAATAATCTCACGCCTCATATTCCCTAGGGGGAAGGCAGAGGTATTCCTTTTGATTTGTTTTTCATTGCATTAGTTTTTCCTCTTCTTCTTGTAATCGTACCTATGATTTTGTTGTTTTGTTTAAGTGAAGACCGCTGCCTTTACAGACCCGTTTGACTGATCTCCATAAATCATCTGACTCTATTTATGGAGACTATTTTATGCTCTCCACTAATTCCGCGTATATATTTTCGAATTGCATTGTTAAGTTTTTGATTAAGTTCTCTTCTAGGCTATGACAGAATAACAGCGGTTGCTGGACCCCAGTCATAGACCTTTTTGTCAAGGAGTACCTACTGTTTCTACCTATGTTTCTGTACCTACTGTTGTTGTTCCTGTCGCAAATAAATACTTTTATCATTATTATTATTAATTCATAAATATTACATAAATATAACTATCAACATATTATGTCTAACCGTATTAAGTTTTTAATCTTCCTGTTAGATTTGCAACCAATGTCAGTTAAGTTAACTTAAGTTTAACTTAATTAGTCGGTTTACCTTGCCTGATGCGTGCAAGATATTTACCTACGCATGCGGGAAGCACTTGGTAGGCTTCAGTTGTTAACATTGTAAAAAAGGTGATTCTGTCTGTTACGTTTTTTTTGAAAATTTCGAAAATTTTGCAGAGAGTTAGTTTTTATCATGAGGAAGAACATTTTTAATCCCTTGATATTTTTTATTAGTAACATTTAATTAAATACAAGTGTTAGTAGGTAGGTACCTTACGACCATGGGCGTGCGGTCCATAGATGCTGATAAGCGCCGCATGCCCTGGGTATTTTTCCAAAATACATGCAATATATTCAGTACTTTATTACTATTCTTAACAATTCGCAAATCTACTAATAACGCCAACTTTTGTTTCTAAATCAAACTATTTTTGCTTCCTACTAGCCCCGTAGCGCCGGCACTAGATAGCCATATACGGTTTTGCGGCGTAAGCGGTACTACACCAGCCTACTTCATCGCCATTTTCTCTCTATTCCTACACTCAAATATTAGATGTCAGTGTGGAAATGTTTCGGAGTGTGCGTGAAATTTTGTATGGGAAATAAGCTCCGCTTTTTCTCAGACAACCCGATTAGAGGAGTACGGCATAATACGCATCTCTATGTAACGAAAGAGACAGCAGCCCACAGTCGGGTGACTTCGGCGACGTTCGGTAATTGACGAAGTTCTTTCATTTCGAATAGACCGGAAGTCTAGAATGGGTTATCAATTCATTATTGTGTTTATAAGCAGATTAATAATAAATAAACAACTATCTCTATTTCAAAATAACATTTTCTAATGCGGTATTTATTCATTTATACTAAGTGCATTTTTACAGTATTGTTTGTTTGTTTTTTCATTAAAAAGCGTTTTGTCATTTCCTGTCTTCCTGGTTATTGGTCTGTGCTGTCTTCGGGGCATTGCACTTAAAGTTTTTGGCCATATTGTTTTTGTTTTGATACAAGTTATGAAATAGTTTGATGAAATACTTTTTTATACCTATATTGTGAATTCTTTACGAACGAAAGTGAAATAATGGAAAGTTTACGTTGTGATACGTGTAGTGATAGTTTGTGTGCAAAGATTTAGAAACTAACCAGTTTTCGTTAGTGCAACCAGGATTAGGTACCAATTCGATTGAAATTGCACTAAGAATGCAAAAACGGAGGTCACTTCGAATCACTCACACAATCACTTCACTATCTGACTTGTTTGTTAATATCAATCATTTACTGAGATGTTTGATGTGGCTGCCCAAATAATTTCGCTTTCTGCATTCAGTGTGAGCATACTTGGAAATAATTAACAGTAGGAAAGGTACAGTAGGTAGGTACCTACACTACAGTAACCCGCAAGGAAGCCTCGATGTAATACCTGTTAGCTGTATGGTGAGGTCTCTTAAATAATATTAGTTACGATTTATTAAAACTACCTATAAATAAACATCTGCTGGCGGCGTGCTGGTGTTGCATAGGTATTCTAGCAGATCAAATTCTAATAGCATGACCGGTACTATCAACCAGTGCACGCCCCTGCTTACGACATAATTGCCACTTGCTGTTTGCAGTAGCGGTATTTACACATCTAATTTATCTTTATATTATTAATAATCAGTTAGTTCAGCGCGCACAGCGCACAGCGACCGGTCACGTTCACGGCCCCGCTAGCGAGTGCTATTTACCTATTCCGCCGCCGAGCGATCTTGTGCCTTACGTAAATCTGTTAACGATCAAAATGCCTAAGTGCGTGAAATGTAGTAAACTTATTTCGAAAAAAGTGCCTGGGATTCAGTGTGGAAGGTGTAGCAAATGGTACCATGCATCCTGCATTCCCATATCTAATGAACAACTGAACACCTTGTGCGCCACTGACGCGGTAGAATGGAAATGCAGAGTATGTATCAGCCAATGCAAACAAAAACGACTATCTGCAATTCTGCCGGACCCAGATGAGGAGGATAACTCGGATGCAGAACAAGTTATCGTGATGAAGGACAATTTTAGCGAGGATTTTTTGAAGGAACTGCGCAACGATATTCGCAACGCCATAAAAGACGAAATGCAGCATACCCTCAAATTCTACTCAGGAAAAATCGATGACTTCCAACAAAAAATTGAGCAATACGAGGATGACTTTAAACACTTGGAAAAACAGCATAAAGAGTTACACAACAAACATTCAAACCTACAACTAAAATATGAAACACTAAGCCAAAAAATAAACTCCATGGAACAGGGTCAAATGGAAAATAAACTAGAAATTTGTGGACTAAATAAGGAAGAGAAAGAAAATATCACCGAAATCACCCAAACAATCGCACAAAAAATGAATCTGAACCCTGAAGACATCGTCACTGCATACAGGAAAGAGCGCCGGGCTGCAGTCGCCCAGCAGCGCGTACAGTCAACCATCGTCGTGACCCTGAAGGAGGGCCGCCGCGACACCTGGCTGGAGTCAGCCAAGTCATGCACCGTGACTCCCCGCGACCTCGGAATACAGGACGACGGCAAGATATTCATGCGTGAAGCTCTCACCCCGGCAACTGCGTTTATATTATGGAAGGCTAAAAACGAACTAAAAAAAGACAACCTGTACAAATATGTGTGGTGCAAGAGAGGTACTGTGCTCGTAAGAATTGATGACAAAGCCAAGATTCAAACGGTAAGGTCAGAAAATGACATCGAGAAACTGAAACAGGCTACCCGTAAAACCTAAAATCAGGTATGTCAAATCTGGTCTAACTAAAATTGAGTTCATGTATAATTCCTCTTTAATTTAATCCCTTACCAATTTAACCTTTAACGTCTAACCTAATAATGGACGAAGAAAATTATATAATCGAAAATAACTTTTTTACTTGGAACGAGTACATTGACTCGCTTGCACCACATGAGCAATACCTAATTACTTTTCACGTTAACATACAGTCTTTGTTAAAGAACTTTGCACACTTAGAGTATATTATTAATAGTAGCAAAAAAACTGTTGATTTGATTGTGTTAACGGAAGTGAACACTAAGGAAGATTGCCTAAACTTTTTTAGGATTCCTAACTATACTATCTATCATAGTTTAAGACAGGATAGAAGGGGCGGAGGTATAATCTTGTATGTACTTAACAAACACCATTTTGAAACAATTTCTACTAAAACTAGGTACTTTGAATCCCTGCTGGGTACTATACAAACTGATCATCATTATATATTAGACCTTTGTATGGTATACAGGAGCGCTCGTAGCCCTGCGGTGCCAGTGTGTTTGTAACGATCATACTGGTAAAGCAAAGTTGGGCGCGGTCAGTCAGTGGATGGGTGACCGCCTAGTGGCATTTATATTACGAGCGCTTTCGTGTTTCGGAAGGCACGTTAAATCGTTGGTCCCGGTTTTCGTTGTGTTTACGCACAATGAAAGTCGTTAAGCCATGTCAGATACCCTTGGGTAGCTTGAAAAATTCTGACTGTTAAGTGGCCACTAGCTTAACACCATCTCCCAATCCGCGGTGGGCTCGCGTGGGAGATTATAGCCCATACTTCCTCATGTGTGAGGAAAGACCCTTAGCTCAGCAGTGGGCTGTTACGGGTTGATGATGATGGTATACAGACCACCCGATACTGATCGTACCTGCTTTGTCCGGGAGTTGTATAGTTTACTCAATCAGAATTGCAAAACTGACGCACTACTTATAGGCGATGTGAATATTAACCTTAAACTGCCAAATAGGGACAAATGTGGGATGTACCTTGACAACATGAGTGAGCTAGGCTTCCGCTGTGGTATAAGTCAGTTCACTCGTGTTGAAAAAAAAGGGGGTCTTATCTGTCGCTCCTGTATAGACCATATATTTATGCGTAGTATCTGCAGCAACGTTACCTACACGGCGGTGATAAGCGTAGCGCCAGCTGACCATTACATAATAGGATGCGCTTGCAGTATACCTGCCGCGCCCCCCGCGCCGCCGCCAGCCTCCGGGCCGCCGATCACCAGGTTAGACAACAAGCGTGTACTTTCGTGCCTAGCAACAGTCGACTGGAATGCGGCGCTCGCTTATCATTGCCCTGACCAGGTTGTTGACTATATCTTGGACAAATTCCAACAAATCTATAAAGAATGTAGGATAACCATTAAAACAAAGCAAATAAATAAGAGAAAATCTTGTGAGTGGGTAAATGGTAAGATAAAATACATGTGTAAAAAAAGAAATAAATTATATAAAATATGGAAAAATGATCCAACTAACTTAATAAATAGACTACTATATAACAAATATCGAAACAAAACAAATAAATACATAAACAACGTAAAAAACAGATACTATAAAAACAAAATAATGGAAAACTTTGGTAACTCTAAATTAATATGGAAAATCATTAATACCTTATGCGGTAAAATAACTAAATCAGTTGAGGATATCGTATTGAGGGCTTTTGACTGCAATGCAAAAGAACTTGCCAATAAATTTGCAGAGGCTTTCGAGAGTAATGTCGAATCTTTAGCAGAAGCTTGCGACTTGCCTGTTCTGGACCCATCAACATACGCGAATGACCCAAGCTTAGCTATGCGAATTAACAAAATCACCAATGAGAAAACCTATATAATTTTAAATAAATTAAATCACAAGAAAAGCCCTGGATACGATGGCATTCGCGCCTCAGACATTAAAAGTATAAAGAATCAAATAACACCCTTAATAACCCATCTAATTAACACTAGCTTTGCTACGTGTACATACCCTAAGCAATTAAAAATTGGCACCATTCGCCCAATCCATAAGAAAGGATCTAAGACGGATTACAATAACTACAGACCCATAACCATTTTATCTTGTCTGGACAAAGTAGTTGAGCGGTACTTAGGCGATGAAATTAATAGCTTTCTGTATAAAAATAACATAATTAACAATAAACAGTTTGGTTTCCAAAGAAACAAAAGTACCGCACAACTATTATGCCAGTTTACCAATGAAATAAACAAATACCTTGATGAAAAGAAACACGTCCTGGTAGTGTTTATTGATTTTAGTAAGGCGTTTGATACCTTAAATTACAACACCCTATATAGGAAATTAGAGCAGAGTGGTATACAGGGCCCTCTCCTGGAATGGTTCAAAAGTTACCATAGCGATAGAATGACCACCGTTAAACTTGGCAACTCGTACAGCAACATGATCCCTACGACTAAAGGCACGGCCCAAGGCTCCATTATCGGTCCGACTGAGTACTTATTATACGCTAACGATATGTGCAACGCAATAGTGGAGGGTTCTGTATATCAATTTGCTGACGACACTTGTATATTAGAGGCCGACAGAGACTTGTATAAAGCCCAACTTCAATTACAAAAAAACTTTGATTTATTATGTAAGTGGTCACATGATGTTGGTCTGGTCATAAATGCTGATAAAACTAAGGCCATGCATATTCATTCTTCTCAAAACAAGTCGGTTCATCAACCTGTAATAATAGCACATGATCATAACTGTCTGCATACAAAACTCCACACTTTATGTAATTGTATTACAATAGAATTCGTTCAAAAACACACCTACATAGGGTTAGTCATTGACTCCAGATTTAATTGGGAACCACACATAACATACATATGCATTAAACTAAGATCCATCCTGAGTAGACTTATCATCCTCAAATATAAACTTCCTTATAA
The DNA here is from genome assembly GCA_963855545.1 of Ethmia dodecea. Classification (NCBI taxonomy): domain Eukaryota; kingdom Metazoa; phylum Arthropoda; class Insecta; order Lepidoptera; family Depressariidae; genus Ethmia; species Ethmia dodecea. The sequence continues at coordinate 11,860,673 of OY979457.1, read as the reverse complement.
CACTTTAAGATTACTGTACCTAGCACTTGCTGAATCCATAATAAGTTACGGTCTGTGTAGTTATGGTAGGTCATACAAAACTAACCTAGATCAGATATATAAACTACAGATAAGACTATTGAAAAACATCGTACCTAACAATGTAAGACTAAAGTACCGTAAAGACTACTCAGACCTATTCCAACACTGTCAAGTTCTACCTATACAAAATATGATTAAACTATCTATATTAAAAGAAGAATACGATCAAATAACAACCTTAAATAAAAAACAACGTAATAAAAACTTAAGAATTCTCAAAGACATGAACACTTTCAATTTACCTACTTACAATAATACCTATGGAAAAAGAACATATAACTATATTTTACCTAGGATAATAAATTGCCTTCCAAAAGACATACAAGAAATATACCTCGCCAGCTCTAAAGCAGTCAAAAATATTAAAAAGTATTACATAAACGATAAGAACTTAGATTATATTCTGGAATAAGCATTGATATTGTGCATGTACCTACTACTGTATAAGTAATACTATAATTCCGGACTCACTAGCTGTTCACAAGCCTTCGCTGGTTTTTACAGCTCTTAGTATAAGTTTCAAACTGTGTTAGTATTTAGATCTTTTAAAATAAATAAATAAAATAATTAATAGTAATAACATTATCAACTCGAAAATATACTATTAAAAAGTGAGTATTTCCATGAATGGAATACCTGTAGGTTAGGTTATTTTTTTCTAGTAACTCCAACCAACTCCAGTAACCAATAGGTCAAAAGTAATATTATGTAAGTATAGGCCTGAAATGTGGATACCAAAAAACATACAATACGCGGTGGAACTGACTAAACTAGGCATAGCATACAACATGTAACAGAATAAGCGCAATTCCTGAAATTAGTTTGTTCAGTACCGACTACTTATTCGATTTCAGCTATTTTTAAATGTTGTAGGGAAGTAGACTTTTATAGAACACTCGGTTATGATTTTAATCCACTTTAATTACTCAACGGGAACGGTTTACATGAACCAAAGGGCTTAAAACTAATTTTAACACAAAGAATCAACCGAACCGCCGCCGGCCATCAAACCGGCGACTTCCCTCTCTCGCCGCGCCACCTAGCGGCAGAATCAGGTATTAGGTCTCGCGAAAACGGAGAGGCGCCCGGATACAACGTCCTGATGATGATGTACTAATACTTGGCGCCACATCCTCCCCCTCCAAGTCACAAGACCGCCCCGGTTGTGACTTGGGTCTACCCCTTGACTTGGCGACAACAGGGTCAGAATCCCCGACATAGGGTGTGAGCAGACTGGCATGGTATTTACCTCGAACGTGGTCTTGACTATCCACGACTTCGTAAGTGGTAGGCGAAAGGACTCGTTTGATTTTAAAAGGGCCTATGCGACGCGGAGCAAACTTCTTCGTGACTCCCTTTGAGGCTTGACTGAGAGCGTGATTTGCAATCAAGACGAGATCACCCTCTTGGAAACGCGGTCCCTCTCTCCTACTTCGATCAGCGGCGTCTTTTCTCAGGTCCTGCTGATGCTCATGCCTCCAACGAACTTCTTGGAGAGTGTCGACAAAACTTTTAAGATACGATAATTTGTGGGACGAAATTTTCCGCTTCAACTATAGCGCGAATATCATTGACAACATGAATGGGAGAACGAAGTTCTCGGGCAAAGGTCAAAAAAGCAGCAGTATGTCCAGTGCCTTGGTTGTGAGCGGTGTTCATCGCAAAACGCACCGCAGGCAAACTCTTGGGCCACTCTTGATGATCGGTGTTGACCAGAATTGCCAGCATGGTCTTCATGTCTCGATTTTTCCGCTCAGCGGGGTTCGCTTGCGGATGATAAACAGGCGTCAGGTTTTGAGAAATACCCAACGCAAACATAGCCTTTTGCATAACGGCAGACACGAATTGCGACCCATTGTCGGAAACAATCCGCCGTGGCAAACCATACCGTAGAAAGAACTCTTCTATCAGAATCTTCGCACATTTCTCGGAGGTAGCTTCGTCGAGGGGAAAGAGTTCCACCCATCTAGTGGTCACATCCTCGACTAGAAAGATCCATTTCTCTCCTTGACTACCTTCCGGAAGAGGCCCGAAAAGATCCATCGCAAGGACCTCGAACCTTTGTTGCATGACTGGAGTTTGTAACAGTCCGGCTGGTTTGAGATTGCTTGGTTTAAAAGCTTGACACAGGTCACAGGTCTTCAGATACTGGGTTATGTATTGTCGCATCTGGGGAAAGAAGTTACGTTCCTTGATCTTCTTCAGGGTCCGCTCTACGCCTAAATGTCCAGCTGTAGGGGCATCGTGAAGCTCTTTCAATAGCTCGTCCCTAAGGGATCGCGGGACCACTAGTTGCGGCTCTTCGGCTTCACCGTCAGGATCTATACGGAACAACACACCCTGTGACACATAATACCCTCGGTCCGTCCAGCGTGAGAAGTCGTCATCATCCTCGAAGTCCTTCAAGATCTTCATAGTCTCCGGATCTTCAAGCTGTGCAGCGCGGAGTTCAGCAGGTCCACGATGAGGTAAGTCTACTGAAATAGGACATAGATCACATGATTCCTCTACTTCAGCAGCAGGTAGCACAGGACGACTCAGCGAGTCGGCAATGACATTACTCTTTCCCGGTGTATATTCCAGGTCCAAGTTGTACGACTGTATCTTCATTGCCCACCTGGCCAGACGACCACTTGGTGTTTTAAGAGACATCAGCCATCGCAAGGGCTGGTGATCGGTGCAAATACGTATCTGCGCACCTTCGACGTAACCCCGAAACTTATCGAGTGCCCAGACTACAGCGAGCGCCTCACGTTCTGTTGTATTATAGTTGCGCTCTGCTGAAGACAATAATCTGCTGGCATACTCTATAGGTCTTTCGTCGTGAACGTCGTTTCCTTGCATTAGCACAGCGCCCAATGCGTAGGCGCTAGCATCGGTGCGAAGAATGAACGGAGCATCAAAATTCGGCTGACGAAGAATAGGCGCAGAGGTAAGTTTCTCTTTCAGCGTATTGAAGGCTTGAGCTTGAGCGTCACTCCAAATCCAGCTCGCATTCTTTTTAGTAAGCTCCGTCATTGGCCGAGCTATGTCTGAGAAGTTAGGAATGAACTTCCTGAACCAAGAACAAGTTTGAAGAAAGGTTCTTAGCTGCTTCAGATTCGACGGCGGTGCCATTTCCAAAATAGCACGGATTTTGTTTGGATCAGCCTGAATACCATTCGCCGTAATGACGTGCCCAAGATATGTAACTTGGTCCCGGGCAAACATACATTTGTCGCGATTTGCCCTCAATGCAAACAAACGAAGTCTGTCGAAGACTTTCTGTAGATCCCTCATATGAGATTCAAGGCTTTCGGAGACCACTAGAAGGTCATCCAAATAAGCTACTACACACACGTCATTGAGCCCAGACCTGAACCGGTCCATTAGGCGCTGGAACGTCGCCGGGGAATTTTTGAGCCCAAAAGGCATCCGACAGAATTGAAACGTTCCGAAAGGCGTTGTGAAGGCAGTTTTATGGCGATCTTCGGGAGCAACTTCAACCTGCCAGTAGCCCGCTTTGAGGTCCAACGTAGACATAACACAATTTGCCTTCGTAGAAGATAAGATGTCGTCGATTACAGGAAGCGGGTATTTATCCGTTCTGGTCACTGAATTCAAGCGACGATAATCGACGCAAAAGCGTGTCTCTCCATTTTTCTTGGGCACTAGGACAACAGGAGAAGCCCATTCCGACTCGGCTTCTTCGATGATCTCATCTTCTAACATCCTCTCTATTTCAGTTCGGACGATCTCCTTCTTCGCAGGAGTTAAACGGTAAGGCGGGAGAGCGATGGGCGGACTATCGCCTGTATCGATGTGATGCTGCGCCATCGTAGTGGGCGCTCCCCCTGGTGCGAAAATATCCTGATTGCCATCAAGCACTGACGAAAGAATTTCCTTCTCCGAAGCAGTCAACATAGATCCCTCGTTCTCGCGGAGAGCCACGGAAGAATAGACGAGAGAATCGACTTCATCCTCGAAGTGAAACGGAAAGTAAGTACTACCTTGATTCACCGAATGCAACGAAAAACGCTTTCGTTTGAGGTCAAGTACCATGCCAGCGTCATTAATAAAATTCATCCCTAGGAGAGTATCAGTGGCACCAGGTAAGACTACAAAAATAGTGGAGACAACAATTCCATGTAGTTCTACATCGACGGTCACAGTTTCTACATATTTTTGATCAACAGAGCCATCCGCTAACTTAATTTCTACAAATGTATTAACAAATGCAACATTATTCTTAACTAGGACGTCTTTTAGACTAACACTCGCGACTGACAGTTTCGCACCAGTATCGACCACTACACGACCGCTAGCACCGCAGATGTTCACTTTAACCATAGGCCGAGCACGCGCGTCGATCGGCGTAGTACCCACTGCAGCAACGGATTGAAAGGACGTCGACGCAGATGTCACATTCTCTTTCTTCTTGCAGTTGGCACAGTTCGGTCGTATCACACATGGAGCACCGCACCCGAAACACACGACAGGAGCGGGTTTAGTGTCTGCGCTAGCTTCATTAGGGTTGGATGGTGTAGCTTTGATTGCTTGCGAACGTTTTTGACAAGCTTCCTTTTCGTGTCCGAATTTCTTGCAATACGAACAGCGGGGTCTCGACTTTGATGTACCACCGGAAGTTGTAGTCGCAGGTGTAGATAACAACACAGATAACAGAGGGGATAACAACGGAGCAGAAGACACGACGGCAGGCACCGCTACAGAAGGCGGCTTCGGAGGAGCAGAGGAAGTGGGGGGGCGTACGTGTGATCGCGTACGGCCTTCCTCTAGAAGATCCTCGACGGCGCGAGCTTTCTCAAGTAGCCCGAAAAAGGTATAAAATGAATTCCGAGCAACCTTCTCACGTATACGTCTATGAAGCAGTCCGTAGACCATATCAAGCTGCACAGGATTCTCTGGCAGAGTCTTCGGTGGTAGCTGTGCGAGTAGGGCTCTTGCCCTACAAACAAACACATCCGTGTTCTCGTCGGTCTGCTCTTTACTGGAGAGTTCACGATATATCTTGTGTGGTGGTAGGCAACGACCATAAGTCTGTCGCAGGAGGTGCATCGCGTAGTCCCAGGTCACGATGGAATGTTTGAGTCCCTGCCACCATGTGGCGGCCAATCCTGTGAACAACATAGGGAGGCCTCGAAGCGCAATGTCATCATCCATGGCAACACATTCCTTATAAACCTCGATCGCGTCTATGAAAGCGACGACGTCTGTCCCTTGAGCTCCATCAAACCTCGCAGAGCACCTCGCGAAGTTGCTGTGGCTCCCCATCGCATTAGCAACGGACGGCGGGGCCGGTGAACGCAGCGTTGACAGTATTTGCTGAAGGTGGAAGTCCGTCATGATGATCGGTGTGGGCGCCCCGGCCGCGGCCGGCGGCACCGCCGAGGAGGGCGAGGACAGCTGTGTGGGTGCTCCATGCACCAGGGGGGACACAGGCTGCTGAGTCGGAGGCGGCGTCACACGACCACCCTGGTCAGCATCGGCGCCAGTATGCGCCGAGGAGGGATGCTGGCCAAGACTATTCGCACGAGATCTCGTTAGCACCATTTTGATAAATTACGGACACAACAGAGTTCACATAAATTTTAGTCCACACATATTATTATTTAGATTTAAAAGAATAGTTTTTAATAGTCCACACATTACAAAAGGAAAACTTTTAACAGTTCTCAAATGAATGGAACGTAAATAAAAATACAAATGCACTTCAAAGTTTTTCGAACAAAAGTATATAGAATCACTTTTACCAAAGAAGTCCACATGATAAAAGTCTTTCAATAATAAAAAAAGAATTAAAGTTTTACTTCCCTCAGAAAGTTTGAGTTGAGTAGGTAGGTACGATGAGCGAGGCGCGCTGGGCGCACGGCACGGCAACAGCGCGGGCGCGCCTGCCGTCGCAACGCCGTCGTCGTGCGCGGCCGGGCTGGGTCCAAACTCGGCTCGGCACGTGACGATGAGCCGATTCGCCGAAGGAGATACTACGAATCTCGCACTCACACTTAAGTCACACAAAAGTAAAATAAGATTATTACGATAACGCATACAGTTTATGAGTAAAAGTTCACCAAATAGTCCGCAGACTTCACTTATGTACAGTTTTATTGAAAAGAATAAATGTTCCAATACTTCCCTAAGATTTTGCAACAGTATCGATCGAGTATTGAAAAGTGAGAAAGTTTCGACTTTGAGCAATGGTAACGCTTGGCTTGCGATCGTGTTTGAACCGGCAAAATCACATTGAAAATCACTGAAAATACTACGAAAAGTATGTAAGTAACAGTTTATAAGTATGGTTTGTACACAGTTTTTATGCGTAATTATCACACAAAACATGAAAATAAACGTTCAAATGTCCCGAACTTTAGGTACACAGGTATTAAACAGTTTATGGGCAGTTTACTTGTGCAAAACAGAAGAACGACACACCAGAGTCTTTTAGCACTACGTGGGAACACGATATTCTAGGTTTTTCGTCGCTAGAAGTGAGAAATAAGGCACGCGGACACGCGAACAGAGCCTAGGTACCTACTGGGCACGCTTCACAACTAGGATTAAAACGAAGTCCGCAGAATAATCCACGTGAAAATAAGCTATTAGACAGCGTTCTTAGCACAGGAACTGTGAATTATTCACTAAATAGGCACTGCAACTGTTCTAAACACTGAGTTTTCACTTTCCGAGCAACGTTCGGGCCAAACGTTGGGCTGCCAATTTTGTAGGGAAGTAGACTTTTATAGAACACTCGGTTATGATTTTAATCCACTTTAATTACTCAACGGGAACGGTTTACATGAACCAAAGGGCTTAAAACTAATTTTTAACACAAAGAATCAACCGAACCGCCGCCGGCCATCAAACCGGCGACTTCCCTCTCTCGCCGCGCCACCTAGCTGCAGAATCAGGTATTAGGTCTCGCGAAAACGGAGAGGCGCCCGGATACAACGTCCTGATGATGATGTACTAATACTTGGCGCCACAATGTGTTATTTTTTTCCCAAAAATGAATTAGCGTAGCTGAATTTAGTGCTTTCTATGGAAATCGTGCTCTTAAGTTCGACTGCATCATATATTTTTTATATTAATAAGTATACTAATTGGGGTGTATGAGGAATTGCGCTTTTTCTGTTACGCGTTGTATAGTCATGTAGTAAGGTTAGTACCCATTAGCGTATATCGTTTAGAAATAGCATATACTCGTAATTTCTCTACATAAATGTCCCGATAAACGTTTCACGTTCTCCATAAAGGAAATCATAAGCCGTATCTAACGTAAATTTATCTGCTGGAAACTCCGAAATCGGTGGAAAAGGGAAATGGTACGATTCCAAACTCGTATACATATATAGTGTGTCTGTAGATTTGAACATACCATCAATTTCGTATCTTATTGGGGCAGATTTTACCAGTTTATGCGTCTATGTCTGAATGTTATGCCATTTACACACTAGGTATGTCACCTCACACTATGATATATTACATTTATATGTTGTATTTGTATTTAATTATCACTACATAGTATAAAACAAAGTCACTTTCTCTGTCCCTGTATCCCTATGTATGCTTAAATCTTGAAAAGTACGCAACGGATTTTGATACGTTTTTTTTAAAGGTAGAGTGATTAAAGAGGAAGGTTTTAGTATTAGCATTGCACCAGTGCGAAGTAATATAATAAATGAAGGTAGTTAACATTATTGTATAGTTTATGTAATAGTTTGTTCATGTTAATTATTCAATCTTCTGCGGTGCAGCTCCGCTCCCTGGGTTTCCATAGAATACCACCGTTGCTGGCTCTACGCTATTCGCGTCGAGGCAAGACATTATTGTTTCTTTTTGTTTAATGGCACATAGTAATTTATATAATATATAAAATGATAAACTGACTGACTAATTGGTGATGTACCTATTGAAGAGATATTAATATTATTAATTATTAATAAATATTAACTTTCGGAGTACAGTAATAGAGTAAGAGATTAAAATATTGTAATTTCCATTTGAATGAAATTACAATATTTTTATTCAAGGTGACGCCTGTAGTAGCGACGTCGTGTGGAATACGCCTTAGAGGAAGAAAATGAAACACCTCTCTGTTGACTCTGCAAAATGAACACATTCAATAGAGGACGGAAACAATTTTCCTTGTTCTTGATGGAATCACACATTCTATCAAAGTAAGAATTCCACCTTCATATAATAATATATAGGTAGAATACACGGGGTTAAAATCTGATTCATTTTTACAAGTCTTTATTTACTTTCACATTTTGCAAGTTATATTTGACCTACTTCACGGTTACCGATTGAGCTGAAATTTTGCATACATGACTGTGTATGAGTCGAGTGACAATGCAACATTAAAGAAGATTTAGCACAATTACCTACAGCTTCAATAGGTATGTTTCGTTTTGCAATCACAATGTGACACGCTTTTATTTATAAAAAAAATATTGGCTATAACTATAATGATATTTTTCTTATCAGGTTTAAATTGTTATTTTTAATTTTTGTTGTTTTTTTATTAACAAGAACATAATAAAATCTGGTTTTAAAAAAGTTTTTTTCTTTTTATTTATTTCTTCAGCTGCGAACGTGGAACTACGGCATCCCTTTTGTATAATAAACATACCTACGCATCGAATTAAGAAACTCCCCCTTTTTTGAAGACGGTTAATAATTAAATTATTATTATTATTAAATACATCTGCCGTGCTTCTTGTGTTTGTGGTTACACTCCTTGAAAATAGCTCGACCGATTTTAATGATCTTTTTTGTATATAGATAGGTTGTAAAATATTTTTCACCTTTCTATCCCACCCCCCACTTATAGACAACGTTTGCCAGGTCAGCTAGTAATCTATATCTATACTTATATTATACAGAGGAAAGATTTGTATTTTTGTACGTTTGTTACGAATAAACTCAAAACTGCTGGACCGATTTTAAAAATTCTTTCACCAATGGAATATCCTATCCTATCTAGAATATCCATGAGTAACATAGGCTATATTTTATTCCTGTATTCCCACGGGAACAGGAAGTAAATAATAAACAACTTGTATACCGTTGTATGTTTTCCAAATTTCAGTTTGTTACAATTTGATGGGTACAATTTTATTTGTGTCTGAACAAATAGCTGGAATTCACCGATAAAATGTGGATGCGTTTTTTCGCGGGTTTTTTTGTGATCGAAGTTGATTGGATTCAGGTCGGTCCCTGACGATGTTTTATTGCACAACTTTATAGGTGATTTCGTATTTCTTTTCAAAGAGTTATACATAAAAAAATGGAGTCTTGAGATTCTTAGAGATATTTACAGCAGAAATGAATTTAAATCTTCTAATGTAAGTATAAAAAAATATGCTTGATAGGTTATTATTATGATAAAATTATTAGAAAATTACAATTTACACATATTAACATTTAAAAAACTTCTTCCAGTGCGCCACATCAAAGCAAGGTACCCAATAGGCTGGCAGTATTTACCTCCTTACATTGCAAGACTAATCCTTTGGGCAAGCTGAAAGGATATTTTGCTAAGCGAAGCCTCGATGAAACTGTGTCTTTAAGATAGGTTATTTAGTTTAGATATTTTGACGAGTATGACGATGATTTGCGCATTATTGACACGAAAAGGGTAAAAACTTTCCATGGGAACGGAAAAATTCCTGCGGGAACGGGGGTAAAATATGGACGGGCCCTCCGCTGATGGGTCAGCTAGGAAAATATCTAAATTCTCAGTCTTTTCGCTCTAGCTATGTGCTACGACAACTACGAAAATTCGAATCCAATAATACGACGTACTAGCACCAATGCTACGCAACAGCTACGCGTCTACGCCAAATGCTACGACAGCTACATAAATTCGAATCCTAAACATAAAGCCGCAGCCACACCAAAGCGTCAGTCACGGACGTGACCTGACCTTGGCACGCCGCGCCCTCCATTCGTGCCGTGACCAGATTACTCATAGCTTATTACGGTTTAATTCAGCAATAAAACTGCATGATTGATCGATGCAATTAGTTTTCGGGCGATCACGTCATGGACGAGTTTAGACGTAATTGAATGTCAAATTGATTCACAAACAATTTTGGTCTCTCTATTAGCAATGTTATTATTGGCTATTCATGTGGTAGTTGATTAAATACTGACTGGGAAATTGCTTTGATAATAACAGTATATCTACGTGATTCAATAATTAATTACGTAATGTTACGCATTTAAACAATTTTATGAGTTTTATTTATTTTGTATACTGAAAACCAAACTCTATTTTAAAGAAGATAAAATTGAAAGCGAGATGAAGGTAAATTAAAAAACATTATATATAGTTATTTATCAAACTGCAGGTTTTGCCTAGTTTGTGATTTACTATCAGTGTAGTAATTGTGTCACACATAATAAAACAGAACCATCAATCATAAATTCATTAACTAGCTCATTCGTTCCACAATATCTAATTATCACAATGTAATTAAACCTCGGCCACACAAGCGACAAGGGACGAGTGTCAAGTGTCACGTTGACATATCACCACGACGCCCTCTACCGAGTGACGTGAACGCAACAGTCCTATTTTTTTACGACAAATTAATTCAATTTGGATAAATATTTTCTATTGTATAATTTGCAGAGCAGTGATAGCCTTACGGATAAATAGCCTGCTTCACATGATGATAATCAGTGAGGCCCGGGTTCGAATCCTGGCAAGTACCAATGTTTTTTTCGAAAACTTACGTTTATATTTATCACTAGCTAGACGGTGAAAGAAAACAGCGTGAGGAAACCCGCAGGTCCCAGAATTAATTCTGAGATATGTGTAAAATACCCGGGCTGTAATCTGGGCTATAATTGGATTGGGAGATGGTGTTAAGCTGGTTGCCACCTAACTGTCAAAAGATTTCAAACCACCCAAAGGTATTTGACATGATTTCAGTTGTGCATAAACGCCACGAAAACCGGAACTAAAAATTTTACATATCTTCAGGCGTAAATGCCTTCCTTACACATACCTGGTGGTAGCGCGGACGACAACCAGGTCATGTCAGGCTTGCACTGACTAAAACCCCCATGCTGTTCTTCCTCTTTTCCTAAGACCGAGCCAAGGGAAACAGTTTCTTCCGTGACTCGGCCGGTTATGCCCTCCCCCCATCGGGGCAGCAGGCCGGGTTATCCCCCGAAACGCTACCCCTCCTACTTCTATACGTCGAACCCCTAAACATGACATTGTGGCTAGCCCATCGCTCCGAACTGGGGTGACTAACTCGCATCGGTCTGTCACCGCTCAAATTCAATTAGTTCACATTAAGCTGCTGACACACTGAGGGCGGAGACTGTCACGTTGGCTGACGCCTACACATAATACGGATGACGTCACTAAATCCCAAGATAATCCAATGTAATGAATGATAAAAATATCGGCGACTTTATATGCTTCGCCTGCCGTAATGAAGCACATTTAGGGTTGCTACCTAGATCGTAAAGCCGTATACAGAAAGAAAGCCGAAAACTTATCGGCGCCGATAAGCGCCGATCGGCGCCGATAAGCGCCGATCGGCGCCCATCGGCGCCGGTCTACGCAGGTAACCGGCGCAGGCATTTATATGAACAAGCGCCGACCGGCGCTTGTCGGCGCCGACACGCGCCGGTCAGCGCTGGTGCCGCCCGCCAATCATCGTACGACATTTTGCTCGCTCTGCTTCAATCTGCTTGCTTTCTGTAGAATGGACCGGCGCCGATCGGCGCCTATCGGCGCCGACAAGCTTTCAGCTTTCTTTCTGTATACTGCTTTAGCCTAGTCTGTTATAAGTTTGTACTTAGTGGTAGTGACCTGTTGTGTATGCCTTAGATAAATAAATAAATGAAACTGACACTTCGCTTTACCTAAGGTAATAAAATTGTCTGTAAGTTGGTATGAATTATGACACAATAATGAAATTCAGTATCAATAGAGTAGCTGCTAACTGGTTTTATTGAAATTTATTGATAAATAAATTTATATACATAAATGATGACTTGTCAGTGTCACATAAAATTTGTATTATTCCGTCCGTTCTGTATTTATAACGCGAGATATTACAACTTTAAAAAAATCTGTTCTAACCAAAAGTGTACTGTTTATTGCATAATAATGATATAAATGTAATATAACGTCACTAGGGCAACTAGTGTATCATTTAAAAGGGCTTCATCTACACTTTAAAATGTATTATTTATTTATTTTTATGCGGCATATCCTCATTAATTATTAATATTGTAAATAAGTGTTTTATGAGCTGTCACAGATAACTTTCAAAAGCATAGCTCACCTACAAATAATCTTCGGAACGATTAGCCAAACTCTATAATATTGTGAAACAGTCAGAATGCGGACGTCATCCCGAGTGACACTGTTGACGTGTCTATGATGGTGTTTATTGTGTTACGATCACATCCCCATAATTATTGTCCCTATTGTAAACACGTCACAAAGACTGATGGCCTGACGCGCGAATTACGAACCTTGTGTGTTAGGTCATTCATTACTTTGATTAGTAGGAAGTAGGATAGGTGATTTATAGATGACTAGCAGTGCCCCGCGGTTTCGACCGCGTAGTTCCCGATCCCGTGAGAATACGGGAATAAAATATAGCCTATGTGTTATTCTGGTGTATAAGGTATACAACTGTAAAGTTTCATCAAAATTCGTTCAGTAGTTTTTGCGTGAAAGAGGAACAAACATCCATCCAGACATCCATACAAACTTTCGCGTTTATAATATTAAGTAGGATATAAGTAGCATTGGGATCCACTGTCTTGTCTCTGTGTTAGATCATAAGCAAAGGGTTAGTATTAAAATTTTAGGAATTCATTTTGGGGATACAAACTTAACCAATAAGCAAACAGAGTACTGGTCTTATTGTGTAACTTTTCGGTCAGAACTTGGACGGTTTCATTGCTGAGCAAAAGTGATATAGGTATATATTTTGTTTGGTTCTGTTTGACGTTATTGGGTAGGATCCTGGTAAGATATTTTAATAAAATATAGATTCTTATAACTATATAACGATAGTCATAAAACTATAGTCTCAGCCTTTTTTTTCACATTTTGCAGACTGGATTGCCAAATTATGAACTTGTAAAAGCTAGCTAAAACAGGTTTTCTGGTTTTCTTTATCTATCTTACCGGTGCGGCGACAACACATAGCTATCATGATTACAGATCCGCAAAGTTATCAGAAAAGTTGGTATTCCCAATACCGCTCTGCCAATCCTTGGATAAATTTGGAAAATATAAAGCGGTGTCCAAAATCATTTTTTTCTTTTACAACAAACTGGCTTGTTCCTTGCGATTTCACCTGCTTATGACCTGTTCCTGCGTGAAAATTGTAGCGCAATATATTCCCAAGAAGGTCAACTTTCCGTTGTCAGAAGATTTTTTAAAATCGGTAGAGTTGTTTGGGAGTATATTCTTCTATACTAATATTAAAAAGAGGAAAGCTTTGTATTTTTGTATGTTACGAATAAACTCAAAAACTACTAGAACGATTTTAAAAATTCTTTAACCAATGGAAAGCGAAAAGATTCTTAAGTAACATAGGCTATATTTTATTCCCGTATTCCTACAGGAACGGGAACTACGCGGGTGAAACCGCGCAAAACCACTAGTTACAAATAAAAATACAAACATACAAAACAAACTTATATTTTTAGAATATTTGGGTAGACGTCCCCATTTGCACACTGAAATATTGATTTAACACTCCATCAGAGTAATTGTGCCCATCGTTGGCGCGGCACCGTTGACTGAGTGGCTCGCGACTCTTGATTAATTTTATTCGTACCAAATTGAATAGCAGCTGTTTATTTTATCGATGGCTACCAAAATACGAGTTGTTTTATTCATGACTAATAGATGGGTGGAGGCATTGTCCGCGGAGAAGGCGTAGCCCGCGGTAAAGGTCAACATACACAGTGGCGGGAAAGGAAAGCGGTCGCGATCCGGGACGGGTTTTTTTTGATGTTCCAGTTTTCATACAACATGTCCCACAACGAGCAGGCGGACCGCGTGGATGCCGCGTCAAAGGTTCCGTAGCAATATCTTAATAGCAAAAACCGAACTGAAGATTTTGTCGTGACTTGGAAAGGAACTTGATTAAAAAAAATTAGAAATTTTAAAAAACAAAAGAAAAATACAGTAGGTAATATTATACTATAATTTAGGTACAAGTCTTAATACGTCACCTAACAATTGGCTATCATCCGACAATTTCCATAAAGCCTTAGGTATCAAAAACTGTTGGTAACGCTTGAACACGTGTGTTTAGTGTGTGACCTGAATATGGTGGCTACGTGCTAAACATGAAGCTATTATACAAGGAATACATATACTACGTCCATAGTGATATATCACTCAAATTTGACAGTTAGAGGTGGATATTCGAGTATCTCTAAAGCGGTATCCGTGCTGCGGCTGTTAGCATAAAAATATATTAACAAAAATATCATATTGGAAACTTACACAGCAAAATTATACTAACTTCTGTTACTAGCTTAACTGACTGACTGCGTGTATCAAATTGAAACATGCACCTTAGGTTAGACCGGCAACCATAGAACTGTAAAAAGCGCACAAAATTTGGTGCAGTATTTTTGGCGTTAAAAGGATAGGTACCTACATGTGCGACCGACGCAAAATCAAAAAAATATAATATATTCGATTACTTCTATTGATGTTATGCAGTTACGATTCAATTTTATGTTTAGATGTCGAGCTTTATATATTATAGATTAAATTAAAAATAACTTTCTTGTTTGATATGCTAATAACGAGTTTCCCCGTTTAAAATATAATATTATAAATGAGGCGATACTACAAAGAAGATAAAAATAAAGAAGATTGTAAACAAGAGTTAATTATCGCGAAACGAATAATTATTTACAAAGGTACTTAACCTCAAGTTTCTGTTAAACAAATTTACTTACTTAAAACCTTGCCACACTTTTCGATCACAATCCCTCGATTAAAAGTTTTAATGAATTTTCTTGATTTATAACAAGCTTAGAGTTACTTTGCAACTAATTAGTCTGTCTTGATAACATGTCGGTTCTCAAGTGCTACCGACGGAGTTTAGTGAAAATGACTACTATATATAGGTATAGTAGATACAATATGTAACAGAATAAGCGCAATTTCTGAAATTAGTTTGTTCAGTATCGACTACTAAATCCATTTCAGCTATTTTTAATATGTGTTAAATTTATTTTTCCGAAAAATAGATTAGCATAACCGGCTATGGAAACCGTACTATTATGTATGCTGTATATTTAAGAAATTTGGTTAGATTGATTGACGAATGACATAAATTTCTTAACCAGTATGATCGTTACGGACGATGACGGGCCTGTAGGCTCAGTTGGTAGTGACTCTGCCTTCTGAGTCAGAGGTCGCGGGTTCGATTCCCGCACGGAGTCAACATTTGTGTGCATGACCATGTCTGTTGGCTTCGTGTCTGGTGGTTTAACATTTATTTAAGTATGTTTATCAGTTGTTTAGTACTCACAATTTATTATTTACTAGGGACCCGCCCCGGCTTCGCACTTTCTCTTGAATCACTCTATCCATGTAAAAAAAACGCATCAAAATCCGTTGCGTAGTTTCAAAGATTTAAGCATACAAAGGGACAGGGATATAGGGACAAAGAAAGCGACTTTGTTTTATACTATCTAGTGATTTATTATTATTACAAACACACTCGCACCGCAACTACGAGCGTTAAATACCCTTCGATTTACAAAAAATCTAGACTCAATAAGGCTCTTAAGGCCCTATAACCCTGCTGTATTTTAGGAGATAATAAACAAGGGTACCGGCACCAACTGCGGAGGGTTACAGAGAAGGGTACGGAGGAGCACTCGGCATTTTAACCCGGGAATCCCAGTTAAGGGTTAGAATCGTGACTTGAACTCAATTGGGATAATTTGGGACGCGTTCTTTATCGGGATGCGGATAATGAAGCCGTTTGTTACCGACTGTATTTGAAGGAGGTATATACATATACAAGGTAACTTTATATTCTATTACGCGTTACAGTTTTAAATTTTAATAAATTTCTACTTAAGGTTTAGATGGCCGTTATGGCGTTCCATGGGGGAGACCTTTGTTCAACTTTACGTCTTCCAGCTGATGATAAAGGTTTTGATGAAGAGAGTGACCCGCTCATAGTCCTGCGAAACCGGTGTGTTTGTTGTAACTATCAGACTAGTCAGTCAGTGAATAGGTGACCGCCTAGTGGCATTATACCTCCATGTTTCGGAAGGAACGTTGGGACTAACGGTTCACAGTTTGTCCCGATTTTCGTTGTTTACGCACAATAGAAGTCGCTACGCCATGTCAGAAAAAGTGGTAACTTGAAAAATTTTGACAGTTAGGTTGCCCACACTTCCTTATGTGTGAAGAAAGATCCTTGGTTCAGCCGTGGGCTGTTACGGGTTGATGAAGCCAAGGTTTTGATTGCGGAAATCTAGATTCTAGATGTTTATCTTTCTTAATAATACTCGTAATTATAAAAACGTTTAATGGCATATTTTTATGGGTTCTTCTTTTCTTTCTTATTATTACTACTCTGAAAGTTGTATAGAACTAACTAAAGAGTACAGATGCCTGACGGGCTTGTTGGCGCAGTTGGTAGTGACCCTTCCTTCTGAGTCGGAGGCCGCGGATTCGTTCCCCGCTCGGGGCCAACATTTGTGTGCATGAACATGTCTGTTGACTTTGTGTCTGGTCGTTAATATTTATTTAAATATGTTTATCAGTTGTTTAGTACCCATAGTACAGCTCTGCCTAGTTTGGGGCTAAATAACCGTAAGTGAATTGTGTCTCACAATTTATTTATTTATGCAACGCCGATTCAGACGCCTTTTTAAGAACCTTATGTTGTGGCATACGAAAAATCTACGCCTTAACCAACTATTTGGTACTTCGGCTTTTACGATGGCAACTCCACGTAGGTACCAGGCACTCGAGACCAACGTTTCCTTCCCGACTATCATTAGCACGTGCGGGTGGGAAAAAGTGGTCCGTATAACCTTGGGAATTACTGAAGAGGTCTCAACGGGTTTTCTCGGTCGTCACGCTTGGACGGTGATTTTTTGACAGGGAAGTGTTGAAAGTATGGACGCCTTTTTTTTGTTTCAAAGGGGAAATGTATAATAAACGACCTGGGGGCGAGGGTTATGTGGGGCTCGACAGCCTAATGCTGCCATACCCACTAAAACTCGTGGGGTATTTTGATGTTATTGAATTATTACTATTATTGTTTTTTTTTTCAATTATTATTTATTTGATGAAATTGGTGTTATTGAAATTTTTTTTTTGATTATTTGTTATATACCTATATTTAAGTTCACACACAGTGTTACTGTTATTGAATAAATAAATAAATATTCCTTCTCGCCGCTTCAGACCTGACGACGGCAGAGCTGTTGCGCGTATCCGCATAGAAAGTATCGACGCCTGCGCTAACACTATTCGTGCATGACGCGCATATCGGTCATTAAAAGATCATCGGCGCTCTCAACCGGAATGTGCTGACAAAAACAGACACTCAAATAAATTCATAGTTTTTTACACAACAAGAGAGGTAAGTTAGATTTTGTTGCGAGCGACGGTGAATATCGGGATACGAAATATCATGTCTGTGTGTTGAGCCACGAGCGTAGCGAGTGGCTTAAGCACTGACATGATATTTTGTATCGAGACATTCACAGAGCGACATTCAAAAAACTTCCTCTCGTGTTGATGTACAGAACTTTTCACCTCTCTAAGCGAGCAAAGGAAACTAACTAGATAGTTAAATGAGTACAAATCAGTAATTGAAATAAGTACCTACACTTACTAGGTGTCAGTTGGTCGTTTTCATCCTCACTATAACATCTTTTCTTGCACAAATTTTGATAAAATTCAACATAGCGCTCGCCAAACAACAAAACACGACGAAACAAATGAAACGCATCTTTTTTTAGGGTGCGTTCTGAAACTTGTTGCCGATAAAACTTTTACAAAATGATGTTTTGATATTTAAAGATAACATTTTATTTATAATAATAATTATCCACTATTTAAGTATTTTTACGTAATTCTAATAATATTCTTTGGAACAATTCCAGGAAAGTGAATTTCCAGACTATTTTTTTTTCAAAAATTCTGCACTGGTGGCAACATAATGAAAATCCCAACTATAGTTTTAGAACGTTTCTAAACTAAAAACTTTTTGATAAAAACTTTTCAAACAATTTCAAACCGACGCAAGGAGGTTTTCAATCTTTTTGGTTTTGAATTTGAATTGACAACCGGATATCCGGTACTTTTACTCACTCTTTAAAACAGAGAGTAAAAGTGGTCTTTACTCACTAATTTCGGTGAAAAAATTTTCCTTTGCAAGGTTAGAGAGGTGAAAAAAATATTTCATGAAGTTTTCATAACTATGAGTCGTTGAAGTTTTTTTAATAGTAGGTAATGTATCAAAAATAGAAGCAAATAAAGAAAAACAGAAAATAGGCTAAAAGGCGTCGATGAAGTCAAAAATCATACCAATCGGCTTACGAGAACACAGTCAACCAGATCTCCGAAGTTCAGTGCCAGAAGATAAATAGTAGATTGTTTTATTGGGTCGGAAGGAATCAATTTCCATACGAGGTATTTAGACGCCCGAGCGCAGCGAGGGCGGATATAGTCCGAGTAGGAATTGATAACTTCCACCCGCGTTAAACACTCTACTTTTCATTTCGAATTCAAGGAAAGTAAACAAAAAAAATTTCAATTTTACAAAAATTCAAACATGCAAAAACGCAATAATACCAACAAAAAAAAAGCAAATTTGTCAACAATACAACCAAAGAGGTTGCAAGAAAGAGAAACTTTTTCTTTTAAACGTCTTTGAATACTACATCATAGAGTACCTAACCTAAATAACATTACAAAAATAATATACAAATCCTTCCTCTTTAAACGTACTTTTAGCCGAGTAATAGTGTTCTGTGCTATTAGTGTTGAATTTAGGAACAGCTTACCAAATTATTACTCTTTTTTAAATTTTAAATATGGAACGAGTACCGCCCCGCGCGCGGTCTATTTTCTGTTGTTTATACCACACCACAAGGCCGCACCTTTTTTTCTTATTCTAATTGATGTAAAAAGTTTCGTATCCCTACTAAGTACCCAAAGAGGTTGGAAGAAAGTCATTCTCTTTCATAGAGAAACTTTTTCTATGTACGTCTTTGCCAAATGTAGTACTATTTTTTTTAATTCATTCCCGCCCTAAGGCCGGAAGCAATTACTATGAGTCTTTCCCGACCGAGGGCGGGAATCACAGCCCTGAATCTCTCTGTGGTGGGAATCATCGCTTCCGACCCGGTACTCAGATCAAACATACACTACTTTCCGAGTATGAAAAGGGTATTTTACTCGTCTCTTTACATTAAAATGGCCTAAACCGGTTTTTTCATGACGGTAGTAAAAAGTAGAAGGGTACTTACTGTAGAAAAAAATTGGGCACGGCGTTCATCGATTTTTAAGACGTTATCACGTCAAAAAAATACGTCACCGCGCTGTTGAAAGGTGCATCCGACTGAAATAGAAACAAATAGAGCCAAAGCAACAGCAGTAGTGACAGTAGTCAAAACTTCCGCAAACTCCAATAAAGTGAGTGGAAACTCTCAAGTTTAGACTTCTTCAAACAGCCTGACGTACTAACTTCTTCACGATATTCATTCCCTGTCTTTCACGCATTGAACTTTAATTAGAAAAGTAATCTTTGAGTGGGATTTTCTAGAGATAATTGCTTTTGTTAAGAAAGTTTAGAATTCGCGGCAATGACACCCTTTGGAGGTGAGGGTTCGATTCCGGGAATTTGCATGTCTCAATGAGTTTTAATTACTTAATAACTTAATCACTATAAGGTAAACGCAGCTATCAACGACCCATCGAAAATCTGCAGGTATTGCCGACCCATTCAGCTTATTCTTATTTTTATCGGTTTGGAACGATTTGAGTCACAAGAGAGTATAATATACACACATGTTTGTATGTTTCCTAATTAATTTACTGGTGTTAGTGTACGTAGGTACACGGGAATGTAACCAAATACGTTAGTTTCTGTGAACGTAGCGAGTGCGCCGATCGTGTCATACTAACCCTTACTTCCTCAGTTAAGTACTCAAATTTTTTGCTTAAGATATTTTATATATAAATGTTTACGTTAAGTTTATTCTGAATAACATAACATATTCCTTTATTTGTATATTCCACATTTAGCAACTAAATTATTGTGTTTTAAGGAATTTTAAAAAGTATTTTTGAAATTAAAATAGAACGGCAATAGCTGCAGTGCATTTTAGTAGTGCAGTCATTACCGACCCATGGATCGGCAATGGCTGAGAGGATCTTAATTTTTTCCCTTTTTAGTTAATGCTTATAATAATTAAACAAGTTCTTATAACACCATTTCAATCTTAAGTATTCTAAAATTATAAGCATCTATTAGCGACATACACCATGTTATATTATAAACTTGTTTTTTCGCGATAAACTGCCACGCATTATTAAACATTTAGACGTGGGATATGAAAGAAACTACTAAGAGTTTTCTTCGTATTTTAATGAAAATGGTGTATTTTTTTATAGTTTAGGACTAAATCAATAAATTATTATATTAAAACGGATGGGGAAATATATTACAATTAATATCGATTATTTTTCGTGGCTCGGTAAAAGATTTGTTAATTTTTTTATTTAACACTAATTAACGATCCATATGAATCGGTAATTGCAACAAAGAGAAGCTATCACCGATTCTATACCAATTAATTGGTATTTTTGGATGTGGTATGTAATGTCTAAAAGCTACTTATTTGTTTCAATATAATGATTTGATTCAATGAGTAAGGTTAGGTTTAATTTCATTTAATGTAATTAAATTTCATTTTCATTTCATATCCATAAAAAAATCTACTGAATACTTGGCTGTATGTATAGTTCCCTTTGCCTACCCAGAATGGGTGAAGAAAACAAAAAAAAACCTCTGCTTTTAATCTTTTACGGTTGGCGCGATTTTCCAAAAATGTTACTTGAGTTTATTGAATTTTTATTGTTCTATTAAACTGCTTCATTTTTCGCAACTGTATTAAAAATAGTTATTAAGTACACGTGCGGAACCGTCATTGCAACTTGTTCCAACAGTCAACCCTCACCTTTGGCTGCGCTAAACTTGGAAAGTTCGAAAAAAAATTATAAGCTTTTTGTTTTTTTTTCTTATTTTAAGGCATTGGCATTTTAGCCATCAGCACTAAAAACGACACGAAATTCAAGATTTTCAGCTCTGCTTCAGAGCTATGCATAAAAATACATAAATTTCTTCAAAACTTATCGAATTCACTATGTTATCAACAGTAAAGCGATAGTGCACTATTACTGAAGATTTTGAAGAGGCTTCTTGAGGTAATTCGAAAAAGTCCATCGCACGTATTTTATCGAATTTCCAATTCACTGCACACTATCACGGACATTTACCACATAATATACTATCACTATTATGAACTGAAGCCCAAAATATACGGCAAAACGAAAATATTACAAAAAACATGACGTCCTTCTTTGGATTCCCGCCTAGGCTTTTTGGCAAATAAAAAAAAGGATTTAAGTTATTTTGAGAACGCGTAGGTAGGTATTCTGTGAAAAAAAGTATGCTTTATTTACTTACGGTCGGTGTTAGATTCATAAAAATCGGTAATAGCTTCAAAGCGTTTCGGGTGGGTCGGTAATAGAAACAATTGACTTCAACAATCCTTTGATTATTTTTTCGATGAAAACATGATATTTATAGATACGAGTGAAAATATAAATATAAAATATACAATCTATATTTAAATATAAAATAAAAAAATCTGGTGTGTTTGCAACCACTACCCTTAATTCTAATAATCAATTTCAAAACTTGCTTAAGGGGGTCGGTAATAGATGCGTTTACCTTATAGCTCGGCAGCGACTAAAACATGTCAAATGATATTATTTGCATCACTATCACTACATAGTTTAGATGGTTTATTATTGTTTGCTTATATTTTCATTTTACAAAATTGTTATATTTTGTAAAATGAAAATCGAAATGCATTTTTAGAGGTGTTTTGGGATAATCTTTTTAATGAATGACTACTAGCATTTTAATTTTGATACTGTCAACTACCCTATTGTAGGCAAATATCTCGCATATCGACTTGGCAGTGCCCCCGCCAAGTCGAACAAAAAGCAGCACGGCCGCACCATCCTCTTCTCGAAGCAATTCACGCCATTTTCGACCCCCTATAACTTCGTTGTGGATAAAACTAGAAGCCTGAATTTTCAGAAACCAAGCAGGCATTGTATAAACACAGTATCTATATTTCAAATTTCATCCAATTTAAACCAGTAGTACTTAGTGACTGAATAAAACCGACTTGGTATTTACATGGATCTCACAACTTTTTACGGTGGAAGAACTGAGTTGCGAGACTTGTTTTTTTACAAGTTTTGTTTTTGATGGAATAAGTATTTCATGTCGTGTCGTGTAGTGTCGCCTCGGATGAGAAAGCTCCCGTAAGCTCTGTAGACTAATGAGGATGTAGTATCGACGAAGGGACGACGTGTTCAACGAACTGAAACTAAACACAATGAATCTAAATAATGTGTACTTTATACAAGACTCGTTGGATTGGAAACATTTCCCAGAACACACTGTTGGCAATTTTCTTCTAATTATACTCGTAATATACTCAGTGGTAAAGTCGTAAGTTACATTACGTTAATAGTAATTTATGTAAATCGCACAAGTAACTAGTGAAAGCTTTATATAAGTACCTAAATCCCGTAGCCATCATCATTTACTTGCCCTTTTCCCCATATTTTGGGGTTGGCACAGTATGTTTATTTATTCTATTATACGTCATATCTATATACACTATCATCTTGCACATATCATCCTTTACACAGCTTAGTCCATCTTTTATTTGGTCTACCCCGCTTCCAATATCCTTCCACATTCATATCAAGCACTCGCCTTACAACATTACTCTCATCCCTTCTCATTAATTATGTCCGTACCATGACAAACGATTAGTTCTCAACTTCTCCATCACGGGTGCTACTTTCAGACTTTCCTCATATGTACTCATTGCCAAATTTATCCTACACAAATCTATCTCAACATTCTCATATCCGCTGCATGCAGTCTCCTTTCATCTTCCTTCCCCTTACACCCTTAAACCCCGTAGTAGGTACCTTTCGCAAAAAAAGCTGTGATAGCCTTACGGTTAAAGAGCCTGCTTCAAATTATGAAAATAACTGAGGCTCGGGTTCAAATCCTGGCATGTTCCAATGAGTTTTTCAAAACTTACTTACATATTTATCACTAGCTCGACGGTGAAGGAAAAGATCATGAGGAAACCCGCAGGTCCTAGAATTAATTTTGAGACACGTGTCCAGGGTCTTTTACCCGGACCGGCGATGGGCTCACCACCTATCACGTTTAGGGGTCCAAAGAACATCTCGTGAAAAGTGGGTAAGTATATCCAGACATGTAATACCTCTGCCTCGAGGATGTAAGGCCGGAGATTATTTATTTTATTTTTTATCTCTCGCAAAATCTTCAATCCAGAAACGTTTCTAAGTTTCTGCTTATTTAAATTTCCTCCCGTTACGCTACTTGCATACGTCCATGCAAACGCTCTGGAATGAACACCGCAATATCTTTCCGGAAGAAATATTGCGCTGTAGGAATCTGGACGATGCACTCTATCTTGTCAACATCGTGGATGTTTAGACTACGCGACTAAAAAATCAGAGACTAAGACAGTTTTTATTGTATCATCGTTCCTCATTTTTTTAAATCTATATTTTTATCTACTCATTTACACCATTTATTAAGTAGACGTGTCGACTCTGTGCAGTGTTGCTACTGCTGCTGAGTGCCAAGTGTTGTGCAAGAGATACTTATGTAATATTATACATTTTGAAATACAGGGTGTAATGGGAACGCTTCCGAAAACGAAAACAGGTGGTTATGCCGGTAATTATTTACACAATTCAATTAAAAATAGACAAAAATAAACTTTTTAGTATTTTTAATTTTGTATTCATGGTCGTGAAATGAAACTTATTAATTTTTCTAAATTAAAATTCCAGCATAGTATCCAATAATTATATTGTGGGACACAATTCACAATTGCAAAACAGTTTCAACTTACTCCCTTGATTCGGAAGAGTAGTTACATCCTGTATAAAATAAAAACTGTAAGCAAGCCTTCCTAAAACAAAATCAAGCAAGCAATTCAACAGACAATGGATACAAGGGTACGCTAGTCGAAAAAATCTGAACATAAATCATCAAGCAAAGTCTCCAAAAGCACAATTTATAATCACGTCAAAAACCCGCTCAGTCGACGATTTGTCGCGCAGTTCGTCCGGGTCCTTAGCGAGTCAACTTTTTGCCTCCGACTTTCCCAGGGGACAGATATAAACGACGCAACCCGAAAGTGCTGACTGGCACATCTTTTTAAATTCCAATCCCTGGCAATGATGTATGGACTCCTCCTAAACCCTGCATATCATTAGAATTTATTATCATATTCAGGGCATAAAAATAATGATATCAGGCTTAATGAAGGCGGGAATATACTTGAAGGGTTGTAAATCAAAATAATGTTAATGTTTTTAGATAATTATGTTGTTTATACAAACATACATTTTTTAGGATCCTGTACCGAAATAACGACGACTTTGGATACTTGATTAATGATTTCTGATTATACATATTATAGCATTACTGCTTAACGCTAAAACTGTTCCTACTTCATTTTGAAAAAAAAAAACATTAATGCATTTCTACTTCCAGCAATAGACATTATTCCATGGCAAATTACATACTCTGCAATCTGACAAATCACAAAGCTTAACGTTGTATAGAGGGTTTTGAAGTTAACCAGGCTGAACTTGTTAAAAATGGAAATTATTCGCCGTAATCGATACTGTGAACCCGGCGTCAGTTTATCATTACGGCATATTTTGTCTTCTAAAGATATACATTACCCTTTTTCATTTATTTATTGTGTATGGGCCAAGTCGAAGTCAGGGCACTTTCTTAAATCCCCGAGGGGGTAGGCAGAGGTATTCCATTACTGGATATACCCACATTTCACGAGATATATTGGACCCCTAAACGTGATAGGTGGTGAGCCCATCGCCGGACCGGGTCTGTTTACACATGTCTCAGAATTAATTCTGAGTATGTGTAGTGATAAACATGTACGTAAGTTTTTGGAAAACTCATTGGTACATGCCAGGGTTCGAACCCGAGCCTCACTGATTTTCGCTCTTTGACCGTAAGGGCTATCACTGCTCTTCAATTCTCATTATGATATCTTCGACATCAATAGGGTTTCGCACCAAAACGGTAAAAAAGAAACCCTTTGATGGTGCCGGTTTGTCTGTCTGTCTGTCCGTGCACTAAACAGTCTGTAACTACTAGAGCTATCGACTTTTTTGGTATAGTATATTATATATGTGTGTGTAAATGCTTGCACAATTATATTGCAAGTTTTTATTTCGGTTAATGTATCACATGAAAATTAAAACACAAATGAAGTGATTTTTTTGTAAAGTTACCACCTTGTTACCACCCACTTTCGAATATACAATCTAATTTCAACAAAAAATATTGACACTTCTGAATGAAATCTTATTGCAGTAAACTTTTTTTTATCAATATTTACTTTTTTTTTAGACCACGACTAAATTTGCCCCCATTAGCTATTTACTTTGTTGCATATCGTTTTATTCACATTTAGGTACCTTTTTACATGACTGAAGATAAAGTAGTGTATGCAATTGAAATGCAAATGCAAAACTTCCATCAGCTCATGCGTTGCTCGCTGGCGTTCGATCCCACCCCATATATTATCCGAAATAGGTGGACGAACAATATGTAACAAATGGGCCCTTATAATCGTACCCTTAGGGCGAACAGAAGGCTTTTGTGGTGGAGACTTTTACAGATAATAGTGAAAGGCGAGGTGCTATCTTCCACTGATTGATGTTGGACATCGGTGATTTATTGTGGCTTTTTCCTTCAGCAAGGAGCTGGCCATGTCTACAGAATGGTATAATCAAAGAGATTAAAATATAATAAGGCAAAGAGGGGACAAAGCGAAGAAAATTTGAAGTCAAAAGTTATTCCAAGTGGAATAAGTCTAGTACAATTTCGACCGAATGACAGCTCGCGTTCATACTAACTGACATGACAAGGACATGACGCTTGGGCTTCAAAGTTTTGTATGAAAATATTCCCAATGCCCCCTCTATGCCCTATTATATTTAAATCTCTTTGGGTATAATAGATAGATAAAATAAAAAATAAACTGATTGGCTGATTGGATTTTTATCACGTTAACTTAAAAGTATGATTTTTTCACACCTTAAGGGACTGTAGACCTGAGTGTATGGTTTTAATTTCAACTCGGTACCTTCATGCGTTCCCGACATAAAGGGTCTTGACTGACACACGGACAGGCAGACAGATAGACAACAAAGTGATCCTATGAGTGACATACTTACTAATAATAATATAATTATTTATTTATAGACATCCACAGGTTTGCGTAATAACATACAAAATACACAAATCATACTGTATGGCCACGAAAAGAAAAGGGGAAACAGTCCTCGCGCAAAATCGAACCAAAAAGAACGTTTCAAAGACAGAAAAGAAATATTGCACCGTCAGCTTCTAACGACTGTAAGAAATGCGGCAGTGAAGTCTCATCAAAGAAAAAGTTTCGTAAACTTTTCAAAGAAAGACTTTCGAACGGAAAAGTTCGAACATCTCCCGTCAATCTCAGTTAAATTCACCTTTCTGACTTCGAGTTCTTTTTGAGATATGATCTTTGCTTTATGAGTTCATTCGGTGTTGTTACATTGTTAGCTTACGTGGATTTAAAATTAAAACAATTGTTGATTATCATCAGATTTTACTTATACTCGTACAATACTTACAGAAAAGAGCTCCGTTCGCTTTCGTAGTCGAGCCTAGAATGAACCTCCCCACTTAGTGTTGCCAATAAAACCCTTCGATTAATAAAATTGTACACAATATTTTATAATCTTTTTTTTAACTTAGTTACACAAAATAATCAAAATTATATCAAAATAACAATATTTTTATGTGTAAGGCTGATTCATGTTACAACGGGAGGGACCCCGTCCGGGGCACGGTCAAATACTTTTTGTTCAAGTTCAAGTTCAAGTTCTTTATTTGCTTAGAATAGGTTTACAGGGTCTTAAAGTAGGTACATTTAATTCACTATTCAGCTAACATACATTAGCATGCAAATTTGTGGTCAAAAATTTATGCACACTATAAAACAGTAATTAATTAACCACTCCTTTAATTTCCTAGTCATAATTTTAGTGGCACTTTTTTGAATATATCAGGCCCGGACAGGCCCTGTACGGGCCAGCGCTTCATACAAAAAGTATACTATAGATTTTGACCGTGCCCCGGACGGGGCCCGGCCCGGACCCACCCCGGTGTAACATGAATCAGCCTTTAATTAGCAATATTGCTAACACAAAAAAGGGTTTTTGTTAAAAAAATGCTTTCTATTCCCAAGGGGGGTACCAAGAGGTATTTCATTTTGTTTCAAAGGTAGACTTATAAACGTGATAGGTGGTAATTCCATCGGCGGGCCGGGTCTGTAACACTTGCCTCAGATTTATTCTGGGACCTGCAGGTTTCCCTTACAATGTTTTAGTTCACCGTCGAGCCAGAGATGGCTAGAACATAACATTTTAGGTTTTTGGCAAACTCATTGGTACATGTCAGGATTCGAACGTGAGCCCCACGAATGAAATGCGGGCTCTATAGCCACTGGGCAATCACGGCTCTATCTGTATCTGAAATCAAATAAAGTTACACGGTCTACACCTCACAATGATCGAAGATTTTTGCAATCATTTGAAGTTTATCTTTAATTGCTCCATTCATTTTTGCTATTAAAATCATTTAACCAAGATACATCATGTAAATAAACTCTGCGGGCAAACTTAATCATAAATTAAGCGTAAACCTAGATTAATGTTAAACTAGAGACTGGCGTGCAGCCAAAGTGCTGTGTCACGCCTACATTACAATGCCTATTAAACACGCCCATCTATAGTGCGTACTCGGGCAATAACTTTCGAAGGATCGTCTTTAGAGGCTATAAACTGTGCTCATAATCTATGAAGTCATTGTTAATTATTATGTCATGGTGTGAGATGATCACAGCAAAATTTAGTTGCGAGTCAAAGGACTGTGGAACGTAATACCACTAATACTCAACTTAGGGTTACTAAACTTCATATACTTAGCTTCATTCTGAAGACCGTATATTTTTTTTGCAATATTTTATTTTTATTTTAGAATAAAATATTTTAAGTAGGTACTTCATTTTCGGCGATGGGCTCACCACCTATCACGTTTAGGGGTCCAAGGTATCTCGTGAAATGTGGGTATATCCAGTAATGGAATACCTCTGCCTACCCCCTCGGGGATGAAAGGCGTGAGATTTTTTGAGTTGCAGGTGTCCATGGGCGACGATAGTCACTTACCATCAGGTGACCCGTCTGCTCGTTTGCCCCCTTCTCTTATAAAAAAAAAAACCCTGACAGCACTGTGATACAATAGGGTTGTGTCCTACCTAGTCAAATCAGTTACTTTTTACGATCTGTCAAAACGAAATTTTACTATGGAAAATGTACTGAAATAGCAAACCGTGACGTCATAGTTTGTAGTACTCAATTGCAGCACTTTTTTTGATTGTTTTATTATTTTTAAATTTGCTATAATTGTAAATTGAAAATCGAAATACATATTTTGAGGTGCTTTGGGATAATCTTTTTAATGTATGACTACTCACAATTTAATTTAGATGCTGTCAACTACCCAATACCTCAAGTGATTTGGTATGACACTTAGTTACTTTTTTTTTTTCATTAGTACGAGATCAAAGGGTGTTAACAACATTGCACAACATAGTCACTAATGAAATAGAAATCGACTGAATAAATGAAGCTATACTAGATAACGTAATGACCTTTCCAAAAAATGGGGCATTTTGATGTGATTCAAGAATTCTGACATTGAAGGACGATTCTAAAGTTAACTCTATGGCGGCTCGATAAATCAATAACATTAGTGATGCAAACCGGTCGCCGGCTGAATTCTTAGAATCTCAAGCACCGCACTAACTTTCTATTTCTGAAGGCTTTATTTATTTATTAATTTATTTTAGGAAACACACGTCATAGAATAACAAATTAATTGTACAGAAAAAATAGTATAGACCCTAATTCATTTTCCACTAGTAATTAATACAGAAACATTGAATAGAGTAACTAACTAATAAGTTTATAGGGCTATTAATTATAGCTAGGCGCCTACTAGCTATAATTTAAAACCTTTTCTTAATTAGTACCAATGTCTGGAGGCTGTGAATTCTTAGATAAGTCTGTCAGGACCATACTTCTTTAGATACCATATAAGAAAAATAACTGTGCTAACAGTGAGATACACTGTTAGCACAGTTATTTTTCTTATATGGTATCCTGTGAAAGAATTTTTAAAATCAGATCAGTAGTTTGAGAGATTCATACATACAATTTTCCCTCTTAAAACATCAGTGTTACAATATGTAACACAATTAGCGCAATTCCTGAAATTAGTTTGTTCAGTATCGACTACTTAATCGATTTCAGCTATTTTTAATTTGTGTTATATTTTTTCGAAAAAATAATTAGCATAGCTAAATTCAGTGCTATGTATGGAAATCGTGCTAATATTGAGCGATTTTTAAGAAAATTGGTTAGACACAACCAAAGTTCGATTGCATTATTTTTTTATGTTAATATACGAATTGGGGTGTATGAGGAATTGCGCTTTTTCTGTTACGTTGTATAGTTGTAGTCAAATTAAGGTTATAAAATTAATAGTGTGATTATTATTGGAGTTACGCCGATAAGTGTCTAATGGCAGACACCAAATATTATGTACTTTTGGTTGAAGCTATAAAGGTTAGTCTAGTAACTATAATGTTGAGGTAAGATAGTCATTATTAAAGGATAAGACTTTATGAAAAGAAACCATACGTTTGTGTCATAAAATCAAACAAAGCAAAATAAATGATACGTTGTCTTAAGTAGGTTAGCTGCAGTATTTATAGATACGAAATGTCCTAGGAATAGGAATCATGTTGGACAATGCTCAGAATATCCACTACTACTTAATGATATTATAAATGCGGAAGACACTTTGTCAGTCTGTAATTTTCACTACTGAACCGCAGGACCGATTGCGACAATGTTTTCAAGGGTGATATCGTGCTCCTTGAGGAAGGATATAGGCTATTTTCAAACCTGTAACGTGAATGCACTCGCACACAAAGCTAGTTGCAAATACAGGGTGGTATATAGGCAAACGTTTTCGAAAACAAAGACTATTTTATACAATTTCATAAAAACAATTTAAACACGATGTTTTTTTTTTAAAACATGAATAGTCGTGAAATGAAAAATAATTACTTTTTGAAAATAACACTCCAATGAAAAATACAATAATAACATTGTAGGACACAATTCACAATCTTACTCCCAAACGGTTTCAACTTGATCCCTGGATTCGGAAAAGTTTCCCTGACACCCTGTATATTAAATGAAATGCAATAGAGAGCAAAACCCCGTGGTTCCGACGAGCATTTGGCAGCTCATCAACGAGCTGTCACCACCGTCGATCGAGGTTAGAACATGACAGGTAGTAATCCCCGTTGAGGGATTAGAGAGGGAATGCTCTCAGCCTTTTCGGGATATTCCCGCCTGATATCTACACTATAATACTAAAAAGAGGAAACATTTGTATTTTTTTGTTATTTTATGTTTGGTAACGATTTATACAAAAAAACTACTGGATTGACTTAAAAATTCTTTCACCAATGGAAAGCTACAACATTCCTGAGTAACATAGGCTATATTTTAACCCTGTATTTCCACGGGAACTTCGATAGTGTTTAATAAAAGTTAGATGGTCTGTCTATCTTTATTGGTGTTGTGATTTTTAAAATTAGACTTAAACGTTGTAGAGTATTTAAAAAAAATTTGAAATGTTTGTATTTGTGACCGAGGGGGCTGGCAGTGACGTGTGAAATTCCTGAAAATAGCCACTTTTTACCAGTATAATTTTATTGTACGTAAGTAAGTATAAACTTAATATTTATTTTATTGAACTTTATATACCTAATATACTAGACTAGCGATCCTCCCTCGCTTTGCTTCGGTAGATATACAAAAACCTTCGTTTATTAGCTCTTTCTATTAGTGAAAAAAGTATCAAAATCGGTTGCTTGGCTTAGGTTGAACTGGCGTCTATACAGACATACGTAAAGCGACTTTATTTTATACTTTGTAAAAATTTAGATGCAGTAAAAACATTGAAGTATTATTTTTACAAATAATTAAAAAAATATTTTTATTCTTTTTTAAAAAACGGAAATTCCCGTTTTCATTAAAATTTTCTTTCTTTTTCCGGGACATATGGAGACATGTCCTCATTTCCAGCGAGGCGAACTAACACGTTTAGCTGTAAAAACATTAGCTTATCTGCCCTCGGCTGGTGGCAGGGTTGCCGGGTTCAAATTTAAAAACAAGTCACGACAAGTTAAATATCTTTGTTAAATAACATTTTCCTACTGCGGTTTCTGTTCCGTAGAAAATACGCTTATAAAAATAACTTTATGATCTTATCCAGGTTTACAAGTGTTGTTATGTACAAAATTTTATGATTTTCAAGTTACCAGACGGTTTTATTGGTCAAAAATGTCAAAAAAGCAGCATAGTTATTAAGAGATCCTATTTCACAGGGTTTTTCTTTAGAGGAGTAATTTTTTAATGAAAACTTAAAGAATAGTATTTTCTTCTGTATTTCTATTAAAGTCGTGTATAATCTTGTATAGCTATCTAATACTAATACTAATCTAACACTACTAAAACAAAAGTGCGCAAATCTACAACTGAGTGCACGTTTTGCATTATTTCATTGCTTTATCTACGTTATGTTGTATGATGATATAAAAGAGGATTCTTTACACTAGTTTATTTTTTCTTAATCGTCTTAACCTACCGATGTATATCCAGAAATGGAATATCTCTGCCAATCCCCTTGGGCACGATCGTTAATATTTTTTTTATCTATAATGCTAGCACATTTAAGAAAACGTGTAAGATTTAACCTTTGGCAACAATGACAACAATTATCCAGTCTTCATTGATCAGGACACTGTGAGAGAAAGCCATTAAATTCCGGTTTTAACTGGATTTATGTGGCTAGATGGAAACCCTATTCGGGAAGTAATTGGAACATGTCGAGACATGTCTCACGTTCGCTGCAAGTGTCGTAGTGGCTTAATGTTGGTAAAATGAACTTGTAGCTGATGGAATAGACAAGACGAGATAGAATTCTATTGTAGAAAGTTAATTGAAGAGGCTAGGTATTATTTAAATTAAATAAGATAGAAGAAAGAAAGTTTTGTTTCTATTATTGTGTTTATAGGTTTTGTGGTTAGACCATAGATATAGGATGTACGAAAAAGTTCTGAATCTACGGGTTAGACAACGTACGTCTAGTCTCGAGTATACGAGAAACCACGAATTTTCACGTTTTTGACCATAATGCAGTAATAACTGTCACTATTGCATCATAGTACATTATGATATAAGTGCGGTAGGTTGAAAATTACAGCCGAGGCGATATTGCTAGCCCGAGCCGTAGGCGAGGGCTACAAGTAAGCAGAGGCTGTAATTATCAAAGCGCACGTATGTCATACGACGTTTTATAACACATTTGCGAGGAAATAAAATAAAACTCCGACTATGGTAAACGAATAAAAACAATACAGCGTTAAGAAAAAGCGCGCGGCGCGTATCATCATTTTTTTTTAGGAAAAGGCACAAAAAACAGCCAGTACTTATTACTAATAAAGTAAAATAATATTTTTGTGTTTTTGTTAGAGATTGGTTGTAATTTACTGTCAAAATTAATTAAATTAAATAATTATATCACTTTCCATCAGGTGAGATGGCAGACAAATAGTTTGCCTATTATTAATAAAAAAATAAAAAATCATGTACATAAATATTTCTTTAATATATTTTATCTCCCAAAGTTAATTTTAATCATAAAATGTTGACAACTTTTTTGACATAAAAACTCTTTGCTGAGATTTTATAAAGTACCGTTCGTTTTAAGACGGAGCATCTTGATAAACCGTGCGTTTTACTTTACACTTACCGCACTTGGGCGTAATGAGATAGGTAACGATATTAAAATTGGTGAAATAAGACACCTTTTACGAGCAAATGTGTTATAAAAAAAAATTTATCACTAAAATATAAAAATTATAAAAAATATTCTATGTATAAAGGGTGGTACGAGTATGTATTCTACATGTTGGCCTCCCAAATTAAAGTAAATTGTGGAAAGTGAACTTCATTTTTTGTTTTTCTTTTCTTTTTGGAGTGCCTCTCTTTTAACAATGAAGGATCGCTTCTTTCTCGATTCTGAAACAGTTCAATCAATTTGAAGCGTATCCATTATTTGATAATATGGACCCACGACATATTTTTCCAAAAGTAGCTTTATGCTGCTGAAAACCGTAGAGGCTTTTCGTGGAAATATTTCCATGAAACAATTGCTATCCGTTTTTGACGTCCAAAAAGTCTTGTAAAAGGTTCTTTGAGTCGCACCAGTGATTGATATGTGACAAAAAAATGGCCCTTCTTTTTAGAATATTGGCAGCATAGCCGAATTCTCGGCACTGTAACATATTTTGCTTGTTCATATAGATACTTGACAAGTTAAAATAAACTCCACCATATACACCTTTGCCTGCACTGTACATTGGAAAAGATTACACGATAAAGTATGCATGCATTTTACTATTTCCGAGAACAGCCAAAGGTTGCGGATTCTCAACATTTCCATATCTACAATATATGTATACATATTCACCCATATACTCGTGCCTAAGCATCTATTACAATCTTTATGTCTGGTTTGTTTTACTTATGAACTTGTGAGCTGTAATTGCCATTATATTTGCACATGCTTTGGCTTAGTGATTAGATATTTCAATGTTTAATTTATTTTAAACTTTCATGTCACCTTCTAATAGAAGTAGGTACCGACAAAATTGGAAATCCGCGGCCCTGGCAACACTGGTCTCAATATAAATATAGCGCGCACAGTCCACGCTGTAATATCGAGTTTGCATGCGATAGAAGCACAATTTACTGCCCAGGGCGCAATAAGCGCTACGTTAATCTAGATTCTAGTGCCACGAGCCTCGAATAACACCAATTCCTCGATTACTAGAAAATTTATGACTTTCGGTGTGGCAGTCATTTTGGGCCGACGCGGCGTCTTGGATGGTTTATTAATTGATGAAGTTTTATGATTATTTTATTCAGTAAAATATCGATTTTATTCGCTGGCTAGCAACGCCCGTTCCTGTGGGAAAATTGTAGCCCATGTTACTCGAAGGAAAGTAAAGCTTTTCATTGGTGAAAGGATGTAGACGGTGTTGTTAGTACCTAGACGGTGTTGTTCTAGACAGGCGGTGTAGAATGTTTTGTGATTATGTGCAGTGTGAATGATTAACATATATATTTTATATTATGTACCTACTTATGTACCTTTTCTCGTGTAAGTGACTTATGTGTCTTAAATGAGAATAAAGTATCTTTAATCCTAAGGCTAGCATGTGGAATTTGATGACAAATAGCCGGTGCCCAGCGTAATTGCCCGCGCGGATCAAGTTTATTGCCGTTCCCGTGGGAATTTCTAAAACAAACTTCATAGCGGATACCTATACGTCAAAGAACACACCTACATACCCCATTTCAAGTTTCCATGTGTTATCGTTCGGAGTAGTACCTACGTATTTCTCTTTTTAATCAGTTTTTTAAATTTTCCCGTGGGAATGACATATTTTCCCACAGTAAAAATCACCCTAGATGTTGACTCAGTTGTCTCCTAAATGCAATCCACCAAATTTCATCAAAATCCGTAAAGTAGTTTTACCGAGTTGCGTGTACACAAACACAAACAAGACAAAATCTACAGACACAGTCTCGTTACAGTTTTATGTTTCTACCTCCATTTTGCATTTTACAGCAGATATTTGACTTTGTTGTCGCGCAGTCTGGTAATTACAAATCTGTAGATACCTACAATGCAAACTTAGAAGATTTACGAACGCAGTATGGCTGTGAAAATTACATCGGTAAATAACGCGATATGCCCAATATTGGATATTGGGTGTCCTCTATAAATATTTGCTTTCAAGGCGACACTGTGTGTCTTTTCCTAAGCAAATACCTACCTGAGTATTACTTATTTGACTCTTGCCTATTGGATATTTTCAAAAATCTTTCTGGCTAAATAAACAAGACCATTGATACTGTCTTTGAAAAAAAAACAGGTATTTGATTCGAAACATATTCGCATATTATCGACAATAGACTAAAAGAGGACTTAACTATCCAGAGTCAAAGTAAAGAAAGACAAAATATATTTATTTTCTGTAAATTACACTTAGAAAAGTCAATAGTCTAACAACAAGGCACTCTAAACTTACCCATGGAGATTGAGAGTAAACATCAGCCTATCTCCACCGACGAGTTGTACCAGAGGAGTATTTAGTATTTTATCTCGGAATAAGCATTATTCTTGGTTAGTCGAATGCGGACGCCACAGCATGTATGACCTTTTTCTCGTGATATATGGTAAGCCAGTCTTTTCCATTTATATATGTAGATATATACAGAAGGTGTACAAGTTTAAAATAGGTCTAAATGGGGGTTTCAAAATGGTTTTACTAGGAGTAAGGTAGGTATGCAAGAGCTTCATATTTTTTACAAAATAAAGCAATTCTCATTCGTTTTTATGCGGCATAGTTTTCGACTTCTGAGAAAAAAAGTAAAAATAAAGTTTTCTCCTTCTGATTCGGATTCCAAATTCGTTTTGCGATTCGGTTTTTAGAAGACAACCAGTTCATCCCCCTCGTGGTTGAACTTTGAAAGCCACACAGTCCTTTGGACCTATTATGACGTACCTTCTTATAATTTTCTAATGTCAAATCCATGTTTGTTGCAGAAAATTCATCCCTCTCCACATAATTGAGGAGGACAGCTATGAAAAGGACGTGCTGTTCTACGTGAACCTTGGCGAGCCAGAACTGATTGGTGGTAAGGGATACTACCTTTAGTAATAGGTACATGGCATGATGAATGGAATGATAGAAGTCTATATTTAGAGGCAACGAGACAGCGCAGCACAGAAAAGTTTCTCAGAAAATAAACCTTATTGCTAAGAGCTGTGCACGAATGATTGAGGTCAATGAGTTCTGCCCGAAAGTTTTATTCGATTACCTGGCAATCCTGGCATTCGCTTAATTGAATTACCACTATGGTGCCGCCGGTAACTGCGTACCGGTGACTATACTTCTTCAGTGTTGCGTCCACGTTTTACCCGTGGTCTCAATTTTACTTGATCACGCTCTAATGCGGCGCGTAACCAGTCGAACGCTTAGCTCAATTCCATAAAATTTTCAATTTTTTGTTTTAGAAAGCCACTTTGTAACCCCTCCTCCTTCGATCACTAATATATAACACCGGATTACGTAATGAATGCCTCGAAATGGTCGGAATTTTAAAGCGGGCAGGTTGAAGATTTTGATTGTAGACTTCGATATAGATTATTTTCAATGGGCACTTAGTTGATTAGTGACGCAACTCGCAGAAATACCCAAATCGTACAAAGTAAGCTTAGAAGTTTGTATATGACTATTCAGCATTTCTAAGAATTAAGTTATATGTTAGTATAAATGAATAGAAAGTAGCGTAGCGACTTTGTTTTATCTATTACCGCTTCTGATTTTGTACTGTATATCATTATATATTAGCATCTACATCGATAGTAATAAGGTTTATTTTCTCAGTAACTTTAATGACATGCCGCTGTCTGTTGCCGCTGAATATAAACATACAAGTACCCCCATTATACGTGGCGCGATCTGTATTCTGACAGGATTCATAACTGTATCTGAGTGACTTCGTTATGACACGTTGCGCGCATATTAAAGTCGGTTAACATGTGTCAGGTCAGATGCTTATTGGGTCGTAACACTGACTGACGCAAACAATTTAATAACTTGTCTTTATTTGTAAAAACAATTGAAGTAGTGATTATTTATTAAAAAATAATGACTGTAAGAAGTGTCCCCATAATAACACTGGACATACAGTCATCACTCAAGTTCTGCAGCAAAAACCGGAAGCTAAAAGAATAACAACCAAATATTTTAAGCGGATTCCGCGGGCAATGCCACTAAGCGCTTGCTTAATTAGTTAATCAATTCTGGGTTTTATTGAGTGAATGGAGTGGATGCAACACAGTGGCGGATTCAGGATTTTGATTTGGGAGTGGCTTTATCCTGGTGAGGGTAGGTTTTATCAAGGAGAAGCAATAAAAAGGACAACAGTTTATTTTGCATAACGTATAATGAATGAGCCTCCTCAGATAACTTCTTCCGAGTACTTCAATGACTTCAGTTGTAGGTTTGTCATCGGAGGACTCAGATGCTTTTGGGGGAGGGCTTAAGCCTAACAGCCCCCTCCCCCCCTGAATTCACCCCTGATGCAACACCACGTATAAGACTTGAGTGATGGCGCAGACTTAATATCGTATTACAGACGGCAAGTCAAAACCGGAACTTTGCTTGAGTTAGAAAGAGACAGCTTTATGCAATTCATGTAGCGGCATCTCGTTTTAACTATCCACAAGCGGAGTTCCGTGCTTGAAGATCGTTCTGTGATACAGTTGTTATATACAAACGCGTAGCTAAGTAGCCAAGGAGGTGTAGGTCGGTGAAATTCGTTCAGAAAAACACATTAGATATTGCATAATAATAAACTTTTATGAGTTCTTTAGAGAAAGAGTCAAGGCAGGGTAGAGACCCTGCCTTGACTCAATTTTGCAACAACTATTTAATTAATTGATAGTTCCAAATTTTCTAGCATGTCGTATTATATAATATGTAATGTTTCCAAATTCTGTAGCATGACTTACTATTTTACCGTTTCATTGTATTATATCTGGCTGAGCATGTTAAATTTCTTTTTTAGGTAGTAATTTATTTAAGTAGCTATTGGACTTGATTCTGCAAACCACCTAAAATTCCTTATATTAAGTTAGCCTATCCTTCTTTATAGAATACTGAAGAAAAAGGACAGAAACAAACCATAGATTATAGAGTAATGTCAAACATGTAAAAACCGACTAATTTGATGTCTTATCTGTTACTTTTATCCATGATTTTATCCTCCTTACATCGTTGCTAAAATTGCTAAAAACGTGTATTTGAATGCGTCCTTATGGTTCAATTTTGTTATTTTGACATTTGTGACGTTGTAAATAAATATGGCGCTTATTTCTGTCCCTTTCCTTTCCAAAACGGTGGAAAAGAATAGAGCTAACTTAAAATTAGGAATTTTAGGTGGTTTGCAGAATCGAGTCCATTCATTCAGCATATTCGGTTATAGAGCCCTGTTTCAACAAACTTTGGACATTTCCTCGATTCAGATAAATACACTATAATTTTGTAGTTAAATGTTTGCTGCGTCTCTTTCCCTTATGGATCAGATTTTGAGGCAATTGCTAGAAACAGAGGTTGGGATTCCACCCTTACGTTGTAGACCTACCTAATATTCGCACAAAGCGTTTCGCTTCAACATTTTTAATGCGAACGGCTAAGGAATGGAACTCCCTGCCTGCGAATCTGTTTCCGGAACGCTATGACCTGGGCCTCTTCAAGGCAAGAGTGAATAGGCATTATCTAGGCAAACATGCTCCATCGTCGTCTGCATCATCACTTTCCATCAGGTGAGATGGCAGACAAATAGTTTGCCTATTATTAATATAAAAAAAAAATATATATATATTTTTTTGTCACAAAAATTACAAATGAGAAAATTTGTGTGTTCATTACTCAATCACGTTTTTAAACGACTAAACGGATTTTGACGACATTTAGCACACAGATAGACCATGTTAGGGGTATTATACAGATACTACAAAAGATGCTTTGCATCCCGTAAAAAGTTACTGTGGTAAACAGAATAAAAGGTAAACTCCAATTTGATGTATGACCGTCATTTGTAAGGCTTATGAAAGTACTCAAAATATTAGCAGCAGAGAAGGCAGCAAAATTTGGAAGTAACCTGACAAAAGCCTTAAAAAGTGGAATGTTCATTTCGTATTATGAACTCACTGTATCACGAGGTGTTGAGACGGGGCTAAGTAGCTTAATTTCCATTTATTTCTGCATGACCCATTTCATTTGGCAGAGGTATTTGAGACTTTCCTACCCGACGCGGAGGCCAGCGTCGCTGTACAGTTTTCACCAGGTGAGTTTATTATTTTTATAATTTTTAACATTCTAGAGATTATTTTAGACGCATGTTATAAATTACAAGTATTTATAGACTAATATAGGTGCTGAATCGATAAATTAGAGGCCTGCCAACATAGCTCAAAGGAAATTTACAACAGTACTGTTTCCTTTATGTTTCCTACATCCAATAACTTGACAACACGGTGTGAAAGTGATGACGCAATATCAAAATGTCTCTTATTTCCTCTACAGCAAGGAATGGGTCCTTTTACACCACCATACACGAATAATGCAGTATTGTTTTAATAGGTCATGGTACAAATCTGACCAATCTTGCTTGAAACAAAACGTTCTTGAAGTTTAATATATTTGAAGACGGTCGGAAGAGGCCCCCTAGATGTGAGATTATACGGGTATAAGGAGTTGGCAAAAACTGAAATAGTGAATTCAGATCATCATGTCAGACGAAGTATTTTTCCAGCAACGCAATACTAATGTTTTTCAATTATGTAGAAAGTTGAGACTAAACATTCCTGTGATGCGATAGTTTTATTCAAAACCTGGACGACATTATTCTTGTTTCTCACGTAAAATTTTATACTCACGTAAGATAAGGATGTAGCGGCGATGTTTAGGCAGTATAATGTTCGTATAAAGTACCCAGTCACGTAACGCCTGGGAGTACACGTACTATCGTACATACCAAGATGTGAGGTACCGTACTTACTTCAAGAGTTGAATGTAA
Organism: Ethmia dodecea; assembly: GCA_963855545.1. NCBI lineage: Eukaryota > Metazoa > Arthropoda > Insecta > Lepidoptera > Depressariidae > Ethmia > Ethmia dodecea. Next base: position 11,820,301 of record OY979457.1, on the reverse strand, counting down.
CATAGGAAATAAGGTCTTTTGATTCAAAAGTGGACTTTTAAACCGATGATGAAAGTATAAATCTAAAGGTTTTATATAGGTTGTCAGCACTACTGTAGGTACTGAACACAATACATGATATTGTTGGTGTTCATAAGGATAGCCCCCTCTTTTATTAGATGAGACGTCTGTATGTAGACCTCCTATAAAAAATACACCTTTTACAAACTTTCTTTCGTTATTTGATGCCATATCAACTTTAGCCGGTTGGCAAGGTCTGGCAAACGAAGGTTTTTTATTCTGTTTCAACTAGGGTTCAGAATACTTCTATTGGAAACTACTTGACAGTAACTCTATACTTCTTTGTGTGCATCTGGATTGAGGGCCCACTTTTTAAATTATTGCAAAACGAAATGATACTTACAGGGCATTTACTTAAAATTTTGTAAAACCTAAAGCAAAGATTCTTAAATTTCTTAAACGTGAATCAAAAGAGTTATGGTCAAATAGCTTGGGCCCTCAATCCTGACGCCTGCATAAAACGGCATAGTCGAATCTCAGAAAGTACTATCCCTGGGATAATAATTATTATTCGAGTATTTAGTTAGGAATTTCTTAAATACATTAAGAAATTGTCAAGTCTTAAGAATGCGACAATACAGATTTATGGCGGTTTAGCTTGGGCCCTCAATTCAGCAATTTTGATATTGTAGAATCAGCAAAAAATATGAGTTTTTCTAAGGAAGGATATTAATACGACTATAATATATTTGAGTTCCATATCTCGGAAAATTTGTTAAAAAGAAATAACGACACAAAAGTTAGTTGTTAAAAAGTTATTGAAATTCGTATTTTTTCAAAACGTCTGAACTGAGGGCCCAAGGTTTTTGTCAGTATTGACTAGGCTAAGCCTTCTACACTACCGCACTTTAGGCTAAGTATTTTAACAAATTTTTAACTAAAAGGCTACAAAGCGTCCATTCTTCTAAATGCCGTACTTTAGGAGAAAATTGATTTTCGATGTTTTATATGAGAAAATTCAGTAGGGTGTATATGATTTTGTTACTTTTTTGAGACAAATCAGCATGTATCCTCATATAAGATATTTCATAAGCGAATAGTTGTTGTCGGAAGCGATTACGTTTTGTGTGATCCAATAATTATTATAGGGTGTTATTTAAATGGTTATCATAGTATTCGTATTTTTGACCCTTGACGTACGCGCGTTCCCGTCATGTTTTTTGTTTAATTTTCATTTTGCTGTGTATTTCGGGTTTTGACTCATATTAGTGATAGTATAATATAAGTATATACATACAATTTCATATGTTTTGGCAGATTATAATGTAAAATAATAAAGATTTTGGCAGGGTTTCATATTATTTTTATTTTCTTGTTAAAAACAAATTAAGGTGAGTACCCTTAATTGTAAGCTAAATATGTAAAAATGTTATCTATACATAAAACAAAACTCTAACGGGGCCGTGGCTGTATATGAAATGTTTTTGAAAATTTTAACGAGTCTATTTTATCTAGTCTATATAATTATCGATATAGATACCAAAACAACATCTTTTTAAATTTGAGTCTGTCTGTCTGTCCGTCTGTCTATATCTGTCTGTCTGTCTGTCTGGTTGTGCACGCATCACGCAAAAACTACTAGACGGATTTTGATGAAATTTGGTATGGATATAACAGAGTACCCGGGTCAACATCTAGGGTACTCTTTACTCCAGAAAAATATCTCATTCCCACGGGAAAATATAAAAACAGGTGAAAAAAGAAATCGATAACACCTAGAAACTTGAAATATAGGTGTCTTGTATATCTTAGCCAACCACTATGAAGAGATTTTTGGAAATTTCCACGGGAACGGGAATAAACCGTATCCGCGCAGGAAACGCCGATGGGCACCCGCAATTTCTAATATGTTATGTAGGCGTCTTATATGTCGTAGGCAACCGCTATGAAGGGATTTTTTGATATTCCCACGGGAACTGGAATATATTGGATTGAGGAATTTTTTGATTTTTTGTATTGAAAAGGCTCCAATACTACCGGTTTTACCGATTTAAAAAAAATGTTTTGCCAGTGGAAAGCGTACTTTTCTGGGAGTAACATGTGCTATAATTTTCCCACGGGAACAGGCCTAAACCACGTTACCGATTTAAAAAGTTCTTTTACCAATGGAAAGATACATTACCAGGGAGTAACAAAGGCTATATTTTATTCCCGTATTTTCACGGGAACGGGAACTACGCGGATGAAACCGCAAGGCACTGCTAGTTGTTAATATACAGGGTTATAATTTTAATACGTCCAATACGTAATTTCATTGATTATTGGCACTTTCTTATTTTATTTTTCCACGCATACGTAGGTGAGGGCACAGCACAGCTAGGCGTATATAATTATATCGAGCTTTATATATTATATACAATATGTAACAGAATAAGCGCAATTCCTGAAATTAGTTTGTTCAGTATCGACTACTTATTCGATTTCATCTATTTTTAATGTGTTAAATTTTTTCGAAAAATGAATTAGCATAGCTGAATTTAGTGCTATCTATGGAAATCGTGCTATTATTGATCGATATTTAAGAAAATTGGTTAGACACAACTAAAGTTCGATTGCATCTTTTTTTTAGTATATTAATTTACTAACCGGGGAATTGCGCTTTTACGCGTTGTATAATTATATATATTGTATCTGCGCTTTACAAAATACTACTTACATGATCACGACGAATACTTGTTTATACTTACGATAAACATTATGGTCACCCTACTGAATTTTCTCATATAAAACATCGAAAATTAATTTTCTCCTAAAGTACGGCATGTAGAAGAATGGACGCTTTGTAGCCTTTTAGTTAAAAATTTGTTAAAATACTTAGCCTAAAGTGCGGTAGTGTAGAAGGCTCAGCCTAGTCAATACTGACAAAAACCTTGGGCCCTCAGTTCAGACGTTTTGAAAAAATACGAATTTCAATAACTTTTTAACAACTAACTTTTGTGTCGTTATTTCTTTTTAACAAATTTTCCGAGATATGGAACTCAAATATATTATAGTCGTATTAATATCTTTCCTTAGAAAAACTCATATTTTTTGCTGATTCTACAATATCAAGATTGCTGAATTGAGGGCCCAAGCTAAACCGCCATAAATCTGTATTGTCGCATTCTTAAGACTTGACAATTTTTTTAATGTATTTAAGAAATTCCTAACTAAATACTCGAATAATAATTATTATCCCAGGGATAGTACTTTCTGAGATTCGACTATGCCGTTTTATGCAGGCGTCAGGATTGAGGGCCCAAGCTATTTGACCATAACTCTTTTGATTCACGTTTAAGAAATTTAAGAATCTTTGCTTTAGGTTTTACAAAATTTTAAGTAAATGCCCTGTAAGTATCATTTCGTTTTGCAATAATTTAAAAAGTGGGCCCTCAATCCAGATGCACACTACTTCTTTGGTATATTAGCAACAGTCCATACTTCGCTTATAGCTTAAGTTAACCCCATACATTTTTCATTGTGTTCTTTAGCACTCGCAATACTGTAAGGCCTAGATTCGACCGTCTTTGCTTTTTTAAGGATTTTGTATGCACCTACCAGAGTTGTCAAAATAATCCTTTATGGTGTATGCCGCTCTATCACCTTGGATCCTCGAAGCCCTTAGGGACTTCAAGTCGCTGCTGTGCTTCCTGGACGAACTGGGATGGCAAGAGTAGAGTCATTCCCACCATCACGGAAAATAGGCGCAGAAAAGACGTCAAGTTGCGGAAACAAGCCTCCGTTAACATACCTACATGCCGCTCTGTCCGTCTGTCTGTCACAACAACTAAGATAAGCTCTCAGCAATTATTATTGCTGTCAGCAGAAAATTTTGAGTTGTTTTATATGTCCAAGGGGTATAAAGCTTGCAAAACCAAAGGTATCGCAAAAGAAACTTGGCAGTCGTGTAAAAAGATTCGGAGCAAAAAGAACTAAAATTTTAAAAGTATACCGTTGCAAGTGGGGTATCATAATAAAACGGCTTCATTTACAAATTACAAAAGCAAATTGTTCTGTTTTTTGAGCTAGTCCCAATCGGATTAGGTCATTTTTTTTCTACGTGATCAAGAATTTTGTACGTAGATGACTATTTGTTAGTTATTTTTCAAGTCCCATCTAACCCTTATCAAGTGGCTTAAGCCGCTACGTTCCCTTTTTATGTCCAGACTTTTTAGTGGCTCCTTCGTACGTTTGTTAAGCAATAAAAGCGGAAATCCCTATTTGTATTCTTACAATAAAACTATACCCTTTTCTTTGTCAGGTTTTATGTTCGCGAATCTTGGTACCTAGTTAGTTCCGTATTTTTGGTGTCCGGTATTTTCCGTGGTGTCAGATGTCAGGGTATTTTTACTTTCGTTTTTAAACGAAGACGAGGTCGGAGGTCGAAGTTTTGCAGTAAATTTGATTATAAATAACCGCTAGTGCCGCAGAATTGCGGATAAAGAAATTAGGATAAATATGATGGTCTGAAGACTTAGCAATTTTTTTTAATGTAGAATATTTTTTTCTGGGGAGCGTATTATTACTACAATAAGTATATAATAACTAGCAGCGCCCCGCGGTCCCACCAGCGTAGTTTCCGATCCCGTGATAATACGTGGTTAAAATATAGCCTATGTGTTATTCTGATGTATAAACTGTATAACTGTAAAGTTTCATTAAAATCCGTTCTGTAGTTTTAGCGTAAAAGAGCAACAAACATCCGTACATCCTCACGATTAATTTATAACATGATATGAAGATAATAAAATAATCTAATATGAAGATAATGTATTAAATAATAACATACGAGTATTACATATATTAGTTCTAATTGATCTAAAAATTTGCATGCAAATGGCTATATATATACTGATACATTAATCAACATTGTTAACCAACTGAAGATACGCATATTTTTGGCAAATAAATATTTCATTTCATTTCACGTACTTTCGCGTTTATAATACCTATTAGTAGGATAGTACCTAATAGCTGTAAACTTCAGCTTAACTAAGCAAAATAGGGGATCGAAACCGTATTTTACAGAGAACCTTCTATAAGTGGCTACAACGTGGAGGTTTTATACATTCAACCCGGGTCTCCTCATAAACTTGATGGAACGGACGGATGGTTCGGATCGTATATAGGATGTCTCGGAATCTTGCAATCTTAAAAAAATAATGTTTACATATAAACTTAGAGTACCTCTTTTCCTTTTTGAAAGTACACCAATACCTTATTTGGTATGGCAGTGGTTTATGTTTAAAAAGTACGGAACAAAGCTGAAAAAGAAACATTTAACATTCCGTTGTCAAACACAAACTTTTTATTCCATTTCATTAGCATTATCTATCTTTGTTTAGTTAGTAAAACAGACATTAAGAAAGAGGTTGGAAAGATACTGTTTTACCAAAGACTTAAATCCAAGTGGAATAAAATATGAGGCAATTTCCGTATGTATAGTACAGTATTTCGTAGGTTTATGATGTCGTCGAAGATAATCAGACATCACGCCACATAGGGCAACATCGTTAAACTTTATAATTTTCTAATATTACAAGAATGACTACTCATTTTAATGATCGTCATATTGTATGCTTTCCTACAAAACTATACGTTCTGCTAAACGATACTTGCGAACAAAACAAAGTTCCCAGATGTATAGTGATGGCACTGTAAGAATTTTGTGTTATTGGAAATGTGGCCTACAGCTATTTAGTATCATCTATGTTTACAAGAATTTTGTATCCTAAATAGTGTCAGAGTGTCAGTGCTATTTCTCCACAAACTAATACCGTAGCTGATCTATGCATAGGCCTAATATGTTACTAGAGCTGTTTGAAAAATTGTTGTTTCTTCTCTCTCTTTTGATAACTTTGATATACACTTCTTGGATATGAGACTTACCAGAATCCCACGCCAGCCCACCGTGGATTAGAAGATGGCGTTAGGCTAGATCTGGCTTGGTCACCTAACTTTTAGAAACTTTCAAACCACCCAACGGCATCTGAGATGACTTAACAACTTCCATTGTGCGTAAACACAACGAGAAAATGTGTATTTAATATGAATATTTTTCGTAAAAATTCTTCGCTGCTGTGATGTATGATACAGTAAGAGAATTGTGCCACATAAGAATTTTGTTGCGCACCTAATGACGCGTGGAATATCGCATAAAAATGTTGAAAAATTCTGTACGCTTATCGTTTTACAGTTCTACGGTTCCGAAAGCAAAAAAGATATTTTGTTATTCAAAAGCTGACTGGTGAATAATTTAAAGACCACTTTGTTTTCCCTCCAAAAGAAATTATGTCGTGTCAGATCGTAATCTATTTACATTTTGTGAACGGCGTTCGTACATTTAAATTTCAGGTGGGGTTAGCATTCATGAAGGGGTTTCAGTGAGCGCAGAAAATAAAATTCTTGAAACAGTACAATCAAGAACACCTGGAACTTGACACATTGGACTTTGTTACGTTCTTATTACAATCGCCTAGAGGTCAGACTCGAACTACAAGTGTAAAGCTTCATGTGCTCTTGACTGTACCTACACGAGTAACAAAATTGTTTCGTCTTGATTAAGGCTTGGATAAATGATCCCTGAAATTTTCATTTCTTCTCTTCGTTTTACTTGTAGAAACGTATGTATATTTTTCGGGATAGATAATAGGTTTCCCTTTTTCGGTCAATTGTCATTCCAGTCCTCAGAGGTCGAGCATTAATTAATGTTTTTATTAATTAACTAGCAGACCCCTACGACTTTGTACTGGCCCAGTCAAAAAACACTGTAATATAGATTACTGGGCTTATCAACTTGCCTATATTATATACCGGGGAAATGTCACACTCTGAAGGGAAAATTCGCCACAGTTGGTAAATAAGGAAAGAGTGCTAAAATATGAAAAAACGTTTGAAGTCCACAATAGTAGTATCACATTACTATTCTCCTTAGAGAAACAATACAAAATGTAACAAGCAAACTCACTTAGGCACTAGACGTTGTCTAGGATGCCTAGTATGCCGAAATAATATTTACATATCCTGACTAAATGTCACAAAGTGATTAAAATATAATACATAGAGTGGGCATTGGGAATATTTTCATACAAGCATCTTTGAAGTTCAAGAGTCATGTCATCGCTTTGTCCCCTCTATGTCCTATTATATTTTAATATCTTTGCATATAACATACGGGCACGGGGACGTTGACATATTCGCAGATCGTTTAGCCCACTTGTATATCAAAGCTAAATGGTCTCTCGCCAATTACATCTAGAAATTATTATTGTGTAAATTGACTTTTGTAATTTTAAAATTGATACTTATTGACATTCCATATCTGACATTCTATTGACATTATTTTGTAATTTTTTGTTTGACTACAAATGTCAAACAAAAAATTACAAAATAATGTCTAATAATAATGTCTTGTTTTTGTAATTTGTGTTCAATTTCTGACGTACATGTGTTTTGGTGTTGACTGTAAACCTGTATTGTATCTGAATAAATAAATAAATAAAATAAATAAATACGGCATTGTATAAGAATAACAATTCCATGTCGCGAATGTAGGTGACCGTCAAAATAGCAGCCATTAAGTACCTGTCACTATGTATGAAGTGTTGTTTATAACCACAGATAATAGAGATTCAGGGCCCGTATTCACGGAGATTCTGCATTCGATATTCGACTCTGAATCGGAGAATCTGTCGAATCCTTATGTCAAATATGACATCTGTGAATAGCCTATCTCGAAACCTTTCTATAGATTTTCCGATTCCAAGTCGAATATCGAATGTCAAATCTCCGTAAATCCGGGCCCTGCAGACGTATTCACAGAGACTCAATACCGTTTCCGATGTCGATAGATTCGACTCGAATCGAACGGAAACGGTATCGAGTCTCTGTGAATACGTCTGCTGGTCTGTACTTATAACAATTCTACGATGGAGCTTCTCACATGCTACGGTGCCTCCATTTTGACGTCTGTCAGTGCTTGTTTACTTTTTTGGTCCCTTTACATATTAATATTTTATTCTATGAATTATTCCTTTGATGTTTTCTCTTTTGTAACTACGTTACACTTGCGAGCACGCACATCGGTTGCAAATATTTATAATTTTCTGCAGTGCGTGCGTCTTTCGGTGTCCCGGGTAGTTGCCTTCGGTACCTTTTTGATTTTTTTCAAAACACTTAAAATATTCCGAAAACAATCAAAAATATATTTTATCTTTATTTCATTTAGAGATTTCAATTTCATCTTAACCTGTACCTTCTAAATTATACTCACAGTAGATGGAAGATAGTAATTTGACAGAAGTTGAGGTTTAGTGTATCGGATAGAGACTATTGGTAAGTGAGAAAGTCGTGGCGTCGATCCTATTACCGATTCTTATATTGTTGGATAAAATGTTATGGATCTAGAAATTTATCGCTCTATTTCTATGGTTTAGATAAGTATAGTATAATGTACTAGCTGACCCGACAGACGTTGTCTTGTACAACTGTCAGGATCATTATGTTTTACTAAATTTTCCAATGTTCCGCGCAATTTTCTTAATTTTTTTTCATAAGAACCTTATCCTGACAACAACAAATACAACAACAAAAGAATTTGCGAAATTGGTTCCGCCGTTTACGCGTGATGCCGTGACCAAGGGAAATAGGGATTCATTGTTTAAATAAGATATGTAGGTACTTACTATAAGTTCATGTGGACACTATTTTACTGTGATTTTGTATTTAATTGTTTATCTATCTCTGATTTTCTCCGAGCTTCCAGGTATGCTTGTAGCGCGTAAAATATTTTATTTTCGATAGTTTCGTCTTGTTTAAGTACCTACTTTGTTTTATACTATTTTAGTACCTAATACCTATTAATTGATATACCTGTCTTTTCTTACAACATATTATTTAATGTATATTTCTTTCTTCCACTGTCCATACTCTTTTTTGTGGATGGATCTACTCTGTCTTCTTCAAGTAAGCGTTATTCTTTTATTTTTGCTTGTTTATGTTTAAATATTCAATAGATAAGTATTCATATTATTTGATGTACGTGCTAGAATAAAAAAGGCCACAACAGTAACAGACACTGTGCCGCAAATGACCACAAAACGCGGTCATAGTATTAATTTGTTTCAAACAAATTGTAATTATTTTATACTGAACATACGAATACCCGAATGCTGCAGTCGAGTGAAACGCATTATTTATCTGGCTTGTGTGTAAGTGCTCTTATATTTTATTCGTGTTTTGTTTTGGGCAGCTCTGCGTACTTTATGCTGTTTATTTAAGCTATATTTATATTATACTATATTTATATATTATTTATATTAAGCATTTAGTTATTATTTAACTGCTATTATTAATCTTTATTATGCTTATATGATCAACGTTAAAGTTAAATTCGATCGGTACTACGTGTGTAAAAAATGGATTAACTGTACTCACAACGAACTGAATTTTATCTTCACTAGTAGTGTCACTTTTAATGTATATATTTTGTTTTCTACAAATGAAAATCATCGGTCATATTGTACTCCAATAACCACATGCTGAGCTGTGGACCATTTTGCCTAATCGGTCTATTAAGTTTAATTTTAAGATATTTTAATTCCTTTTTTTTTGTAAAACCTTATCTATATATTAGTTTCAAATCGTTTTTAACCCTCGAATATCTACCAAAACAAAATAATTGAAGTAGAGCACGGGTCCGTATTGCTTCATTTGTTCATTCATTCATAACAGGCAATATAAAGTGGTTATTTTCATCATTTGACACTGAGCTGAAAGAGCCAAGGCTGTCTGGAAGAGATCTATAAATACTTTATTGTATTTTTGTATGTGTCTTATATTGTTTTTGGTGTTCAACAAAGAGTTGTTGTATTGTACCTACTGTAGACAGGTGACATTTATTGGCTATTAAAAAAAAAAATTCTTAATTATAAATAAATTTCTAAATTTAAAATTTAAATAAATTCTCTTTTTCTGGCTGTCTGGCTTTTGATTTCGGTGCAAGCAAGGAATATTGTAATCTGTTGTAAACAGAGGGCAACGGATCCGTGCTTTCGTCGCCATGCCGAATAATGTCGCTGTGAATTCTGCCGTAGCAATTACATTTGAATTACTGCGGTCTGCTGAGTACAGTTGCTGAACTTGCTGAAATCGGCTTTGGGTGCAGATAAAAGTTTTTTGATGATAAAAGATGAGGTCATAATAACATTATGGGTTTACAAAGTGTAGAATACATTCGTAAAATTAACATCTCTTTTAATTTAGTCCTCAACAAAGTCGACTTATAATTATACTTAACACGTTAGCTGCGGCACCAATTTTTGCATACTTTCCGTTCCTGCGGCACGAGGTATAATCGGCCCGTACCGTGACCAGACGTTAGGGCGACACGCGGTCTATTAGACCCCACCTCCTTTTACAGACTAAAATCCATTTTCTGGCGCGAAATCAAAGATAAATGAGAATTTTGGCCCTTATTGATATAGACAGTGAATTGATGAACCCTAATCCACCGTCGCCCCGGGATCTGATGGCTAGTTTAGGAATTATTAGCAAAACAAAATATGGGATCTTATACACCTCGTAACGCACTAAAATAGGGCAAATTTTCGCTGCGATTAGTGATTGGAAAAATAATATCGACGTTTTTAAACTGTCTTAAGTGTTAAGTCCTAATAATAATAACATTATTATCACGATATAGAATAATAGGTAATTCTAGATATGTTGCAAAGTATTAGGTACGTCAATAATCGTTATTACCAATAATATCTTTAGGTATAATATACTTAAGTAATAATATCTTACACTTACTTTAGGTACATAGCTACCAAGATAAGAAAAAACTAGGTACTTACTGAAGATTTTTTCATTAAAAACTTACCTGTTTTGGCTCTGTTTCTGGGTTTTTTAAAATTAACTTCTTCCGACATCGTTTAGACATGTTCGGCGCTCTAAAAGGACGTGCTCTCCAATCGACGTGATGCACAACACTGGTCGCGGGAAGCTCGCGTTGAGTGCGGTACGAGGTCAGGGGGGATATGGGACGTTTTAGCCTCGTTCCGCACTGCATTAAAATTATATCAATTCAGTGCGGCACGAGGCCTAAGACATCCGGTACCAAGGTAGGTACACCACCGAGTCCGGAACCATTAGTGATCTCAAATATATATTTATCTCTTTCCTACACTGGACCAAACCAAAGCTATGCCATTCGCACGACAGAGAAATTCACTTTTTTGCTTGCCGCACCACAGGGAAGTTGCATCAGGGGTGATTTAGGCCTCGCTTCGCACTTAACGTGTTAAAAATCGACCCGCCCTCACTTTGCTTCGATTAATATGATATTTAAAAACCTTCGTTTAACGCTCTTTTCAACCGACTTTAAAAAAGGAGAAGGTTATCAATTCGACTGTATGTTTTTTTATGTTTGTTACCTCAGAACTTTCGACTGGGTGAACCGATTTTGATGATTTTTTTATTGGAAAGCTGGTACTTCCCGTGTGCTTTCGTCTGTGGTCCCAATTTGGTCCAGTTCTGACAATGGCATCCTTGAGAAAACCGTTTAAGTTGAAGTCGGTATTTTTACTCTTATGAGTTCTATGTTATTATTAAGGTATGATTACGATCTCAGTAGCAAGCAGCAGTGCTGTCGCAGCAATGCTGTAGCAGCACTACTGGTCCCCATACATTCTCTATTGGTTTATATGAGATAACATTCCGAGCTCGGCAGCACTGCTGCTTGCTGCCGAGATCGGAATCATACCTTTAGTGAATCCATTGCGTGGTTTACTATATCAAGCAGCAGCCTACTGCGGGCTATCTATTACAATAGAAGATAATCCTATTGTTTTCCCATTACGCGGCTTGATCGGTTAGAGGAGTTAGCAGATGTACAGACAGATAGACGTGAACGTAGTGCTGCGACTTTATACCAGCGAGTGCCCAGAGTCGTCGCGCTGATCCAGTTTATACCCGTTGCCTTCTGAAGTTACAAAAATCGCTTCATAGCGGTTACTTACGATATATAAGACACGTACGTACCATATTTCAAGTTTCTAAGTGTTATCTTTTCCTAGTAGTCCAGTTTTTATATTTTCCTGTGGGAATTAGATATTGTCCTATAGTAAAAAGTACCTTAAATTTTTACCCAGTTATCTAAATTTTTGTAAAACACGTCCATAATTTTTCGAGTGATACGTGCATAGATAAACAGATAAAAATCTCAGACGATAACTATCTACAGTACCCCAAAAAAAGTAAAAAAAAAAAATCATACATGTACCTACAGATACGGCCTCATTACAGTTTTATTATCTGTATAAATTATGTAATGATTTTGGGAGTCCTCTAATATAAATAAAATGGAACATAACATAAACTCTTATTACTGCTTCGAATATAAACTATGTAAATTAAATTCGCGAGGCTTAAATTATACTGTGTTAAAATAAATTTATGTGGCTTCTAGGATTCTGTACACTGCGAGCCACGATTAAGTGTACAATATTTCGTGATACATATTTAAGAGAGCATATTTTTGAAAGCATACGAAGGGAAAGTTTTGCAAAACCGTACACTTTTTTATTTGGTTCAGTCTCCAAACAGCGTACAGAATATCAGAAAAAAAGACAGGGTTAGCGACACCTAGCGGTACTACATAGAACTAATGAGTTTGTATAAATACAACTATGCAACATCAACCGTTGGACGGCGGTCCCCGGGCACGATCACCTCGCCTCAAGGAAGATCTTCGCTTTTCACCATGGAGGAGCATTCCACCTCCCCTCCCTCACAAAGCGACAAGCCTGCATTAGTCGTTTCACCGATGTGGGTGAAACACGAGATTTTCTGGTTCGTAGCAAGTAGTGGTCTAATACTCTGTCTACTCCGACGGGAAAAGGCTTAGATAAAAGCAAAAGAGGAAGATACGGTATAGTCATAGAAATCATCGTTGACATTTGGACTACATACAACTACACGCGCAAATAAAAAAAGAGATAGAAAGACGTACTCGGGCACAAGCGCGAACGAGTTGACTACAACGAATTACGCTACTTGCACCTAATTTAAAGGATCCACGCGCGAGGCGCCCGCCGGTACCGTATCTTCCTCTTTTGCTTTTATCTAAGGGAAAAGGCATAAAATTAAAAAAAGTTGAATATTTTTTAAGTTTTAAAAAAAGGTTTGCTGGTAAAATGAGCTCAGTTCAGAAATTATCCACAATCACACTAGAATTGTTAGTATTAAACCCACCGGAGACGCCACTGACAGGCGTACCCCTCTGCCAAAAAAAAAGTGTCGGTCAACGATCATACCTGTTATATACAACTAGTGTTGTTGAGTTCACGGAGTACTCGGATTGGTAATTATTTGTGTGCATCTAGTTCAAGCTAGTGTTTATTTTTTTTTGTCAAAAAATGCGTTTGTTTTAACATTATTTGTGTATAACTAGTGCGCGTGACGTCTTCTGTTGGTTTAATACTCAAAGCACTAGAACCATAATCACAGAGATAACTTCTTACATCTATAGACAAGCGCAATTTAGGCGAAAACTTGTAGCTTTAGTTAGACGGACCACATTTTGCAGTGCAGCTTAACCGTGGGAACGAGGCAACCAGTAATACTACGATGTAGTGTAATACGTGTTAAGAGGTCTTCTCTTTTTATTATGTACAAGCAGCGAGCCGCGGTGGGAATACAGGGAAAAAATATAGCCTATGTATAGCTCTGATAATGTAACTTTCGATTGGTGAAAGATTTTTTTAATCGGTTTAGTGGTTTAGGAGTAAAAGCGTTACAAAGAAATAAAGTCACTTTCGCATTTATGATATTTAGGATGTATCTCTATATAAGTAGTTATTTAGATTTATACTGTTTTTTCGTTGGAAACTAGACAGAGGTAAAAAAAAACTTGAAAAAGGACAATACCGTCTTTTTAGTAAATCAACATAAGTATATCTACACTACAAATTTCATAACTTACCAAAAATAATTAAATAATTGTTTTATTATGTAGGTACTTAATTTTCTTTTAAGATTTTAATGTTATTCTAGGCGTGCTGTCAATTTATAGTTATCCATAACGAGCCTCATGTTATTGCTGGCGTGACATCGTTTAAGTGTCATTTACGTCACTCATCCTGCTGTAAGCCACAGTTAAGCCGTCAAATATACCTATCACTAAAAAAATCTGAATCAAAGTCAAGTTACACGTAATACCTAGCTTTTGTAATACATTTTAAATAAGGCATTTTTTTTAAAAAAGACTACTTTTCATACAAAAATAGAAATACATGACATGCTAAATAGAATACATTATATAAAGTACTAGCAGCGCCCCGCGGTTTCACCCGCGTAGTTCCCGTTCCCGTGGGAATATCGGAATAAAAAGTATCCTATGTCCGTCTCCTGGTTCTAAGCTACCTCCCCACCACTTTCAGCCAAATCGGTTCAGCCATTAACGCGTGATGCCGTGACCAAGGGAAAAAGGGATTCATTTTTATATATATATAGATTTATTAGGTACTAGCGGTTTTGCGCGGTTTTACCGGCGTAGTTCCTGTTCCCGTACGAATACGGGAATAAATATAGACTATGTTACTCAAAGATAATCTAGCTTTCCATTGGTGAAAGAATTTTTAAAATCGGTTCAGTAGTTTTTGAGTTTATTCGTAACAAAGATACAAATCTTTCCTCTTTATAATATTAGTATAGATATATAGAAGTACACATATACCAATTGTGACATGATTGCAGTATTAATAAAGCTACATTAATTTTAGTATAAAGCACATTGGCAATTTGAAAAAAAATAAGTAATTCCGTTAAAACTTTTTCCTGAATCCTATTGTTATATTTCTTAATTTAATAGTAGCTACTTCATTTTGAACTGTACCAGTATAATACCAGTCATCACTCATGACACTTATTTTAAATTGGAGCAACACAGTTTTCTAAAATCTTAATCTTATAAAAACTAGCAATCAAGGCAGTCAATTTCAATTGGTCAATATTATTTTCAAAACCCATTATATAAGCCTTCGCGACCAGACTGCCATCAATCATCGGAACAAAAAAGTGCGCAGCTGTGACCGGCAGTTTTATAGTACGACACCGTTTAAAATGCAAGTTTAATTAGACTCAGTTTATTCCGCGAGTTTGCTTGGTTTTTGTAATTAGCGTAAAACGAAGTAGTGGCGAAGCGGCTGATCTAGTAACAATTTAAAATCAGCTTATTTGCATTACTATAAGACTGTAATTAGTACAGCAAAAAATCTGAGTGCTCAAAGCGCGATCGAGAGTCGCATAAAGAAGGTAATTACCCCGAATCCCCCCAACCCCCACTCCGTCCTTCTTTGACTTCAAGTGTGTCGCAAATTGATCCGATTTGCTATTATAACACAAAACTCTAAAGAGTAAGAAACCGATTTCAACGAATAGCACTAAACATCGATTCATATTATTTTTCGACTTGATGATTTTTTTAAACCGAACTACCGATTTTGATAAAATTTAAGTTTAACCACACGTGATGACTATCTTTGATGATGAAATATCGCGTCGTCGTGATCGAGCAACCACTTCAATTACTTCAAACCAGACGCATCTGAAATAACTATCATAAAAAAAATCGTGATTACATACCTGCATCACTCTTTTCGTGATGTTAAGATACTGGTCATCACTAACAGACCGTAAACATTTATAATAAAACTAAAAAAACACTTTTCCTCACTTTAGAAAAAAGTTATTAAAAAAGTCTTGATTGATTCAAATTTATATTTTCTATAAATTTGAATCAATCAAGCAAAGTATAAGCTAAATTTACCTCAATATTCAGAATTCCATTTAGAATACAGTACATACATTACGAGCACAAACTTTATCCATAAAACATAAACATGTAAATTTAATAAATTTAAATGCACATAAATTTAAACATTCAAATTAGACTAACATTCGCAGTACAAGTAAAAATCACTCGGGGTACACCTAACGTTTTTTAATTTTTTTTATTGAAATAAATTTATAATATACTGGTGTTACTTAATTCTAAACTCTAACTTTAATTCTAACTTTTACGTTTGATGGCGAGAAGCGCTCTTTCACATAACAGTGAACCACCTTATGTACCTACTAGTTTATCTATAGGTTACTATTTTCATCTTAAAAATGTATTTAATTCTATTTGTAATCTTGATGGCGCAGTGATAGCCCGGACGGTTAAAGAGCCGGCCGAAAATCAGTGAGGCTCGGGTTCGAATCCTGGCATGTACCAATGAGTTTTTCAAAACTTACGTACATATTTATCACTAGCTCGACGGTGAAGGAAAACATCGTGAGGAAACCCGCAGGTCTCAGAATTAATTCTGAGACATGTGTAAACAGACCCGGTCCGGCGATAGGCTCACCACCTATCACGTTTAGGGGTCCAATGTATCTCGTGAAATGTGGGTATATCCAGTAATGGAATACCTCTGCCTACCCCCTCGGGGATAAAAAGGCGTGAGATTATATTATATATTATATATTGTAATCTTGAATAACTGAACGCCACTGAAAAGTAATGCACTAAGCACCCACATCAAAGCTCTTACGAATAATTATACGTTTTCATTGCCATGTTGATTCAGTTATTTACGTCAGTACTTCCAAGTTACTGGCGTTTCATTCCGAAAGTTTAATTAAATTGCGTTTTTATAGACAGACGTTTAAGCCTATATTGCGTTTCTGATGGAAATTTGAGACTGACTTATTTTATTACATTTTTTGTCAGCGTTTCGAAACTCGTTATGTTTGAAATTAATTTACTTTGTAAGCGATAAGGTTGAGGTTACGGTAAATAATGAATGATTAGCCTTCTCATATTGCCCCTTTGATGACTTTGAAAACTTTTCTCATATTTCGAAACTGTCGAAAATACTATTTAGAAATATACGTAAACTTGTTTGTTATTTTACTAAAGACAAAGTCAAAATAAATAAATATGTAGGTAAATATTCTTAATAAAAAAACCGACTTAAAAAGTATAAAAAACCAGCACTAAGAGTTAAACATTATACCTAACTTAAAATAGTTTTGTTTATAAGTAAACATAAATTAAGACATTTAAATTACAATAATCATTCAATTCAACGTCGGAAGAGAAGGTTAATTTTTAACGACTTATAAAGTTCTTTTTTTTTAAATATTACTTTTTAATTACAACATAGGTTTACTAAAAATCCTTGGAATCGATACCACTCCTGCAGGCGTACTATCTAAGACAATCTTCGAATATTTATCCGACTTCGTCAAATGGCCTTTTTCCTAGCATTTACCTAAAGTTCAATTTAACGTTTGCGATATTAATTGGGAGCCAAAATGGCGCCTTCCACGCAAACAATCGAGTTCAAAAGTTATTTTTGTTGTACGATTGTCTATCATTGCTAATGCGGCGTCAAATTAGATACCCCGAAATGAAACTTAGGTCTCTCAGAACAATCTCATTTCAGTTCTACCGTTAAACGATACAGATTACATAGCTCTTGCTAATACCTTTCCACTTTCCGTTTATCCTACGGGAGATGAAACTGGAACAATTGTAGGCGCTTGAACTAAACTGCTGACGTTCCAAGAATTCTGCCAATTTATACATTGTGTAACATTTCTCCTGGGGTTAGATCTTTTGTACGTTTGGTCTGAGAGAACAAAGAATACAAAAGAATGGAGTTTGTGCATTGACTGTTACTTGAAACTTTTATCGGCCCATTCTTCTATATACAGACAATATCGCGAATCACACACAATATCACAGTGCATTAAAGCGATTTCAGCATCAAAAGTTCCGTACAAAATCGTATGAGGTACAGCTCACTACGTGTTAAAAATCGTCAAGACATGCGTCAGTTAAATAGATGTTGCATTAGTCAAATTTTGTTTCAACGCGATAAAGATATTAGGGAACGCATTACAAAATTACTACTGGTTGTGATGATAAGCGATGAGTGGTTTTTGATTGACAGAAAAGAAGAAAGAAAAACATATTTTGGTGACAGAAACTATTTACAATTAACAAATTTTTTTACCGGAAAAGTCTTATTAAGGCCGAACAACAGAGCTATTTTTGAGCACAAGCATTGACGAATCGATATCGTTGGGACACTTTGATCGCAACTATCACGTCATTTCATTCGTACAGTGAACGCTTCATTTTTGAGTTGCGACATTTCACATAATTTTAATTATTGTTTTATTAAAATATATTTTAATAATTATACTTACGTACATATTCATCACTAGCTTGACGGTGAAGAAAAACATCGTGAGGAAACCCGCAGGTGTCAAAATCAATTAATTCTGAGGCATGTGTAACAGACCCGGTCCGGGCGATGGGCTCACGACCTATCACGTTAAGGGGTTCAAAGATATTAAACTGGTGAAATGTGGGTATTTCCAGAAATGGAATACCTCTACCTACCCCCTCGGGGATAAAAGGCGGAGTTTATTTTATTTTATTAATATTACTGTTTGTTGTTAAGCTATGTATTGGAGCATTACATTGTCAACTCCAACTTCTTTATGTCACCTTGTATTATCGCCTGAGCTCAAAAATCCCTGGTGTGGTGAAGCTCTCAGCTTTGTGATTGAGTGACTGCTTTCCGTGCGGTGTCTACGCACGGAAGATATCTGTGCTTACATAAGCATTAAGCTCTGGCTTAAGTAGCTACATGCAAGGCTTATCGGATCGAATCTCTAACTAGTTACGAAACTACTTTCGGAAAACTACTCGTGGAAATTCTTGTGCTATCTTAAGTTTGAGCAGTGATAGCTATGTGGTTAGAGAGCGCACTTCTCAGGCGTGAAGCTCGAGTTTGAAACCCGGTGAGGGTACATCGAGTATTCCCTAGATTTAATGAGACATCATAATTTATCGAACATTTTTTTTCATCAAACAAAATTTGGTTGTCTGTGAAGTCGGTTTACGGACGATAATTTTACGTGATATCGTCTTGAAAACATTGATGAAAAATTTGCATACTGAATGAAAATAAAAAATCAATGAAATAGGTATATTTATTTACTTTAAACATTCAGGGTGGTGTTTCAGGGTTTAAGAGCCTCGTTTTAAACATAAAAATGGCTGTGCCAGGTGGCTCCGGCACAGACATTATTACTGGTAAACAAAATCCAAGTTCTATCTTCAAAACTAACCACGAATTTTGTTGCTCAGACGATGACAACCCTGTGGTACCTGGCAACGAAGTCACTCACCTGGCAACCCTGCCGGAGGACGAAGCGGTGGTGGCCATGATGGGACTGCCACGGGCTGGGGAGATCACCAGAGCACAGCTGAGAATCAAGGAAAGCAAAGAATTCAAGGTATGGAAGCAATTCTTAGCAATCGGAAAAGAATTGTAGATTAATTTTTAAGAACGGATATAAAAATAAAATAAGTAAGACGTTTATTCATCAACACAATGCGCAAAATATTACTAGAATAAAGTAAGTAAAGATAAGCATTCATAATGTGGATGAAAAGCTTAGAGCCAAAGCACCACTGGTGCTTTTGAGACCCTGCCCTTTCACTAATGAATAGAAATGGATTCTGTGTTGGTTATTGATGAAGTTCATGGGACAACAGTTAACAATTAAAACAATAATAAGACGTAACAGTGTGTGTAATGTAATAGATAAAAGCAAAATATACTATGAATAAATAAGGAAACTGACTGTAGTAATACCTCCAGACACTAAGATTCCACAATAGGTATGAAAACATTTCGTCATTAAGAAATGAATGAAGAATTAGCTTGGAAATACAAGGGAGGGAACGCTGCCATCTTATGGGGACCCTGCCTCGGTGTGATAAGTTGGAAGAAGTCTTTTATTTATAATTACATTTTATTTATTCTATTTGGTAGAAATGAATAATTATTATGCTATTATTTTTACAGAACACAGTCGACAAACTTGTCCAAAGAGCAAACGCATCGATAATAATAGGCACATCATCGTGGAAAGAACAGTTCGCGGAAGCATTGACTGCCAGTTCAGGTAATTTCAAACTTGGAACTAATAAACTTCAACAGTTTGAGGTTTCCAAAGCTGATTGAAACTTCAACAGTATTGATATTAATTTGTGTACTTAATGCTTGTAAAGTTTCCGAACACAAAGGTGTTAATTAATTAATTCCACTTTGAAGAGCTCAAGGTTTGGAGAGAAGATAAATAAAATAACGGTATCTAGCTGTTGTCCGTGTAAACTTTAGGTTATTGTGTCCCCTAGGAACTATTTCTAAGAACAGAACAGAAAATCAGAACTGTTTAAAAAATAGTCAATACTTAAAGAAGCGGGGTTGTTATAATGCCGATTAACTTTTTAAATAAAATCTAGAGATGGTTTACTCATAAACCCTTATATTTTAGGTTCAGATGATCCAGATGACCCTCCTTCGTGGTTCGACTATATTCTTCATGTCGTCACTCTTTTCTGGAAGATCATTTTTGCTTTCGTTCCTCCAACAGGCAAGTACCTTTTCTTTAGAATATTGTCATATTTTAAAGAAACATTTCTAGAAATCGGAAAAAGACACATCCTCGATAAATAACTAATATTCATTCAGTATAAATACCTAGTCATCTTTGTCAGCTGTAATTTTCTATTCAACAATGAAATTTATTTATCTATTTTAGCATTAAACTGAGTGCAAAGTAGTACATCAAAAATAGTACTGTCCAAAATCGTTGCTTTAATATTTCCTTAACACCAGTTACTCAAGTCTTCGGTATTGATTTGAAAAACAACATTACGTCAATTGACGTTTTTGTCTGATGTTGTCTAATCTTGATTTTGCTTTCGTCCAGATATCGGCGGTGGCTACGTCTGCTTCGTCGTCTCAATCATTTGCATCGGCTTGGTAACTGCTGTCATCGGCGACGTGGCTTCCCATTTCGGATGCACCCTTGGCATCAAGGACTCTGTCACTGCTATAGTGTTTGTGGCCTTGGGCACTAGTATACCTGGTGAGGACATTTTATTGGACTTTGTGTTTAAAGTCTTGTAGAAGTGTTTCATTTGTGTATATTTTCTAGCTGATATGTTACCACATTTCGGTGCTTATTTTCTACGCGTATTTGTATTCAAGATGACTTAGCTAAGTAATAAGGTTTTGAATCAATCTTGCCATTCGACACACTCAAAGAGAGGAAAACAGCAACACAGGGAATCTTACTGAATTTGTAAGAGTATAGCTCTTATTGTGACTTCTTGATTATTCCATTGAGTAAATAACATATTATATCTATAGAATGTAAATAAATGTCTTGAATGACTATCTAAGTCCTAACTTCGGGGAGGGCTTCAATCACATTATGAGATTCAAGTCTGTGGCTTAGATGTTAGAAAAGTACTCATGATTTTTTAAATCAAACCTCCATGGACAAGTTAAAGTTCCTTGACGTTTTTAAGTGTAATTTTGTTGCCTTCAGAAAGAAATGAAATTGAATTAAGCATTTAATTCCTCTTCACCAGACACTTTCGCCAGCAAAGTAGCAGCCATTCAAGACAAGCACGCAGACGCATCGGTTGGCAATGTCACGGGGTCAAATGCTGTGAACGTGTTCCTTGGCATCGGAGTTGCGTGGACCGTCGCCGCCATCGTCCACTGGAGCAGGAACGAGAAGTTCCTTGTGGACCCCGGAAAGTAAGCATATACGCTTTCACGTGGTACCTATAAATAGATTTTTATTCAATGTAGGGGCATAAAAGTCCACTTATTGAAAGGCATTGCAGCTACTACCGCTCCAAATGTATAACTGAATTACGTGTTGTAAATCTAACAAATGGCCGATAAATCTAAAATGTTGCCTTGTGGAAAATTCTGGAAATCCCTTGTCCGACCGAATGAAAAATCTTCAATCGACAAAAGAAAAAGATAACTTTAAACTTCACATTACCTTCGTCTAACATCATCTATTTAACACAGCTAATGTTATTTATAATATCAGATAACTAAAGTACTTACAGAAATTCCAGTATTGAAATATTCTGGAAATCCCTTGTCTGACTGAATGAAAAATCTTCAATCGACAAAAGAAAAAGATAAATGTTAACATTCCATTAGTCTAACATCCTCTATTCAACACTGTTAATGTTATGAATAATATCTGGTAACTAAAGTACTTTCGGAAATTCTAGAATGGGAACATCGCCGTCGTGGTTGACATGGGTGGTTACATAATCATATGCTATTATCTCCACAGTCTCGCTTTCAGCGTCACCATGTTCTGCAGCGGAGCAGCTGTAGCTGTGCTAATACTCGTCCTGAGGAGACGGAAGTCCATCGGCGGAGAGCTCGGTGGTCCCCGTGGTATCAAAATTGTCACTTCCATCTTCTTATTCTCTTTGTGGCTCATTTACCTCACTATGTCCAGTCTAGAAGCTTATGACGTCATCCCAGGGTTCTAAGACTATAGAGTTAGTGTTGTCTATAGATCCTAGTGTTGTGCCTGTAGGGTTGTTAGGATATGTGAATGTCGGTATTGTATTGTCCGAACTCATGTATGGATACAATCATATTTACCTACTAAATGAGATGGTAATATAACAAGGCCAAAGAGGAAAAGAGAAAGAAGATGTATGTGCTCAAATGTTTAGATTTAGATATTCTTGAATGTCTTTCCTACTTCTTAGATCTTTATCTATTCCAAATTTCTGATTCTCATAGGCCTTGGTGGCTGTGGTATGTAACAAATTAGATAACAAATAATATGTAACGCATATTAATAGTTTTAAATTACTAAAAAAAGATGTTTAATAATGTTATTTTATAAATTCGTAAAGCAAAAATTTTTATGACATATTTATAAAAGTTTTAAGAGGTTTTCCAATTTTGAATTTTAGCGAAGAACATTAGTTGAGGCATTAAACACGAAAGTAATTTTATGGTAATATTAATTCGTGTGTTTAATTATTTTTAAATTTAAAATATATGGTGTCCATAATTAATTAATTAAAGGTGGTGATAGACTCGCGCTTCTGGTTATTTTAGACGAAATTATTTATAGAGAGTGTGTAGAAGCGTGATTTTAATGTAAATAAAGAACGACTTGATTTATAGTATAGGTAGGTACTATAGGTTCTTTGTGTTGTTGCTAGAATACTTATTTTATGTACCTAAATACTGCGTACGATACTAAGTTTTGTTCAGACACAGTGTTCAACGCTTATATTTATAGATTTACTGTGACTTTTAACGTCGCAAAAATTAATTCTAGGTACCTATTTATTAATTTAGCTTTTGAAAATATTCAAGAAACGATCAATATTGTTTTATGTTTAACTTAATAAATGTATCTTTGTATTATAGGTATATTTTAGTTACAAAAAAGTTATAAAAAGTAATTTAGAATTACATATTAATAATTTATTAAGGCTATTTTGACGGGACACTGTCAAGGCCTTCGCAGACGAAGGACTTTTGTCTAAGGACAAAACTCGTTAGCGTTAGCACTCGTTGGCAAGTGCTTAAGTCAATCCCATACATGTCAATCTAAAAGAACATTCGATTATATTGTTGGGGGCTATTCAGCTTCCTTATGCAGTGTCAATCTATCCATTGAATTTTTTTTTAAATAAAGGTACTTACACACAATTTTTTCAGCTGGGAAAGATAACGAATCGCAATGTTATTATTTATATTGAAGTTATTAGATTGCTTTTTTTATGACGTCATTTTTTTGCAACAAATACTATACTTAGCGATAATCTGTATTGCGGTCAATGTTCTAAATTATCTCAACCATCATTTTGCATTTTACGGCTGCCATTTTGATTTTGTAAAAAATCTTATTTTCCTTGTAAAAATAAAAACTAACCTTTACCCATTACACACACTTACAAGGATCGATAGACACCTCATTGATTAAAATATACTTATCTAACCATTGACATGCTTTAAGGGTATAAATAATACAACATACAAACAAGTACGTACCCAGATAAGAATCAGAAACAACCTTGTCTTTGCTGTCTAATAAAGTTATCCAATAAATAAACGACTTTTAACCAGATTACTCGCTTTGACCGCAATGCGGAAGTCACTGACCCTAAATAAACCGTAATGGTAATAATCTTGTAATAGTCCTTGGGTTAATTGAGAAATTCACACCCAGTGGGGTAATTACGTAGGCAAAGAAGCGCGAAGTTTGCATAAAATCCACTTTACAACGCAAACGAGTTTTTAAAATGCAACCGTCGATCTTTGCCCGTTTGCCTAACGTGTGGACAGACCCTAATTAAAAATATTTTTAAGCTCTTTAGGGTTGTCACAATGGAATTACGCGGAAATTACTTTTTAACTTTTGATAGCTGTGTTGGAACGACACCGCCTCTCTGGCACGTGATCTGAAAATGTCAGGGACCGAATAACCTAAAAATAATGGTAAAAATAAAATAAAATTAAAAACTTATTTATTGCTGGATTACTACCTGGTTACGTACGTTAATTTACTGTAGGAAGGTAGGTACCTTTATTTTACGGAATTACCTCATACATTTTTAATGCGATTTCATTCTATTCCGATACACAAATGTTTCTCTACCTCCTTTGTAGCATAAGGTTTCCTTTGAGTCGGCTTGTGGTGCGGTGATCTCATCAACCACCAAGATCCTGAAAAGGTTGAAACAAGCTTTGAATGTACAAAATACCGCTACAATATTTTTTCATCTCTCCAGGCGGAAAGCGCCGAACGGAGTTACCGATTTCCGCCTCCGTCGAGCTGAAAAAGTATACACACATCGGGAAGTAAATAAGAAAGCCTCGATCACATGTAATTGTGTACAAACATGTGATCTGAGGCATTTCTTGTTTTACTACCCTTGGCACGTAATATACATAATTATATCGGTAACTTAACCTCAGCTTTAAATCCCTAGGGAATATCAAAATATTTTTTTGAAAAAAATATGCTAATATTGTACATGCAACTAACAAGATTCTATATTATTTCAATGGCGTATGAAACTCGCCTACGGAAAATTTAAAACCGGACTAGAACAATTATGCGAATCGATTGACACCTAATTTATCAAAATTGCATGAATATTTTAGGCGCTACAGTTGAACATTTTTGAATACAAACACTACGTAGACTGCTGCTGAAAAATATAACCCTTCTTTTTGAGTTTGCCGTAGTTAATTAAAAAAATAATAGAGCACTGTGAAAAATTAGCAGATATTACTTCTAGACATACCTACTAGGTATACATATTTGGTTCTATACCTTGGGACAGAAACGAAATTACAAGTAGTGCGTGCGTATACAATGTGTAACAGAATAAGCGCAATTCCTGAAATTAGGCTTAATGAAAGTAATTTCAGCTATTTTTAATATGTGTTAATTTTTTCCAAAACATGAATTAGCATAGCTGAATTTAGTGCTACCTATGGAAATCGTGTTATAATTGCTCTTTATTTAAGAAAATTGGTTTGATACAACTAAAGTTTGGAGGCATCATATTTTTTATATATTAGTATACTAATTGGAGTGTATGAGGAATTGCGCTTATTCTGTTACGCGTTGTATACTCCGTGAGCGAAATTGAGTAGGGTTATTACTTACGTTTTATCGTGCGAGCTTTATACCTTCGTAATTACCCTGTCATGAGAGAATATGAGATATAGGTTTCGTACCTCTCCCCTATGGCTAGTAAATACCCGTTATTTTTTTGTCTATTAATAGCAGTAGCAGACAATGGCCCGAATAATTGACTTATGAAAGTTATAAAAGTTATTCTTGGTTCAATTAAAATTTTACTCGAAACAGTTCAATTTATTAAAATTTTCACGATACAAATTTAAGTTATGTCGCTGAGAATAGCATTTCCATTCACCTATAGTCTTTTCATTCACCTACCTATTAAATAGCCTTTTCATTAACCTATCTATTAAACTCTGTCTGAATTTGGACCAATTAATTAATTTCGAATTTATTTTACGTAGCCTTTTTCTATGCTGTCACTTCTAAAATCGTAGATTTTCTAAATTTTCAAATGTTTATAAATATATTCTTCGTAGTAGCTCTCTGTAGTATCACATTTAGAAATAACTAAACTTCCTTAATATTTTATAAGCCCTGAAAATTACCTATTCATTTTAAATTCCGTAGATGTTTTTTTTATTTTAAATTGAAGCCGCGTACAAGTAAAACTTGCGCTATCTAATTGAACTAGAGATGGGTAAGTTTGTTAGTAGCATGTAAAAAATCATATGAAATGAATTTTAATAAGTCACACCTGCTAGTATCGTTCACCTAGCCTGCTACTTACCTATGCATTTACAAATTTTTATAATGATTTTTATAATTAATTTCTTCTAGAAGCGAGTGTGATGTTTTGTCGTTATTAAAAATCATTGCCTGTCAAATTTTATAGGTAACTAAAATTAAAATATGATTTTGATATGATTTTTCATGTCAAAATATTAGTAATTTACCAAATGAGAAGGATTTAAAAGTAGCAATTAATTAATTTAATTAAATTTACGACAACCCAATGTCTAATAAACCTAATTTGAATATGCGATCAATCCTATTATCAATTGATGTGTTCAATGAATCGAACAACATTGCTTTTAATCAATACATCTCAAAAGCTTAGCGATATCAATTTGCATTATGTAAATTGGATCTCTTGATCAATGAGTGTAGCTACGTGACTACGAATAAATTATTATTACAATCTATTGCTGCGAACACGATAGCAACTGTTTCCAATAGTGAAAATTTAAGGGCTTCATCGAGTTAATGATATATTATATTTGACTAGCTTTTGACTAGGATGTCAGGGAATTAAAAAGGTTTTCAGCCCAGAAAATGTATTTCGCCAGCAAACCAAAGTGAATTGAGCTGCTTTTTCGTCAAAAACAATTTAACCCAGTGAATAGAGAGCTTATACCTTACAAACGGTCCGGTAGTTCTAAATTTTTTACATGTTGTCTAGGATGGTTGTTAAGTGTTTAAAATGCAAAATGCACAATTCCCCCCCCTCCGCGCCCTCCGCCATCTTGAAAAAACCGAAATAAAATCGGCACTTTTTTTAGATTTTCACTTATATCTTTGTTTCGGTGCATTTTAGCTACAAAACAGTTCTATTCAATGTTGTAGAGAATGAAATTCCCTATAATATACGTGTTAAATTTTGTTTGTAGGGCAGATAGTTCACGAGATATGATATTTTAAAAAAGAAAAAAAAAATACGCATTTTTTCAAACTTTTTTTCAAATTTTTCAAACTTCTAACTTTAGAACGCTGTAATTCAATTTTGGCCTATTTGAGAAAAACAAGTATTAAGAATAAAAATTGTAGGGAATTTAATTACCTACAAAATGGATGTATACTTTTTTAACCAACCTTACGGAGGGGGCAGTAAGCATTAAAATGAAAACAACGGCATATTGTTTATTTGATAAGTTTGAAAAATTTCCGGAAAATGCGTATTTTTTTATATTTTTAAAAATATCATATCTCGTGAACTATCTGCCCTACAAACAAAATTTAACACGTATATTATAGGGAATTTTATTCTCTACAACATTGAATAGAACTGTTTTGTAGCTAAAATGCACCGAAACAAAGATATAAGTGAAAATCTAAAAAAAGTGCCGATTTTTTTCGGTTTTTTCAAGATGGCGGCGGGCGCGGAGGGGGGGGAATTGTGTATTTTGCATTTTAAACACTTAACAACCATCCTAGACAACATGTAAAAAATTTAGAACTACCGGACCGTTTGTAAGGTAACCCCCCTTATTTGGTCTCTATTCACTGTACTAATTATAGTTATCAGCAAGTAATGTAATATTGGGCAGCCATAAGATTTATGTCATAAGAAGTCAAAAGAAATAGAGCAGCAAATTGTGATTCGGTTTTTATAGATAATATTTTGGCTACTTAGTTAATTCTATTTCTTATCACTAGCTGGATTCGTGGGGAAATTCCCAAGCCCCAATTGTCCCCATTGGCACTCCACCATATGTAGCAGCACCCCATTCCAGCTCTTCCTGTCATAGTAAAGAGTACGAGAAATACACAAGTGAAAAGTGAGTATTTTCAGGAGTATCTCTGCCGACTCCCTCGGCGATAGGGCTGATGTTATCAATTTTATTTTCATAACTAGCGACCCGCCCCGACTTTTCACAGGGTTAACGCTGGTATTAAAACCTACGTCTTGAATCACTCTATCTATTAAAAAAACCGCATCAAAATCCGTTGCGTACTTTTAAAGATCTAATCATACATAGGGACAGACAGAAAACGGGAAGCGACTTTATTTATACTAGTAGTATTAAGAGGGTTAATTTATAACGCGACAGCCTTATTTGGTTTAATATGAAGTTACAAACTTTCAGAGACTCTGGCAAACATTTATATCAATTATCTATACGCGCCACAGACTAGCTCGTCAGCCATAATGCGCGGGATTGTTGACAGTTCCTCGTGACGTCACGCGTAGAGACGTAGTTCGAATCGAGTTCGCTCGAATCGATATTTATGGGCTAACAGTAGTGATACAAATTGGAAACAGTTATTATCAAATTTAACGTTTAATTCTGGATGTTGTGTGTGTTTAGCTTTCCCAGATTATTTGTCGTCTATATGCGGTAACATAAGAATTTGTAGTCGTATCGAACTGATAGTGTAAATAGAATGTTAAATAAAATAGACGAAAGATTTCTATTGTAAGCTGAGGTAGATGATGCACTCCCCAATTTGACATTTTTGTATTTGTATTTTTGTATTTGTACATTAGAAAAACAGTCTTGAAACTACACACTGATAAAAATATACACACAAACAAAAAGTAGGTATGCCGACGGCATATAGTGCATAATATATATAAGTCTTAGGTAGTAATAGGTATATTCTTAAATAAAGATTTATTTTTGAAATCAACCGGAACAATGCAAAAATCGGGAAAAACATAGTGCTTTTTTCTATGGGATTTGGACAGGACGTCAATCGGGCAAACTGTAAAATAAATAAAATTTCCGAAGTTCCGTATACGACTGTCACAGCAAGCTATCTAGTGTGCATAGTGTGTGTAACGATGTAAATTAGCTCCGTTTGAAATCAAGATTTGATGCGTGCTTTGCAAAGATATTTAAATATAATAGGGCATACAGGGCATTGGGAATATTTTCATACAATAACTTAACTCAAGCGTTATTTTATTATTGAACGCGAGCTGTCATTCGGTCGAATCCGCAGGCGTATTCACGGAGGCTCGATAGTACAGTGAATAGAGACCAAATAAGGGGGGTTACCTTACAAACGGTCCGGTAGTTCTAAATTTTTTACATGTTGTCTAGGATGGTTGTTAATTGTTTAAAATGCAAAATGCACAATTCCCCCCCCACCTCCGCGCCCGCCGCCATCTTGAAAAAACCGAAAAAAATCGGCACTTTTTTTAGATTTTCACTTATATCTTTGTTTCGGTGCATTTTAGCTACAAAACAGTTCTATTCAATGTTGTAGAGAATGAAATCGTGTATATCGTGTTAAATTTTGTTTGTAGCGCAGATAGTTCACGAGATATGATATTTTAAAAAATATAAAAAAATACGCATTTTCCGGAAATTTTTCACTTTTCAACTACCGGACCGTCTGTAAGGTATCAGCTCTCTATTCACTAGGTTACGACACCGTTTCCGTTTGATTCAAATCGAGTGAAAAATTTTCCAAAGTCGAATCTATCGACTTTGGAAACTGTATTCTATAGGCGTTTCTGACAGCCACGAAAAATTTTCCGGATCCATACGTCAAATATGATATTCGTTTTCGATACCGACATCTCTGAATAGCCCATCTTCGACAGATTTTCCGATTCCGAGTCGAATATCGAATATCGAAGCTCCGTCAATACGCCTACAGGTCTTACCTTATAGGTAAAAAAAATCTTCAGATTTTCCTCACTTTGTCCCCTATATGTCCTACTATGTTTTAATCTCTTTGTAGCTTTGTCTACCTCAGTGTAATAGAAGTCTTTGAAATAGACGCGGTTAAATGTATTATTAAATGTCATTAACTTACTAAATCATTGAATCAAATGATAATTTATACATCAATCAAAAATATAATGTTTACCAGTGGATTGAACAAAATATTGTGACGGTTGTTTTTACATTTTCTGTCTGATATTATCAGTGTTCTAAGTAGGTTTTTCTATTTCATAGAATGTTCTGTAACGATTTTTATTTATGAAGCCGTCCGTAAATAAAAACTATTTTTGAAATTATTATTTTTTATTCGAGTCGGTAGAGGACGACCCAGGCGTACCTACATCGATCAGATCGGCGATGTGTTGAAGAAAAGCCAGATAAAGAGTACCCGAAACCGACGAGCATGCATGAGTCGTTTGATGGATGTGGAGGAAGCGCGAGAGATCTGCCAGGTTCGTAGCAAGTGGCGGTCTGTTGTCTCTGCCTACCCCAATGGGAAATAGGCGTGAGATTATGTATGTATGTATTTTTTATTCGTATTTGCACCGAAACCAAGTTATACAATTTATACAAATAAAATCCAAACGTTCACTTATGAAAAAACATCGAAATTGATACAATAAAGTACGCAAAGTACCGACAAATCTTAATTTATTGTATTTTATTTATTCAGCATCTAACAAAATACTATTAAAAATCAGCTTTAAATAAATGTCGGCTATAAATTATAATATAAATAATGCCATGTATAAAAAGTAGCATAGTAGATGTATGTATTATTAAAAATAATTATATAATTCCCCAGAATATGTGTTGTCGACTTTGGAAATTTATCGAATATTCCTATTTAAAAATACTTTAGGCTCTCCCAAGTTTTTAATATTTTAAGAGATTCTACTTACATATTGTTACTCCCGGTTTGCAGAAGGCAAATCAAACTAAAATTTGATGACAGACTGTTAAATCTCATGTCTGTGTCTGATTAAGCGTTGACGGGCCTGTTGGCTCAGTTGGTAGCGACCCTGCTTTCTGAGCCGGAGGTCGCGGGTTCGATCCCCGCTCGCGGCCAACATTTGTGTGCGTGAACATGTCTGTTGCCTTATAGTCTGGTCGTTTAATTTATTTAAGTATGTTTATCAGTTGTTTAGTACCCATAGTACAGGCGCTGCCTAGTTTGGGACTAAATAACCGTATGTAAATTGTGGCCCACAATGTATTATTTTTACTATTATGTATGTCTTTTCAAATTCACGAGATTATAGAGTCCCGGACATTTGGGAGGCGTGCATGGGGCCGAAGCCAACATGTAGAGGCCCTTTTACACAACTATGCTATAAACAAATGTGAAGATGTGACACCAATTATTATTATTATTATTTTAAGTCAATTTTCTTTTCTCCCATTGCTGGGGGGATGCCATTTTTGCGGGCCAAAGCCAAACAAAAATAGATCATCAATTATGGATAAGTGTTGGTTGCCGAGAGTGAGTGGACGGGGGATGTGTGTTTGAGTTGGATGAGATATTGTAATGTAATTCAATCAATCAGAACAGCTGATATGAGATTAAACAGTCTGTTATTTAATTTTACTTTGGTTTGGCTTTCGGAAACTGAATAGTTTTATGCCGACTGTACATTCCTAGTTCGTGCTAATAGTACATGTTTATTATTAATTCTTGTTCCTAATATTTGTGTAATTATTAATTTTATGGTTTACGAGTAGATACCTAAATAATTAATCGTACATCTTTAATTACTAAAATAAATTAGTAAACGTGTTCAATTGTCCTTGAATTCATTTTTAATTTATGAAAAGATCTCCTCTATTCTCTTCGCTCCAATAGATAGATGTAATAGATCATTTTATAGATATACAAAATACTAATACTGTGTCAGAATTTTCAATAAATATACTACGAGTGTGCTGTACTATGCGCAAGCGAAGAGCTACTTCATTGAAAGTGTTTTGATTTGAAGTCAGCTAAATTCACTTCAGTATATTGAACATTTTGACACTAATGCCCGGTTTCAGATGCTACGATGCGTCGGCGAATAAACGGTAATTGAAACGAAAAAAAAACACACTTACATTATAAAGGCATGTAGTGTCTGAGGCCGGTCATAATTTTAAAATAAAATACTTGTAGAAAAGTAAAGACAGCACGCCGTACGATCGTTATATAGATTATGTTATTTTGATAATTATTGTTATATATGAATTAAAGTGTTTGTTAAGTACTTAATATGTGGTTTTATTTTGTAACTAGCAGCGCCCCGCAGTTTCACTAGCATTAGTCCCGTACTCGTGGGAAAATTATAGCCCATATAACTCTAAGAAAACTAAGCTTTTTATTGGTGGAAGAATCTTTAAGACTGGAGTTTCTTTAAGGCACACACCTGTTTACCGTAGCCTATCAAGCAGCAGTTTAGTGTAGGGCCTACAGTAAACTGTGTAGGCGATCTGTTACAATAAATAATCCTATGTGTAGGTATTTGTTTTTATTCAATGTACGGGCTTATAGAAACCGGTACGTGTAAAAAGGGTCTTACGGTTAAAGAGCCGGCCGAAAATCAGCGAGGCTCGGGTTCATGGTACATGACCAAAGAGTTTTTCCAAAACTTACGTACATATTTATCACTAGCTTAACGGTGAAGGAAAACATCGTGAGGAAACCCGCAGGTCTCAGAATTAATTCTGAGACATGTGTAAATAGACCCATAGGATTGCTATAGGCTATTGCCATAGGGTGCTATAGGATTTTGTTTTAAAGTTTTTTATTTTGTAATATTGTTATTTGTGTCTTCTTATTGTTTCGTTTTGTTTAAAATGATAATTTTGTTTTTATTTAAATGTATAATATTAGCGCTCTCTCTAAAGTTGCTTCGCTCCAACGGGGCGTCACATTGTACCATATCTTTTGTTAAACATTTTGTAATACTGTGACTTGCAATAAACGAGTTTGAGTTTGACCCGGTCCAGCGATGGGCTCACCGCCTATCACGTTTAGGGGTCCAATGTATCTCGTGAAATGTGGGTATATCCAGTAATTGAATACCTTTGCCTATCCCCTCTGGGATAAAAGGCGTGAGATTATTTATTTATTTGAGGAGAAGAAGCGGCATCATACCTTAGATACCTAAACGCTAAATACCGGCCAAGTGCGAGTCGGAGTGCCATTTTCTATAAAAACTGGAAAAAAACACGTTTTTTGTATGGGAGCACTTAAATATTTTTTTTTTTTTTAGTATTTGTTGTTATAGCGGCAATAGAAATACTTACATAATTTGTGAAAATTTCAACTGTATATATATCATTGTTCTTGAGATACAGCCTGGTGACAGACAGCGAAGTCTTAGTAAAGGGTCCGTTTTGACCCTTTGGGTACGGAACCCTAAAAAGGATCAAACCAGAGTCACGATGGAGGACGTGTGTGACGTGATCAGGGCCCCAACTCTAAATGTCTAATACGGTTATTGCCTAGTATTTGAATAAGAAAAGTGCCAAATAACACCACTGAGTGACCATTGACATGACATTGTCATCCAAGTATAACCGTAGACATTTAGTAAAATGGGGAACTTGCACTAAAATTATATTGACAAATTATCTTAATAATTCAATAATGATAGTCGATAAAAGTGAATATTGCTGAAAAAAATTATCAAAAATTATGATTTTTTCGTTAAATATTTATTTTATTTACACTAAAAATGGTTTATTACTCCCTATGCCAATCCTTATTAACCTATTGTATTCCTGTGTGGGGCAGTGCACCTAAAACTTCAATCTTAAAACTCGAAAGAGCACAAAGGGCGGTTTTAAAAGTAATGCTCTTTAAATCGTTTAGGTATCCTACTTTTAAACTGTACAAGGAATGTGATCTTCTGACAATCAGACAGCTGTTTGTTCTAAAATCGATTCTTCGAATGCACTCATCTCTCCCACTAGACAAAAATCATCTTCAAAAACGCCGCTCAGACAATGTCTGTAAAAAAATAACTTACCGGACGTCCACTGCGAGCCGCCATTACTTTGCGTTGGGACCTAGACTCTATAACAAAATCAATAAAAATCTCAACATCTACATATTAAATAAATTCGAATGTAAAAAGAGACTAGAAAAATGGTTAAAAACAATAAGTTACTCGGAAATGGAGGATTTTCTAAAAGTTTCTTAAAGTTGTTTCATGAAAAAATAAAAAATAAAGTAAATAACACATTACACATACATATATACACTCACACACCCCCAATACACACCAACACCCAATTAGTGGATAGCTTGACCACCTGTGATTGGCCAGCTATCCAATCCCAAGACACTATAATAGTATCGTAGGGCTAGTTGAGTTGAGTTGAGTTGAGTCAAGTAGAATGACCTTTTGTTTACACACACCCACTCACCTCTCATACACACGCATCCCCCCAACACACTCAGTTCCTACCACATGAGTAAAGAAACGGAACAGAGACAAAGCTTCATACAACCGCGCTGTCGTAGGTACACTACTACAAGCATGCAATGCTTGTGTGCGTTTCTACTAGCGCTGCGTCACATACGCGCCGCAACTGGATAAAACCGGCTCGGTCAGTAGAAATGCCGAGGGCCGCGCAATGGTTGCCGTATTTGTTTCGCGCTCCTGCTTAGTGAGAAATGGTTATTTTAAATTGTTTATGGTAGAATAAAGTATTAAACTAAAAAGTCAAGAAAGTGTAAATAATTAGATTCGGAGGTGTAAAATGGTTACCTACTGTACAGTTTGCATAAATGTCTCGAAAATCACATATGTGACGAAATAAAATTGTTTGTTAATAGACCTGAACAACCTATAAATATGGGCAAAGATTCTTTAATTACTCATTACAAAGAACTCGACGTAAACATTGTAAATATTGGTACCTAATGATATTCTGAATCGAGTGTAAGATTGTAAAAATATTATGCCATGTGGAAGCGTCCTTAATGATTATTTGAAAAAACTTTATATCCATTAGATTTAGAATTCATCATTAGATTAAAAGATTTAATAATTTGTTAAAAATAAAAAGTTATAAAAAAATATTTAGAGTAGGTAATTTGTAAATAATCTAATGTACAAATAAAAGTCTAATAAACGTTTTGTTTATTTTATTCTCCTTTGCCAACCCTACTAAAATAGGTAAGAATTTTGCACGCTCCTTAGAAGCTTTGTCTCTGTTCCGTTTCTTTACTCATGTGGTTCCTACACACTCATTCACTCTCACGCACAACCATACACATACATATGAACACGCACACACTCTAATTATTATACAATAGTAGATTAATTGTACAAACATAAATTCTGTGTTACCGACACCCAATTGTGAGGAGCGCTGACTCCTATGATACAGGGCATCCTAGTTTAGGAGTCAGAGATCCACCTAATTAAACAGCCACCTAATGTAACCCAAGTACCTATGCACTCTATTGTATTGTATACTAGGCTTAAATTTTGAAATAAATATTATTATTATTATTATTATTATTATTATTTATTCTAAGTAACGCTACATGAGACATCATTTGAAACACCAATCAGCGATGAGTGACGCCGCTCTATCAGAAAACGAAAAAGAGGTAAGTAAATACTTGTATGTTTGAAACGAATACACTCAAAAACTACTGAAACGATTTCAAAAATTGTTTCACAAACACAATGCTACATTATTTGCTAGTATTAATTAAAACTGAAAAAATATTATTTCTGTAATAAATAATATATTCACGCGCCATGAAAACTTTACTTCATAAGATGAGGAGTGATGTCACCTCAAGCCGGTGGTCGTTTACGCGCGAACTTTAAAATGTCAATTTTTGATTTGCAATAAAATTAAATAATAATTATTTGTGCACATTTTAACTTTTTTCATTTTGGTATCTTTATGTAATCCTTAAATCTTTAAGATTAATTAAAATAAAATTTTATGGAAAGTCACCAATGAGGAACTTATTCTCAAAATGAATTAAGATAATAAATACGAGGTATCACGTGTCGACGTAATTGATAGAGGAACCTAAATAATCTCCTTTCCTTGTTTATCTAAAGGGAAAAAGGTTTACGAGCGATCCCCCTATGTCATCATTAACACGCTTATTTTCTGGAAGGGAGCTCTTTAAATATTAAAGGTTAGGGAACTAGCTTTTCGGATAAAAAGTAGTCTTTTTTCCCTGACTAGTTGATCACTAGATAGTTGATAAAAATCTAATTGCTACGTCAAATGACAAACCA
The DNA here is from genome assembly GCA_963855545.1 of Ethmia dodecea. Classification (NCBI taxonomy): domain Eukaryota; kingdom Metazoa; phylum Arthropoda; class Insecta; order Lepidoptera; family Depressariidae; genus Ethmia; species Ethmia dodecea. The sequence continues at coordinate 11,784,033 of OY979457.1, read as the reverse complement.
ACACTACTCAACAAAGTAGAAGGGAAAAATTCCAGACAAATTAAATACCTACTTAAAAATCACTTTATGAGGAAAGAATAAGGTGGATGCAATCCCAAACCCTAAAGTAGTATAATAATAGTGTAAATTTGTGTTGAGGCTCTTTAGTATTTAAGATATTAATAAGACTCATAATGTTAGTTTTTAAAGTACTACAATTTGAAATATACAATACAATACAATAACTCTTTATTGTACACCAAAAACAACACAATATGAATACCAACATTAACTAAAGTACAATATACAGTTTAAATTTCTATTTCTTAAACATAAACACTCTAAAAAGCGATAAATAATCTCACCAGTATATTCTTCGGACCTCTAAACGTGATAGACGGTGAGTGCTGTTACACATGTCTCATTCTTATCATTATTATTATCGGGTGATGTTACACAATTAATTATGGCAAGAGTGGGTTTCCTTATTATTAAGAGAAGTGATAGCCTTACGGTTAAAGAGCCTGCTTCACATGGTGATAATCAGTGAGGCTCGGGTTCGAATCCTGGCATAAACCAATACAATGAGTTTTTCAAAACTTACGTACATATTTATCACTTGCTCGACGGTGAAGGAAAACATCGTGAGGAAACCCACAGGTCCCAGAATTAATTCTGAGACATGTGTAAATAGACCCGGTCCGGGCTCACCACCTATCACGTTTAGGGGTCCAAAGAATATCTCGTGAAAAGCGGGTATATCCAGAAATGGAATACCTCTGCCTACCCCCTGGGGGATATAAGGCGTGAGATTATGTATATATTTTTATTTTATATTAGTGAAACCGATAAACATGCAAAGTCCCAATGCAGGGTCACACCAACTGAGCCCACAAGCCTTTCCTAGGAATTGTATACAATGACGGATTAGGTACATCGTTTGGGTGACATATCTAACAAAATAACCACTCTAAAGAGTAAAAAAAACGACTTCAATCTTCAACTTATATGTTTTTCTCATGAATGCCGCTGTCAGAACTAGACGAAATTAAAATAGGACCAATCTGGAAGCTGGTGCTTTTCAAATAAAAAAAGAATCATCAAAATCGGTCCACCCAGTCAAAAGTTCTGAGGTAACAAACAAAAAAATAAATAAAAAAAATACAGAAGAATTGATAACCTCCTTCTTTTTGAAGTCGGTTGATGTGGCAGCCAATAGATGTGTATTGAATTACGCGGGCTGACCGCTGTATCTATCCCTGTTTGTTATTTAAATCAACTGAAATATCAACAAATAAATAATAGCAACGAGAGTAAAAAAAAATCTTCAATGAATAGCTCTAAAAATATCATCTTTCTAGGTATACTTATTTTTAAGACTTGTTTGATGTTTCAAAAACCGTTTCACCGATTTTGATCATATTTAAATAAGTGGTCCACCTCTGAGGTATCCCACCCACCTACCAAACAAAAAAAGAATCATAAAAATCGTTTCATCGTAATATGAAAAAACATACAATCGAATTGAGAAACTCCTCCTTTTTTGAATTCGTTTGAAAATCGGTTACTGATTTTAAAAAGGTCATAAGAGCGGCTCGACCAATTAGACTGGATTTTTGATGTTGTGATCGCCAGGACAAGGTTTATTCTCGTATAAAAGAGACTTTCCAAAACAGGAAACACTGCTAAGCCTCCTGCTAGTTAACAATAATTAAATATTATGTTCGCCCCTTAGAGAGGTTGCCCGGGATATTTCATTCCTGGAAGATCCCAATTTTCTCTAGTTTATTTACCGAGTCCGTGTAAGCGTAACATGCAATTTTTATTATATTTAATAATTATTACAATTGATTACAGAAATAATTCTTTGACAAACAAAATTTTAGACAATAAATTAAAAACCTCCTCCAAAGCATCACATCTAGGCAGCGTACACATACAACTGGTAGCATTGCCCCTTTGAACACCTATACAAACTCTTTGACAAAAAGAGCTGCCAGCTCTTGGATCTTGTGTCGCCTCGATGAGACGCTTTAAGAAAAGTAAAGGAGTATAAGGGAATTATGTACGAGTATTTATGAGTAAAAGGGAAAAATATGAACTGTCACCCACCCATGCTATGCTGAAATAGACTACAGTGAACCTGGCAAACATTGTGCTGCTACAAACACATAGTCCCAACTATCCAATTGAGAATCGGAACCCTCAAACACACACAAACATTTTATTAAAATCGGTCCAGTAATTTTCGAGTTTTTGTGAGACGTCACGGCAATAGGTTTATAAAAAGAAGATGGATTACCAACATTTCGGAAAACCTAATTGAAAAATTCGGGCAGTTACGTGGCTACTAGCCTAACACCATATCCCAATCCGCAGTGGGCTCGCGTGGGAGATTATGTCCTAAACTTCCTCATGTGTAAGGAAAGACCCATAGCTTAGCAGAGGGCTGTTATGAGTTGATGGTGATGATAAGTAAGTATATTAAGGGCAGATTTTTCAATAGTCAGTTAAAAGTTATCTGAAGAATAAACTTCCTCTCTATTGTGTCAGACAGTGACAGCATCAGTATATTCTCCAGATAAGGTTTATCTGACGTTTGAAAATCAGCCCTAAGTTAAATAGCCCTAAGCTCATCTGTCGTCATTGATTTTGTCCCCAGTCTGGTTTTAAACAAACGATCATGTGAAAACATCTATTGGAGAGCAAAACGTTTTCCCCCATCGATGTAAATGCACCAGGGAGAGATTTAATTTTAAAGGGTTAATAAATTGGCTTCAACTGGAAATAGACAAGGGGCGGTTATTAACTTGAATTTTGAAATGATGAGAAATGAAATGCAATATTAGGAATTACTTATCCTTACTTAGTTGCTGCCTGTCCGTACCTGAAAGATGTTTTACTATCATTTTGATAATCCTTTATGAAATTCTTTATTCTACAGCAATAATATTAAAAAAAGAGGAAAGATTTTTACTTTTGTATCAATCGAATAAACTCAAAAACTATAGGACCGATTTAAAATATGTTAAAAATTTAAAAACTCATAGTAACATAAGCTATACTTTATTCCAGTATTCCCACGGGAACGGGAACTACTCGGTCGAAACCGTGCGGTGCAGTTAGTCTAGACTAATCAATACTAATATTATAAAGAGAAAAGATTTGTATTTTTGTATGCTTGTATCTTTGCTACAAATAAACTCAAAAACTACTAAACCGATTTTAAAAAATTCCTTCAGCAATGAAAAGCTACAATATTCTTGAGTAACATGCTATATTTATGCCGTATTCCGACGGGAACTGCCGTGCACAACCGATAGTAACAGATCAAGTTAAAGCAGATCTAGTATTCAGACTGAACCAGACCATAGCAGATCTCTGTCCTGCCTGAAGCAATAATTAATGAACCCTCGTTGTTTTAACAAGGTTAACTCTGTGTCGAAGAAATGAAATAAGATAATAAATAAAATAATTACTAACTAAGTAATTACTTATCGCGTTATGACTATGTACGTTATTCTATGGATATAAATGACTAAAAAGAATTAAAAGTGCAGTGATAGTCCAGTAGTTAAAGAGCTTGCTTCTCATTCTTGAGGCGCAGGTTCGAATCCTGGCATGTACCAATGAGTTTTTCAAAAAGCATATGCACTTTACATATTTATCACTAGACAGATAGATAAAACATTTTATTTGCAACACAATACACACACATACATTAAAATAAGAAAAAAAAACTGGTTCGACGGCGAATGAGAACATCCTGAGGAAACCGTCAGGTCCCAGAATCAATTCTGAGACATGTGTAGGCTAACCAACTATCACGTTTAGAGGCCGAAAGAATGTACTGGTGAATCGTAAGTATTTCTAGAAATGGAGTAACTTTTCCTACTCCCTAACAAAGTATGGCGAGATCAGTCAACTACCCCTCATAGTGGCATTATAACACAATATCAACGCACAGCCTAAGCCGCTGGGTCTAGAGATACTTGAAATTTTGCAGCTTATACAGTGTAGGCATCCACTAAGAAATGATTTTGCAAAATTCAACCCCTAAGGGGGTGAAATAAACGTGCGCGTGTGAAGCCGCGGGTAAAAGCTAGTATCATATAAACAGAAGTGAAGCGAGGGCGGGTCTGTCTATATAAATTACCAATGTATAATTTAACTTTTTAAATATTTATGTTTGTTTTTTATGGCTGCCTACGATACCGTATTCCGCTCCCATACTGAGAAAAAGTATTATGGCTGCAGGGTAGATTAAGCTATTTGCCAAGTTTTCAAGGTACCAAGAAATGATTTTCAATTCATTTGTCGCAATAATAATAATAATCTTTATCATCAGCGACAGTTTATCATCTTTTGTGAAAAGACTCGTACGGGTTTAATAATATAATATATAATCTCACGCCTTTTATCCCCGAGGGGGTAGGCAGAGGTATTCCATTACTGGATATACCTACATTTCACGAGATACATTGGACCCCTAAACGTGATAGGTGGTGAGCCCATCGCCGGACCGGGTCTGTTTACACATGTCTCAGAATTAATTCTGAGACCTGCGGGTTTCCTCACGATGTTTTCCTTCACCGTCGAGCTAGTGATAAATATGTACGTAAGTTTTTTGAAAAACTCATTGGTACATGCCAGGATTCGAACCCGAGCCTCACTGATTTTCGGCCGGCTCTTTAACCGTCCGGGCTATCACTGCTCGTACGGGTTTAAGATGATGAAAATACTTCATTGAAGCTTGTACGGCTAAAGCATTACATAAATATGTTTTCTTTTATACTTAATCATCGTAAGGAATGGAAAATTTTTGGAAAATATATCAGGCAGCAAGCGAGAAAAAGTAAGAATAAAAGGATATTACGCCGAATGGGACAGAAAAAAAATGAATTTCAACACTTAAATTCACCCAGGCTCGGTGGCTTGTAAAGATAAGACATTCCCCTACCATGGTTTTGCACGAGGTGGAAATATCTATGACATTTTCACTGTGTGAGAAGAACCAACAGGGCTTAGAGAAAAGTACTCTAAATATTAAATTGAAAGTCAAATTCAAAATTAATTTATTTCTGTAGGTAAAAAAATGCACTTAAAAACACACAGGCTTACACTTAGCTTAAAGTTGTTTGTTGTTGTTTTTTTTGTATGATTTGTTTCTTATTATTTTCTTTTGTAGGTTATGTTTTGCTAAAATTAAGGAAATAAATACATTTAAAAAATCCCGCATGTTTTACTATCATAACCTGAATAATTTAATTTATAAAAAAAAGGCATTCTTTATTTCAAATCAAATTAAATGCTATTTTTTTTATGAAAATGTTTCAAAAGAGGTCAAACGGTTATTTACAATTCTATCCTATCCCGAACCCGTAGTAGGTACTACTCCTAAAACAAACCGGAATATATATTGGGAGCCCTGAAAACCAAATAGCATCACGAACATTGAGGCTTTTCCTCAACAGTTCTTTTACTGAGATGTCCCTCTAGATTGACGTTTTATTTTTGCCCTACTGTCTCAGAAGAATTTGCTAGCTACATACAATTAATATATAAATTGTTTTATTACTAAGTACATTCAAGATACATACGCTGACGCGTTATTTCAGACGGGATAGGCAGATACAATAAACCGCCTAAAGAAATTTAAACGGGCGGGCGCGTGTTACCTACGTTATGTTTTGCATACCTACTAATAAAATTGGGACGTTTTTTTTTAGTTTTTAGAATTTTTGTTAATAAATTTTAAATAAGAAATTATAAAATAAATAATCTTAAGCCTTTTATCCCCGAGGCAGAGATATTCCATTTCTGGAAATACCTACCCACTTTTTATGAGTATATTCGACCCCTAATAGTGATAGGTGGTGAGCCCATCTCCGGATCGTTTCTGTTACACATGCCTCAGAATCAATTCTGGGACCTGCGGGTTTCCTCACGATATTTTCCTTCACCGTCGAGCTAGTGATAAATTTTATTATTATATAATTCTATCATGTAAGATGATCATTATTAATCGTGCCTAGTGAAAAGCGTAAACGAATGTCGCATCGCACTAAATTGTGTGAAAGTCGCATGAGCACACACGGCGTCGTAGAGTTGTTCGACCAAAATATTTATCTTTATACTAAAGTTATAAATAAATATATAATCACGCCTTTATCCCTGCGATGGGGTTGGCAGAGGCACCTATTCGAATCCCGGAAATCGTCGGAAATGTGGACGAATTCGCAAGCATAGCAAGCAGTATTGTGTAAAAGTATTTGAGATTGGAATGTTAACGATTGTGTTTAAAAGTTTATAGAAAAATATAATAAGCTTGAAGTTATCGCATGTCGGAACTATGTTTTTACGGAATCAAAAATAGCCTATTACTCCTCAAGGTTTAAAGTATCGTCCTTGCAAATATACCTACCGTAAAAAGGTAACATATACCTACTATAGAGATAGAGCTGCTTTTGCATTTATAACAATAAAATGTAAATCTCTTACGAGGCTGGGTAAGCAAAATGAATATAAAAAAATGCCGTGTGTAGTCGGCACATTAGATATTTATTTCGCAACTACGGAACCAACGATGCTGAAGAACGGCTTCGATGCGGATAACAGAACCCCATTTCGGTACATGGGAAAAAATTGCTACGTCGTGACAAGCGAATTTATTTTGCGAAGGAATTTCACTCTTCACGACATTTTATGCGTTCCTTATTCGGATCGAACGCACCATGACACTGTTAAAAGTGTGGGTGAAGCTTTTGGCGGATGACTTTACGATAACATTTACAGAGTTATGATAAATACTTTATTTTGTACGCTAGGTCCCATCCTATCACAGGAGCTCAGTAAAATAAAATGCGAATATTTTTTGGATGATAGGTACATCATCACTACATAGTATAAAACAAAGTCGCTTTCTCTGTCCCTATATCCTTATATCCCTATGTATGCTTAAATCTTTAAAACTACGCAACGGATTTTGATGCGGTTTCTTTTAATAAGTAGATAGAGTGATTCAAGAGGAAGGTTTTAGTATTAGCATTGCACCCGTGCGAAGCCGGGGCGGGTCGCTAGTCTAAAATAAAATACAATTAATTATTGTACTTATGCCTAATATTGGCGCATCATGCCTCTAACTTATTTTATATCAACTTGTATAACCACGTATTTATTTATTTATTGATTTTTGGAAGACTAACAGCGAAATTTTACAATATATTAACATATTAATAAACTAATGCTAATTATAAGTCTCCACTTTTAAATAACAATTTAGCATACAGGACTAAGAGAGGATTTAATAAATGAGGATGAAGTGAGAGAACAAAACACCCACGTAAATAAACACGCATATAAAATAGAAATAATAATTCAAGTGCTCGCATGAGTCAGACATTAAAGTAATCCTTGGCAAATCGTCGTTTGAGTGATGTAGTACTCGTATGCATGCAATAAAAATATTCATTCATTCAACTACCACCAAGAACTGACTTTGAAGCGACTAAACCTAGTCTGTTAAGTTAGCTAGAAGTTGTAACTCCTAACTTAATGTCTCAAGTAAGACATACATTCCTCGCTCTGAGATGTAGGAGCGACTTGCCGAGATTTAGTTCTGTGGGGAGTGTGGTTTGAGTATGTGTAGTTGTGTAGCCATATCACTAACGTTACATTTCGGTAACTATGCCATTTGAGCAATGACAGACAATTAGAAAACAAAATAAAGTGATGATCTATTAGAGTCTAATAAATTAAATTAATAATCTCACGCCTCTTATCCCCGAGGGGGTAGGCAGAGGTATTCCATTACTGGATATACCCACATTTCACGAGATATATTGGACCCCTAAACGTGATAGGTAGTGAGCCCATCGCCGGACCGGGTCTATTTACACATGTCTCAGAATTAATTCTGAGACCTGCGGGTTTACTCACGATGTTTTCCTTCACCGTCGAGCTAGTGATAAATATGTACGTAAGTTTTTGAAAAACTCATTGGTACATACCAGGGTTGAAACCCGAGCCTGGCTGATTTTCCCCCGGTTCTTTAACCATAAGGCTATACGAGTCTTTGAGTATTAAACCAACAGAAGTCACGCGCACTTTTCGACGACGACGACGAGGAAACGCACACAAATAATGTTAAAACGCATTTTTGGACAAAACAATTAAACACTAGCTTGAACTAGATGCACAGAAATACGTTCACACACAGAAACAACCAATCCGAGCACTCCGTGAACTCAAAAAAACTATGTAGTTGAATGTAACGTGGGTATGAGCATTGACCGAACTTTTTTAGCCGAGGGGAACGCCTGTCAGTGGCGTCTCCGGTTGGTTTAATTACTCCAAGCACCGTTTTGGGTGATGAACGGTAAATGTAACCAAATGTCATTTTATGTGTGTGTGTCTTCTTACCTAATGTAATTTTGAATTAATGTCAATGTACAGACAAATTTTGTTTGATGTTAATGTAGATGCCCGATGCGTGATGGCGCACGGTTACCATAGAAACCGAATTTGTTAATTTTCTGACGTCTATTGCTTGCTAAAACTATTATTACCATATTGCCGTGTTTTAATCCTTCTTTCCCTAAGCTACAGATGCTGAATATTCAAAGATTGTCTTAGATAGTGCCTACTGATATATGTAGGAGCTAATTTCTGGAACTACTTATCCGATTTAAAAAGTTATTTTATTAATTGTGCAAAGTTATCATGATGACATCCCTACTGTGCTACTAGTATTGGGTAGTTGACAGCATCGAAATTAAATAGCGAGTAGTCATACATTAAAAAGATTATCCCAAAACACCTCAAAATATGTATTTCAATTTTCAATTTACAATTATAGCAAATTTAAAAATAATAAAACAATCAAAAAAAGTGCTGCAATTGAGTACTACAAACTATGACGTCACGGTTTGCTATTTCAGTACATTTTCCATAGTAAAATTTCGTTTTGACAGATCGTAAAAAGTAACTGATTTGACTAGGTAGGACACAACCCTCTGTCTGTCTGTTGCTTACCTTAATCACAGCTTAACCGCTGAAATGATCTTGAAGAAGTTTGTCAGAAAGATACTTGCATGTTGAAGATACACAAATTATGTTACTTTTTATCTCAAAACTATCGGACTCTAGGCAGAAAGCTATAATGCGGTAGTCTGACACAGATGCTGAAAGTGACGTCTATGCGTATACGAATATGGAATTAATGCTGTCCGAAAATAATTAATTCGAAAATTAAATTCGAATGCAGAATAATCGGGGAGCCTATTCTCATATCTTTTGTCCCGAAACTGGCGAAGTCGCGCTGCGGGAAACTTTCCATATTATCGAGTGATTTAATTGAATGGAAAGTCTTTTGTGTTGACTCCATAAATTAGAGCTATGGAGGGATCGACGCGGAAGACAAAAGATTTCTTAGTGGAACAATACGAGGAGAATTTCCATAATCACAATCTTTTTTATTTATGGTTAGCATTCAAATCGATATAAATTTTTAGGATAAAACCAACTATTTGTGATAAAAGATTAAATTAATGTTTTTTTTTATTATTATTTTATTTTATTTTATTTTCATAGGAAAACCAACAGCACATTTACTAATATGGGTAGGTACAATCAATTTTATAACTAAACTTAGAGTGTAAAAATTGCAAATTACAGGTTTTCACAAATAGAACTTCAAAAAGAAATGCTTATTATTTTATTCTATTTCCCTTATCCTAGGGCTGATTCACGCTTACACTACACGATTAGGTACATTAAAAATTGATTTTAAATGGCTCAGACTGGAACAAAATAGATCTAGGTTGAATTTAATGCTAAGTGGGTTGAAAGTTGAGCATTCACGGATGATTATGGAATTTTTTCGATAATTTGTACGACAAAGGGGAATATTAAAAATAGGGCGCTCGCGGAAACGTTTGTTGGGTACATTAAAATTTAATTTTAATAAAAGTTCTGGGCAATCGAACATACCTCTAGCCAATTTGCTAATAAAAACTGACAGGCGTTCCCCTCTGCCAAAAAAACGTGTCGGTCAATGAGCATACCGTTTAAATACAACTAGTTTGTTTGAGTTCACGGAGTGCTTGTATTGGTGAATGTATTTGTGTGCACCTAGTTCAAGCTAGTGTTTAATTGTTTTGTCAAAAAATGCTTTTGTTTTAACATTATTTGTGTTTGTTTCCTCGTCCCCCCCGCAGAAATTGGCAGACTTTTTTGCAAAGAAACTAGTGCGCGTGACGTCTCCTGTTGGTTTAATACTCAAAGCATCCCGGCGATGACTTAAACTAGTAAGATGAAAACGGATTACTCTTTTATTTTGACTGTCACCCAATTTTAGTGACTGTGAATAAAGTGTATCAAGTCAATTTGCGTGAAAAGAGTTTTGGAAAAATAAACGCATAAAATATGGCGATTCTTCAGCAGCCCTAACTGCATCCTGGGGGTACTAGGTAGCAGATGGGACTCCCCTGTGCTAATGAGATGGATGGACCTCCATAAAAGGTTCCCAGAATTTTAATCAATATTGACTGTTAACATTAGCTCATATAAGTTTATATTTTTGTATTACTAACACAATGGATGTTCATCCGAAATGAAATGAATTTTTTATTTGCAAGGATACAGTAATTGAGGTCATAAGGTGTTAGCAGAAGTGTGTAGTAGGTATCCAACCTGTACACAGGCGTGCAAAACAAATTTATACATTAAAAAAACACTAATATTGTTAATACCGAAATAAATGATTATTATTATTATAATAATAGCGTCCTGGACGCAGTAAGTGAATGAAACCACAGGATATAAAGTAGGTACCCAGTAGTTATAAAATAGTGATGTGACTGATATGAAAAGAACTCGCCGACGTTATGGAATCACGAACGGTCAAGAGCCGACCGAGGAACGGAAAACAATTTTGTAAATTGGAAACTTGAATAGCGGCCGTGTATTTTCTCCTTTTGCGTTTAAGTCAGCGCTAAAATATTGCCTTTTGTATTGAATGTCCTTTCATATCTTTCTCGTAATCCGTCCTCCCTTTTTAATTCGGATTCCTCAGTTGTCTCTGTTTATCATTTTAGGTTTTCGTGATGACTGTGGGTTTTTGTAATGTTTTTAATTATTATAATATTTTTTTAATAATCTCACGCCTTTTTTATCCCTATGCGATTCATGCCCTACGCGAGGGGGTAGGCAGAGGTATTCCAATACTGGATATACCCACATTTCACGAGATATATTGGACCCCTAAACGTGATTGGGTGGTGAGCCCATCGCCGGACCGGGTCTGTTTACACATGTCTCAGAATTAATTCTGAGACCTGCGGGTTTCCTCACGATGTTTTCCTTCACCGTCGAGCTATAGTGATAAATATGTACCTACGTAAGTTTTTGAAAAACTCATTGGTACATGCCAGGATTCGAACCCGAGCCTCACTGATTTTCTACCCGGCTCTTTAACCGTCCAGGCTATCACTGCTCTTATTAATTTTAATTATTATATACTTATTATTTGATAATAACATGAAACAGTTTTTTCACCTCATAAGCTCTGAAAGATTCTGTTTTTCATTCGAAAACTGAGTGCAAAAGTGCATTTTGTCCCCTAGCGTAGAAATACTTTTACACAAGTTATTATTTTGCTATCTCTACATAGTGTACATTAAAGTCGCCAGTCTGTATATCCGCTAATTCCTAAATCACGCACCGATTTTATAATTTACATTAATAGAAAGAGCAATATAGATATTTTGACGTACCTACTTACGAATAGTCTCAGGTTCGATTTGTCTCAACATACCCGAGTGTAACTTATTCTGTGCTATCTCTTTCAACTAAAAAAAAAATACAACATCGTCCATATAAAAAATACATAGGTTTAAGTCCAAAATGCCATAGGCTCATTTAATAGTAGACCGACTCGCGCTTGTCCGATTTCTTACAACTTCTCAATTTGTCTGAGCTCTGGACTGGAAGGATTGAACCCGCTCAACTTAAATGGGATCCGCAACATTTTCGACGTCAATAAGTCTTAGCAATACCTTTGTCTGTATAAAAGGGTCACAAAAAACTGTTTTAGCACTTTTACTTATCTACTTCTTTGTAATCCTAAGTAGTGACCATGGATCGAGTCTTACAATAAAAATACATCACTACATAATATAAAACCAAGTTGCTTCCCGCTGTCTGTCACTAATGTATATGCTTAGGTCCTAGACTTTTTGACAATAATGTTTAAAAATTACAGCAAATGTCACAAATGATGTCTTACTATATAATATACTTAATAGTGACGTAAATTCCCAATTCTACACATGCGAAAGTAACTCTCTGTATATTACCTTTTCATCACTTCGCCATTTTTGTTGCCATTTTCCACCTGCGTCGAGCTGAAAAAAGTATACACACCTTGGGAAGTAAAATAAGAAATGCCTCAGATCACATGTTTGTTGACATTATTATATGTGATCTGAGACATTTCTAGTTTACTTCCCTTGGTATGTGATATACTATTTCACAACTAAACTACTGAACTGATTTTGATTATATTTGGCAAGGATATATTATCTTGATTCTTGAGGAAAGATATACATAGGCTACTCATTCCGGAGCGAACTAAGTCGGTAGCCAAAGGCCATAAGTGTACATAAATACTAAACATTGTAGCTTCTATAAAGCTTAGAAAGTATACAGTACACAATATGAATCTGTTACCTCGACGTTAGAATAGAATAGAATAGAATATGTTTTATTTGTTCACTATGTACAATATGGTCTTAAAATTAGGTAAGTACTTAGAACCAACAGTGTGTCCTGTTCGGACGTACAAATACAAAATTTTACAATATTTAAGAAATAAAAATGTGAATAATTATATTAGGTACAAGTAATTTAAATTAAATTTACAATTAAAATTAATACCAATAATTTATACATTAGAAATTATAAGGTCAGTACTTAGTTATGTCAAAAATATTCAAATAATTATTAATATTAATTTAAATTTTATCACAGTCAGTAATTACTAGCGAAATATTCATTCAAATTATAAAATCCTTTCAAAAGTAACCAAAATTTTAGTTTTTTTTTAAATAAGTTTCCGCTTAGCATTTTAATTGACTGCGGCAGATGATTAAAAATTTTGACACCTTTGACACATGAACTTCTTTCCATAATAAAACTATTAATGTTGAGATTAGGGATACACATGTCATATTTATAATTTAGGCGTGCATTCTTCTTTATATCACTTAATCTCACAAAATATTCAGGATGTGTCCTTACAAATAAACAAACTTCCAGTATATAAATGCAAGTGAGCGTCAGTAGTCTCTTAATTATGAATACATCTCTTAGGGATTCCAAGTTATCAACCCTGTATATGATGCGCAGACATCTTTTCTGAAGGATGAACGTGGAGTTCTTCGTTCTTCTCGTTATAGAGGAACATAAAAATGCACTTTGTCATATCCGTGGAGAGAATGCATAAATTTTACGCATTGCTAAAGAAAAGGGGTTTGAGTGAAAGGTCTCTTACTTTCCGATCGCCGATTAAAGGAAATTTGCTTTCAAGTGGAAGTTTTAGAAATATGAGAGTGACTTGTGAATAAACCATTGGGGAAAGAAAAAAGCAAGGATCTTATCTTACATGTTAAAACTTAGCGCTAATAGACAGACTAAAGACAGACGACAGGTGCTACAAATGGGTACACATCGATCGGTGCCCCTGACTCAAACCTTTGTCATTACACTTTGGAATGTGGAATTCAATTCTTGAAAGTCAATAGGTACTAACAGTAACGAGTAGGTATCTACCAATACTTCGGAAGATGAGAACAAACGGTGCAAGAAACTCCATGACAACACTTCGTACCTTTTCCATGATCAAATTTATAACTTATAATATAATAATAATAATATAATCTCACGCCTTTTATCCCCGAGGGGGTAGGCAGAGGTATTCCATTACTGGATATACCCACATTTCACGAGATATATTGGACCCCTAAACGTGGTGAGCCCATCGCCGGACCGGGTCTGTTTACACAATATGTCTCAGAATTAATTCTGAGACCTGCGGGTTTCCTCACGATGTTTTTCTTCACCGTCGAGCTAGTGATAAATATGTACGTAAGTTTTTTGAAAAACTCATTGGTACATGCCAGGATTCGAACCCGAGCCTCACTGATTTTCGGCCGGCTCTTTAACGGTCCGGGCTATCACTGCTATTATAACTTATAATGGTAATCTGGTCTCTGGTAATAGTTAGCAATCTGCTGTCGTATCAAGCTGTGCTGAGGGAAATATGCTCTAAGCATCATTGACAAATACTTATATAATTCTAACTATAGGTACTTCTTAGTAGAACTTATTAGCGCTACGATTTCATTTCTCTTAGTACACAATTACAATAAACAGATATATTGACTCTACTAAATCTCCGCTAAGACTGCCATAATTCCGAGAACTTTTATTAGCTTAATTCTACCGTGTTGTACCTCCTCTGTCGTAGTGAGGGGTGCTCTCATAACAGTATTGATAAATGAAAAATAAAATAAATATTCTCTCGCCTTTTATCCTCGAGGGAAAGGCAGAGGTATTCCATTACTGGATATACCCACTTTTTATTAAATATATTGGACACCTAAACGAGCCCATTTGCCGGACCGGGTCTATTTACACATGTCTCAGAATTAATTCTGCGACCGGCGGGTTTAATCACGATGTTTTCCTTCACCGTCGAACTAGTGCTATGTGTATGAAAGTTTTGAAAAGCTCATTGGCACACGCCAAGATTCGAACCCGAGCCTCACTGATTTTCATCATGTGAAGCAGGCTCTTTAACCGTAAGACTATCACTGCACTTTTGATAAATAACTTAGAAGTAAATAAGATTAAATGTATGAAAATAGTGTAACTTCTAAATTATATCTTACACCACATAGAACTATTCGATTGACATTCGGCTCTACAGAAAAGATAAAACGGGACATGTCCCGATTGTGACTAATATCTGTCTCGCTATCCATCAGGCGGGACTGTCCGGCTGACGGCGATTTATCTCGACGGCGAAATTGAGTTTTCTTCATCTGAAATTAAGCTGAGAACGTAACTTGTGGGACTCATAACATTTGGTTGATTTCAACCGACTTCAAAAAAGGATGAGGTTCTCAATTGGACAGTTTCTTGTTATGTTTGGTACCTTAGAGCTGTCGATTGGGTGAACCGATTTTAATGATACTTTTTTTGATGAAAGCTAGTGTCCCATTTAAATTTGGTCCAGTTCTGACAATGGCGTCATTGAGAAAACCATGTAAGTTAATAGTCAGGTTGTCTGGAAGAGATCGCTAAAGCGATAAGACCGCCCATTGTACTTTGGTTAATCTTGGTATCCACATTGTGTTGTTTTGGTGTATAATAAAGTTGTAATGAAGTTGAAATAGTTTTTTTACTCTTTATAGTTCTATGTTATAAGAGTATCATGTTATAATCATATATATAATACTGCCAATGCCAAGTTATAAATTTGTATTAAATTAGATAGTAAAGAGCATAATGTATAATAGCTATGATAGATATAGAGATACGTAGTATATTTATTAATTTTCAACACACTTGCTCAAAACGACGTTTTTATTCCACCGATTTTTCGCTCATAATCCTAGATATTAAACACGCGTGCTTTTTCAGTATATTATTGAACGAGTGCCTTTAGTTTATTAACCCGACCAATTTACATTTGTACCCTGGTACCAAGTCGTAAGTAAGAAGAAGAAGAAGCGATATAATTTAGTCGGGTTATAACTTTTTATTTTAGCAACAAACAGTATTTATGCGAAAAATAACAGTAAATGGTAAATTCAGCTTTTTTATTAAAAAATAACTTAAATGCATTTAAAATTTTCTGTAATTTCTGTTTTAAACGTTACATTTAAATTTAATTACATTTTTAATCTTGGCTGTTGGCCGATCTAGTTCGCGCCATATCCTTGCGCGCGCATCGGTATCGCGGCAAGAAAAAAAAAACAACGCGCCATTTTTCGTAAATAATTGTCGGCTGTGACGAAGTTTGGATTAATTGTGTGTAAAAACGTCGTTTTGAGCAAGTGTGTTGAAAAACGTCGTATGAAACACGTGTGCCTGTGACCATAATATACGCGGCTTTCTTATGGCGCACTCGCTTTCGCTCGTGCGCACACAATATCGCCTTGTATATAATGGTCAACTTAGCACACTTGTATCATAATGTACTATTATAGTTATTAAGAGCACTTTCAAGGCCTACGCTGTTTACGAAAAGGCATTTCAGGCAGAAACCTTAAAATAGTAGCATAAAACTAGGTGACCAAAAATTTTGTCAGCTCTTAGAGTAAATTTCTGACCTAAAATACACGAAAATCAAAGCGGATACCACCAAAAGAAATTCATCCCCTGCGCCGGACTGATTGGGTTATCTGCAACTTTTTGTAGTATCTGCTAGTAGATAAGAAACGGCGCAAGAAACTTGTCTAGTATAATGTGACTTCATTATCCAGTCGAAAGACGTCCACTGCTACATAGGCGTCCCAAAAGCATCGCCACAATGACCGGTCTTGTGTTTCCCGCATGCAGCGTGTACGTGGTCATCCTTCCACCTTGTGGAGGGCCTACCTACGCAGAGCCTTCCAGTACGCGGTTGCCATTCCAGGGGGCCAATCCCACTAAATTTCAACGGTTACAGTTGGATGACAATGACATGTCAATGGTCAGTCGATGGTATTATTTGCTCTGAAAAGTGTCAAAATAACACCATTGTCTAACCATTCACATGTCATTGTAATCCAACTATAACCGTTGACATTTAGTGGAATTGGCCCCCGGTTTTCCGTCACCTGATGGTAAGAGACTGCCATCGCATGGACACCTGCAACTCAAGAGTCACAAGTGCGTTACCTTTAAGCCCCATTGGCATAATTCCATTTAGCTAACATTCTTATGGCATGTTAAATTTGGCGTGTGTTCCCAGCCGTGCAGAGATAGAAAGCAGGTGCAGTTAAACAATGTAAATACGTTAATCTAACCACTTATTACTTAAATGACGTAAGAAACCGGAAAACGCCAGATGTTACGTCAAACGCCAGATGTTACGTCCTACAGAAACTTGGTGCTCCGAAGAGCTCTAATTACTGCAAATTATAAATTAGAATCCATCTCGGAAAGTTGAGACGGAAGATTGAGATATATTTCGTTAGAGAGAGCAGACAGTTAAGGGTGCTGTAATGCATCATAAAGTCTAAGAGCAGTGATAGCCCGGACGGTTAAAGAGCCGGCCGAAAATCAGTGAGGCTCGGGTTCGAATCCTGGCATGTACCAATGAGTTTTTCAAAAACTTACGTACATATTTATCACTAGCTCGACGGTCAAGGAAAACATCGTGAGGAAACCCGCAGGTCTCACAATTAATTCTGTGACATGTGTAAACAGACCCGGTCGGGCGATGGGCTCACCACCTATATCACGTTCAGGGGTCCAAAGAATATTTGGTGAAAAGTGGGTGTATCCAGATATGGAATATATCTGCCTACCCCCTCGGGGATATACGGCGTGAGATTATTTATTTATATCTTATCCACTATATTATTTGACTTTTGAAAACAATGAAAAAATAATTTCTAATAATAAATAAATAAATTGTAAGAAACAATTCACACATTCAGTCCCAAACTAGGCAGAGCCTGTACTGGTGCTGGGTGAACAACCTGGTAAACATACTTAAATAAATATTAAATACCCAGACATGAAGCCAATATACATTTGTAACATAAATGTTGGACTCCGACGCAAAAGTCAGGATCACTACCAACAGAGCCAACAGCAGGCGTATTCATGGAGGCTCGACACCATTTCCGTTCAATTCAGATCGAGTGAAAAAAATTCCTAAGTCGAATCTATCGACTTCGGAAACTGTATTCTAGGCGTTTCTGACAGCCATGGAAAATTTTCCGAATCCTTATGTCAATATGACATTCGTTTTCGATACCGACATCTCTGAATAGCCCATCTTCGACAGATTTTCCGATTCCGAGTCGAATATCGAATATCGAAGCTCCATGAATACGCCTGCAGGCCAAGAAAAGAAGTTTGTGTGAAATGACCCTTTCAGGGATATGCGTGAGGTTATTCTTTTATAACTTTTAAACTCAGCTTGTTTCATTTAATTCTGTGGACTTGTGACAGACAGAAATAACAGGAAGTCTGTAATAGATATGTATTGAGTTTTATCCAATTTTGGTCCGGAGCACTAAAAATAAGTAGGACCTACCTTATCATATTTTTCAAAGTTTTCGTTAATTTACGCCTCAAATTTACAAAAATTGCTTACGACGTTAACCGTAAATCACCCCAAATTTTGGCGAAACAAAACTTTTTCCTGAAGCTGAAGGGGATTCTAATTTATCCGATAAAATTGAGATTAGAAAATCGCCGCCCCGCTTTAAAAAGTTATTTCATTATGGTGCCTTTATTGTGCATGATGATATCAACAGAAATAATAATATTATATTATTATAATGGGCTTTATTTACAAAGAAAATAAAATAAAAAATAAAAAAAAATCTCACGCCTTTCATCCCCGAGGGGGTTGGCAGAGGTATTACAAAGAAAATATACATTCATTTACAATAATTACAGACAAAAAATGTCCTCCAAAGAGGAACCATGTGGGACAGTGCTAAGAAGACTGAACGCATTCTCTCTGTGGATACTAGGCTGATCCTTGGACAGAAATAGCTGCCATCGTTCTGGTCACTTGAAGCGTCGACCAAACGCACTGACAGCTCTTTGAGGAGCTGCCTATATTATTATTATTATTATTATCTATACTAGTATTATAAAGAGGAAATATTTGTATTTTTGGATTTCTTTTGTATTTTAAACTCAAAAACTACAAGACCGTTTTGAAAATTTCTTTCACGACTGGAAAGCTAGAAGATCTTTGAGTAACATAGGCTATATTTTATTCTCGTATTCCCACAGTAACGGGATCTACGCGGGTGTACTAATCCAAAGAGGAAAATTTTGTATGGTTGTATCTTTGTTATGAATAAACTCAGAAATTGCTGAATCCATTTAAAAAAATATTTTACCCATGGAAAGCTAGAATATCCCTGAGTAACAAAGGCTATATTTTATCCCCTTATTCCCAAACGGGAACTACGAGGGTGAAACGGTAGTTTATATATGCAAAGCTATAGTTGAACATCATGTTAATATTCACGGCAAAAGCCTGAACAAACAAAACATTGTACCAACTTATTCAAACAAAACTCAGTGTGCACCGAAAAGTTAAAACGAAACCTCTTCATAAGAGATTTCCACTTGAAAGAACCATATTACGCACACGAATATGAAAAAGGTTGTTGGTGAAAATATAATACTTACTAGCGGTTAGCTGCGTAGTTTCACCCACGTAGTTCCCGTTCCCGTGGGAATACGGGAATAAAATATAGCCTATGTTACCCACGGATATTATAGTTTTCCATTGGTGAAAGAATTTTTAAAATCGGTCTTGTTGTTTTTGAGTTTAGTCGTAACAAACATACAAAAATACAAATCTTTTCTCTTTATAATATTGTTAGTGTAGAAGTGTAGATTACAAGTTTAATGCGTGATAGCCTGGTTGAAGTGAGTTTGCTGTTGCTTTTGACCGCCACATACGTTCAGCGGTCCGAAAAAAATTTAGATAATAAGTGAGTACCTATAGAGATTATCAGCTCCCTTGCGTATAAGGCATGTTTTTTTTAAGCTATTGCATAGCTTCTATCGCGGGCGTTGAGCGCGGGGACCGAATCCAGAAATTCCGTAACGAAAAAACCTCACGCTCTCCCCACTCCGACGGGCACGGAGGTGTGGCTTAAAGGCCGTGCATTGTATAAAATAAAATAAAGTGAAGTAAAGTAAAGTAAAGTAAAGTAAAGTAAAGTAAAGTAAAGTAAAGTAAAGTAAAGTAAAGTAAAGTAAAGTAAAGTAAAGTAAAGTAAAGTAAAGTAAAGTAAAGTAAAGTAAAGTAAAGTAAAGTAAAGTAAAGTAAAGTAAAGTAAAGTAAAGTAAAGTAAAGTAAAGTAAAGTAAAGTAAAGTAAAGTAAAGTAAAGTAAAGTAAAGTAAAGTAAAGTAAAGTAAAGTAAAGTAAAGTAAAGTAAAGTAAAGTAAAGTAAAGTAAAGTAAAGTAAAGTAAAGTAAAGTAAAGTAAAGTAAAGTAAAGTAAAGTAAAGTAAAGTAAAGTAAAGTAAAGTAAAGTAAAGTAAAGTAAAGTAAAGTAAAGTAAAGTAAAGTAAAGTAAAGTAAAGTAAAGTAAAGTAAAGTAAAGTAAAGTAAAGTAAAGTAAAGTAAAGTAAAGTAAAGTAAAGTAAAGTAAAGTAAAGTAAAGTAAAGTAAAGTAAAGTAAAGTAAAGTAAAGTAAAGTAAAGTAAAGTAAAGTAAAGTAAAGTAAAGTAAAGTAAAGTAAAGTAAAAACCTGATGGCACGCTGGCCCACTCCGCAACGGAGAAAGCGAATTTATTTGCTTCCTTGTTTGCGAGCAATTCACGTCTTGACGCAGGCTCAAAAGAACCGCCATCTATACCTCATTGTGATTCCTCAATGCTGGAAATTGCGATTCACCAAAAAGAGGTACGCCGGGCTCTGCAGAACCTCGACGTGAATAAGGCCAGTGGACCAGACGGTATACCTGCACGTGTACTAAGACAGTGTGCACCTGAGTTGTCTCCTGTATTGACACGCCTGTACCGCCTCTCTCTCTCCAAACTAGAACGGTGCCAAAATCTTGGAAGCTTGCTAATGTGCAGCCAGTACCCAAGAAGGGTACGCGAGCCGATCCCTGCAATTACCGACCAATCGCCATTACCTCCATGGAAAGGGTTCTCAACGGCAAATTGCTGTCATATCTAGAAGAAAACGACCTGATCAGTGACCGGCAATATGGCTTTCGCCGCGGTCGGTCTACTGGGGATCTTCTAGTGTATGTTACGCACTGCTGTGGCGAAGCCATTGAGAAAAACGGGGAAGCGCTTGCTGTTTCTCTCGACATCTCAAAGGCTTTTGACAGGGTTTGGCACGCAAGTCTCCTTAGCAAGCTTCCTGCTTATGGCATCCCTTCTGACTTTTGCAGGTGGGTGTCGGACTTTTTGAGCGAACGGTCAATCAGAGTGGTCGTTGACGGCTGCTCTTCGGACCTCATGGCCATTGACGCCGGTGTTCCTCAAGGGTCTGTTCTCTCTGCAACCCTCTTTCTGCTCCACATCAATGACATGCTACAACCTAGCATTGTTGGCTACGCAGACGACAGTACGATTGTAGAGAGATATTTGGCCAGTGCAAGAGCCAGTAGGGAAGTTATACGTTCACAGAGAGAGGCCATGGTAGAGCGAACGAACTTGGCCTTAAGTCGCGTCTCCCAATGGGGTGACGCTAATCTGGTCACTTTTAATGCCACCAAGACGCAGGCCTGTCTGTTTTCCGCTAAACGGAGTCCATTTGACCTGACTCCTACTTTTCGGGGTGCATCTGTACCTACTACCGGCAGCCTAGAACTTCTTGGCATGGAGTTGAGTTCAGACCTCAACTTCGGCACCTATATTGAGTCCAAGGCACAAACTGCGGCCAAAAAACTGGGCATCCTTAATAAGGTTAAGCGATACTTCACACCTGGACAGCTTCTAGCACTCTACAAAGCTCAAGTCCGATCATGTATGGAGTATTGCAGCCACCTTTGGGATGGCTCAGCTAAATACCAACTCGCCGCTTTAGACTCTGTAGAGCGCAGAGCCAGAAGAATGATTGGTGACGAGATGATGGTGACTAAGCTGCAATCTTTAGCCCATCGGCGCAAAGTTGCCAGTCTGTCGGTATTCTATAGATTGCATTTCGGGGAGTGTGCCCAAGAGCTGCACGAGCTCATCCCACCTTCCCCTTTTTACAATCGGACTTCCAGACGCACGGCTGGGCTTCATCCCTACTTGGTGGATATCCCACCTATACGCACAAAGCGCTTTTCAAGTTCTTTTATTATGCGCACCGCCAAGGAGTGGAACTACCTGCCGGCGTCTGTATTTCCGAGTTCATATAACCCACAAGCCTTTAAGGATCGAGTGAACAGGCATCTTCTGGGCAAGCTCGTCCCAACGTAGGCCCCGTCTTTGCTCTCGGGCTAGTCTGGGGTCAAGAGCAAGCCCATTTTTTAGTAAAAAAAAAAAAAAAGTAAAGTAAAGTAAAGTAAAGTAAAGTAAAGTAAAGTAAAGTAAAGTAAAGTAGAAGTAGAAGTAGAAGTAGAAGTAGAAGTAGAAGTAGAAGTAGAAGTAGAAGTAGAAGTAGAAGTAGAAGTAGAAGTAGAAGTAGAAGTAGAAGTAGAAGTAGAAGTAGAAGTAGAAGTAGAAGTAGAAGTAGAAGTAGAAGTAGAAGTAGAAGTAGAAGTAGAAGTAGAAGTAGAAGTAGAAGTAGAAGTAGAAGTAGAAGTAGAAGTAGAAGTAGAAGTAGAAGTAGAAGTCGAAGTCGAAGTCGAAGTCGAAGTCGAAGTCGAAGTCGAAGTCGAAGTCGAAGTCGAAGTCGAAGTCGAAGTCGAAGTCGAAGTCGAAAGTCGAAAGTCGAAAGTCGAAAGTCGAAAGTCGAAAGTCGAAAGTCGAAAGTCGAAAGTCGAAAGTCGAAAGTCGAGTCGAAAGTCGAAAGTCGAAAGTCGAAAGTCGAAAGTCGAAAGTCGAAAGTCGAAAGTCGAGTCGGAGTCGGAGTCGGAGTCGAGTCGAGTCGAGTCGAGTCGAATCGAATCGAATCGAATCGAATCGAATCGAATCGAATGAAATGAAATGAAATAGTCAGACCAACCAAGACAGTCAACTTTATGCTATGCAATAGCTTTACCGCGGGCCGCGGCAGTCCCCGAGTGCCACACGTCTTTTTATATTTTAAATAACTAATAGACATCCTACTCATATTGTAAACGCGAAATTTTTTGAGTATGGATGTTTGATGATGATCTTTCACGCAAAAATGTCTGTATCCGTTTGTTCTCAATAAATAAGTAAATAAAAAAAACTACTCGACGGATTTTGATAACTTTATTTGATTTGATTTTATGATTTTGGTAACTTCACAGTCATATAGCTTACACATTAGAATAACACATAGGCTGTATTTTATCTCCGTATTCCCACTTGATCGTGAACTACGCGGGTGAAACCGCGGGGCGCTGCTAGTACCTCACCTTAAACACTCAGACACGAAGCCAACAAACATATTCATGCACTCAAATGTTGGCCCCGAGCGGGAATCGAACCCGCGACCTCCGGATCAGAAGGCAACGGCCCGTCAACATAATATATGACACTTTAATGCCAATAAATCCTGTGAAATGAAGCCACAATCGTAGAGAGAGAATGGCTGACACTATTCAGAGCTAGACTTGGCTTCTAGGTCTGTAAAAGGACTTTATGTGACCCTATGATATCTACCCACATAAACTGTGACGACGTTTTTATGACAACATATATACGTTGTACCTATAATATACAAGATGCATTTCCGTAACACTTGGTTATTTGTCTCTGCGGCGGGATTGATAATTTTTTTATTCCCAAATGCCTTTAATAAAGTAATTAATAATTTATAAAATAATATCACTACATAGTATAAAACAAAGTCGCTTTCTCTGTCCTTATATCCCTATGTCCCTATGTATGCTTAAATCTTTAAAACTACGCAACGGATTTTGATACGGTTTTTTTTTAATAGATAGAGTGATTCAAGAGGAAGGTTTTAGTATAAGCATTGCACCCGTGCGAAGCCGGGCCGGATCATCATCATCATCAGCCTACATTTGTCCACTGCTGGACATACGCCTCCCCTAATGAGCGCCATAGCGCCCTGTCTTCGGCTCTACGCATCCAGCATCTGCCTGCAGCCTTTCGCAGATCGTCATCCCATCTGGCCGGGTTGCTAGTAATAAATAAATAATAATCTCGCGCCTTTTTTCCCCGAGGCAAAGGTATTTCTGGATATACCCACTTTTTACGAGATATTCTTTGGACCCCTAAACATTAATTGATGTACCTAAATAACCGCTATTTTTATATTATGAATGTATACGTAACTGTATCTGTCTTTTTGTACCTATTTTACCTTTTTACTTCGAAATCGGATAAATTCTGAGGCATGTGTTACAGACCCGGTCGAATATTCTCGTGAAAAGTGGGTATTTCTAAGAATGGATTTCCTCTCCCTACCCCCCTCCGGGGCTAAAAGGCGTGAGATTATTTATTCTTATTTTACATCTTGAAAAAGGACAGTCTATTTTTCGTCCCGGACAAACATATAGCTACCAGACGATAACCTAAAATTTACATGGACGAAATTGCTGACAATTGCTAGTATCTATTCATAGTTATATGAGTATATATATTATATATTATATATAAATTGATTTATATATATTATATATAAATCAATGCTACTTTTCGTTGTTATTTTATAACTCAAGAACGGGCTCACCTATCCAAACCAAATTTTTTAGGCTTCATTCGGACTATTTAGCAGATGGTATATGTGAAGTTTGCTTAAAATCTGTCGAGTGGTTCTTTATTTATCACATTTTTACAGCAACAGCGTCTGTCGGGTCAGCTAGTATATTTATAATAATATTAACTGATTGGTGATATATCAACGCACAGCCTAAACCGCTGCAATGGGGTTCTCGAGACTTGAAATTTTGCACATAGATAGCTTATACAGTGTGGGCATCCAATAAAAAAGGATTTTGCCAAATTCAACCCCTAAGGGGGTGAAATAAAATCAATGAAAATTGTAACTTATATCTAGGTATAACCATTTACTTTGGTTCAATATTGCATAACTCAAAAATAAAACCATTTTCATAGTAAAGCCTGACGTAGCAACTCGTAATAAGAGCTTTTTTAATGTGTATCTCACATAAATGTAATTTCTTCCCTACATGGAGGTAATGTGATGATATTTCGCGCCTGCTGTGTAGGTTTAAGGCGACTGTAGCCGCCAACGGCCTTGGGCTTCAGGGCGGAGCTTATGTTTCCCGCTCCGCGCTTCCCCGCATTTTGACCACGCGTCTCGATAACGCAGTAGGGTCAGTAATAAAATATATACAATACAAAACGAAACTTGCATCAATATAAAAATGAATCTTTGATCTAACATTCATAAACATTTTGTGAATGGAACGTTACTTCAAACACCAAACATCTTTTAGTAATTATTATTATACTGATAACAAAAACCTAGAAAGTAAAATTGTCGAAGAGTTCTCCTGCCACTTCACCATCAACTCCACTAACCATAGGTAGTATGCATTGTGACGGACGAGCATAAAATGCTTGGCAACTCTATCAAAGTAATACTAATAAAAGTAATATTATTATTATTAATACAATCGCAACAAATAAAATACTAATCATTGAGTAGTTCAGGTAGCCCAATCTGGTCTTCATCATCAGTTCCACTTCACCAAATGGTGCTTACCAAGAGTAAATGTACTAGTTAAACCCAAATTGCAAAAGGTGTACACTATAATATTCATAGATTTATCGCACCCTTAGAATGAAAGTGACCCAACTCAAAATTCCTGTATTTTCTGATTTTGCTATAAACTGACCTGAAACAGCCTATTCTAAACCCCTATGGAGAAAAAGAGACCAAACTATAAGTAAAAGGGGGACCGCCGAAAAATCGGTCACTTTAGTTGATCACGGTATTTACCTATGCATGTCGTGTGAAAGAGACCGAACTAGTATTGCGTCAGAAGAGGTCGCGAGTAGACGAGTACAACATCGACGGATCTCGAATTATGCCAGTTTATTGGAAATACTGTAAAAGTAAATAACATTTCTTTTTTTGTACTAAACTGACACATTTTTTGAAATAAGTCTGTTTATGACAAAATATCTATTAGATTTTTTGACTGTTTTAGATTGGGTTACTTTAGTTAGTGCTAACATTAAATAAAAGAAGAAAGACACTTATAGGTATAGGCTTCTTTAGTAGTATATATTTTTGCCATAAAGTGATGTAATTTGGAACTACTTTATGTTTAATGTCAAAATAAATATTTAAAATACATTTAAATTGAATATGATGTTACTAATATGTACATTAAAGATCAATACATATACCCGCGAAAAAGAAATCATTTCCGATGAAACACGGTAAAGATACATTAAGTTTATTCAAATTTACGGTGTATTCCCGTTGTCCCCATTGACGATATCCCCATTGAGTGGGGACAACGGTAATTGATTAAAATTATTAAAAATACTTCCCGTTGTCCCCACTATCTGTCCCCATTGAAATAATGAAATAAAATTACTAAAAATTATTCCCGTTGTCCCCATAGAATTTTTTTTCTCTCTCCTTTTATTTATTGCAATCAGTTCTTCGACATTCAGCAATATTTTGATGAGAATAATATTTAGTGTTGCAAGAAATGGGACCAGTGTTCCACCTTTATAAATTTTTATGATCATGAGGGTTTTTTTTTTAATCTTTTGAATGGTTGAGGGTTGCTCATTAGTTCCTTCGCCATTGGATAAGATTGTTGTTTGAGTCTATTTCTATATGTGGCAGTTCTGGGTACGTATTTGAAAGTCTAAAATTAAAAAAACCTTACGTAAAATAACTTACGTTTAAAATCCCTAACATCTAAATTCCTAATGTTTTAATATACCTATGCAGCGAATACTTACCTACGAAATATCTAAGATTACAGATTGGACTGAATACCTAATATTCAAAATCTTTATAGTTATAACGACAAAGTTTGATATACCAACATTTTAAATACCAAATGGTCAAAATGCTTAAAATAATGCACCACTTGCGAGATATTATAGATATATTAAATGCGAGTGCGAGCAGATGCAAAATACCATAACGGAAATTATTTGGACTGGTTAGGTTCAGAAGATCTTTGATGTTAGGTTTTTTTTATGAGCAACAAATCAATGTTTTATTATAACCGTTGTTAAGTAAGTATAATACAATATGATATAGTACATTACGATATAAGTAAGTTGAAAATTACAGCTGAAGCGATATTGCTAGCACGAGCAGTAGGCGAGAGCTACAAGAAAGTAGAAGCTGTAATTATCAAAGCGCACGTATGTCATACGACATTTTATAACATATTTGCGAAGAAATTAATAAAACTCGGACTTTCATGAACGAATATAAACAATACAGCGAAAAGAAAAAGCGCGTGAAATAATTTTTACTAGTTTACAAATTAACGATGCGCGCGCATCAGCATTTTTTTTTAGGCAAAAGCACAAAAAATAGCCAGTATTTCTATTAAAGTACATAAATTAATATTTTTGTGTTTTGTTACAGATAAATGGTTGTATTTTATTGTCAAAATTAATTAAATTAAAGAATCAAATGTTTATTTATTATTATACTTTATCTCGTAAAGTTAATTTTATTCATAAATTTTTGTCCACTTTTCTGACATAAAAACTCTGATATAATTTTTATAAGCACCATTCGTTTTTAGACGGAGGATCTTGATAAACCGTACGTTTTACACTACAATAACGCACAAGTACGTAATGAAATACAATACGATATTGAAATTAACGAAATAATAGACTTTTTACGAACAAATGTGTTAAAAAGTAGATTTTGTACATATTTTAATATCGGTATTTGTTATTTTGGTCAATTAACTATAAGTAAATCAATTTCAGGGAATTTGTTCATAGGTATTTTAAGTTTTATCCTTGTGAACTTCAGTAATATATCCATTTGACATTTTAAGCTTTTGGTATTTTCACTCTAAGTCAAACAACCATTAGGTATTTAGATTTTAGGAATTTTAAACGTAGGTTATTTTACGTTAGGTTTTTAATTTAAAACATTCAAATATGTACCCAGATAGAGTGCTCATTTTTAGATTCTGTCTACCAGATTTCTAATACCTATTACTATTTTTCAAGATATAATTTTTCTAGCACGGCACGAGCTACTCTAAGAACTACAAATATGACAGCGGAGAATATATCCTACTAGAATATTCCAATAAATCAACTATAGATTTTCCTATTTAGCTACTTCTAATTAATAATTCCGTTTTTTTTATCAAGAATGTCACAAGAGGCTCAGGCTGGTAAAAAAATATTGATATAGGGTTGTTTTTCTTCTTGCTGCTTTAAAAACTGAGGTTTAAAAACCAATACAGACTTAATGGGGATGGGGATATCGACACGTGAAATTTATGTATTCCCGTTGTCCCCACTGCCGTATCCCTATAATGGGGACAACGGGAAGATTTTTTTTTGACTTCCCGTTGTCCCCATCATGGGGATACGGCCAGTGGGGACAACGGGAATACACCAAATTTACACGCTTTTGAAAACTTTCTTGCTCATTTCCCACAAATTGCGTTTTTTGACTTAGGTCACTTTCGTTCTGGGGGTGCGTTATAATATTGGAAGAGTTCCCTCGATTTCTCGAGGATCCCATCATCGGATCCTGACCTGATGAGTAAGGTTCTACCTGGAAAGTAAACGATTTCAAACGAAAAAACAATTTCCCGAATCGCAGCAAGCAGTCTTCGAGTAATCTGGGAACACACAAAAAAAGAAATAAAAGATTTCGACACTGATAACTTTCTTTTTTTTTTAAGTTGGTTAAATAAAAAAAACGATTTAATGAAGGAGATTCGTGAAAGCTATCATGGATCATGGTAATAAACATTGTCTATGTACATCTTTTCCTCATTTTATATTGTGTCTAATAATGTTATTAGCCGACTTCAAAAAAAGCGCGAGGTTCTCAGTTTGTCGGTTTTTTCCCCGATTACTCGAAGTCAACAGGACAGGTTCCGAAAATTCTTTTTTTGTTTGAAATCCTATACTTTCCAGGTGTTGTTCCCACTGTGGGAGTCTGGAGAAATCAAGGAAACTCTTCAAATATTATAGGAACATCTATAGTGATTTGCGAATTGGGTGTTTTCCATCCGATCCGATCCGGTTGGGTACAGTCCGATGTGGTCCGATCCGGTCTGGTTAGATCCGTTCGGGTTCGATCTGATCTGAACTGGATCGGTCCGGACCGATCTGATCAGACCAGACCAGGTCGGATAGGATCAGATCGGACCCGATAAACCCAAACCGGATAGTACCGGACCTGATTGCATCATATTGGATGGTATCGGACCAGATCACATAAAATCGGACCGGATCGGATCAGACCACATCAGACTGAATCGGATCAGGTCACATCGGACCGGATCGGATCAGGTCACATCGGACCGGATCGGATCAGGTCACATCGGACCGGGTCGGATCAGGTCACATCGGACCGGATCGAATCAGGTCACATCGGACCGGATCGGATCAGGTCACATCGGACCGGATCGGATCAGGTCACATCGGACCGGATCGGATCCGTTGCTTACATTACTATGGTTGGTATGGTAAAAATAAAAATAAATAAAAAATATATAATCTCACGCCTTTCATCCCCGAGAGGGTAAGCAGAGGTATTCCATTACTGGATATACCCACATTTCACGAGATACATTGGACCCCTAAACGTGTGGTGGTGGTGACTGGTGAGCCCATCGCCGGACCGGGTCTGTTTACACATGTCTCAGAAATAATTCTGAGACCTGCGGGTTTCCTCACGATGTTTTCCTTCACCGTCGAGCTAGTGATAAATATGTACGTAAGTTTTGAAAAACTCATTGGTACATGCCAGGATTCGAACCCGAGCCTCACTGATTTTCGGCCGGCTCTATCACTGCTCTTATGTAATGTTTTGCATTAATAAAATAGAACTCTAAAGAGTAAAAAACAGATTTTAAATTGTATGGTTTTCTTTATATCTCTATATGCCATTGTCAGAACTGGACTACACGGCCAGCACCAGCTTTCAAATAAAAAAAGAATCACCAAATTCGGTACACCCAGTCTAAAGTTCTGAGGAAACAAAGTTAAAAAAACATGCAGCTGAATTGAGAACCTCCTCCTTTTTTGAAGTCGGTTGAAAATCCATTATCTTCAGTTCCACTTCAATAAATTGAGGTTTCCAACAACAAATAAAACACCCCTATTGTTTCCTTGAATCAATCTTTATGTTTTGTATCCCTTACCCGACTGCCTTATAAGGATGATGATGTTTGTTATTACTTGTTAGGATGAATTCTAAAAATAATAGTTTCGGCTTCTATTGCCGTTATGAAGACCCCCAAACACATACGTTTTTCTTAAATATCTTATATATGTACAGACATCAGTTACAATTTTATTATATGTATGTATATATAGAAATGCATAGTTCAACGTTTTAGTTGTATTATGTTTATGTATAATTATTCTTTGCGAAAGCCTTACGTGTTTATTTTTATAAGTACATGCAAGTTATTGTGTTCATATTCTAAGCTTTTGGAAGAGGTAGGAGGTGAGATTGAAAAAATTTTGAGTAAAAAATTATTAATCGAAACATTATTTTAAATGTACTTATGTGTACACCAATATTACGAAATTCGACATATTTAATTTTTTTATAAACCAGTAACAATTTTTCATATTTATTTATTGTGTTATAAGTTTAAAATACATCCCTCTTTGCAAACTGTACTACACATAAAATGCGTAAAAATTCGAGCGCGCAGCGGCAACGCGGCGCGCGGCCTCTCTCCTTGAATCAGCGCTAGACTGACT
The DNA here is from genome assembly GCA_963855545.1 of Ethmia dodecea. Classification (NCBI taxonomy): domain Eukaryota; kingdom Metazoa; phylum Arthropoda; class Insecta; order Lepidoptera; family Depressariidae; genus Ethmia; species Ethmia dodecea. The sequence goes on along the minus strand of OY979457.1, from coordinate 11,753,328 downwards.
CCCGTCGCCCCCGCACGGACCCGCTAGAGACGATTTGTGGTGAAACTGCTATTTCGTAATTTGCGTAAAAACTAATTGGTCTTTTAAAAAACTGAACTATAAAATTTTAGATAGATGAATTACCAATGTTTTCCCGCAAGAGCTATGAAAATATCTCTTTTAGTTTAGAAGAAGAAGCGAATTTAAAATTCAAAACAGCCTTGTTGCAATTGAACTTATTAGCAAAAGAATGACAAAACACATCTTAAATAATGCCATACGATTCAAACACACAGGAATATACATATCAGAGTACCTTGATGAATCTGGGCGCAAGAAAAGAAAATCAATGCAGGAAACTCTTCGAAATGCAAGAAATAATGGAAAGCATGCAATCATTAAGAACAACAAACTAATAATAGATGGAATGGAATACAACGACTTAAACACCAACGATGAAAACAAAGCTGCAAATGATACATTTCGTATATAACCAATATAACATTTTATTTCAAAATTTCCAAAGTGTATTTAATAAACAAGAAATCCTGGAGACTTTTCTTGAACAAAACCCAAAATATCAAGCAGTTTGCATTTCAGAGACCTGGTTATCTCCTGGAAAGTTAGACCTCATCAACCCTACTGGATATAGAGTTGGAGCATCCTTTTGCAGGACAAATAGAACAGGCGGCGGAGTATGTATCCTTATAAAAGAAGACATAGAGTTTATAGAAAGAAGCGAAATTTCAAAATTCTCTGTTGAACATGTGATTGAAGTGTGTGGTTTACATTTAGTTAAAGAAAATATTTTATTAATTGTTATGTACTGGAATTCCAATAGGAAAGATATATTTTATAAGCAACTTAAACAAATTCTTGACTACATTAAAATTAAATATTCCAAGTTAAATGTTATAATAGGAGGCGATTTCAATGTAAATGTATTAAAAAATAATTTAAAAACAAACCAACTTATAGAACTTATGCTAGAACATAAATTAAATCAATACATAAACGAACCAACCCATATAACGCCAACCTCAGCCACATGTATAGACTTGATATTCACAAACCTAAATAAAAGTAGCTTTTGTGCATCCGTAGAGGAACTAGGATTCTCAAATCATTTCGGTGTGATAATACATTTAAACGTACCCCAACCAAAAAAGGTAACTACGTGGTCCACTGAGATGAGGTTCTTTAATGAAATAAATATTAAAAAGTTCAAAACGGTATTACAAAATATCGACTGGCAAACTGTAATATTACCTGACAAGCCTTTAGACGATAACTACTCACGATTTCATAATACTTTGTTACAGACGTTAAATACATGCATGCCAAAAAGGAAAATTAATTTAACACAAAATAACAAAAAACCTTGGCTAACTACAGGAGTTAAGCGTTCTTCCCAAAATAAAAGATTACTAAAAATACACAGTCAAAATACAAAGAGTACGGTACTAAAAAAATATTACAAACTGTATTCAAAAATACTTAAAAAATCCATTGTAGCTGCAAAAAAAATTAACTACATAAATAAAATTAAGAATTCAAATAATAAAATAAAAACCGCATGGAGCATCATAAACGAACGTACAAATAAAAAGAAGTCTAAAATAAAAAATAATACAAAACTAATAATAAATAATACAACGCTGTCAAATCCTAGGGAAATAGCAAACGAATTTAATAATTACTTCTCTTCAATAGGCCTACAACCTACGCCAAGTGCGGCGACTCAAAAAAATCCTATAAATTCTTATCTATATAATACACTGTTTCTGAGTCCCGCTGATCTCCCAGAAGTTAGTAAACTTATAAAAAACTTAAAAAATAAAAACAGCCACGGCATAGATGATCTCCCTCCTACCCTTATCCGACAATGCTCTGATGAATTGACTATACCCATATGCACACTAATAAACCAATCTTTCAAGGATAGTACTTTACCAGAAATACTAAAAACTTCAATAATTAAACCAATCCACAAAAAAGGAAACTTAACAGACCCATGCAATTACAGACCAATAGCCCTCTTATCAACAATCTCTAAACTTTTTGAAAAAGCCATGTGTAATAGAATATATAAATTTTGTGAAAAGTATAATATTTTTAATGAGTGCCAAAACGGTTTTCGAAAAAACAGATCAACAACCCTGACAGTGTATAAGTATATGCAAGAAGTCCTTAACACAATTAACAAGAAAGAATATGGAATTGGATTGCTATTAGATATGACAAAAGCCTACGATAAAGTACAACATAAAATGTTATTAAATAAATTATATGCAATAGGTTTACGTGGAAATAGTTATAATTGGTTAAAATCATATTTAAAAAACAGACAGCAGATAGTAGAAATAGATTTTTATGATAATAACTCTAAGATAATTACGAAAGTCAGATCAGAGAAAAAAACTGTTAATGCATCAATACCTCAAGGTAGTGTTATTGGATGCTTACTATTTCTCATCTATATAAATGATCTGCCGAAGACTATCCAAGAAAAATGTGTGCTCTTCGCAGATGATATGTCTGTATTGACGTCGTATAAAAACGGCGATAACTTGAATATTAAACTCCAACATATATTAGATAACATTACCAACTGGATGAACAATCACTCCCTGGAAATAAATTTTAATAAAACCAAAATAATATCCTTTCACCCTCACCAAAAAGCACCCCTTGAGATAGATTTTACATACGAAAGAACCAAATTAGAAGTTGTCAGTACTTTTACACTGCTTGGAATAGACATAGACACACATATAAATTGGAAACCACACATCCAAAAAATAAGAACCAAATTGTCAAAATTCACCTATGCTCTATGGGAAATAAAAAAATCAACAGATTTAAATTGTGCACTTTCTACCTACTACGCATATGCCTACTCATGGCTCACTTATGGAATTATTATGTGGGGAAACAGTTCAGACATGCCTAGCCTTTTTACTTTGCAAAAAAAACTTATTAGAATATTGGTGAACATAAAAGAAACAGATAGTTGCAGACCCCATTTCATTAATTTGAAACTCCTTACTCTACCCTGCATATATTTATTAGAAATATGTAAATTTGTTAAAAAATACCCAGAATTTTATACGAAATGGGAGGACATACCTAGAAAACATACATTACGCCACAGGAACATACTAATACAACCTACAATCTCCCGCCTCGCCAGCCATTCGTCTAGCCCATGTTCAATGTCTATAAAAATTTATAACCATCTACCAACACAATTAAAAAATGAAAATAAATATAACAAATTTATAAACAAAATAAAAGAACTACTCATCAATAAAGCCTATTATAGCATAGACGAATTCCTTAATGATAAACTAGAATAACCATATCCCGCCTTCTAGTGCAGACATTACGATTCTCTTATATATATATCTTTCTTATTTTATCTTTCTATCAGCATTCAAATGTTTAATGCCCCTCTCAAAATATTGCATTACCCTAACAGGGTGTCATTGTGCTTAAGACCTATAAGACCTAGGTATTATAATGTATATTATACATGACTGGCAATAAATAAATATGAATATGAATATGAATATTTTTTTTCATATAGTAAATAATGTTCTACAACATTTTCAAACTATGAAAATGAAGATTATATATCAATGCTTAAGATATATTTTTTCTGGAATTTTGTGATCGCTCGTTTATAAGCCTTATGCCTTCAAAGATGACCATTTCACGACACTACTCGCCTTAAGGTTGAAACACAATGATAGCGGGGGCGAGTGAGGGAGCGGACGCGTTAATCAATAATGCATTAAACATTGTAAAACAATCTTAGGTTATTTAATTTTTAATTAGCAAAAACAAAAATAAACGCGTTTCAAGGGCGAATGTCATAATGAATTTGTTTTTGTATGTTAAAACATATAAGTCTTCTTATTACTAATGGACTTCATTGTCTGAAAATAAAGATATTGTATTAAAATTTTATTTAATATTAGTTTTAGATGTGACCGTCAAAATGTTTTTATTTTAATGTAGGGGCTTATAAGTCCACTTATTGAAAGTCATTGCGACTCCACCGCTTCGAGTGGGATAGTGGAGGAGAAGAAGCGGGGCAAGAAACTCCTTAACACATTATTCTTACCTCTCAAACCAGACACAATAGATTTTTAATTGTTTTTAACCGCGCGGTGCTTGACTTAACAATCAATACAATACAAAGTACAAGTTACATGGTTTAAGTGCTTTGCTGAGCTGAAGAAAATTTACACCAAACATGTAACACATTAGTAGGTATGTTAAAAAGTTCTATGTTGCTTTGCGAAAATTTCGCGCAGTAGATAATAGTGCATTAAGATATAAGTGCGGTAAGTTGAAAATTACAGCCGAAGCGATATTGCTAGCCCGAGCCGTAGGCGAGGGCTACAATTAAGCAGGCAGAGGCTGTAATTATCAAAGCGCACGTATATCATACGACGTTTTATAACACATTTGCGAGGAAATAAAATAAAACTCGGACTATGATAATAGTTATTTATGATACTAGTGCGGTTGGTTTTTACAATTAATGAATAGACGACTGTAAGTCCGAAACGAATTCGGGTGCTTACCATAGTCACGAGTTTGTAAATAAAAATCTCCGCTCGTGTGTCATACAACGTTTTTTAACACATTTGCGAAAAAATAGTAGGTAAGTACAAAGGTAATGAAACAAACTGTTTTATAATGTTTCTAATATAAAAATGGCGCGAATGAGCTACTGGCGCCACGTGCGCGTGGTGAAAAAAAGCGCTTCCAAGAAGATTTGATCATTCACTTTATTATAACCTACTAACGTGAAACTCCTTGGTTTATGGAAATAAAAAAAACGTAAAGGATACGCGCGGCGCTATACAACAAACGTGCGTAAGAGTAGACGTACCTATTTTACTGCACGTTCCGTCGTTTAATGTCTAATTTTTAACTTCAGAATAATGTATACTTACAGGCTTCGTAAATTCATTTTTTGAAGAGATGTGTTTAAAAATATTGTGATCATCTCACGTTGCTGGTGAACGGTGTTAATAAACCACACTGCGTCCGCTCTCGCATCCGCATATTTTATGTGTTCGAGGCTTTAGGGGTTTTGGGGGTAATCCGCAAAAATCACGCCGGCCTCGGAGGTGTCAAACACTAGATTTATGACTTTAGTAGGATTTTCGAGGGTATTATTTTTGTGTACGAATAAATGGCGAAATGAATTAAATGTTTGTGAAGAGTAATAAAATTGAATAATATAGGTAATCAATCCATTTACTTAGGCTATAAATTCTAAGTGCGAGTCAGACTCACTCACGAAGGGTTCCGTATTACTATTAGGTGGGTATATTTAAAAACAGCAAAAAACACGTTTGTTGTATGGTAGCCACCTTAAATATTTATTTTATTCTGTTTTTTAGTATTCATTGTTATATCGGCAACAGAAATCATCTGTGACAATTTCAACTGTCTAACTATCACGGTTCATAAGATCTGGGGGGCGATAACCAGGTTACTTTGGTGAGAGCTGAACCCAAAGAGATTAAAATATAATAAGGCATAGAGGGGACAAAGCGAGGAAAATTTGAAGTCAAAAGTTATTTCAAGTGGAATAAGTCTAGTACAATTTCCACCGAATGACAGCTCGCGTTCATACTAACTGACATGACAAGGACATGACGCTTAGGCTTCAAAGTTTTGTATGAAAATATTCCCAATGCCCCCTCTATGCCCTATTATATTTAATTCTCTTTGGCTGAACCCTTTTTGACTTAAGTATATTAGGTAGTTACCTACCTACCTACTAATCCAAGCATATTTTTAAAACGCCACAAAATTGAGTTTTGCAATACTTAGGCTTTCTACAGTCAAAATAAAGGATTAACCTTTTATGAATCGTAAAGAAAACCATTATTAAATCCCATAAATACTTGCGATGCTTCTGAAAGGAATTCATGTTGTCTATGATTGATGTCGCAGACATTATGGTGGTAATGTCAGTGTAATCTCAAGATATAGGTACTTATGGGGAGTATATACCTTATCGATGTATATAGGTAAAGATAAAACCAGACTACGGAAAAAACCTATGACACCCGGAACAAGTATAATAAACGAATCGATTGACACCTTATCTATAAAAATCAGTTGAGAAGTTCTTGCGCTACTGTGGAATAGGTATACATACTTAGATATAATATAAAAACAAATTATACTATCAGTAAAAGTTCTGCCTTATATTGATGTCATTTTTGCGTTGCGAGCAGCTATCTTTTTCTACCCCGTAGCTACAATACCTAAATACATACCTAGCCTGAGAAAAATAATATAATATAATAATATAATATAAATTGTGGGACACAATTCACACACGGTTATTTAGTCCCAAACTAGGCAGAGCCTGTGCTATGGGTACTAAACAACTGATAAACATACTTAAATAAATATTAAACGACCAGACACGAAGCCAACAGACATGTTCATGCACACAAATGTTGGCCCCGAGCGGGGATCGAACCCGCGACCTCCGACTCAGAAGGCAGGGTCACTACCGACTGAGCCAACAGGTCCGTCAAGAGGTAAAGTTATTTCCAAGTACCAATGTCTGTACAAGATACTCTCTATAACAACTGAACTGATTCCGATAATTATTTTACTGATACAAAATCTACAATATTTCTTACTGACATACGTTAGGGTATGTAGGTAGGTATGTATTAATATAGCGAGAGAAACCGCGCCGCGGAGCTATTTTTTCATAAAATAGGAAGATTAATAAACATTAATACAGTCATTATTAATTGCCACTGAAAACGCTAATAGGTACTGCGTTTAGTAAAGCATTGTAGGTAGGTAAGTACATAAAAGCCATATTGTTATAGACAGCACAGTGTAATAAGGGCGCGAAGTCATTTGCGTGCAATATTGTTTTTTGGATAAAAACACCTACAGATGTCTCCTTACCAACCTAAAAAGCAGACTACTTAATGGAAACGAAACACTCACACCAGCCAGAACAAACAGAGGCTGAAAGCCCAAAAATAAAGCTAACAAAAGTTAGCTTTCTCCATTTGCTGCTAAATTATGTGCCGCGCATTTTACTGAGTTTTATTTCTGGCTGTATTTTTGTAGTTTTATTGCAGTGTGGTTTTTGTGCGTTTTCGAAAAACAGGTTCAAATAAAACGTTTAAAAAATATATGAAATCAGATTTTAATTTTGACTTACACACTATATAATTTAGGTAGAAGGAAAACAATAAGGAGGAATGTTGTGTCAGCCGTTATGTACCCACTTTTGATCTCGCAACTTAACCGTGGTGCTGATATCTATAGCTCAGGTTTTACCTATTTTAGATATCAGCTGTTCTTTCCTTCTGCACATAGCCTAACTTTAATAAGTCCCTAAACTGAATAGTACTTAATAAAAAAACAAAATGTTACATAAATTTACGCTTTCGTAAATAAAGAATTACTTACTGTGTGCGTTCAGTTAGTGAATGAATGGCCGCCTAAGTTGCATTACATTACGAACGACTAAAATTAACCGTTCGTCCTGGTTATAAAGTAATGTACAGAGTCGTTAGGAGAAAAAGTTTATCTTTTCATAAATATTTTTTTCGGACAACCTCTTTGCAGTAGGACATTTTATATTTAATTTACATAAATTGTTTCAGATTCAAATTATAGAACCGAGAGTGTCAATATAGTAAGATACAAGTAACTAAGACAAGTATTTGTATTATACCTACTGCTATATCTATACTAATATTATAAAGAGGAGATTTGAATTTTTGTATGTTTGTATCTTTGTTACGAATAAACTCAAAAACCAATGGACCGATTTTAAAAATGCTAGAAGATCCCTGAGTAGCATAGGCTATATTTTATTCCCGTATTCCCACGGGAACGGGAACTACGCTAGTGAAACCGCGCAGAATCGCTAGTTATCTATAAAAAGGGTAAAAAAATCATGTCTGTTGTATGGGAGACCTCTTAAATATTTAATTTATTCTATTTTTTAGTGTTTGTTATTAATAGCAGCAACAAAAATACATTATCTATGAAAATTTCAACTGTCTAACTATCACGGTTCGTGAGATGGTGACAGACAGACATACAGACAGACGGACAGCGGAGTCTTAGTAATAAACCCCCCGTTTTACCCTATGGGTACGGAACCCTAAAAATGTGGCGAGGGCAAACCGCTATTACAATAATATGTACTAAGGTATCGCCTTTTAAGTGTGTTTTTAGTATTTTCCGGTATCTAAATGTAAAAATAAAAAGTTCACAGAACATTTCACATAGATGTGCTTAAAGATTTTATACCAGCGTGTGACCATTACCAAGAGTCGTTTCAGCTTGGCCTCCTGCCAAAGGATGCCTTAAAATCGTGTTTCTACAATTTTGCATCGGATTTTCGTACGCTTGCTTTTAAAACTCAGGAAATATTTTTACAGAATTCACTTGATGCTATTACCTATTAAGTTTCACCAATGAGATTTTATATGTTCTATATGTTTTAAACTAGCTTCTGGGCCTAGTTTTGGGATAATAAACTAAATTTTAATGGATTTCTGTTGAATTGAGGTACAATTAGATGTAGAGTTCATCTTTGTTTATCTCAGGCATAATTTTGTAGGGCCAATGGGCATTCCCCTTTCTATCTAGTATGTCTCGTTAGTTTTTTAAGTTATCTGCTACATACTTATTTATCAAGAATACATACAATATAAAGAAAACTTAGGTACTTAAGTAAAAGCGACGTTTTTAAAAAAACTTAAGGATAAAAAAATCCACGGAAATGAATATTTTTGAAAAACTAACGATAAAAATCCACGGAAATGAAGATTTTAATGGACCTGTTGACATTAAATAAAAATAGGTTTTTAATATAAATAACCAAAAGATTTTTATCAATGAACTAATTTTTTTTTAAAACGCCTTTTGTAAGTTTGACATTGGACATTGCGTTTTCCTTGATATTTGAGGTTATAAATGATTAAGAAATAATTATTCAAAAAATTACATCTCTAAAACTAAACCAGTCCGCATCCTAATACTTGGTAAATGATCCTAATTTGTAACCCTATCAAAAAAAAAAAAAAAAACATTCTGAGATGTTTAAAAAGCTGAGCCTCCATTTTGATCTAGTTGGTTTATTCCTAACTGTACCGAATCAAAAATGTACGTGGAAGTTTATCATCATTTATTGACTAAAATACAAGTTAAATCGTTCCGCTTTGTTTTGATTCCGGAGGCACTATTTAGGAAGAGATTTTTAGCATTAGTCTCGATTCGAAATTCTTCCTCGTTGATGATGTGACTTCCAGCTTGACGTCAAGAGGGAAGCCTCATCAATATACCCTAATATCATCGGTTCCTTTGAAGCACTAATTCTGAAACTTTGCAAGTCCAAGGCACTACTTTAGAAGAGTTTTTTGGTATATAGTTCTTCAAGAACAGTGCTGTGGTTTTTGTGTACTGAGATGAGGCTGCTATCTTGACGTCAAGATAGCAGCCTCACTGAACGACCTGAATATTTCCAAAAGTATGATAACACTATTTATATGCTTCGGGCACTATTTGGCACTATTTAGGAAGTTGTTTGACATTATCAGAACAGCTCAATTCCATGGTGAGGCTTCTAACTTGACGGGCTCCCTTCACAGAGCTGTTTGAGCTGATCAAATTTAATATCTTAAAAAAATATCGCGAGTGGGTGGCCTGAAAAAATTCTCAGCGAACCATCATTGAATGAAACAGAGTGCGCATTCTATTTGCCGTGAAATAGAAAAGGATAGCGATACTTACACAAAATATTTTAAATATTATATTATCCTATGCCGATCGGCCATAGAATATAATACATAAAAAAAATCAGGTTTCTTTTTTTTTCGTTTGTCGCTGATAGCGTTTCAGCCACGTACAAAATGGAGAATTTAAAGTTTTTACAGAGAAAACAAAAGTTATACTTATTTGAGTGAAAGTTTCGTTTATTAAACACGAACAAGTTGAAATTACCTGTCTATTTAAATACAAAGTTGCATGAAATGAGCAAGCAATATGTAGGTATATTAATTTATTTGTAGTACCTATTAAACACGATCTTTTTTGTATTGAAACTTTTTTAAGAACAAAGCAACCAATAAAATTGAAAAAAAAATCTATAGGTAACTCACTTGTGAATAATAGCAAAGAAAAAGTCACAGTTTGCTTACAGGTGTCATTATGTGCCTAATTGTAGTGAAATTAGAGCCACTATAATGAGCAAGTTTGTTAAAAATAAGTACATTTGTTGTTCTATTCAAATACCTAACGATTACGACATTTAGTTTGGCTAGGTCCTCTGTGAGGCAATTGATATTTTCTTACACGTACTTACTGTGAATTACTTACCTATTAAAACAAATAGTACTTAGGTACATATTTTTTTAACCGTTACTATACCTACACATAGCTGGATTACCTAATTTCGGTGTTTAGTAAGGCAGGTACAGTCCATGTTTATCCAAGAAGTGCCAGAGTACAAATAATCCTCACCTGTAGTCCCAAACAAATACGTTCGTAACTTGATAAAGTTATTTTAAGGCCCTCATCTAAAATACTGTCGAAATAAAGCCTTAAAAGCTGAGAGAGAGGGGTTGCCTTAAATTGTAGGTAAGAATAACGCAAACAAGGAAAATTTATTTGAAGGGATTAATTTCATTACATTTTCTGAAATTGCGTTGAGTTTCATACTCGTTAGCAGTGGTAGCCATGCGGTTAGTCAGCCCGCGTTTCATGTGTGAAGCTCGGGTTCGAATCCGAAAGTTTTTTAGAAACTTAACCTAGGTACTTAGTTACCTACCTACATAGGTATTTATCAATAGCTCGACAGTGAAGATGTATTTACTATAGCATGTTTTTGTACATGAGTTCACATCCAGTAGGGTACACTCTATTCAATATTTTAATTATAGGTAACTCTATTTTGGCCTCTTAATATAATTACATTAATGTTAGGTATTCCTATTCGAGAAAAAATAATGAATTTTTTAACTCCGACCTGTTAGATTGTACTCAGATCACCCCGGTCGGAGTTCAAAAATTCATTATTTTTTCAGGAATAGGAATACCTACCTTTGTCTACCCCTTGGGGATACAAAAATGAGCATATTTATTTATTTATTATACTTTAGGGTACCTCTACCCTGGTTTAATCCATCCCAAGCCATCTGGAAGCTGGAACTTATCAGGTTTACAAGAGTTATCGTATTGTAATAAAATAAAATATAATAATAAATAATCTCACGCCTTTCATCCCCGAGGGGGTAGGCAGAGGTATTCCATTACTGGATATACCCACATTTCACGAGATACATTGAACCCCTAAACGTGATAGGTGGTGAGCCCATCGCCGGACCGTAATGTAGGTATTATTGTATTATTATCGTATTGTATTGTATATTAAAAATACATAAGTACAATTATAACAATGTAAGTATTGTTACTAATTATAAACAAAAATAGATGTTGATAAGCATGTCTTGACAATATGTCTGGAACTGTCTGCATTATCGTTAGGTCATGGCGGTCAGTGTACCTACAACACAATAGGGGGCAAGCCATTACAGATAAACCTTGTTTGTATATGAAGGGTGGAAAAAACGAACTCTCGCTTACGAGAAAAATACTTATTAATATTTATGTGTCTACATAGGTACCTAGTGTCAGTCATGTTAGAAGTGAGCCGACTCGATTACGATAAGGGGGAGAGCAATTATATGTATTTATTAAATTAAATCATCATCATCAACCCGTAACAGCCCACTGCTGAGCTAAGGGTCTTTCCTCACACATGAGGAAGTATGGGCTATAATCTCCCACGCGAGCCCACTGCGGATTAGGAGATGGTGTTAAGCTAGTGGCCGCTTAACAGTCAGAATTTTTCAAGCCACCCAAGGGTATCTGACATGGCTTAACGACTTCCATTGTGCGTAACACAACGAAAACCGGGACCAACAATTTAACGTGCCTTCCGAAACACGTAAGCGCTCGTAATATAAATGCCACTAGGCGGTCACCCATCCACTGACTGACCGCACCCAACTTTGCTTAACCAGTGTGATCGTTACAAACACACTGGCACCACAGGGCTACGAGCGCTTCATTACATTTTCTGAAACATCCATACTAAGGTTGTCTGGAAGAAATAGCTTAAAGCGATAATACTTTTTTTCATAATTATTTCACATAATGCATATTTTTACTGGTGTAGGTACAATAAAGAGTTGTTACTTACTTACTTAAATACATAGGTACTGCACATATTTAGGTAAGTACCTATTGCCGGCTCAACATCATCATCAGCCTATCCACAGCTGGACATAGACCTTAATGAGCGCCATGGCGCCCTATCTTCAGCTTGACGCATCCATCATCTGCCTGCAGTCTGCGATCGTCATCCCAATACTCGACTCAACAATGAAGGAAAATCTTCGAAAGTCTTCTGACCTGCATGCAGTTGCATCCATATCTCTAAACGATTTATTGAAATGACGTCATATTTTTTTTTACATCTTACTTGGTCGTTTGATTGTTTCTGTCATTTATAACAGGTTTAGACATTAACGTAGTAGGTACTATGTATTTATCTCCCTACAATCTGTGTAGGCATAACAATGTATAAAATTTCAGTTCTGTGTGATAAGAGGAGGAATAAATACGTTCTTGACAATAAAATATTTTTCAACACACTCGCTCATAAAGTGGCTCTAATTGCACTTTGACACATAATGACACCTATAATCAAACTGTGACTTTTCATTTCTATTATTCACAAGTGAGCTATAGATTTTTCTAAAAAAAAATTATTGGTTGAGTTGCTTTGTTATTAAAAAAAAATCGATACAAAAAAGATTGTGTTCAATAGTAGGACAAATAAATTAATAGGTATACCTACCTATTGCTTGCTCATTTCATGCAACTTCGTATGGAAACAGATAATTTCAACCTGTACGTGTTTAATAAACAAAACTTTCACTCAAATAGGTATAACTTTTGTTCCCTTTGTAAAAACTTTATTTTCCCCATTTTGTACGTGGCTAAAACCCTATGCGCGACAAACCAAAAAAAATAAACCTCATTCTTTTATGTGTTCTATATTATATGGCCGATAGCCATTGTTAGATGCGCACGCACAGGAAAACAAATTCATTTTTGCCGCCGAAAAATGATTATTTTAAAATGATTTTTTTAGTATTATTTTCTTAACAAGTGTGTTGAAAAACGACGTATGATACACGTGTGTATTGATGATTACCGTCCTCGGCTCTTATAAGATCTCAATGGCGCCTCAGCGGTAATCACCAACATTACACACTTGTACCTACTATTGCGATTTAACGCAATATTGTTTAATTGACATTATTATATGAAGTGATGTTTATTATTTTGAATTTGGAAGTGTGGAGGTATACTGTATGATTTGGCGATTTAAAATAAAATTTCAGTGCTATAAATTGTAATTTTAGGGATTTATTGGTATTTAGTAGTTACTGATTACACATTTGAGATGGATCCAGAACGGCAGCCATTGCTAGATCCGGTTTCTGAGGCGCGACGTCGAGGATTCAGGTTAATTCTTTTACGTTTTATGTAATGTAAGTTGTAAGTTCCATTCCTTGTAACTAGATACGTATCAAACGTTTGAAGAAAAAGTTTAAAGAGAACCGTGCAGCTGCCGTGTTCACAAGGTGTGTTCCAAAAGTGGTGAAACTTAAAAACATAGGTAGTTAGTTAGTTACTCTCCATACAACTTAACAATCCTTAATAAATTATAATAAATGCAAAAGTGTCAGTTTGTTTGTTACGCTTTCACGCCTAAACGGATAAACCGATTTTAAAAATTCTTTCACCAACGGAAAGCTACCTACATTATCAGAGAGTAACATAGGCTATATTTTATTTCCGTATTCCGATGGGAACGGGAAGTACGCGGGTGAAACTGCTGGGCCCTGCTAGCAATAAATTAAACATTGCGATCTACACTACGTAAAAAAAATCTTCACATCTTTTGTGCCGCTTCTTATAATTAAGACTAGGTACTTATCCTATTTGTCATACCAGCCGAAAGAACCCTTGTTAATACCAATACTATTAGATACGAAAGTAACTCTGTCTGTTACTTTTTCACAGCTGTGCTACTAAACCTTGACGTGTAGTTTTCATCTTGAGGAAGGATATCATAGGCTACTTTTTACCAGAACAAAACCTAGTATTCTATAAAGAAAACCCAAAAAGAATTTACATAAAATATTTTTTCCAGGCCACTAACATCAGAAGAAGTCCTACAATGCCGGCAAAATACATCATGGCGACGAGTACGCGTCCTCTTAATCCTTATGTTCTGGGCAATAATGGCGATGTTCGTATCAATTATCGCGTCTATCCTAGTGCAGGCACCAAACTGTAACGCTTTCGACGCGGGTCCTTCGGTCCCGCCGGTGCATTTGACATTTGCGGCCCACCTATCGCGGAAGGGCTATAAATAGTGGTTATAACGATAAGATGTCCCAACCAACGTGATGAATTAGGTACCTACATTGTGGAAGTCTTTTAACTTCTTGGCAGGAGTAAGTAACTAGTAGTGAAACAAATGGACCGTTTTTTTTTATTCTAGATCCAGGTTTTTTGAATTATAATAGTGGATTTCGTATTTCATTGTCTTGTTGACCATTTAAAAATTCTGTTGAAAAGTTATTTATTAAAATCGTACTTAAGGTTTTACTACCATTATCAAAATGAAATTTTGCCCATTAAAATGTACGGACGTTGAAAGACGTTTTCCACTAAGAATATGGAATTGCTAAACTAGATGAATAGTTACCATGATAAATGCAAGGAATTAACGTACTCGTAAGCAATTGACTAATCACTTATAACTTCGGCACTCCAGTCTACGATTAGGGGAACGGGGGACATGATGGGGTAGCTAAGGAAAAATAACAAAAATACAGCATAACCGCTATATTTATTAATTTATGGCATTAATCTAACTATGATTTGGTACAGTTTTTGAAAAATCAACTTATCACATTTTTTTAATAATAAATCATTAAATATGACCATTCCGAAAAACCATCTTGCCCCATACTATGGGGTATGATGGGGTTATGAAATTGATGGGGCATGATGAGGAAGGCTAATTATTCTCACAAACATACAAATGTGTATTTCCTCCAGATCATCATTGTCCACGCCAGCACAAGCATTGTCAGCCCAACATCCATAGAGCTGACAGGCTACCCAAGGTTACCCCTCACCCAATACCCCATCTTGCCTCATAGGGTAACTTTGAGCAAAAAAATTTTTTTATAATAAAATGTTAAACGCATTTATACAAACAACATACAATATCAAGATAAACAACAATAGTAAACTGAGATCAAAAAGACATAACTAAATGGAGTGATCATAGTTAGTTTAAAATAATGACGTTTGACCTTACACAAAATTAGATCGACGAAACGTTAAAACAGTTTTCCGTTTGTAAACAAAAGACGAAACCACTCACAGTTTCTCTCGCATTGACCGTTGGTCAACTGAGGCTTCCTCTTGGCTTATTGCTTTCAATTCACAAACGTCTAGTTTCTTGTATATGTGCGGTACCCCATCTTACCTCGATACCCCATCATGCCCCCCCCCCCCTTCCCCTACTTAAGAATCTGTAAATATTGTTATAGCATGACTGTCTGTTGCCAAAATAAATAAAATAAAATAACGCCCGAGTAAAGTTGACGCAACACCAAATACTCAGACATGTACTTACATTTATTACCTCCGTTTGAAAGGTACAATTATTGTCATTGTAACGAGTCAAGAATAGAGCTCCCAAACAGTTCTTTTTCTTAGAAGGCCATGTCTATAATATTATCTCCTGATTTTACCAGTGATTTGATTGTTGTTACGATGTAAATACTTACCTAAATATTTAAACCAAACATCTAGGTACTTCGATGAAATGGTTTTTAATGACTGAGAACAATTCAAAAATGCACACTAGAACATTATATAGCATTAATTATAGTACATTATGATATAAGTGCGGTAGGTTGAAAATTACAGCCGAGGCGATATTGCTAGCCCGAGCTGTAGGCGAGGGCTATAAGTAAGCAGAGGCTGTACTAATTATCAAAGCGCACGTATGTCATACGACGTTTTATAACACATTTGCGAGGAAATAAAATAAAACTCCGACTATGGTAAACGAATAAAAACAATACAGCGTTAAGAAAAAGCGTGCGGCGCGCATCAGCATTTTTTTTTAGGCAAAGGCACAAAAAACAGCCAGTATTACTAATAAAGTAAATTAATATTTTTCTGTTTTTGTTACAGATTAATAAAATTGGTTGTAATTTACTGTCAAAATTAATCAAATTAAATAATTATGTAAGTACATAAATATTTCTTTATTATATTTTATCTCCCCAAGTTAATTTTAATCATAAAATGTTGACAACTTTTTTGACATAAAAACTCTTTGCTGAGATTTTTAAAAGTACCGTTCGTTTTAAGACGGAGCATCTTGATAAACCGTGCGTTTTACATTACACTTACCGCACTTGGGCGTAATGAGCTACAATACGATATTGAAATTGGTGAAATAAGACACCTTTTACGAGCAAATGTGTTATAAAACATTATACCTACTAATCGATCTCTTTTAGACCATCATACACTTAAAAATAAGAAATTAGTTTTGTGATAACGATAGTGATGTTAAATAATAGAAACATTGTATAAATATTTTACTTTAATAAACTTCATAATTGTTACTACGTATAAAACTACTTATATTAAATATTTGTATAAAATTATACTCTCATATAGAACAGTAATGTCTTTTTCATACCATCTATTCGAAAAGTTAGGTAGGTACGTTTTGGTCCTCAATAAGAGGGAGCAAAAGTAAGTAAGTCTTTTCCGATAGGGTTTGATTAAGTGCGAATAAAAGTGTTTTAAATTTGGAATTAAAAATATTCTCCAACATTCTTAGCCGAAGAGATTAGCTAAATAAATTTTGCATCTAAGAGTGGCACCACTGAGTTTACATCAAACTTCTGTATAGGTACTTTACAAAATATTAAGTAGGTACCTAGTCCATTTTTTTCCGATGGTCTTGCCCCACTGTCAGAAAAAAATACTGTAGCTGTCGCAATGCGCGCACTTTCGTAACTAGTTATTTTTACAATTCACATTTATTTTATGCCAATTTTTTATGATCACCTTTTTCGTGGACGGCCAGGGGGCCAATGGCCAATTCCACTAAATGTCAGCGTATGGAGAGTTTTAAAAATTGTATTTGGCTCCATACCTATTTTGAGTACCTACCTAATGGAATGGAAACACAGTGATTCGGATCTCTTCACTATAATAAAGCAAAATATTGTACAATGCATTGGCGCCAAAATGAGAATACTCAATGAACAATCATATGAAAATGACAGATTCCAAATTCAAATGTAATTTGTTTATTTTTTAATTGTTTCAGTATTTATGGCCAGACTAAGTATATTTACTTTATATATTATTATTTTACCTATGTAACTACTGTGTTATTATTTATGTATTTATAAGAAACTGTTTATTAAGTAGGTATACAACGCGTAACAGAATAAACGCAATTCCTGATACACCTCAATAAGCATATTAATATAAAAAAAAATATGATGCCTTGCCTTCGTGCTTTAGTTGTCTAATCAATTTTCTTAAATAAAGAGCAATAATATAGTACGATTTCCATAGGTAGCACTAAATTCAGCTATGCTAATTCATTTTTCGAAAACATTTAACTACCTTATTATATTAAAAATACCATATACATACATATACATATACAATAGGTAGCAGATTTTTTTTATTATTTATTTAAATAAATTTATAAAATGCAGTGGAGTTACTTAATAATAACCTCGCCAAACTTTTACGTTTGATGGCGAGAAGCGCTCTTTTACAAAACAGTGAACCACCATAAGGTAGTCGATACTAAACAAACTAAGTAATTTTAGGAATTGCGTTTATTTCGTTACATATTGTATCTTACCTTAATCCATTGTTTACTTTGGTGCACCACCTACCTTCATCTGTTTAAATATCAGTTACATCCATACTAAGGTTGTCTAGAAGAAATTTCTTATAGCGGCAAGACCACCGTTTGTACTTTTTTTTATTTTGTCACTTGTTGCATATTTTTATTGGTGACATTAAAGGGTTGTTACTTACTTAAATACGTACTAGGTACCTACACATATTTAACTATTGCCGGTTCAACTTCATCATCAGCCTATGTTAGTCCACTGCTGTACATAGGCCTAATGAGCGCCATAGCGCCCTGTCTTCAGCTTGACGCATCCATCATCTGCCTGGAGTCTTTCGTAGATCGTAATGCCAATATTCGACTCAACGATGAATGCATGCAGTTGCATCCATATCTCTAAACGAGTTATTGAAATTACATCATTTTTATTGTTTTTTTTTACATCCTACTTATTATTTCTTTTGTTTCCATCAAACAGGTTTAGACATTAAACGTAGTATGTAATTATCTCGCTATCTGTGTAGGTAGGTAAGAATGTATACAATTTCAGTTATGTGTGATAAGCGGAGGAATAAATACGTTCTTGAGCATAAAATATTATGCGATATATCGCAATTTTGTTTAATTACCATTATTATATGAAGTGATGTTTATTATTTTAAATTTTAAAGTGATGAGGTATACTGTATAATTTGGTGATTAAATTAAAATTTCAGTTGTATAAACTGTAATTTTAGTGATTTATTGGTGATTCGTAGTTACTAATTACTCATTTGTGATGGATCCAGAACGGCAGCCGTTGCTAGATCCGGTTTCTGAGGTGCGACGTCGAGGATTCAGGTTAGTTCTTTTACGTTCTAAGCAAAGAGATTTAAATATCTTATTATATTTTAATCTCTTTGGTTCTGAGATACATTTCTTTTGTTTAACATACTAGTTCACATTGCAAGTTCAGTTTGTTCGTATCAGACGTTTAAGAGAAAGTTTCAAAAGAAACGTTCAGCTTACGTGTTCACAAGGTGTACATGAAAATAGAACAATCTAAGTGGTGAAAACATAGGTACCTACTCTCCATACAATTTAAAAATCCTTAATACGTTATAAATATTATAAATGCGAAAGTGACAGTTTGTTTGTTACGCTTTCACGCCTAAACGACAAAACCGATTTTAAAAATTCTTTCACCAATGAAAAGCTACATTATCAGAGAGTAACATAGGCTATATTTTATTACCGTATTCCCACAGGAACTGCGGGCCAGTGCTAGTAAGAAATAAAACAATATTTATTGCGTTCTACACGTAAAAAAAATCTTCACATCTTTGGAACGCTTCTTACTTGTCTTAGAAGGACTCAGTTGGTTAGCTGATAGTTATAAATATTTTTGCTGGGTCGATTAATCCCCTATTTTCCTATATATTTTCTTGGATACACCATACCAAGCCGAAAGAAACCTCAATTATTGTTAATACTGATACTATTAAATACGAAAGTAACTATGGCTGTCTGTTACTTGACGAGTAGTTTTCATCTTGAGGAATGATATCATAAGATACTTTTTTACCTTTTTTACCAGAACGGGGACGAAGTCACGGGCAAAACCAAGTATTCTTTAAAGTAAACCCGCAAAAGAATTTAAATAAAATCTTTTTTCCAGGCCACTGACATCAGAAGAAGTCCTACAATGCCGGCAAAATACATCATGGCGACGAGTACGCTTTCTCCTAATCCTTATGTTCTGGGCAATAATGGCGATGTTCCTATCAATTATCGCGTGTATCCTGGTGCAGGCACCAAACTGTAACTCTTTCGGCGCCGGTCCTTCGGTCCCGCCAGTGCATTTGACCTTTGCGCCCCTCATATCAAGCGGAAGGGCTATAAATAGTGCCTTTAACGATAAGACGTCCGAACCAATCGTTTATTAAAACCGTACTTAAAATCACCTAATGGTTTTTGAGTTTTACTACCATTATCAACATGAAATGTTGCCGATTAAAATATATACGAACGTTGCGACGTTTTCCTTTACATTTTCAACTGATGCGGTCATGCGGCCCACCGAGAAGACCGAATGTAAGGAATTTTCTTACTCGTAAGCAATTGACTAATCATTTGAGCGCCATTATAACGCGGCCGAGTAAAGTTGATTCACACCAAATAGTCATTTATTATCTTTGTATAAAAGATACAATTGTCATTGTCCTGATTTTACCAGTGATTTTAGTTGTTACAATGTAGATACTTAAATATTTAAAACAAGCATCTACTTCGATGAAATGGTTTATAATTACTTCGAGAACAATTTAAAAATGCACACTAAAACTTTATTTATGTATTAATTGAACATTATACTAATCGATCTCTTTAAGGCCATCATACACATAAAATTAAGAAACCAGTTTTGTGATATTATGAGTGTTAAATAATAGAAACATTGTATAAATATTTTACTTTAATAAACTTCATAATTGTTACGTATAAAACTATATTAAATATTTGTACAAAATTATACTCTCGTATAAAACAGTAACGTCTTTTAATTGAATACACAGTAACATTTCAAAGTAGAACCACGTGGTGAATAGCTTATTTTTAACCCCCGACGAAAAGCAGAAGGAAGTTATAAGTTTGACATGTGGTTCTGTGTATCTGTATGTCTGTCTGTTCGCTTGTAGCTCCCGAACGGCTGAACTGCGGGCGTATTCACAGAGATTCGATACTCGATATCGGAAAATCTGTCGAATCCTTATGTCAAATATGACATCTGTGTATAGGAGATGGGCTATACACAGATGTCATATTTGACATAAGGATTCGACAGATTTTCCGATATCGAATATCGAAGCTCCCTGAATACCTACGCTGATTTTGATTGTTTTTTTTGTTTGAAAAGTGACTTAACCGTTAGTGTTCTTAGGTGTATGGTTTATGAAAATCAGTCCAGCCGTTTGTATTTTTTTTAATTCAATGTTATATGGGATGCGTCTTATCCCGAACATCAATAAGTCAGTTCGGACGCAATCTCTGTCTTGCCTCGCTCAATGGGGTATTTTCTGACTATATTGAAATATCGGTTCTCATTCGTGAGGCTAGGGTTCGAATCCTGGCGATGTACCAACGAGTTTTTAAAAACTGTCTCCACGATGAAGGAAAACATCGTGAGTTCTCAGAATTAATTTTGAGGGTCTGTTAGACATGCCTCAAAATTAATTCTGGGACCTGCGGGTTTCCTCACGATGTTTTCCTTCACCGTCGAGCTAGTGATAAATATGTACGTAAGTTTTAAAAAACTCATTGGTACATGCGTCGGTCCTCTACTCATTGGTCCGTCGATCTAACCTATCACGTTTAGGGGTCCAAAGAATATCTAGTGAAAAGTGGGTATATCGAGAAATGGAATACTTCTGCCTACCCCCTCGGGGATATAACGCATGGGATTGTTTTAACTACGAAAGTAGTATTGTTGAAAAATGGCCACTTTTAGAAATGGATACCTCTGCCAAAGCAGCAATGATAGTCTTATGTTTAAAGAGACCGCTTCGCATCGTGATGATAATCAGTAAAGGTCTAGACACACGGACCGCAATTCAACTGGAATTCGACCGCAAAACTGCAGTTTCGGTGCAATTTGAAAGCAGTTGGCACGACTGCAATGAAACTGCAAGCCAACCGCACACCAACGCGCAGTTTGATTGCAGTTGGCGCGCAGTTTCATTGCAGTCGTGCCAACTGCATTCAAACTGCACCAAAACTGCAGTTTTGCGGTCGAATTGCAGTTGAATTGCGGTCCGTGTGTCTAGACCCTAAGGCTCGGGTTTTTGAAGAAATTTAATACCTCTACCCCCACCCCCTCCGGATAGTTAACCGACATGTATGGATAAGTATACTGCAGTGTACCCAAATAATGAGAGAGAAGAAATTAGGTGATCAAACGACACAATGAATCAGGTATGGAGTATAGAGCGTATATATGCATCTCATCGCAGATGCTGCGGTATTGGTTGTTCTGTTTCACGATGTTGGTTAGCTCCACGAGCGCTTCTTCTAGAATGTTCTGCCGCTTTATAAACCTAAAAAGAAGATTCTAGATTTAATCATCGGTCGAATGAAAAGGCTGTGGGGCTTTTGGTTAGATATATGACCACTGGCAAAGATATTTATACTAATATCATAAAGAGGAAATATTAGTATGTTTGTATCTTTGTTACGAATAAACTCAAAAACTACTGGACCGATTTTAAAAATTAGTTCACCAATGGTAAGTAAAATAAAATATAGAATATGTTGCTCAGAGATATTCTAGTCTCTGAGCAACATATTCTATATTTTATTCCCGTATTCCCAAGGGAACGGGAACTACGTGGGCGAAACCGCGCAGAACCGCTAGTTATTTATATAAAAAAGTAGATATCTTACTAGAGCGGAGAAACTGGCCGACAAATGTAGACAATTGGTCTAATTTTTTTACAGCGACTTGTAGCAGCGAAATGTTTGAATTTTTCTCCTAGTCGTATTTCAAGCGCAACTCTTGACAGATAGCTATCTCTTTCTTTATCATTCGTTCGGCATCATGTATCATCCTTCGCCGTCACTGTTGTATCCTTATTAACTAAGAGGTAAGTATAATATCCAAATAAGTAACAATATCCAAACGCGCGCAGTATGAAAATAAGTCATCTTTACTTCAATATATTTGAAATCACTCCATAGTATAAAACAAAGTCGCTTTCTCTGTCCCTATGTACGCTTAAATCTTTAAAACTACGCAACGGATTTTGATGCGGTTTTTTTTAATAGATAGAGTGATTCAAGGGGAAGGTTTTAGTATCAGCATTGCACCTGTGCGAAGCCGGGGCGGGTCACTAGTAAATAAATAAATATGAATAACTCACGCATCGACCACAGGTCGGAAGGCAGCTTGTAAGTCTTGTTCGTCGAGCGGCGCGGCGAGCTGCGCGGCGAGCAACCTAACGCAAGGCGCTTCGCAAGCTAACGCCACCACGTGGACTCTGTAGCACCTCAACATCGGCTGAAGGCCCAACGTCGTCAGGATCGACGTTATTTGCGTGCATATCTGCGGAAATAATAATAATAATAATAAATTGTGGGACACAATTCACATGAGCAGTGATAGCCCTTACGGTTAAAGAGCCGGAAAATCAGTGAGGCTCGGGTTCAAATCCTGGCATGTACCAATGAGTTTTTCAAAAACTTACGTACATATTTATCAGTAGCTCGACGGTGAAGGAAAACATCGTGAGGAAACCCGCAGGTCTCAGAATTAATTATCCGACATGTGTAAATAGAGCCGGTCTGGCGATGGGCTCACCACCTATCACGTTTAGGGGTCCGATGTATCTCGTGAAATGTGGGTATATCCAGTAATGGAATACCTCTGCCTGCCCAATCGGGGATGAAAGGCGAGAGATTATATAAATAAATATATATAATCTCACGCCTTTTATCCCCGAGAGGGTAGGCAGAGGTATTCCATTACTGGATATACCCACATTTCACGAGATATATTGGACCCCTAAACTAACTAGATATTATATTATTATTATTAAGACATAATTTTATTATCCTACAAATATTATTAAGCATGAATTTGTAATATTATAATGAAAGTGAATGATTCAGTGTAAACTAACGTTGGTAAACCAAATAAATAAATAAATAAAATAATAAAGCCGAAAGTTTGTTAGTATGATTGTTTGTTGCTATTTTACGCAAAAACTACAGAACGGATTTTGATGCAACTTTACAGTTACGTATATAGCTTATACACCAGAATAACACGTAGACTATATTTTATTCCCGTATTCCCACGGGATCAGGAACTACGCGGGTGAGACCACGAGGCGCTGTTAGTTAATAACAAGTAGAACTGCATTCAATTTTTTTTGTAAAATTGCCAGCCTCACCCGGGAATCGATTCCGCCAATTGTGAAAAATAAAACTCATGTATTTTAAGATAACGGTAGTAAGGGTTAATCATACGGGTAATTTTTTCATAAATAACATAGCATAAAAGATCATGAAATTTGACAATTTATTAAAAATTTTGTTCAGGAAATTTTTTTCTTGACTATTCATGCTTCAAACAACTAACATTATCATTTCAATACTTCATTACTATGAAGACTATAGACTAGATTACTTCATTACTATCATAGAACGAGATTCGGCCGCAAAAGTGCAGGTATCGCGAATAAGTTACAAACCAAATTTGGGACGAAATTTCATTCACTTGTTTTTTACATAAAATATCGTCCACTTGACGGCAATATACATAGACTCTGAAAAATCATCAAAATCTTTATGTATTTTGCCCCTTTATGTATATTCCCGCTTAATGAATATTTTGAAAATAAAAGAATAAAATTTCGTCCCAAAAATCAAGATTTTTTTTTATTAAAAATTCTTGCGGCCATATTTCGATAGGGGCACCCTTATAGATATTTATTCTCCTGATCATAAATATGCGTAAAAATTTGGTTTGTAGCTTATACTCGATCCCTACATTTCTAATCTATTCATTTAAATTTAAGTTCTATTTATAACTACTTCTTAAGTCGAAACTCACCTGATTCTCGCAATGCCTCTTAGAATTCTTGGTCATCCTTTCGCTGGCGGTGATGAAGGTGACTGAGGTGATGGGATAATTTAACTTCTCTGCCTCGTTCCAGCTTATGGATCGGCTGGTTGTACCTGAGAGGGATTAGTATCAAAATGTTAAATAATAACATAGAACGCTTAAAAGTAAAAAACCGACTTCAACTTATATGGTTTTCTCATGGATGCCAGCTTTCAAATATAAAAAGAATCATCAAAATCGGTTCACCCAGTCCAGTCCTGTGTAGAAGTTTTGAGTTAACAAATATAAAGAAACACTAAAAAAACATACAGACGAATTGAGAACCTCCTCCTTTTAAAAGTCGGTTAAAAATACAACTCTCTTTAACGAATAGCACTAAAAAGACTATTATCTATTATGAAAAGACTATTCTGACGGGCCTGTTGGCTCAGTTGGTAGTGACCCTGCCTTCTGAATCGGAGGTCGTGGGCGCGATCCCCGCTCGGGGCCAACATTTGTGTGCATGAACTGTTGGCTTTGTGTCGTTGTGTGGTCGTTTAATATTTATTTAAGTATGTTTATTAGTTGTTTAGTACCCATAGTACAGGCCCTGCCTAGTTTGGGACTAAATAGCCGTGTGTGAATTGTGTCCCACAATTTGTTTATTTATTATTATTTATTTGCATATTTAACATCCATTACCTACTGTTACTACACCTATTACGCTGATAGCGTGTGATTTGCTATTTCCTTTGAGGAGTTCTGTTCTCGACCCGAAGTTCTTCATCAGATTTTACAAAAATTACCTTGAGTTATACCGGTTCAAAAAAAAAACTTTCGATATCGGTTCAAATTTTACGGTATTATGGATTAACATAAAAAAAAATTAAAAAAACATATGAGGCCCTCAGGCTATAGTCTGGGGTCAAAGGTACGCCCTCAGGCTGAGGGCAAAGGACAGGGCCTGGGATGGGAAGAGAATATGGCCTACACAACTACTTATGCTCAATGTAGTGCTTGTTTTGTATGTGAAAGCTTCCAGTAACGGACCAGTAACCAGTTATATATAACATTTGCAGTGTGTAGCATAGAACCATAGATTTAGTATACTAACGTTAAAAGATTGGCAATAGAGCCAGTACGGCGAGACCAAAAAAATTGACACTTCTGTGCGTGTAACGTGGATGTGTGCAAGACAAATAGTGCTCTCCCTAAACTTGTAGCTCTTGATAAATAATGGGCGTGTGGCATATTGTGTAGTTAATACCTTTGCCAGTCAAGTTGTCGAAATGTGGTTAATCGATATTGCGACAATCAATATAAAATTTAGGTTAGAAATACAAGAAATTCACGTATTTAATATTTCGCTTAAATCAATACTTATACATTCAGAACATTTATATAATAAAAAGCAATGTTATGACCTATCCATTTGTGCACGATTTGTTTTTCAGTTTTCTATAATCATTGCATTTTGAGAATTAAATCTTTCAATAGCACTTACATGTAAAATTACTAATTCTGTGTATTTTCTTTCCTAGATGAATTACAACCGGTACTGCACACGTAACCATAGCTGTTTACGTCTATTAAACATCAAACTTACTCTTTTAATACTCGAGATTAATTAAAATAAGCGAGATTTGTTTTGTTCACAACTGTCGTCGGCCCGGTAGAACCCCGTAAAGTTGACAAAAATGGTCTCGTCTCCCTATCTCGCTCTAACACACGAGTACCTATGTTCTTTCTCTGTTGCAATGCCAATCTAAGTATACTAAATCTATGCATAGAACTCTAAAGAGTAAAAAACCGACTTCAACTTATATGGGTTTTTTATGGATGACATTGTCAGACCTGCACTAGCTTTCAAATAAAAAAAAAAGTTTAAATCTGTTCCCCCAGTCGTAAGTTCTGAGGAACCAAACATAAAAAAACTAAGTCGAATTCAAAACCTCCTGCTTTTTGGAAGTCGGTTGAAAATCGGTATAATGGCACAAATTTATTTATCACAGAATTGAATACAATGTTTAAAATAATTAGGTCAGACGCCGATGCTTGTATTTTATACTATGTTAAATTTATTTTAATCAGTTAAGAACCGCCGTTTCCAATTGGAACCGAGACACAATTAAAAATCTATTGTGTCTGTGATTCATGGTCTGAGAGGTTAAGGAACCTCCAGCAGACGTATTCACAGAGACTCGATACCGTTTCCGTTCGATTCGAGTCGAATCTATCGACATCGGAAAAGAATCTATCGAGATGGGCTGATGTCGGTATCGAAAACGAATGTTATATGTGACACCAACTGTCATATGTGACATTAGTTTTCGATACCAACATCAGCCCAACTCGATAGATTCGTTTCCGATATCGATAGATTCGACTCGAATCGAACGGAAACGGTATCGAGTCTCTGTGAATACGTCTGCAGGTCTGGTTGTCATACCCAACTAAATCTTAACATGTTTGTATAAGACTGTATGAACTCTAAATAAATAAAATAAAACACTTACCTTCTGAACACCGCACTGCGTCAGGACTCAACTTCTGCTTGACGAAGTCGAGGATATCAATAAATGGTACTTTGTGTTCTCGGATCCTATAATAAGAATTTTTAATTTTAAGTTGACGAATTTGTAGGACGGTGCCGTAAGGTCGTAAAAGCGTCAAAAGTCGTTTCACAAAAACTATCGTACTAACTGAATTTTATAACTTACTAGTGACCCGCCCCGGCTTCGCACGGGTACAATGCTTATACTAAAACCTTCCTCTTGAATCACTCGATCTTTTAAAAAAAACCGCATCAAAATCCGTTGCGTAGTTTTAAAGATTTAAGCATACAAAGGGACATAGGGACAGAGAAAGCGACTTTGTTTTATACTATGTAGTGAAGAGGCTAAAATATGTAGGTACATTTAAGCGATGAGCATCCATCACGGTGGATAATAGGCCGAAGGTGGAAACTAGCCTATCACCATCTCCCAATGCACGTACAGTCAAGAGCACATGAAGCTTTACACTTGTAGTGCGAATCTAACCTCTAAGGCGATTGTAATAAGAACGTTACAAAGTCCAATGTGTCAAGCTCCGCGTGTGTCAAGCTGTACATGCCTATATTTCCTCACATATAAAGACCCAAAGTCGACCTTTCAGTTTCTTTTTTTATAGATAACTAGCGACCCGCCCCGACTTCGCACGGGTCCAATGCTTAATCTAAACCATTCCTCTTAAATCACTCTATCTATTAAAAAAAACCGCATCAAAATCCGTTGCGTAGTTTTAAAGATTTAAGCATACATAGGGACATAGGGATATAGGGACAGAGAAAGCGACTTTGTTTTATACTATGTAGTGAAAATAAACAGATCAAGTAGTTCCATAAATTGACCACTAATACGATAATTTAAAAAACCAACTTTAAACAAGAAACTAAAAAAAAGTAAAAAGTTATCATGGTAACACCGAATCTTAAAAAATCGGTTCATAAACGAAGAAGTTATCCGCGACCACACATAAAAAATATATAATATATTTTAGGTCGAATTGAGAAACCTCCCCCCTTTTTGAAGTCGGTTTAAAAAATCAAACAGAAGGCACAAATAAGAAGTAATAAGTAAATAAGAAGGCACTCTAAACTATTCCACGAAGATCGGCTGAATATAAAAGTACTACCTGTCGCCCGCCCAGAAAGCTGCGCGCACGCAGGCGTCGTCCTGTCGCAGAACGAGGCCCGCTCTGCGCAGTTCAATGGCTGCGTGCTCGTCTGCGCCCGCGCAGGGGCAGCAACGATGGCCAGCGGCCCACAGGTCCCTGGCCAACTGGGCCCGCTTGGCCGCCGCTTGGCCATCGCGACCACTGCCCGCAGTGTCCCATACGCACACGCAGATTAGGGTTGACTGAAAGATTTTTTACTCATATACATTTTAGTGGGTTCGGTTATTATAGCAGGCAGTCGATATCTACACTAAAAGAGGAAAGATTTGAATTTTTGTTACAAATAAACTCAAAAACTACTGTACCGATTTGAAAATTCTTTCACTAATGGAAAGCTATATTATCAGAAAGTAACGTAGGCTATATTTTATCCCCGTATTCCCGCGGTAACTACTCGTATGAAACCGCGCGGAACAGCTAATCTACTATATAAAATAAGTCGGGTTTTCCTTCCTGACGATTTAACTCGAGAACGGCCGGACCGATTTTGATGAAACTTTTGGTGTGGGTTTGAGTGGGTCCAGGGATGGTTTATAGCAAAGAAAATTCAGCATTGCACCCGTGCGAAGCCGGGGCGGGTCGCTAGTCTACTATATAAAAATAAGTCGGGTTTTCCTTCCTGACGCTAAAACTCCAGAACGCACGAACCGATTTCAAAAGGGATTTTTCGAAATTCCCAAGCCAGCCACGAACTAGTAATTTTATAAAATAACTCCAAATTACCTCAACACTTTTCACATTCGGCAACGTGACCTCCATCTTTTTCAAGATGGCCGCCATCCTGTCGAGGGACATAGAGAAGCCGACGGAGCAACACTGTAATTCTGCGCTATCGTTGTCTTTCTCCGCTCGAGCTATCTTCCAGAACTCTTTGACCAACGCGTCGTATCTGGACGAAGAAATGACCGGAATAAGGGGATTAGTGGTAGTTCGCTATTGGAACAGCTCAATTTAGTTCGCAGTTCTACAACGAACTAGTTTATTTTATTTATTTCGTTAGGTTTTTTTAGTAGAGAAAATTTAAATAAGAAAATGTATTTCGTGTGTATATGAGCCATTTTACTCATAGACTATAAAATATATACTTAGAAACTCTGGTAAGAGTAAAAATAAATCAGTCATCCATGCAGCGCCACTCCTTAATAGACCGTACGCGTAGAAAATATAATATTTAAAGAATTAAGAGCGAGATTGTGGACGAACTAGTTCACGGAGTTCACCTAAAGGAGCGCTATTTCGACCTTTGTCGCGAACTAACCAAGATTAATTAGTAGCCCTTTTTTCTATTGACAACTTTAAGGTCAGCTGAGACGTAAAGTAAATTTAATATTAAATTTAATAAAATATAATCTCACGCCTTTTATCCCCGAAAGGGTAGGCAGAGGTAATCCATTACTGGATATACCCACATTTCACGAGATTTATTGGACCCCTAAACGTGATAGGTGGTGAGCCCATCGCCGGACCGGGTCTGTTTACACATGTCTCACAATTAATTCTGAGACCTGCGGGTTTCCTCACGATGTTTTCCTTCACCGTCAAGCTAGTGATAAATATGTACGTAAGTTTTGAAAAACTCATTGGTACATGCCAGGATTCGAACCCGAGCCTCACTGATTTTCGGCAGGCTCTTTAACCGTTCGAGCTATCACTGTTCTACGTAAAGTAAATAATTTAGAAACAATTTAAATTGAACTTAATTTGCTTCTGCACAGGACTCCCACTGTGTTTACGCACAATGGAAGTCGAAAAGTCTTGTCAGATACCCTTGGGTGGCTTGAAAAATAGTGACAGTTAGGTGTCCACTACCCAAAAACCATCTCCCAATCCGCGGTGGGCTCGCGTGGGAGACTATGGTCCATGCATAAGGATGTGTGAGGAAAGACCCTTAGCTCAGATGATGACACGACTCTCGACGTTTCGCGGCGCTTTGAGGATCCTAGTGTGATTTTAGGTCGCTATACTAATTACAGTCGTTTATAGAAGCATATTAAAATTTTCATTTTACAAATAATGTAAATTTTTAAACAACGAAACAATCAAAAAGTGATGCAATTTAGTACAAAAAATGATGACGTCACAATGTACAACGTACAATGTATATTTTTCATAGTAGTCGCGTCAATAAATACATAAAACAGGCAATCTTCGGAAGTCCTCAAGAACAGCTCCGATTTTGATGTTTTTTTTTATATTCTCCATTCATTCTTCATAGTAAATTTTCGTTTTGTCATTTCATAAAAAGTAACCTATTTGATTGTGCAGTAAAATACCCTATTGCAATATATTTTTGAGTAACAGACATCGTGTATATCATGCATAACCTCAAAAATGACCCCAGAGTCAGCTAAAAAGCCAATACGAATACAGACCTCCCCCCAGCCGCTATCAGGTCACCAGCTCTGTGCTTGGCGGACTTCTCGTCTTTAGTGACGGCCATCTTCCAGAAAACGCCGCAGTGCTGCGTCGCGTTGTACGCCAGGAATGGCGCCACTGTCACCGGGCACTGTGGACGTAGAGATTTTTCGGGTTCCGTAATCAGAGGACGTTTTTTTATTCCGAGGTAAAATGCCCGAGGGGTTATAACGTTAATGTTATACATACAAATCATCTTACATTTAAAAAAAATGTAACAAGACCGTGTTTGTAATTGAATAGTTTTTAAAATTTTTGCGGTAGTGTAGATAGTTATTGATTTAGATATCAAAACACATTGTTTTGAAAATTATAAGATAATTATTGTGCACGTATCACGCAAAAACTAATTGACGGATTTCAAAAATTCTTTCACCATTACAATGCTACAATGTCCCTTAGTAACATAGGCTATATTTTATCCCCGTATTCCCAGCGGACCGGGATCTACGAGGGTGAAGCCGCGCGAAACATATACTATAAAAAAAAGACTTAGTTCAAAGGCCTAGTAGCCGAGCCATAAACTCTTATAAAAATATAAATTTTCTCTCTGGTAACACTTGTCTATGGTAACACTTACGTCACATCCCAGAGCCTTCGCGTTCCTGTACACGGCCTCCAAGTCGTGGATGGCTTGGACGACCAGTTTGGTCCACTTTGCCTGCTTCACTAGTGGCATGACGAGTTCCTTGACCTCGTAGACTGTCACATCGGCTTCCATGAGCCGAAGGAGGTTGCTGACGTCACGATTCGTCACGCACAGCGACGTCAGGTGAGTCTGGAGTTGCAGGCTTGTGATACGGCCTGAATAGGACAGGAAATCATTTTTTAAAGGATTTTATGGCTTGGCTACAAGCCCTTCGACCAAGTCTTCATTTTACACTTTAATCTTAGTTAAATTGCTCTACTTCAGAGTCCATGCACAAAAATTCAGTGTCTTCAACACTTTCTACATTGATGATCAACAGTAAAATGATAGCACTTTTACTAAAGACTTGATTGTGACTTCTTGAGGCAATCTAAAAAATGTCCATCTCTCGCATTTTATAGAATTTTCCATTCACTGCACACTTTTACGGACACTTGCCACATAATATACTATCACTAATGTAAGTCAAAACCCGAAATATACAGCAAAATGAAAATTTCACAAAAAACATTACGTCCCTCTTCGGATTCCCGCAAAAAAGTCAATAGAAAATCATTGCTTGTAGTCAAAGAGATTAAAATATAATAGGACATAGAGAGGGCATTGGGAATATTTTCATACAAAACTTTGAAGCTCAAGTGTCTTGTCAGTTAGTATGAACGCTAGCTGTCATTTGGTCGAAATTGTACTCGACTTATTCCACTTGGAATAACTAAACGGCTTCAAATTTTCCTCGTTTTGTCCCCTCTATGCCCTATTATATTTTAATCTCTTTGCTTGTAGCGTAGCTAAATAGTATCACACATTTCGCTAATATAGATTGGTATAGTAAGGTGACAGGCATTATAATGGGCCGCTGCCTTCCAAACAATCATCTATTAAAAGAAATAATTTAGGTGCTATGTACAAAATCGTTTTTTCAACCGACTTCAAAAAAGTTTTTTTAGTTTTTATGTTTGTTATTTCAGAACTTTCGACTGGTGCCTCCCGTGTGGTCCCATTTTAATTGGGTCCATTTCTGACAATGGCATCTATGAAAAAACCATTTAAGTGGACGTCGTTTTTTTACTCTTTAGAATTCTATGTTATTTTACCCAAATACAAACTTACCGAAGCTAACATCGACAAGCACGGGGTATATGTCTGCGTGTTTGTCGAGAGGCACGCCGCAGCACTGAAGTAGTGTGCGCAAGAGTTCTGTATGGTTGATCTGTATGGACACTTTCAAGGAGCTTTCTGTTGCAGCTCTACTCGCCACTACCAGCAGTTCTGCGTCCGACCAGACAGTATCTGGAAGAAAATAATTGGGTATTTTTCATTTACGACGTTTTTTCTTTTTTCTTAAGAAACTACGAGTATGTGAAATATTTTTTATAAAGATCCACATTCTACATGTACACTTCTACACTAATATTGTAAAGAGGAAAGATTTTTAAGTTATGTAGTCACATATTGGGTTCGATTCTGCATTACAGCGACTAAACCTAATTTAGTTTATTCCTGTCTTTACCTCAAAAAAAGAAAAGGGATAGAAGATGTGGGTGCCCTACCGGTACCGTCGATTTATTCACAATAAAACTTCAGTCCGATATAACACTCAACATAAATATATTATCAAAGTTTTATAGGTTACAGGAAACACAAAACACTGAGCACTTTACAGCAAGGTTTAAAGCGAAAGCAAAGCGAAAGTAACTAGGTACAATTATTATGTGCGACTTATATCGATGGCGATTAGCCGGTAGACTGACAAAGCGCAGCCCGGCATCTCGCCGGCCACGATGTGTGGGTTTTTCCGCTGCATTGCATTCCACTCGGTACAGTCATCCGCGCAGGTTCGCGTAGCAGTTTTGCGCGCGGGTTTGCTTGCGTATTTATTATTGATTTTTATATTATCATAAAGGAGTGGTTCCCAAACTACTCCCCCGCTGAGACCGTTGATGGTTATAACGGTCGATAGTGATCCGGAAAGCGAACTACTCTGCCCGATCGTGTTTTTCTTTCAGCTGCCACGGGAGGATTGCAATCTGATCTGCTGGAGCTACTATTGCTATTTTCAACGGGTAAGTGTGCTGGTTTTAACCTGTCGATGGTAACATTTGTACTCTTGCCCTGGACATCTATTTTAAAGGTTTTCTCTCCTCGTTCCAAAACCTTATAGGGTCCCTTATACGGAGGTTCAAGGGACCTCTTCGCTGCACCCTGGCGGAGGAACACGTATTCTGTAGATGTGAGGCCTTTGGGTATATAGAATGTCTTCTGTGTATGCCAATTAGCCGGAGTTGGGGAAAGCTTGGCGATGTGATGGCGAAACCTGGCTGTGAAGTCTGCGTAGTCCATGGTGACGTCTTTGGACGGTGCAAAGAACTCACCAGGAAGGCGCAAGGGTTCTCCGTAAACTAACTCAGCTGCTGAAGTCTTGATGTCCTCTTTCCAAGCGCTGCGGATTCCAAGCAGCACCAGGGGAAGAATCTCGCTCCAGTGAACGTCGTTGTGACACATAATGGCTGCCTTGAGCTGACGATGAAGACGTTCCACCATGCCGTTGCCTGCAGGATGGTAAGCGTTCGTGGGACGGTGTTGCGCACCCAGAAGAGAAGAGATGTTGTGAAACAGTCCGGACTCGAACTGTCTACCTCTGTCGGTGGTGATCTTCTCCGGACAGCCAAAACGAGCCACCCAACCCGCGATGAAGGCTCGGGCACAGGTCTCAGCTGTGATGTCTGGCAGGGGATATGCTTCAGGCCAGCGCGTGAATCGATCGATGACCGTGAGGCAGTATCTGTAACCAGAAGAAATTGGGAGTGGTCCTACAATGTCCATGTGGACGTGGGAGAAACGGTGAGTGGGAGAAGCAAAAGGAGTAAATGGAGAAGAGGTATGACGGAAAGTTTTGCTGCGTTGGCAATATGCGCATTCTCTTGTCCACTGGCGACAGTCGTTTTTGACCCCAGGCCAAACATATCTTTGCGCTACCAGTTTCGCTGTAGCTCGTGCACCTGGGTGACTCAAACCATGAAGAGCGTTGAAAACTTGCCGACGAAAAACAGTAGTAACAAATGGTCTGCAGTTAGGTGTGGAGACATCACAGAAAATTTGAGTGTTACCAGACTTTACCTTTTCTAACTTTAAAGCTGAACCTTTCTCTAGTAGTTCAAGCAGTTCTGGATCCCTTAACTGAGAATGTGCTAATTTCTCAAAATCAAGGGGTTCTGAGATCTCCTCTATTCTTGAGAGGGCGTCCGCGACTACGTTATAAGGTCCTCTCACGTATTTTATATCAGTGCTGAATTGTGAGATGAAATCCAGGTATCTGAACTGACGAGGAGTACATTTGTCTCGACGTGAGGAAAAGGCGAAGGTAAGCGGCTTGTGATCCGTATAAATAGTAAATCGCCTGGCTTCAACCATGTGACGGAAATGTCGAATTGAGTCGTAGATAGCCAACAGCTCGCGATCGTATGGACTATACTTTTTCTGTGGAGGTTTTAACCGACGGGAGAAGAACGCGAGTGGCTGCCAGGATTCATCTATCTTTTGTTGAAGGACTGCTCCAATTGCGTTGTCTGAAGCGTCGGTGTGAATTGACAACTCTGCGTCAGGGTTAGGATGAGCTAACATCACGGCTTTCGAAAGAGTTGATTTGCAACGCTCGAATGCATCTAACATTTCCTGTGTCATCTCTATCGCTTGTAGTTTTTTTAGTTTAGGACCGGCAAGTGCAGCATTAAGTGGAGCTTGTACCACAGAAGCTCCCGGTACAAATCGGCGATAAAAATTAAACATGCCTAGAAATCGGCGAAGCTCTTGTATGTTCTTTGGAACAGGAAAATCCAAAACTGCCTGGACCTTGTCTTGAAGCGGCTGAATTCCAGCCTGTGAGACTTCATGACCAAGAAATGTAATTTGTGTCTTGCCGAACTCACATTTTGCTGAATTTAAGAGAATGCCAAAATCTGTCAGACGCTGGAATAACTGATGAAGATGTTCTAGATGCTGCTCTTCACTGCGTGAGAAAATCAGGATACATACATACATACATATGCTCACGCCTTTTTCCCGAAGGGGTAAAATAAAATCAGGATATCGTCCAGGTATCCAGGTATCAGAAGGTTGCGTGTTCAAATCACGTCGGGGTCACCACATTATGTGGGTGCCCTACCGGTACCGTCGATTTATTCACAATAAAACTTCAGTCCGATATAACACTCAACATAAATATATTATCAAAGTTTTATAGGTTACAGGAAACACAAAACACTGAGCACTTTACAGCAAGGTTTAAAGCGAAAGCAAAGCGAAAGTAACTAGGTACAATTATTATGTGCGACTTATATCGATGGCGATTAGCCGGTAGACTGACAAAGCGCAGCCCGGCATCTCGCCGGCCACGATGTGTGGGTTTTTCCGCTGCATTGCATTCCACTCGGTACAGTCATCCGCGCAGGTTCGCGTAGCAGTTTTGCGCGCGGGTTTGCTTGCGTATTTATTATTGATTTTTATATTATCATAAAGGAGTGGTTCCCACAGAGATAACCTACCGAATTTAGTCCTGCCAGAGGCTGTATTTTAGTCGTGACTTATTTACGTATGCACTAAACACGTTATGAAATGCCTTAGTTGACAGGACTAATTTTAATTTGACAGGACTAAATATCACTCGTCTCTTTTCTTCTCTATGAGAAAGAAAATGACAGGACTAAACTAAAACAAATTTAGGCGCTGTAATGCAGAATCGAACCCACTGTATTATTACAGCATTCGGCAATGTCGCTTATAAGGATCGAATTTTGGGAAGAAATTACATGCATCAAACTTAAGAAAAATGTTGGGTTTTAATAAACTGCGACAACTCGACGACTTTCCTTTAAATACATACAGCTCACGCCTTCTTCCCACAGGGGTAGGCAGAGACGATGGATCGCCACTTTGCCTGATCTTCGCACACTTCCCTCGCTTCCTTCACATTCATAAGCCTTTTCATAAACGCTCTTTTATTATTCGCACTCTTGACCCCAGCTTTTTGAAGGACGTCACTACCTTTGAATAATTTTTCGTTATTCCTCATAGTTTCTAATTTAGCCATCCACGCCCACTTGAAATATTCATTTATTCCTTCTTGTGACGGTGACCTTACACAGTTCAAAACCTGTTATGCAACCACATTGAGATATTTTTTATTTTATTATTTTTAAATTAAATTTATTTTCATCATATAATTTGAATTCATTACAATAATTTGCATGCTTACATGTAAGCTGAATACATTGTACACATTATATAATAAGATCTGAATTTACTGTATTCCTGCAAATAAAGATATTTCATTTCATTTTATTTCATTTTAACGCTCACCTGTCTTAGGAGATACAATGTCGAACGCGCACTCAATTATCTCCCTTGGATGGAATCCCTGGACATGTTTCTCTCTGAACACTCGGTCCACGACGTAACGCCTCATATATTTGGTGCCAGAATACGCCGTGTGTCTGCAATGACGATTTATTGTTACTAACAGGGCTACTCAATGGGTTCGATTCTGCTTTACAGCGACCAAACTTATTAGTTTACTCCTGTCATTTTCTTTCTCATATAAAAGAAAAGAGACGAGAGATATTTAGTCCTGTCAAATTGAAATTAGTCCTGTCAACTAAGGCATTTCATATAGTGTTTAGTGCATAAGTAAAGAAGCCACGACTAAAATACAGCATCTGACAGGACTAAATTCGGTAGGCTATCTTCTATCCCTTTTCTTTCTTTGAGTTAAGACAAAGACAGGACTAAACTAAAATAAGTTTAGTCGCTGTAAAGCAGAATCGAAAACCAAAAAAAAAAAACCATATGAAACGTTACCTTAATAGCGAGAGGGAGGATGCCAATTCAGACACTTTGCAACAGTAGGTAATAATAATTTAGGTAATAAAATATGTAGCTAATGTGAATAGTGCTGTGAGTTATACGACGCCATAGGTGCACATAATCCTACTTTCTTGGATTTAGCGCCTTTGTTTTTGTCATCATGTGTCCTTTATTCATGAAATAAACAGATTTTTTTTTTTTTTAACCCAATGAAATTTTAATATTAGTCTTCTTATGCATATGGTTCAAAATCGCAATTATAATGTAATAATCAAAGTTGTAGTTTAACAGTCAACGGTAGCAAATATGTCTGATATATGATAACAAAATAAAAAAAAAATCTCACGCCATTTATCCCCGAGGGGGTAGGCAGAGGTATTACATTTCTAAATATACCCACTTGTCATGAGATATTCTTTGTACCCCTAAACGTGATAGGTGGTGAGCCCAACGCCGGACCGGGTCTTTTACACATCTCTCAGAATTAATTCTGGGAGCTGTGGGTTTCCTCACAATGTTTGAGCTAATGATAAATAATATGTAAGTAAGTTTTTGAATTGGTACAGTCAAGAGCAAGTCAAGATATATACTACCAGTTTAAACTGATCTCTGATTTATACTGCGCGCCATAGAATACAGGACCGGTTCAAAGTCCAAAGTGTCTAGCGTGCTCTTGACTGTACATGCCCTCGTTAGTATTCGATGTTTTTATCACTACATAGTATAAAACAAAGTCGCTTTCTCTGTCCCTATATCCCTATGTCCCTATGTATGCTTAAATCTTTAAAACTACGCAACGGATTTTGATTCGTTTTTTTTTAATAGATAGTGATTCAAGAGGAAGGTTTTAGTGTTAGCATTGCACCCGTGCGAAGCCGGGGCGTGTCGCTAGTTGATTATAAACTATTGTTACACAACTGAATAGTTTTTCAAAACTTAAGTAGATACATATTAATCACTAGCTGGACGGTGAAGGAAAAAAACGTGAGGAAACCCGCAGGTCTCAGAATTAATTCTGACGCATTTGTAACAGACCCAGTCCGGCGATGTGATCACCACCTATCACGTTAAGAGGTCGAATATTCTCGTGAAAAGTGGGTATTTCCCGAAATGGAATACCTCTGCCTACCCCCTCGGGGATAAAAGGCGTTATATTATTTATTTATTTGAATAGTTTCAACCAGTAAGTGCTAAATATATAAAAATTATGTTAGTCAATATAAATGACAAATAAATGTTAGTAGCGAATAGTCTATACAAACTTGTCAAAGCCATTACCTGGCAAAAGGCAGTCTCAAGTCGTGCGGCAAGTGACAGACGGTGCCTGATGACGTCATCACTTTGACAGCGTTGGGATATTGGTCCCAGTCCTTAGCTCGCGGCACGAGCAGTGGCGGAGAGAATTCTAGGGCGCCGTGACTGCGGAACACCTAAAAACAATTACATAATAAAACAAAAAATTTTTAAAACCTGACTAATTATCTATACTAAAGCATTTACTTAAAAATCTATTTTATATCAATTCTTTATTTAAATCCCTTCTTTCCTACTAATGAAAGTAACCTTTTTGTCTGTTACTTTACCAGTTACCGGTTTGCCCGTTAACGGTGGACAGACCTTCATGAAATTTTGAGAAACAATAATTCATATTTTGTGGGAGGATATCGACCACTTTTAATTTCGGAAAACACATTCTTCCTGAAACTTCAAAGTCAAAATGTGTTTTGTTTTTTTTATTTACTGGATTATAAGTCCACTTGTTGAATGTCATTGCAACCTTAATTTCAAGCGAACACAGTCGCAGACAACAGCTAGTTCATTCGTAATTATTATATTCGTTATTTTTAGGGTTCCGTACCTCAAAAGGAAAAAACGGAACCCTTATAGGATCACTTTGTTGTCCGTCTGTCCGTCCGTCCGTCCGTCTGTCAAGACCCTTTTTCTCAGGAACGCGTGGAGGTATGAAGCTGAAATTTATATCAATTACTCAGGTCTACTGTCCCTTGAAGCTGTGAAAAAATCAAACTTCTAAGCCAACGCAATCAAAAGATACAGCCGTTTATGCCGCAAATTTTCGACACTTGCAAGGGAATCAAAACCTACAGGGTGCTTCCCGTGAACTCAGAATCTTGAAATTTGGTACGAAGCAACGTCTTATAGCATAGATAAAGGAAAAATTACGAAAACCATAAATTTGCAAGGTTGTACGGAACCCTCGGTGCGCGAGTCCGACTCGCACTTGGCCGGTTTTTTCCAATATAACCGCTTTAGAACGTATACAGTGGAAAAAACCCACACCCAGAATGCAAACCTATGTAGTCCACCTCACCTTAACGACAGCATCTTTCACACTCTCCAACTCCTCAATGGCCTTAGTCTTCATGTCGTTGTGGTAGGTCAGGTCCTCAGCCGGCGACTGCCTCTGGTCCAGACACGCAGCCACCATCCGCTGGTATCCCCTCGACCCTCGGTCGCTGAGGGTGTGGGACAGGAGACCAGACAACGCGCCTTCAGCCACTGGCCTGGGAACGCGCTTGCTGGCTAGGAGTTCAGCACACGTGGGACGAAGACTCGCGTCGTGGTTGAGGAGCCATCTAGGGTGAGGATATAAGGTGATGGATCTAGCAGATGATCAGACTAGGGTATTTCACTATATCGAAATTAAATCAAAAAGATTCTCATAAAACACCTCTCAAAATGTGCTTCAATTTTCATTTTACAATTATAGCAAATTTTTCTATACCAATATTATAAAGAGGAAAGATTTGCATTTTTTTATCTTTGAATAAACTCAAAAACTATTAGACCGATTTTAAAAATTCTTTCACCAATGGAAAGCTAGAATATCCCTGAGTAACATAAACTATATTTTGGGTGCGATCAGTCAGTGAATGGGTGACCGCCTAGTGGCATTTATATTACGAGCGCTTCCGTGTTTCGGAAGGCACGTTAAATTGTTAGTCCCGGTTTTCGTTGAGTTTACGCACAATGGAAGTCGTTAAGCCATGTCAGATACCCTTGGGTGGCTTGAAAAGTTCTGACTGTTAAGTGGCCACTAGCTTAACAACCATCTTTTAATCCGCGGTGAATGATTCACTCATAATCCGCACTGATAACATTTTATAGCACCACAGCAAGATCTTACGTAGGTTCACAAAAAAAAATAAAAAAAAAAACTCACGCCTTTCATCCCCGAGGGGGTAGGCAGAGGTATTCCATTACTGGATATACCCACATTTCACGAGATACATTGGACCCCTAAACGTGATGGGTGGTGAGCCCATCTCCGGACCGAGTCTATTTACACATGTCTCAGAATTAATTCTGAGACCTGCGGGTTTCCCCACGATGTTTTCCTTCCCCGTCGAGCTAGTAATGAATATGTACGTAAGTTTTTGAAAAACTCATTGGTACATGCCAAGATTCGAACCCGAGCCTTGCTGATTTTCGGCCGGCTCTTTAACCGTAAAGGCTATCACTGCTCTTATTATCATTTATATATCGTTTTCAATTTACAATGATTTACCTACTCATAATCTGCAAGTATTATAGCAACACAGAGATCTTACATCGCCTCACAAAAGTATCTGTAAAATACAGACCTGATAACTTGTATCAGCTTTGAGTTGTCCTCATCAAACTCCTTTGGTATCCTGATCTCTTTGGTCCTTAAATCTGTTAACACCATCATCCTCTCCATAGCCGTCCTGAGTGGATGGAACATTTCAAAGAGTATGATCCCGAGGGAGTATATGTCCACTTTCTGATTGTATATCACTTTGGTCGTCGATTGGAGGAGCTCTGGCGCCACGTATAGGGCTGTGCCCACCTGAAATTGGGAAGTACGTAAGTGAAAGAAAAGTACATTAAACATTTTGGGGAAGTAAAATAAGAAATGTGTCATATCACATGTAATTGTCGACCGAGGTCTACAAACATGTGATCTGAGGCTTTCTTATTTACTTCCCGAGGTGTGTATACATTTTTCTTTTCGACGGAGGCGGAATGCGGTAACTTTGTTTAGCGCAGCGGTGCGAAATCTGCCGCTTTCTGCCCGGAGAGATGAAAATAGTTTTTGACGTGATTATGTCTTTTGTATCGATGAACGCTGGCTGCACGCACGAAAAAGCATGACTCATTGTTAAGTTCCGCCTGAGCCGAGCCTGCAAACGAGAGCGCGGAAGGAGCGACAGAGAGGCACGATCGGCCTAAGCGTTCGGCTTGTGACGAATCTATCTCTCTACCACTCCAGTATGCAATTTTTCATGATAACGTATTAAGTAAACATTTCTTATGACGTTATCACGTAAAATTGTCGTCCTTAATCCGACTTTACAGACAAAAAAATTTTTTTTTGTTGTGGGTGAAGTATATTAATATTAATTATGAGATTTTCAGTTTTTATTTTCAGTCTATAAATATAGTTGTGCAGTTTTAGTTGATCAGCATCATCATCAACTCGTAACAGCCCACTGCTGAGCTAAGGGTCTTTCCTCACACTGAAGAAGTATGGGATATAATCTCCCAGAGAGTGTTAGGCTTCTAGCCACCTACCTACCTGTCAGAATTTGGTATGTATTGGGGTCATGCAATAACGACTTCAATTGTCAGGCAGTGAATGGGTGACCGCCCAGTGGCATTACATCACTAGCTAAAGAAAATTGGCAAATTGACAGTGACGTGCTAAAGATATTTTTTAAATTGTATAAAATAATAATGATTTGGAATTTACCTGGCCAGTCAGCGAACCGCTCACGTCTTCTTGTTGTTTGGTTTTCTCTGAAAAATAAAACTTAGTTTTGACGTAGTATAAAATATCCTAACCACTTAATATTTAGACGATTAAGAAGATGTCTATCCTAAAATAAAGATCTTGCAATACCTTGTTCTAGAGGAAACATATACAAATAAAAATTTGGAAACCAAAATAGACATGTCACAGTAAAACAAAAACTATGACCTTGAGATTAAGCATCATATTTCTTCGCCAAGCATGCTATATGTGGCTTGATGTAACGTCAAGCATTATTTTTAATCGTAAGCGTGCGTGACAAGCATGAGCAAGCAATTTTTCATCAACCATCGTCAAGCACCTAGTTACTTTAATCAGTTTAGTGTAAGTCAAAAAAAAAATTTATGCATGCACT
The DNA here is from genome assembly GCA_963855545.1 of Ethmia dodecea. Taxonomy (NCBI): domain Eukaryota; kingdom Metazoa; phylum Arthropoda; class Insecta; order Lepidoptera; family Depressariidae; genus Ethmia; species Ethmia dodecea. Next base: position 11,710,903 of record OY979457.1, on the reverse strand, counting down.
ATTTTCGAGTTTACCAATAGAGATATACTTTTTGGACCGGGTCTTTTTTTGTCACAACATTATAGGTACAGTCAACAAAGTTGTTAGGGTTACATGGACAGTAACTAAGAACTCATTTTTCTGGGGTAGTCATAACTAAATCTTATTTATTGTTGTTTATTTCAAAATGTATCTTTGATCCCTATAATTTACAAAAAAAAAAACTATAAATACATTTAAGGCTTTAAGAGAAAACTGAATCTTAGTTTCTGGTCATGTAACACTAACAACTTTGTTGACTGTACATCTGGCGATATGCCAAAGATTCCGAGTGAGTAAGTGTAAGTAAGTTTAGCAAAACTTACTTACATACTAGCGACCCGCCCCGGCTTCGCAAGGGTGCAATACTAATACTAAAACCTTCCTCTTGAATCACTCTATCTATTAGAAAAAACCGCATCAAAATCCGTTGCGTAGTTTTAGAGGATTTAAGCATACATAGGGACATAGGTTCGTAGGGATATAGGGACAGTTTTATACTATGTAGTGATTTATCAGTTGCTCGACGGTGAAGGAAAACATCGCGACGAAACCCGCAGATCCCAAAAGTAATTCTGAGGCATGTGTGAAAGACCCGGTTCGGCGATGGGCTCGCCACCTATCACGTTTAGGGGTCCAACGAATATCTGGTAAAAAGTGGGTATATCCAGAAATGGAATACCTCTGCCCACCCCCTCGGGCATAAAAGGTGTGAATTATTTTATTTTTGTTTTATTCTGTAACCTTACCGTCTCCAAGCAACCCCGTAAACGCTTTAGTCGCCAACCCGAAGTCACCTATCTTCACATGGTCGTTGGAATCCAAAAAAATATTAACCGGCTTCAAATCTCTGTGGATCATGCCTCTTTGGTGAACATGCGCTAATCCTTCAACAATCTCCCTAAACAGCCTCCAAGCTCTATAATGCTCTTGCCAGAGACCATTGTCTATGGCTTGTTTGAGAGTATGTTTCTCGCAAAACTCCATTTGGATGTACAGAACTTGCTTTAGGCGTTCGGTTTGGGGTCGAGCGCAGTCTATGACGTCCTCTGATGGTATAGTTTGCGACTTGTTGAAGTCAACTTCGAATTCTATAACGCTGCTTTCTTCGTCTTCAGGGCTGGAAAATGTTAATAGATACATAGTAAAATATTAATCAATAAAAACAATGGTTGTCTGTAAAGTCAGTTTACGGACGACGTCATAAGAAAACAGTGATGAAAAATTGCATACTGGAGTGGAAGAGAGATAGATGCTTCACAAGCCGAACGCTTAGGCCCATCGTGCCTCTCTATCGCTTGTTCCCGCTCAGGCGGAACGTGACACTTTTTCTTGCGTGCAGCCCGCGTTCATGGATTTATAAGATGTTATCACGTCAAAAACATACCCTTATTTGAATCACACACACATTCCTTATTATAATATGTTTTAGTACCTCATGTTCCAAGGATCGGGCTCGTCATCATCATCATCATCATCATCGTCGTCGTCCCTGCTGTCTGATGACGTTTCCTGTTGCACTGGACCCTCGGACATTGACCATTCCACTTTGACCTCTTGACCCAATTTAGCTACTACGCATTGTAAGCTATCAACGGGTTTTTCATGTGTTGGACTCTTTGCTGCAAAGAAATTCTTCTTAAATGGGGAACTTGCACTAAAATTATATTGATAAATTATCTTAATAATTCAATAATGATAGTCGCTAAAAGTGCATTGCCAAAAAAAACTAAAATTATGATTTTTTTCGCGATATATTTGAATTCTAAGTAACGATATGTGAGACGAAATTGAGTGACGTCACTCCATCGCAAAATGAAAAAGAGGAAATGAAACATGTTTGAAACGAATAAACTCAAAAACTACTGAATCGATTTCAAAAATTCTTTAACAAATAGAATGCTACTTATCTGCTAGTATTAAATAAAACTGAAAATATATTATTTCTGTAATAAATAATATATCGACGCGCCATGAAAAGTTTATTTCATAAGATGAGGAGTGACGTCACGTCAAGCCAGTGGGCGATACGCGCGAACTTTGAAATGTAAATTTTTGATTTGCAATAACCAAATTATTTGTGCTATTTTAACTTTCTTCTTTTTGGTATCTTTATGTAATCCTTAAATCTTTAAGTTAAATTAAAAACAAAATTGTATGCAAGTTCCCTATTGTCGTGGTAGACGCATCGGCCAATGACAAAGCATTATTTCTACGATATAAAAATTTACGCTTCCTATTGGTCAAATCTGTGTTCGCTATTTTTCCGCCTACCGTTACTCAAGCGATTATATTTTTGATGTAAAATTAAGGAGGATAACGAATATAATTTCGTCTTCAAACATTTTACGGTCAACTCGAAGATGTATATGTAAAAATTCTATGAAATTTGTATGAAAAATTGTTCCATAGAGACCTACACCAAAAACAACTTATTTGAAAATCTAACTGGCCACTACAAGCCATATTACTTTAGCCTTGCTTTTTATTGTCTTACAAAAGGTGAGAAAAGTAGAGTAATTATTCTCCTTTGAGATAAAGCTGTTTTCGTCTTGGGCGAGCTCGAATCCCTCGATGCACTCAGGACTCCGTTTTAAATCCTGAGCGAAACACGTCGATTTAAATCTGGAGTCCCTCGTGAGGATTCAATGTCGCGCCCGTGACATAAAACAGTGCTTTATCCCCTCGATGTATAAACTACTATTGGACTCGATTCTTCAAACCACCTAAAATTCCTAATTTTAAGTTAGCTCTATTCTTTTCCACCGCTTTGGAAAGGAAAGGGACAGAAATAAGCGCCATATTTATTTACAACGTCACAAATGTAAAAATAACAAAATTGAACCTTACGGACGCATTCAAATACATGTTTTTAGCAATGTTAGCAACGATGTAAGGAGGTCATGGATAAAAGTGACAGATAAGACATCAAATTAGTCGGTTTCTACACGTTTGACATTACTCTATAATCTATGGTTTGTTTCTGTCCTTTTTCTTCCGTATTCTATAAAGAAGGATAGGCTAACTTAAAATTCGGAATTTTAGGTGGTTTGCAGAATCGAGTCCATTATCAGTTCTTTAGAACTTAAAAACATACTAACAGATACTCACTCAAAGCATGCCCGCTATCGACGCCACACTCGTCCAACTCACTCGATTCCGTCATCGATTCGATCCACGCGTTGTAGTACCGCACCACGTTTTCGTGGTTCAATCTCGACAGTAACTTCACTTCTCGAGTGATTTTTTTATTCAGTTGCACATTCTCTGGGTTTAAAGGCACGTGTTTTATTGCGTATATGCCTCCATCTAGCTTGTTTTTGACCTGAAATTTATTCGGTTCTAAACTTTATTGGTTTGTGATAAGGATGATTTTAGAATTAAATTATTTTTTTAGAATTAAGAACATTTGGACAATGTCTTATTAGTTTTAAGCCAGTTTAGTCTGGACTCGTCCAATGACAATCCTACTATACAAAGGTACAAAAAAAATGCATAATAGCGTGCAATAATGGACTTTTTAAGTGAAACGTATTTTATTGTACTATTTGCTACGGATATTGTAGTAAACAATTTATTCATTTATTTTATATACAGATGTAACTTATAGAATACATCTAAGGCATTACATTTATCCTACTTAACAAAAAATGTTATACAAATCAAGCATATTTTAAAAATTATAATCCACAAACAGGCTTTGTCAAGAAAACTTTTAGCTAGCAATTTTCGTGCATTCAGAGGACCGCAGGAGTGTTCATTTTCTCACAGATATTTAGTACTTTCTTTTCGACAGTGGACCAAATATCAGCAAACAAATCAAGTTAAGGATCACAAATAAGGAAGACATTGAGTATATGAAAAGCCCGACAGACCGGAGAGTGACGTCTTGCAACAGTACGGGCATATGGTGCAGCAAAGAGGCGCGACGTTCCTATACGAAACATTAAAGCTTTTTGAGGGCAACTATAACATGATAGACGGCAAATTACCTTTAAAACGTTCCCAAAGGCGCCCTTCCCGAGCCACGTAAGCAATTCGAACTCCGCAATAAGTCGAGAGTTCATTGATGGGCTGGGATTCGGAATTTTCTTTACCGGGTCATCGTCCTAATGGATAAAATGCAATAAGTTTTTTTTTAAATACTGTAGCTTATATTTAACTTTGACATTCAATAGACAGTTTTTTTTATTATTTAACTAAGCAAACCAAATAATTCCGAAAATTTCCACATACAAACAAAAAACCACTTTATTTGTAATAATATACATACATACGCTCACGCCTTTTTCTCGAAGGGGTAGGCAGAGACAACAGCCCGCCACCTGCTACGATCCTGGCATACCTCGCGTGCCTCATCCACATCCATCAATCGGTTCATACAAGCTCGTCGGTTTCGGGTACTCTCTATCTGGCTTTTTTTTTTAAATACATCGCCGATCTGATCGATGTAAGTACGCCTAGGTCGCCCTCTGCCGACTCGGCCACTCACAATCCCCTTTTATATTTGTCTCGTTAGACACCTTTCATCCATCCACTCGATATATCCAAACCACCTCAGCATTCCTTTCTCAATCTTAGTCACTACATCCTCTTTGGAGCCACAACACTCTCGGATTACACTATTCCTCAGTAATAATATATTTTTTGTTTATTCCTTATGATAATTTATTTATAGATGATTTGGGTTTTAGAGAGCAGTGTTGTGTTCCGAACTCGGTCAATCCTTTTTACACCTAGTATGCTGCGCTCCATCGCCCTTTGGCATACCTTGAGTTTGGAATTCTGTAGAGAAGTCAGTGACCAAGTCTGAGCACCGTAAGCTAAGAAGGGTAGAATACACATGTCAACGACCTTGCGCTACAGCGATAGTGGAAACTTGTCCTTCATGGACCGGTAGCTTTTTCAGACGTTTTGAATTAGATTAGAAAAAAAAACTCACGCCTTTTACTCCCGAGGGGGTAGGCAGAGGTATTCTATTTTTGAATATACCCACTTTTCACGAGATATTGTTTGGACCCCTAAACGTGATAGGTCGTGACCCTATCGCCGGACCGGGTCTTTTTACACATGTCTCAGAATTAATTCTGGGACCTGCTGGGTTCCTCACGATGTTTTCCTTTACCGTCGAGCTAGTGATGAATATGTACTAGATTAGAAAGTAAAGTTTTCATTTAATTTTACCTCCGATCCACTGCCCACATCCTCCTTCTGTTTCCCATTGGGCAGTTTTGTGGGCAAATCTACCAGGAATCCATGGTTCACCAGCTGTTCTGCTGTCCACTGCGAATGTTCATCTTCCATCAGACACCTGGAATAGAAGTCCCTGTGCAATTACTATACCAGGATGTCCTATAGTCAACTTTATGTGCGACACGTTGGTGGGTGTCATTTTCAACGCGCGGGTGTTATTTTCAACGCGCGGGTGTAATTTTTAACGCGCAGGTGTCGTTATGGACGCGCGGGATATTGTCGACGCGCGGATGTCATTGTCAATGCTCGGGTGTCATAATGAACGCGCTGGTGTCATTGTCGACAAACGGGTGTCATTGTAAAAGCGCGGGTGTCATTTTAAAAGCGCGGGTGTCACTGTCATTGTGTTAGGCTAGTAGACTCGATTCTGACTGACCACCTAAAATTCCTAATTTTAAGTTAGCCTATCCTTCTCCATAGAATACGAAAGAAAAAGGACAAACAAACCATAGATTGAAGAGTTCATGTCAAACATCTAAAAACCTACTAATTTTAACTATGAAGGTGCTTATCTGTCACTTTTATCCATGACCTTGTTACATCGTCGCTAAAATTGCTAAACACGCCATACATGACAAGACTAATTTTAATTTGACAGGACTAAATATCTCTCGCCTCTTTTCTTTTATAGGAGAAAGAAAATGACAGGACTAAACTAAAATAAGTTTAGTCACTGTAATGCAGAATCGAGTCCAGTATCCACCTTACTGTCAGTATTTTTAGGGTTCCGTACCTCAAAAGTAAAAACGGAACCCTTATAGGATCACTTTGTTGTCCGTCTGTCCGTCCGTCCGTCCGTCTGTCAAGACCCTTTTTCTCAGGAACGCGTGGAGGTATGAAGCTGAAATTTATATCAATTACTCAGGTCTACTGTCCCTTGAAGCTGTGAAAAAATCAAACTTCTAAGCCAACGCAATCAAAAGATACAGCCGTTTATGCCGCAAATTTTCGACACTTGCAAGGGAATCAAAAGCTACAGGGTGCTTCCCGTGAACTCAGAATCTTGAAATTTGGTACGAAGCAACGTCTTATAGCATTGATAAAGGAAAAATTACGAAAACCATAAATTTGCAAGGTTGTACGGAACCCTCGGTGCGCGAGTCCGACTCGCACTTGGCCGGTTTTTTTAAGTATGTTTTAAGTAATACAAAAAAATATTATTGGTGTGATCGTAAGTTACGTGTTGTGTCTACAAACCTTGAAAAGAAATCCCTAGCAGAACTGGGAAAGTTCAGAGGTATTTCATGAATACTGCCTTCTTGAGCTGCTAAAGACAGGAGCATCTGTGCTGCAGCGTAAATGTCCTGTGCTTTGGTTTGCCTGGAACAATAATATACATTTATTTCAGGCAACAAGGACCATTTGATTCTAAGTACAGTACGGATGTTTTAACTAGGCAGCTATCAAGTTGCGCAAATGGCTGCGCAATAACATTTTTTAGCGACATTTGTCTATGAAGCCTATGTGAGCGAAGTCAAGTTAAACCGGCCGTACTGTACCGTACCGTAGGTTAACATAACACATACATTTTCTAGTAAAGATTTGTTATGAAAATAATTATATTAGACGAACATTCTTTACTAACTTGTCATTTTCAAAAAAAGAAAATGAATTGTCTTACCTATCACAATAACTATCGCCATCAAACAACTCAGTTAATCTCGAATCCAATCCAGCTCCAACCAACTTCACAGCTCCAAGGTTATCCAGAAAAACGTTTTCACTCCTCACATCCCTATGCAGCACACTAACACTATGCAACTCTTTCAGCGCACTAAAAACGCCTAACCCTACATGCCTTAACAACCTTAACACTTCTAACTTATCACTATCACTGTATTTAAACATTTTACTTTTTAAAAACTTCAATGATGAACCCGGAACGAAGTCTCTGAATATGTAAATGCACTGTTTCACTGTCCGTTTGGATGGTTCTTTGCACGTTTCCATGGCAACGTATGGCACTAAGGAGGAATGTTTTAAGCGGCACGTGGCTTTGAAGTCTTGGTGGAGGGATGTTAGTTGGCGATTTCGAGTTTGGAAGTCTGAAGCAGCGGGCAGTGACCACTTTTTGGCGATAAGTCGCTCGCCTGATTCATCGTCTATTGCTAGGTAGGTCGTTGCTCCATTTGACGAGTGACCTGGTGAAGAGAAGTTTTAATTTTATTACTAGCTGACCTGCTTTGTTGTTTTGCCATACAAGAGGTGGATGGGGGTAGGAGAGTGAAAAATACTTGACGACCTATTCTCATACTTACTTAATATTAAAAAAAAACAGTAGAGCCGTTTAGCAGTGCAACCACAAAAACCGTGACACAAGATTTTTAAATAACGGGTGTCCGGTGGCAGATTTATATTATTGAAAGAGTTTATTTAAAAAAAAAACGGTGCGGGGGAAGATCGGTGTCATTCGACGCTCCGAGAGTGCGGATTTGTGAGCCGATTAAGTAGCCGAGTAAGTAGTGATTCTTACGGCTTCTGAGAGTCTCTTTGCTCAAAAATTTATAAGCCGCTTTGGGGATATCCCGTAGCCACCGAGGTCACGAGATTTAACTCCCATGGTTTTTTTTTATTGGACTATCTCAAAAGCAAGGTCTATGCTAATAATCCTCGGTCGGTGTAAGTTGTTAAAGGAAAATATCCGCAATGAAATTCAGCAAATGAAGCCGAGCCTGTTGCAGCGCAATGCACGTAACACGGTTTTCTACAATTTTCAACAGTGTGTGCGTCTAAATGGACAACACTTGGATGAAATAATTTTTAAAAAGTAAAATCCGCATTATCCCTGTATTTATTCAATTAGTTAATATCGCCATAAGAGTATAATTTTTTCTTTTTTTAGCCTTAAAAAACATAAATGCCACCGGACACCCGTTATTAAGAACAAGATAGATTTTTTTATATTTAACACACACTTGAGTGTTTTGTTAGGGACAAATATGACAATTAAAAACTACATATAATATAAACTACATATTCAAAATTTCAACCACCAGTGACAGACAAACAGACGGACTTTGTTGAGAAACCATAAAAACTAGCGATACAATACGTATACATATTTATAACTTGGTCAATGATGAAGGAAAACATCCTGAAAACCCCGCAGGTCACAGAAGTGATTCTGGGGCTTATGTAATAGCACCTCATTCCGGTGATGGGTCCACCTGGGATACCACATGGGAATACCTCTGCCGACCCCTCGGGGATGAGGCTTTAGCATTTTCAAAAATCATCGTTCACACAATCTATGTACATCTAGTAAGACATGAGATTAAAAGATCTACCCTTGAGTTACTTGCTGCTTCTTCTAGGGGTACTGCATTTGGAACCAGCAACTCGTCGGTGGAGATGGGCTGCTGTTTACATTTAGCCAATTTTCATGGACGACTTTAGAGTGCCTTGTTATTAGACGATTGACTTTTCTAAGTGTAAATTTTAATAACCAACAGAAATAAATACATTTTAATTTTTATTTCATTAAGCTCTAAGTTTCTTAAACACTCACCTAAACAATTTCCGATGTAAACCTTCTTGTTGTTCCTCTGCGTCACTCTGAGGACCTGAGCCCCTTTAATACTGCACGTACAAGGCACCTCTTTGCGACTGCGCGACACTATCTTAGTTGGCGAAATCTTATCGTCAGCATAACTGTAAACAATTTCTTCATGTCAACCCAACAGACATGTCAACGAATAATAGCATAAAACGCTGAGTAAAAAACCGACTTCAACGAATTATACTAAAAAAACAGTTGAATTGAGAACCTCTTCCTTCTTTTAAGTCGGTAAAAAAAAGAATCATCGAAATTGAGTTATTCGTCCATTTGTCGCGCACATACTGAACGCAAATTTACAACTTCTGTGGTTTTCTCATGGACGCCATGAGAAAACGACACATGGTGTCGACATCTGTTAAGCTGCTAGAAGGAAACATGGATCAATTCCAATACAAAATACTGGAAGAAACAATGTTACCTTATTCTGAAGACGTGCTTCCGGTTATTTAGACATACCAGCACGACAATCATCCAAATTATACTGGCCACACTGTTAAGGAATTTCTCAAAATTCGATCAGTTTCTGTCTTAGATTGGCCAGCTAACAGCCCAGATCTAAACCAAATATAGCATCTTTGGTGTGAAGTCAAGAAAAAGGTTTCAAATCGACAGTAGGCAATTTAGGAGAGCTGACGACGTTTTCTTAAAATAATGGAACTCTATCTCGCTTGCGAAATGTCAAAAATTGATAGAGTCAATGCCTCACCGATGTCAACCAGTAATTAAGATCCGTGGGCATGCTACTAACTATTTATTTTAGTTTAAAATGTATTAAATTATTTTTTTTCACTACACACTTCACATTGTTACGCACGGAGTACGTACACGCTAGACAATCTCGAATACACCTACATTGTGTGAGAATAGTTCCGAATCATCTGGATAAAAAGCAAACAAACAAGCAGCGCACAAACAACATGAAGTATCAGATAACATTGGACCTTGTATGTAAGTGTTTAAGGTTGAATTTTGCCTGTAGCGAGTGAACGATTATTATTGCAACCTTGTTTACGTCTTCAAGTTGTTTACATCTTCGCCTATTGTTATCACGCGGTACGTACTCCGGATTTCTGGAAGGTCTAGATAATTCCGTCGACACCTGCCCTCAGCTATAAAAACCGCGGCGTTCGTCGAGCGGAGTCAGTTGTTTATTCTTAGCGACAGCGATCGGAATCTCTGAAGCGATTCGAGTGCAATTCTGCAGACTGTGTTTGAGTACTGTGACTGTAGTAGTTACTGTAAACTGTTTATTTTTGTATTTTCTGTAAGTGCGCATAATAAAGTGTAACTAAACCTCACCACCGGCATTTTTATAACCCCCGCGTTCGTAACAATATTAATGTGATTTATATGATCTTACTTTCATACATATTAAACAACTCTCGAGCAGTTTTAAAAATCGTTCTTAATTATTTGTCCAGCTTCATTACTATTTGAATTTGTTAATATAGAGAATAAATTAAATTTAAAAAAATAGTTAGCGATTTTATTTTATATTGCCAATCCCATTTGCTCTATTCATTTGATAACATAACTTGTTACTTCTAAGAAGGAACACACAACTACACATAGCATGATTTAGATAAAAAAAATCTGGAACTTCAAATCGTTCTTAATTATATGACCACAACTGTATTTATCACTAGCTCGACGGTGAAGGAAAACATCGTGAGGAAACCCGGAGGTCTTAGAATTAATTCTGAGACATGTGTAAATAGACCCGGTCCGGCGATGGGCTCACCACATATCACGTTTAGGGGACCAAAGAATATGTCGTGAAAAGTGAGTATATCCAGAAATGGAATGAAAAAAGTTAAAAAATATTTTATGAACTTTAAGGGATGCGTATTTAGATACTTGTGCCAGGATGCTCCACTCTTCCATAGCAATACACTACAAAAGATACAAGCCAATCTCTTCGTTATCTATTTTAATAGTGTGCCATTATTATAAATTTACCTCTGCCTCGGGGATAAAAGGAGTAAGATATTTTTGGTAGATTTAGATAATGGTGTATACCCACTAGACTAGTTCCGGTGCATCCCCTTGTCCTTCATTGCTGTCTTCTCGGCTGGTGCTCGACCGATGCACCCTCTGTCGGCCGGCTCCCCGAAGGATTTCTTGCCGACGTTGAATTTCGTCCTTTATTTTTTGTCGCTGAAATTCGGTAAAATATCTTTGGTTATTCACGTTTTTAAATTGGAGATGAATCTATATACATATAAATACTTTGTAATAGCCAAAGATCCGGCTGCAGTATTAGTGTACGGATCGAGTATATGCTAAAAAACTAAATTTTTATGCATATTTATGGTTAGGAGAATATAACATATTAACAAGCGAGGTAACTACGATAGCGCGGTTTAGAACTAGCCGTTTAGTTAGTTCTATGTAGAACCGCTAGATGTCACTATAGACTGATTGATCAACAAATGCACAGCCTCAATCAAAGTATCACTTAGAATACTGGACCTAATAAGAAATTAGCCTGCCCTAAGGATCGAGTGAACAGGCAACTTCTGGGCAAGCTCGTCCAATCATAGGTCTTTGCCTTCGTGCAAGTCTGGGGTCAAAAGTAAACCCATCAGCAATAAAAAAAATAGTATTACCTCCTCATTTTCCTTAACTTGTATATCATGTAGCTTCAGTTTCTCTTTTTCATTCTTCTGTTTCAACATCTCATCGTAGAAAGACAAGGTGGGCTTATTATGGTCATAAAGAAATTGCTGGAACAATTACGAGTCATTAACTATTTTTAAGTCAACAGTTGCCTTTGACATGTTCAGTGTTGATTGAGGAGCCAGTTGGATCAGGTACACCCTGCCTTGTGCTGTGCATCACGTATAAACTCCTGAGACTTTTGTGTGCATGAATATATCTGTTGGTATAGTGTCTGGGTGTTTATAATAGATATGTATTAACTATGTTTCTAGTTGTTTAGCCCTTATAGCACAGGCTTTGTCTAGTTTGGAACTAAATAAGTGTGTGTAAATTGTATCCTCCATCTTTTGAATTAACCCATTATGAATGATAACTTTTTAAAAGAATTAATTTAATGTTTTAAAATGCTGATGTGTGTTGTTCCGATCTTACCCAGGCACAAATAAATAAACTGGATCGCCTCCAAAATAATTGTATCCGATTTATTTTCGGTTTACGCAAATATGACCACATCTCTACCTTCCGTTCTCAGCTTAACTGGCTACCCATCCCAAAGCGAAGACAGCTTCGGATGCTTTGCATGCTTTATTCACTTCTCAACGATCCGTTTTCTCCTAACTACTTGAAATGTAGATTCCAGCTCTTGGGCTCCTCCCACAGTCGAAGTCTTCGCAATCATCTGTTATTACATATGCCTTCTCACCGTACTGGTTTTGTGTCCAACTCTTTCACTGTGCATGCCATCAGGCTGTGGAACACCCTCCCCGTTTGCATTAGAAAATCCCAATGCAAGTTTTCTTTTAAGAGGAAAATTCGTGCGTTTTTATCAGGTCAAACATAAATTGTTTGAAAGAAAATCATCATCTTTAGATTATTTTATGTAAGTATTTTTGTTTTATGTTTGTTACGATATATAGTATGTATTAGTTTATTTTATCAACATATATATGTATTAGGATTTACGTAATAATATATATATATATATATATATTTATATTTACCGTAATGTTATATTTAATTGATTTTTTTTACTATTTGCGGCCAATTCCGCCAAATTATTTCTGCTTAGCCTGATGGTTGACTGGTAGATAATGCCTTTAGGCATTAAGTTCGCCATGTGTACATTTTCTTGGTACATGAAGTTAAATAAATAAATAAATAAATAAATAAAATACGAACAAACAGTATTTAGTCATGCAGAACTTTTCATATTTAATTGTTTGTAAAATGTCACTAAAAACAAGTCTATGCCTACAGATTTCTACAAAAGCGAGTGATTTCTACCTTACGTGCATGTTTACACAATTGGTGATATTTACAAATATACATTTTCATAGATAATCTATCTATATAAAACAAAGTCGCGTTAGTTATACCAGTTATAGCTCGAGAACGGCTGGACCGATTTTTATGATCTTTGATTATGTTGGATTTCTCTGCCCCGAATTGCAGAACAAAAATTTCAAAATCGAATACAATTGGGCGCAACGCCGCTTCGCACCCCCTAGTAATATTATAAATGTAAAAGTTTGTGAGGATGGATGTTTGTTACTCTTTCATGCCAAAACTGATGAATCAATCTTGATGAATTTTTACAGTAATATAGCTTATAAATCAAAATAACAGAAAGGCTATAATTGATAAAGATATTGTAAAAAAACGGTGACCTAAGTAGCAGGCATCCACTTGTCTTTCTAAACTAAACTAGAGCAACCTCAGTCACGATTAAGTAAAATTAATAATTCCTTTGTGGGGCTTTACTCATGTTAAACATGTACTTTGTAAAATGGCATAATACAAACTAGACGATTATATAAATGACAATGATGCTTGGAACAGATTTCCTCCAGTCCAGCGCAATACGATAGCAAAAAACAAACGAAACTATGTAACCCAATTTAGTATTAAGTAACAATTGATTAAAAGAATATTGTGTTGAGGAGTTTCTTGCCCCGCTTCTTCTCCTCAACCATACATGCTGAAGCGGTGGAGTTGAAATGACGTTCAATAAGTGGACTTGTAAGTTCCTATTTTGAATAAAAACATTTTGACTTTAACTTTGACTTTTGACTTTCATAGATGTATTAACACAGAAGTTAATAGACCAAGTTGCTTAAAAATAAAGTATACCTGTGCATGCTGAGCCAGTTGGAATATCATTACTTCTCCACATAGTTGGGTAGCCAAGGCGTCTAACTCCGCTAGCAGTTTTGTCCCATTGTCATCTGACAATCCGTGCATCTTGTTTACCACTATGCTTGGGGGTCTACAAAATTAATAACGAAAAATCAATTTAAGATTGCCATCACAACCTATCATAATGAAACAGCCATGTACTCGTAGTTGTATTCAAAAACTTACGTACATACATTATCACTAGCTAGACGGTGAAGGAAAACATCGTAGAGGAAACCCTCTTCTGAGACATGTGTAAGTCACCGGTCCGGTGATGGGCTCACCACCGTATCACATTTAGGGGTCCAATGTATCTCTTGAAATGTGGGTATATCCAGTAATGGAATACCTCTGCCTACCCCCTCGGGGATGAAAGGGTGAGATTATATTATTATTATTATATAAAGGTGACTGTTGCATAAAGTTTACTTCGTTTCCAAGGTCGCATTCTTATTCTAGCTCTCTTGCCACCACACTCTCTGCAATATTGTAAAAATCTATATTTACAGCAATAAATACATTTACTCAATAATCGCGGCCACTTTGTACTTTATCAGATAAGCCAGCTGATAATTATATTGTTTGTTTGACTGGTGTCAACATTTATTGATCGGTTCCCTGATTTCAGATCTACCCGACCCTAATGTTATAGATAAGTTTGGAAATAGATAAAATTTATGTAACTAAGAGGATAACAACGAAAAAAATCTTATATAATTTTTACAATTTATCTATCTCTCAGAACTTCAACCAAAAAATAAGCTAAGAAGGCTGTAAGCTAAATCAAACTTAAAAGTAGTTGATATTAGCTAAATCAAACTTAAAAGTAGGTGATATTAGCTGAATTAAACTTAAAAGTAGGTGATTTTAGCTAAATCAAACTTAAAAGTAGGTGATATTAGCTAAATCAAACTTAAAAGTAGGTGATATTAGCTAAATCAAACTTAAAAGTAGGTGATATTGTGTTGCTAAAAGAAGAAAGTACGCTAACTACTTGTTGGCCTCTGGTTAACTGCACTGCATATCACTATTGACAATAAAGTACAGCAATTTGCACCATACATATTTATTACTCAAACGAAACTTGATGATGAAGCGGCCATAATATGTAGTGTGTGGATAGAGAAGAAGAAGAAGAAGAGCTTACGGGTGCAATTTTGACTATGGCCCTATGACAACGATTCGTGAATTGTTGCAAAATACCGTAAAGCAGTGACCCCCCTAATACATACTTGTCGGGATAATTTGGACAGCACTTGAAGTGTAACGTGACTGAGCAGTGGATCTCCTGGACACAGGAGTTGTGGAGTGGATGAAGCGTCAGCATCAAGTCTAGAGGTCTCCATACTTTCCATGCTATTGCTTCACGATTGTCTACGACCGCATCACAGTAGATTGCCTAAAAAAGTATTAATAAGTTATAAATTATTTATTTGTAAAAATGAAGTTACATAATGATAAATAAAAATAACTTAATATGCTCCCTCCATTTAGCCCCAAAGGGTAGGGAAAGGTATTATATTCCAATAGGTCCACTTTTCACTAGTATAATTTGTAAAATAAAATCAAAAAAAATAACCTAACCTTTTATCCCCGAGGGGGTAGGCAGAGGTATTCCATATACCCACTTTTCACAAGATATATTGGACCCCTAAGCGTGATAGGTGGTAAGCCCATCGCCGGACCGGGTCTATTTACACATGTTTCAGAATTAATTCTGGGACCTGCGGTCTGTGACCAGTATAATTTGTGGACCCCTTAATGTGACCAGGATGCTGTTATGCATGCCTCAGTATCAATTCTGGGACCTATGCATTTCCTGTATATAGGTTTTTGAAAAACTCTATGGTGAGGCAAATGCCCTTTTGAGATGTTGCAACACTTAGATCATTACCAAAAGCTGGCAGGCAAATTATTATTATTGTTATTATTATCTACATAACAGTACTTATTCAGCATAATTCCATTGCTATAAAGAAGTCAAAAACAAAGACATATAAAATAAGAAGAGATAAAAAAAGAAGATAACACCGATACTTGTTTCTTCTCGTATTTTCATAAATATTGTTTTCATAATAATATTAATCTTTTTTACCATACAGTTGTAGATATACATAAAATAAATAAAAACACATTATGTATAGCAAAACAAGTGATTTAATGTGAAGAAGGTCATGAAGTTCACATAGCAATAATAATAACAAACCATTTTCCCGATTCAAAATAGTTTTCCAAAAATAGTTACCTGTAACGCCTCAAACTCGTTATTTTGTCGGTCCTCGGGAGTTTCGTCGCACATTTTACAGTAACAGTAGCCACATTACTAATTGCTTAGATCTTAGTTGGTAAATTTTCCACAGAATTTAAGCTTTTTCAGCAATTATTTCACATGAAAACGCCGCAACCGCAATGTCCGCAATACCATACCAAATCAAAACACACAGCCAGCACAGACCGTCAAAGTCAAAACATTTTCATCGTTTGACACGTTTGACATATGCATGACTTTGACGGATGTGACGTCACGAATGAAGATTGACTTTTTTAGTGCGGTCCGTTTTGTGCAAATGGTAAATACGTTCGTGAGCACGCACACGACTGTTCATAATGATTGATGGTCAAACGAACTTACCTTAAGTGAAGTTCGACCCATAATTATATGAGGCCTTCGTGTCCGAACCGAGTCCTAAATTTACTTATAGATATATGTGTCTCTAGTGATCGTCATTCACACGGATTTCAAAGCTTAGTATTATTTTAAAAAATAAAAGCATTTTTCAGTCTGGCAACACATATGTCACCCGTTTCCGTCAAAGTCCGCCATATGTCATTTAAGTTCAAAGTTTAATATTTTATGGGTAGATCCAAACTTTGGATCCAGGGTTGGGAGGGCTGGACTCGGTTCGGACACGAAGGCCTCATATAATTATGGGTCGAACTTCACTTAAGGTAAGTTCGTTTGACCATCAATTATATTTCTGCCTTCGTGTCCGAACCGAGTCCTAAATTTACTTATAGATAGATGTTCAAAGCTGTTTTATTTATAAAACAATAAAAAGTATAATATTACTAAATTATACTTCCCTGTCTAAGTAAATATATTTTTTATTTCCATATAGTAGGAAGGTACTTGCTAGGTTTTCGATAGATAACAGGTATCTTAAAGAATAATAAATAATCAGTAACTCTTACACTGTATGTACTACAATAATAATAAAATAAACACATTAAAAGTACCCTGCGCAGTCGGGTAAATAGGTGTAAGATAACTATGAAAAGGTGTAAACAACCTAGAGATATCTCTACAACCAAATGAAACCTTACGAATTAAGCAAATCATCTTTCTTTTAGCTATTGGGTCTATTATAGAGCCTTTTTCTTATAGGCCTACATTTTGGGTAGCAAGTGTTGCAGCCTACATAAATACGTATAAATCCCTCAATCAGCGAGTATTGTTTTGAGCTATCTAACTACTCTAAGTTTGTGTTGAAAATTATCTGAATAAAGTTTTATGAAGCTTTGGAACAAAGAAGTATTACTGGAACGTAAATTTTTAGTCAATTTTAAATAACTAATCGAGCAAGGTGCAGGCTGGACAGTGGAGATATTTCAGGATTGAACTTGAAATAAACAGGCAGAATCCTAATTATTCTGAAAACTTTTTTATGGAGCAGTTTTTATTCTTTCTGGATTTTATTAAAGTTGTGCAAACATTACTTTAAAAACTAATTCAAACTTCAAATCAGAGATTTGATGAAAATTGTGCTCTTTTCTATCGTGCACACTATAGTGCTAAATATATTTTGTGAGTTAATATCAATATTATTTATGTTATCTACTATATAAAAATAAGTCGGGTTTTCCTTCCTGACGATTTAACTCCAGAACTGACGAACCGATTTCCATGGTTTTGCATTCGTTGGTAAGGTCTCGGGCTCCGCAAGGTTTATAGCAAAGAAAATTCAGCATTGCACCCGTGCGAAGCCGGGGCGGGTCGCTAGTCATATATAGAAGACAGAGTAGGAGTGAACCCAATGTCCAGTAGCTAACACTGTAGGTAAAGAACTGTATATTTATTATGGTTATAATAATATACTTACTTATTCTTTATGAAACATTCTCTTCAGATGGTCCGAACACAAAAAAAAATTATCCCTATAGTATGGCATTTAGACAGATTAGGTCATAATTGTCATCAATTGTAAAATTTTCACATTCATCGTAATAGTGACTTAACTTGTCAATTTATAAAACGAAGGGCCGATCTGCCTGAGTTTGGTGTAGCACAAATTGTTAACTGAATTTAGAAATGGCGAAAAATTTCATACTGATATCCTAGACAGAAGTTTCAACATACAGGTATACCCAAAGAGAATATAACCACTAACGTTTTAGGTATACCTAGGCACAGATATTACAATACTGTAGGTACAAATAATATATGTTTTATAATATATTTTTGAAAAAAAAATATTAAGAGTATATAGTTACATTACAGGATCAAATTGCTTTCATAAATGTCAATACTCTGAAACACAGAACACTTTTAAAATAGGTACCTGGATGTACATACATGCCTGCCTGGCGTCTCCCTGCCACCAGAGTAAGCTGCTTGTATAGGTAGAGAGTGTAGGTTCCTGAAAGGGTAAACCAATAGTTTAGTGGGGCCTAAACATTGGAAATCGAGGAAATTTTGGTACATCAAAATTCTTCTTGGACTATCAACTTAGATCAAAACAATTTTATCTAACACTATCAATACCCAATATTTTTCCTATTCTTAGAATGAGTCTTACAACTGTGCGAATACTACTGCAAATCCATTAATAAACCAATAAAAATACCTGTAACAGGTTTAATCTAGGTTCTTGCAAATAAATAAATTGTTGATTGTTCCAAAGTATTTATACTCAGCTAAAATCCTTTTTTTTTTTTTGCATTAACATAAAGCTTTCTAGATTCCTTGTAATTTTCTTTAGAGGTAATATATGATGCAAGCATATTTGAAAATATACTCATTTTTAAATTCTAACTATTGCATGTAAATAGTAGTTTTTATTTGTAGATATATGTATATATTCATATCTTTTAATTTTATTCGCACCTGAGAAATGTGGAACAAGATTTCTTCTCTAGAGATATTCCTACTATAAGTACCGTAAGTACGTTATAAGCAGGAATGTATACAAATATACCTACTGCATCCATGGTCGTACGTAAGCGTAAATGAGCAAATTGAGTAATACCCATATTATTTGTCTAATTCAGCAGTTGTCTTATTTATTCGAAAAAGTATTTCAGAATGATGATAGTCTTTGCTCTTCTGAAAAAGAACTCAAAAAACGCTATCGCCATTACTTCCAGGTAATTATGTTAGTTTCTTCTATATTCTACTCTCCTTTAACATTTTGTTAATTACGAGACTGTATTGATCTTATTCGATTATATTCTCACCTTACCGTTTTCATTATCACCATTATTTAAATAATGCAAGATATTTCGATCGCCCAATATTTCTGATGTCCCAACAGCCAGTCGTACTAAATGGCTGGGTATGCTGTTGTAAGGGTAGCAAAAATTTGAACAATCACTCTTGTCTTACAATGTCGTAATAGTTGTTTGAACAAAATTAATTTATATTTTAATATACCTAATAATTTTCTTGAGTCAAACACTCTTATAGAAAATCCATCAGAATTTTAAGAATCCTAAAAATTTGCAAATCTTGCTTGTGTTATTAACTTGATTACCAGATATGGTACTGTGTTCAGGCCCAATGGGTGAACATTAATTTATATAATACAAACCATCCCAAAAAACAGATCTAAGATTTTATTGTATGTCATCTTCATGAATAAGTATGTAGTTACCTATTAAGTATTATGTAACCTTTAAATAAATGCTGGACATCACTGGATTCATTAAACTAATGATAGATCTTACATCTTCCAACTTGAAATGGTTTTGTATGTATTTATTTATTTTTTCAATTTTTTGAGGTTAATTATGACTTTGAAAAAGTTATTTGGTTTTGCTATGTACTAGAAATACCTTAGAAATAAATTGATTAGAATGTGGGCCACAACGTGAGATTCCTTCACATTTTTAGAGTCTCAAGATCTCTGTAGGTATGGTATGCATCTGGTTATTGTATGAATTACCTGATTGATTATATACCTATATTTAGTCATTGTTTCGGAGGCTTTCCTAAAGGAATGCTGTATCCCGAAATGTAAGACAGATTCACTTTATCCTGAGTGTTTTCCTCCAGTTATAATGAATAGTTAAAGTCCTCCACAGTGATAAATTGACCTTTAGCGATGATTTTTGTGTATTTGTCTGCTGCTGCTGAGGTCTTTGCCCACCAGCTGCCACTCAACTTGTAATCTCATCTGCTGTGGCTGTGGAGGCCCTTCAGTTTAAAGTATCTGATTTGGGTTTGTTGTTGATGAATCTTACTTTGAAGATCATCTGTTGTGGTGTCTGATGTCGCAATACTTAGCTGTTTTTGCTTATTTTATTTGTGGTTTTATACTTTCAAATAAATTAGGTATCACCGAACAAGAACTTTCTTGTCTTTGTCCTCTGCCTCAAGGATAGTTTCTTTCGCTGTCTTTAAAACATTAGCCAGCACCGGGCCTGTATTGTTTCACAGCAGCTGTTAATCCTTGAAATAATGCACTTAAGGATTTTGCAATATTACATAAGTATTTTGTTTCGACTTCTAGACATCTACATACCTATATTTATATAGATATATATATTTATTATTAATATTTTATTTATTTTTGAAATAAATAAGGGTCCAACGAATATCTCGTGAAAAGTGGGAAAGTATATCCAGAAATAAAATACCTTTACCTACTCCATCGTGGATAGAAGGCGTGAGATTGTATTTTTCCGAAATAATAATTGTTGTTTCTAGCATCAGCAAAATAACATCCTTTCTTTACAGAATCTCTCACCATACTCCTAATGGAAGTACAGTATACATAATGAGTAAAACAGCTTAGTTATAACCGCCACATACTCAAACTTATTAACCAAGTAGGTACATACATAGTCAGTTTCAACTTGTAGGCAACTTTTTAGTTTTGTTTCGTCTTCATGCAGCTCCAGTAATTATGATTCGGCTCCATGACGCAGAAGTTGCGTCAAAGTGTCGCCTTAGGGAAGATGCCCCTTAGGCTAACTTTATTTTTTCAGCTGTGACCCCAGTGATGGTGATACAGCTCCCTGATGCAGGATTTCGGTCAGTGTCGCCCTAGGGACGATGCCCCTTGGGCTAACACTACCTGTTGAACTGTGGCTCCAGTAATAGTGATACAGATCCATGATTCAAAATGTCGGTCAGAGTGTCGCCGTAGGGACGAGGCCCCGTAGGCTAACCCTACCTCCTGAACTGTGGTGTTAACGAGGTTAACTCCGCAGCAGGAAGAGCTATGGTGCTCTGATCAGCGATAGCAACAACCCCTAAGGCAGTGCGTAACGCGTGATCGAGGTGTCAAGGGTGAGAGCTGGAGCCCTGCAGGCAATGCGTAGCACCCAATTAGCAGAAGTGAGAATGCAATTCGACAACCTCTTGTAGACAGTTGTGTAACATGTGAATTTATGTGAAGCAGTTCGTGTTATTTTCAGAAAATTATCCTCGTCTGGATATTCTCTAATTTCTATCTCTTGTTATCTTCTACACAACTTATGACTGACTCTCGACAGCTTAGACGACGAGGATGGTGCAAGCCCATCAATTATTTCTATCGCACGAAATCCTGCTGATCAGCATCTGTCCTCTATTTTAATGTCTTGAGTAACGTTTCAATATCCTCACGGAGTTCCTGCAAGTCTTCATTTTTCCATTTCAGCATCTTGAAGTCTTTTAAAACCTGAAAAAACAATTTTATAAAATTTACCGTAGTGAACAACGAACACGGAAACACGTAATGACATATGGCGGACTTTGACGGAAACGGGTGACATATGTGTTGCCAGACTGAAAAATGCTTTTATTTTTTAAAATAATACTAAGCTTTGAAATCCGTGTGAATGACGATCACTAGAGACACATATATCTATAAGTAAATTTAGGACTCGGTTCGGACACGAAGGCAGAAATATAATTACGATTGTTAGCATGCAAACAATTTGAACAGGTTTTCGTTTGTCAAAAATGACAGTTCTTTTAATATTATAATATTGTTACCTATGTAGTTTTCAAATAAAGTAGTTTTTACATTCTAATAGGTATTTTAAATGTTAGTACAAACCAATTGCTACTCGTTGATATTGTTCTGAAGTTAAATTCAGTCATATAGAATCCCCCGAAGCTTCGCAATGTACTTCTGTTAATATCAATGACGGACGATATACCTAATTTTAATTAATACTTAATCAAAAAGTAAAAGTTCGCGGGGTGAGAAAAAACAGAACAATCAAAAAACGAAAAAACACCATGCATATTGAAGTTTGACAACTGTTTGACAGATCCGGAGACATTGCACTACCTCCTCGTTGTTGGCACTGTTCGAGTTCGCACCGATCGATGACGTCATCGATGAAGTCACAATGCTCATGTCAGCGTACCACAGCGCAATTTGAACAGTTGTTTGCATGAATATAGGAGACCGTCAAGTTAGAAGCCTCACCATGGAATTGAGCTGTTCTGATAATGTCAAACAACTCTTCCTAAATAGTGCCAAATAGTGCCCGAAGCATATAAATAGTGCTATCATACTTTCGGAGATATTCAGGTCGTTCAGTGAGGCTGCTATCTTGACGTCAAGATTACTATTTGGCACTATTTAGGAAGAGTTGTTTGACATTATCAGAACAGCTCAATTCCATGGGTCTCGAATATAGCACACACGAGCGCAGAAAGCGCAATTTAGACCGTATGGTAGGTACCTATGGCAAATTGTTACGGCTCTAGATTCAAGCTAGTGACTAGTTAACTGCTGAGCCCATAGGAAAGTCATATTTTATTGTATTAAATTTGTTAGTAAATTTCTCATGTTCAGAGTCTATGCACAAAGATCTATATGATCATAAAGTATATGATATTAAAGTATTAAAATAGAATATTTTTTCCGGTCGTCTACAGGTATAGGTAGTATGAAAATGTAAATCCGGTATTGTATCGAAAAAAAATTTTTATTTGATATCTCTCTATTTTCATCAAGACATGATGAGGATTAACATTGACATTATCAACAATATTATTAATAAAGATTTATTAATTTTTCTTCGAGAACAAACGCCCAACATACATACATAGGTACCTACCTACCTACCTATGTACTTATCTACAAATACAAAATTGTATCTAGCTACCTACCTATAATCCAGATAGGAATTGCAGGCAGTCTCTAATAAGTTTATTAGATCGTAACTAACTAAGTACATAATATTGATAATGTAGGTAATATTGGACTGGACAGATTGGAATTAAGAACGTTTCATAGGTTAACAAACAAAATTATTCAATACGAAGATCATAGGTAACAAAGTAGGTATTAATTATTGTAGATATAATCAGCACCGTTATCTACAACAGCAACATTAGGCAGAAGAGTAGGTGGGCAGTACAAATAATAATGAAAGTTCCTGATAATAATATACCAATTTATTTTTATGAAAATAGTGTACAATACAAAATTTGGTCATACTAACAACTGAAACAGATTTTTGGGAATTCAATCTTGTTGGCGGCGGTTAGCATAGCGGGAGCGATCATCTGCTTCCCCCATATTAAATTGACTCCGTCCCAAATGTCACTGGCGAAGTACTGAAAGATAATAAAATTACCTACATAGACTCTGTCCAAAATTAGGCAGTGTGTGCAATGGCTTAAAATAATAGGTAACACCAAAGGTAACACAGAACAGTCAGACACACTACATCCTAGGGGGTAAGGACGTTAAGGAATATCTTGGATCCCCCACTGCCCAGACACGTAGGTTCTGGTGGGAATCGAACCCACAATTATTTACCCAAAAACCAGCAGTCTCTGCGTTTTTCATTTATTTGTAAAAGTCTTAACATGAATGTTACCTTTCTTGATAAGACTTCAGTAACATTGTTAGCAGGCATATAGATCATCTTATCAAGGCCCCCAGACAGAGAGGAGACTGTGGTCGATGTGCTCATTTGATGGGTCAAAATGTTCTTTGTAATCTGAAAAATACCGAAATTTATTTAATATTAATACGTAGGTACCTACCTAATAAAAGTATGTAAGTACTACCTGTGGCACTACAATAAATAATAATACATTAGTAGAGGTAAGGCGTGTTTTCATTCAACAATCGGAGCGGAGACTCTGAGAATTATTATTTAATTTTTTTCTGAATTAAGAAGCCTTCGTATATTATCAAATGAAATCAATATTAAAAATCTAGTATAGTAGATACATTGCGCCCTCTTTTATAGGGTTCCGTACAAAAGAGTAAAACGGGACCCTTAGTATTAACAGCTCTTAACAGAGTCTTAGTAGGTAATAACTAAAAATCCACTGTCCGTCTGTCTGTCTGTCTGTCTGTCTGTCACCAGGTTGTATCTCAAGAACCGTGATACCTTGTTGAAAGTTGAAATTTTCACAGATAATGTTATTTCTGTTGCCGCTATAACAATAAATACTAAAAAACAGAATAAAATAGTAGTTTTAAAGATTTAAGCATACATAGGGACATAGGGATATAGGGACAGAGAAAACAACTTTGTTTTATACTATTACCCTTACCCTTCGTGCACGAGTTCGACTCTCACTTGGCCTTTTTTTTCTCATTTACGGTAACTAGCTCTAAAAGTATGTAGGTAAGTATAATAAAAACTTCCAGTAATAGGTAGAAGTTCTACAAAATTATAATTATTAAAGTAATTTGTAGTAGGAAAAAACTAAAGTGATTTATCCAGGCAAAGTTGCAAAGCTTTTCCACTTTTCAATATACCATTTGAAAACTATTGTCAGTGATTTGCGGAGCTAGAACAAACAATGGGGAAATATGAGAAACACATACATAGGTAGTTAGGTACCTTTTTCTCGAAGGGGTAGGCAGAGATATTAGACCGCCACCTGCTACGATCCTTGCACACCTCTCGCGCCTCATCCACAACCGTCAATCGGTTTATTATACATACATTTCGGGTACTACTCTTTATTTGGCATTTCTTCAATACTTACATCGCCGATCTGTTCAATGTAAGTACGCTTATCTCGCCCTCTGACGATTAATTAATTCATCATCATCATTAGCCTACATTTGTCCACTGCTGGACATAGGTCTCCCCTAATGAGCGCCATAGCGCCGTCTTCAGCTTGACGCATCCAGCATCTGCCTGCAGCCTTTCGGAGATCGTCATCCTATCTGGCCGGAGGGCGTCCTACACTCTAAGTTTGCCGAGTCACGATCTCCACACCAGCAGGCGTATTCAGGGAGCTTCGATATTCGATATCGGAAAATCTGTCGAACACTTACGAGATGGGCTGATGTTGGTATAGAAAACTTTCGAGATGGACTGATGTTGGTATCGAAAACTAATGTCATATTATGTGACATAAGGATTCGGAAAATTTCCCGTGGCTGTCAGAAACGACTAAAATAAAGTTTCCGAAGTCGATAGATTCGACTTCGGAAAATTTTTCACTCGATCTGAATCGAACGGAAACGGTATCGAGTCTCCGTGAATACGCCTGCAGAACACGTTTACCCCAACGGTTTTCGGTACCTACTTCTTTAATTAGGTATTCGAACGAAGTTGCGAAAGGGGGCTAGACGGTAAATTAAGAGTAAAAGTTGTAACGACCAATACTTTTTGGCGTGCGCTTGTTTCTCTGTCTGTTGTTGGTCGTTGAGTTAATGATGGAAACTAACAGACGGCGCTGCTACGATGAAATACCGCTAATTATCCAGATCTGACACCGTTACGAAGTAATACCTTGACTTATCAAGAGATGGCGCAATATAATAGGTACTACCATCGATGCAGTTTTTTCAAGACATTTAAATAAAATAGATTCCCAAACATGTTTCCTACTTCAGTTACCACAAGCCCATTGTTACTAAAAATGAGCTTACTGATTAAGTTTATATTAAGTACATTATATTTGTTAGTAATAAAAAAAAAATATTATTAAGTAACAACTTAAAAAAATACAATTTTATCACTAATTAATCGAAAGGAACTACGTCCCGTCCGGGTGTCCCTTGACACCTCTCAAGTTTTTTTTATTTTTATATTATCTTATATGTAATAATTAATTATCTTTTTATATTCTTTTTTGTGCGAAGCTTCAGCCCACCTAACCGAACCAAGTGCTAAACTAACGCTTTATTCTCTTAGTTGGCGTTCGATTCAATGTAAAAGTAGTACCTACCTAACTAATAAGACGCCACGTGTCAATGGTTACACTTCTTGACGTAGAAAAGTCGAGCACTAATATCATTCTATTCGACTAATCTTTATGTTTTACACAGACACTTTGACCAGACCCTCAGTTACTTTAATAATTTCTTTATTTCACACAGTCTACAAATTAGTGATTTAACACACAATATACCTACTATCGAATCACTATCATCACTACATAGTATAAAACAAAGTCGCTTTCTCTGTCCCTAATATCCCTATGTCCTTAAGTATGCCTAAATCTTTAAAACTACGCAACGGATTTTGATGCGGTTTTTTTTAATAGATAGAGTGATTCAAGAGGAAGCTTTTAGTGTTAGCATTGCACCCGTGCGAAGTCGGGGCGGGCCGCTAGTAGGTAACACATAAGACACAGTTAGCAGAGGTCCCCAAACTAGGTGCTAGGTGCCTATCACCTGTATCTTGGGGAACCATTTGCAATACTTTTTTCATGTGTGTTTATGGTTACAACGTTAACAGTTTTCTAGCTCTAAGCAAGTTTTTTGCACGGCCACGACAATACATGCTGCAGGCTCCTCAAAAAAACCTCACCTCATTTTTAGTTCAGACAGTTGTGACACTTGTACTTACCGAACAATCCAACACGATATTGGTATGCGTAAACACGCCCGTATACCTCTGCGTGCCCTCACCCGTCAGATCAACAGTGACGTCATAGCCAATCTTAACATTCCTCAGGTTAAGATCGCCTTTCATGGTTCCTGTAAGGGACCTGGTATTGTTCACGACGTGATCATAGAAGGACTGCTTTATGTTTGTGATATCGATTTCTTGGATGGAGACGACGAAGCCGTTGGTGTATGAAACTGTACCTGAGACTAGCCAGCTGTACATTTGCTCGCTGGAATCGTAATTAGGTAGTCAGATTAGAAAAATAAAATTAGATTACTGTTAAGAATCTATTTAATCTAGTTTATTATAATTTTAATTTGAGGGAGAAGGAAAGTGATGTTCTTTTGTTTGTTTCTCGACATGTTTTATTCACCTTTTATTCTATACTCGCGACTTCGCACGGGTGCAATGCCAATACCTTCCTCTTGTATCACTCTATCTCTATTAAAAAAATCGCATCAAAATCCGTTGCGTAGTTTTAAAGATTTAAGCATACATAGGGACAGAGAAAGCGACTTTTACGTATTCTCACATTAATTCTAATTCTTTATACAGCGATCTATTAATTATATCCTATAACAATGACATTACCTAAATGGAAAGCTGAAGATTCTTGGTCATACTTGATTACAAAAGCAATACCATTAAGTACCTATCTACCGTTTAAAGCCTAAGGCTCTTCAGTAACATATAAGTTTCCGGTAACATAATTATACCTGCAGCATCTACGACCGTTTTAACTTGGCTTCTTTAAACATGGACTTCGCTTACCCCGCCCCCCCCCACCGAAAAATGGTCTCAAAAAATGATATTGCGCAGCTATGTGCTCAACTTCAGAGCTGCCAAGTTAAAACGGCCGTACTGTACTAATAATAAGAAGGTCTCGTACACCACAAAAACTAATACAAAGAACTAAGAAATCTTGAAAAAAAACGTAACGAAGTAATTTTAGAGTAAACAGTTCTTACTTCAATGTTTGTTTAAGATCCAAAAGTTTCAGATTGCTCCATTCCATCTTTTCCACCTCTAGTATAGTTTCTTGCATCAGTTTGAGGAAGTAGTCAGAATGATTTTCAAAGCGAGCCAAGGTAGCTGTGAATGTAGATTTTAGTAAACGTTTATACGTTACAATTAGGGATATTGTTACGGAGGTGGTTTTATCGGAACCGAAGTCGGAATCGGAGTCGGAGATGTTGGCTAAGAAAGTCAAGTCCAAATAACACTTGATTTTGGACGAAATTAATTATTTGACACGCCGCACAAAACAAAAAAAACCATATATGTGTGGCGTAACAACAAGTGAAATAATAATCGATGACAGAACTCGTGTTTTCCGGGCGAGATGCGTAAACCTGTTCGTACAAATAGTACTCCGATTACCCCCGATTTAAAAGTATCGGAACCGAATTCGGAACCGGAGGTGTAAGATCAATCGGAAGTTCCGACATATCGGAATCGAAGTCGAAGCTCCGTAACATCCCTGGTTACAATACATCTTGTTTTACATTAGCGTGTAGAGGCATTAATGAGCGTCTAAAACTTTTTAATTTAATTAAAAAAGCAAAATACAGTTTTTTGCAGCAAAATGTTTTTAATAGAACAGACACCCTTGTACTTTTCTGTATCACTATGTCACTTGTTGCATATTTTTATTGGTGTACAATAAAGAGTTGTTACTTACTTACTTACTTACACCTAGTCTTCATTATTATAGTGTATCCTTAAATCATCGGCATAGTGTTCAGTAGACCATTCTGTAGGTAACCTTAAACTCATTCTTGCCGGTTCTTCTCGGGGTAGGTACCTTACTGCATTTGGAACCAGCAACTCGTCGGTAGAGATGGGCTGCTGTTTACATTTAGCTCATCTTCAAGGTCGAGTTTGGAGTGTCTTGTTATTAGACTATTGACTTTTCTAAGTGTAATTTTGAATTACCTTCAGTTTATTTTACTATTGACTTCACCTTCAGTTGTTATCACGTCTTTATAGAATACCAATTTCATATTCGCGCACGGTTTCAGCAGTAGGTATAAGTTAAGTTTGCCCTCACGGAATACTCGTAGAATGGCTGGTGTAAGAGATGGACATTTATATTAGCAAAGGAAGAGTATTAATAAGTTTACTTACCCCAAGACAGACTGGAAACAGAACCAATTGCGAACAACAGAATTAAAAATTTCAACATTTTGAGTATTTAAGTATTACAAAATATCGACATAAAATAAAATACATATACAAAGTGAACAGAAACTGTCTCGATATTTGATAATTATTTAATCAAAGATCGTGTCATTAATTCGATTAGGTTTAGATAGAAACTAAGATTAAAGATTGGCAGGGCGACTGATAGATAGATACGTGAATGTGACGCAAAGAAATAAATATCTAGTTGCTATTACATGGATGACGGAGTAACATTTTCACTTTATATTAATCATGAGAGAGTCAGTAGGTACCTATAACGAGGAAAATATAAAGGCAATATTTAAGCTTTTTTGTGCCTAATGAGAAAAGTGTAGTAGAAATATCTATTATTTATTCATCACTTATACTTATATCATGGAGATTTGTTACCGTTATTGCGGCTGATGGAATAATTTACAGAAATCAGAAGCGCTAATAGTAATTAAAACACAACATTTTTGAAATCGGTCCAGTAGTTGAGTTTATTCGTTAGAAACATACAAATATACAAATCTTTCTTTTATATACCAGTGTAGGCTCGAGTAGATAGAGTAAAAGTCAAGACAAGATTATTGTTTCATTGTTATTTCCCTTACTGTTTGTGAATTTTTCTTATCCTGTGCTGTGGTAGCATATTATTATACTTAAGACATCATTCAGCAAGCGTTAAACTTTACTGATATGTTTGTAAATGTGTATGTCTTGATGGTTATATAAATAAATAAGGGTTTGTCGAACACTTTTTATTTAATCATTTGAGCAACCAACATTTAAGAACAAGGTAGGTACACCATCAAAGGGCACAATTGTAGCAAAGACCTGGAAACGGAACTTTATTGGCGATGACCTCTTGAGCTATGGGTAAAAGTACTTCTGGTGCCCAAGCAGCTACGCCATCAGCTACTAATGCTGGATCATACTGAAACATTTATAATAGACAATTTAAATCTTCAAATTTAGTAGCGAATCCTTCGAACCACGAATCT
This sequence comes from Ethmia dodecea, assembly GCA_963855545.1. Classification (NCBI taxonomy): domain Eukaryota; kingdom Metazoa; phylum Arthropoda; class Insecta; order Lepidoptera; family Depressariidae; genus Ethmia; species Ethmia dodecea. Next base: position 11,681,032 of record OY979457.1, on the reverse strand, counting down.
CGTCAATCCAGAATCTGCTAAACAAAAAAATATAAATAAATAAATAAATAATCTCACGTCTTTCATCCCCGAGGGGGTAGGCAGAGGTATTCCATTACTGGATATACCCACATTTCACGAGATACATTGGACCCCTAAACGTGATAGGTGGTGAGCCCATCGCCTGACCGGGTCTATTAACACATGTCTCAGAAACATGTTCATATTAGTTAAGTATTTCTGGTTGGTGTTAATCTTATTACTAGTACTAAGTACAGCTTTAGATTATTCTTAATACCTTACCAGTAAGGTTCATTCTTTGTACTTACCAGATGTGTTAGAACATCAGAGACGTCGTCAAGAGGAAGGAATTTCATCGTGTTAGTATTTTTAGGTAGCGTTTCTCCACTTACTTTAACACTTAATTCATGCGTGTGAGCATTCCTGATTACCTGCGAAATAAATAAGCTCTAGTCGCCATTTTGTAATGTAACTTCACTTCTTCTACTAGGAACGTTTTTTTATAGTATAGGGGGGCAAACGAGCAAGTTTCAGCTTTAAGGTATAGTTTTGAAAGATCATGACCTACCTCAAAATGCATGCTACTCGTATTGCCTTTCCCAATTTCATTAACACTGACTGACATGACTGTCAGTCACTACCTACTTTTAAATTTAGTAAAAATATTTATGTATGAGTATGCGCACAGTTCGTTGATTTTAAAATCAAGGTGGCGTTCGATTTGTCTTTGGGCTATCGTGGGCTAAAATTGTATCCCACTGCATCAGAAAAAGCGCAACAGTGTCTTTTACGAGCACTCGGTTTTTTTTTTAAAGTCAAAAATGATTTATTTTCTATAGGTACAAAAAGTACACTAAGAAGGTCAAAAGTTTAATAGCACTTTCAACTAGTCCATCAAGATTGGCTATTTTGAATTTTTAATCCCATCTAGGGTTGGTTTAATACTCAAAGCATCTAGGTAGTTGTTACTTACTGAAAAAACAAAAGTGATCAACGGATGTAAAATAATTCCAGTGTAATGATGCTCCTGATTATTCACATTCGCCAGCACATCAAAGCCTAGAGCTACATCCACCATCCTTAGAGTTGCATTCAGCTCCACCTGCACTGTGTCATCGTCTATCTTCTTCCATAACTGAATCATGCTTTCAAGGACGTTCAGGTCTTGGATTGATGCTACGAAGCCATTTGTGTAAGTTATTTTACCTGTTAGGTGACGGTCTAATATTTCTTCACTGAAAATTGGAAATATTATTTAGCGAACGACATGCAGTGGTAGCTCGGAAGTGTTGCCGCCTTTATACCTTACATGTTACCTTTATTTTACATTTATGTACCACTAGTTGGATGGTGAATTAAAACATCTTGGAGCCCCAGAATTGTTTTTCAATATGAGGCGTGATCAAACTAGTGTAGGTGACCACTACTTTTACATAACGATCTCGATTTAGTAGGTACTTCAAAAACAAAAATAGTTAGATGTTTTGTTGGATCATGAAGTAGTAAACTTACTTGATATCCTGAGAAAAGTCTTTGAGTTTCAGGTTGCACCACTCTCGATCCTCAACTGTTTTAAGGGTTTCCCCAATTATTCTCATCATGTACTCCTTGTAGTTGATGACATACACATTTTTTACTGATAAAAGAAACAATAATATACTTATTAAAATAAAGTTGTACTTACAGTCACTAGATTAATTGAATGGAGTCACAAACAACCAACTTTATAGCTCTAAGGTATTTACGTAGAGCAGCTGCCATTATGATAAGTGGAGGCGTCTTTGGTGTTCAATTATTTCGGTACCTTTTTGAAAAACTCATTGGCGGAAACATGCCTTCACCAGGATTTGAACCCGAGCCTCACTGACTACAGGGCTATTACTGCTCTTGATAAATAAATATCTTTAAAAAATACTTACTAACATTACTTTCTACTACACTTAATGCAAAAAAGAACCACAATAATATTTTAAAACTCATTTTTATAATTCCTCAACAAAACAAATCACTGAATTTTGAAACCAATGTACCCAATATTAAAACAATCATAAATAATTAATTGATAACATTAAGTAGCAGACAAGGTCTGAAGGTAATTAACAGATCGCGCAATGTTGATATTTTTTTATCTTAGGAACTCAATGAGTTGTGACGTCATTAAAATATAAATTAATCAAGTAGGTATTGCTCGCACGTTGGCAAATACTTTTATCACTTGACAAGCTCGGAAAGTTTCTGTTTGTCATTCGAAATCTAAGTCCAAATGTGCATTTTGTCCCCTACCTAGGCTAGGTCTTTATGTGACAGTATGAAACTACCTGAAAACCACCTTTGTCTGAAATATCATCATATAATTCAAATTATAAGGCAAAGAGATTTAAATATAATAGGGCATAGAGGGGGCATTGGGAATATTTTCATACAAAACTTTGAAGCCTAAGGCGTCATGTCCTTGTTATGTCAGTATGAACGCGACCTGTCATTCGGTCGAAATTGTACTAGACTTATTCCACTTGGAATAACTTTTGACTTCAAATTTTCCTCGCTTTGTCCCCTCTATGTCTTATTATAAGTATTTTAATCTCGTTGTTATAAGGATGAACTTCCATTAAATCCCCCTGAATTATGTTGTCAGCTTGTCAAACTGTCGGCTGCCCTCTCAAAATGACAGGGAGGCTGTCAAATCACGTCGATTTGCGCAGACCTCTGTCACGTTTGAGTCCGCATAGTGGCTTAAATGCGGTTGTGGTACAAAGTAGAAACTTACAGTACATCGACAAAAGTTCCGTACATTTGGAAGAATTGTCGCTTGAAAGCTCAAGTATTATTTTAGTAACCTAAATAAGTGGCAATTAAACAATCAGGGGGTCGATTTTTGAATCTCACCAAGTGACTAATTCTCACCGATGTGAGTGATTTCCAAAAGTTCGTATTTTTGAAACTCATCGGTGACTTACATTTGTCATACCTATGATATCGATTTACGAGTGCCCCTACCCACTCGTAATTAAATCACTATGCGATTGTTTTTGACAGTTGACGTAGTGCCATCTGCCAAATGTGCCAAAGTATGTTTTTTGGAAGAATTAGCAGCGGGGCTCGATTGTGATATTTTGTGATTGCGACGATTTATTGAAAACAGCGTGTGACTTTCAAAAATACGGCTTTTGGAAAATGGTGACATAAAAGTCATCGGTGATAATTTTAGTCACCGGTGATTTTGATATCACCAGTGAGATTCAAAAATCGCACTCCAGAAACCATTAAAACAATTTTTTTAGTCCCTTTGCTTTCATCGGCATAAAATGGTATTGGTCTTTATAATATAAGTAAAGACTTGGTCGACACCTCCATGATATTGTTTGCTATACCGATGTGGAAAAAGATGACCCATAGGCGTATCAGGCCGAACTTTGGCTGATACTACTTAGAAAGTATGTAGAGGAGCGGAGGTGGAATGCTCTTATCGTGAAAAGGGAAGATCTTCCGCCAGGCAAGGTGCTCGTGCCTGAGGATCGCGATTTATGCAAACTCATGATGTGAACACTTTCTTAACGCGGCTTAGAAATTGCTGTCCATGGTGCGTCTATGGCATTTGGGGAGGGGGGAAGCGGTGACCATCTAAGCCCAAAAGTAAACTAGATAAGCACAAAGTCTTGATGTGTCACTGAGTTTGTGATCGATTGCTACCGATCGAACTGTATAACGCTAATGAGACAAAGAAAACTGGCCTTTATTGAAGCCGAAGGAACGTAGGTATAGTCCGCTAAGTGTTTTAACTTGGACCAAATCTAAAACAAACACCTGAGTCGCTTTGGAATCCGAATGAAGTTTTTGTAACGACTTATTCGAATCGTGATGGGTTAACCTGTCAGCTGGCTAATCTTCGGATTCTTTTTTAGGAAACATTTTGGTCATTGTGACCCGTAAATAAGGTGAGATTTCGGAAAGATGGAAAATATTTCAGTTTAAGGATTATTTTCATACTAGCAGCGCCCTGCGGTTTCACCCGCGTAGTTCCCGATCCTGGGGATACGGGGATAAAATATACCCTATGTGTTATTCTCATGTATTAGCTATTTCTATAACTGTTCATCAAAATCCGTTCAGTAGTTTTTGCGTAAAAGAGCAACAAACACCCATACATCCATACTCACAAACTTTCGCGTTTATAATATTAGTAGGATAATATGTGACGCCTGCGGCCTGACTGACTGTTCTATCTCAGAAGCATTTTTTATTCTTCGTAATAGTCCGAATAAGGCTTTTTTTAAGAGCTTTTATTTAACTTGCAATGTATGTATGTATGTATGTCGCTATGTATGTTCGGGTGGAATCTTGCAACTCAATTTTGAAGCAGATATCTTCAACCTATTGAGCTGAAATTTGGTATACCTATGTAAGTTCGGTGACAATGCAATATTATGGCACCACCGAGCTGATCTGATGATGGAGCCAGGAGGCTTTTATTACATAGTAAATTGTGTAATGACGTTTAAGGATAGTCAAAGTTTTAATGGAAAACTTTATTTTATTCTTTTTAGCGCATTAAAATAAAAGCTTGTTTTAAAACATATTTTTTACTCTTAATTTATTTAATTTATTTATTTTGAGTCGCACCACGACAGAACGATTATTCTTTGCCGCTTAGGTAATGTACTTAATTATAGAAGGCATCAACATTGTATTCATGTTTACGGTTTTTTTACGACCTAAAGTAAAGTCCATTTGAAACGAATTGCTGAAATAAAACGGCAGTAGACCTATCGATGGCGATTTATGAGTTAATGGGCATCGGTTTTACGGGCTGTTATTTGCGACTAACACTTAGGCTACATACGTGTGCATTGGAAAACTGTTTCGGAGTTTTTTTTTTTTTTTTTTTATGATAAAAAAGGGGGCAAACGAGCAGACGGGTCACCTGATGGTAAGGGACTATCGTCGCCCATGGACACCTGCAACTCAAGAGTCACAATTGCGTTGCCGACCTTTGAGGTGGGAGTAGGGGGAGGGGAGGGGAAGGGGGGATTGGGGCCTCCGGTTACCTCACTCACTCAACGAAACACAATGCATTGCTTTACGCTGGTTTTCTGTGAGGCCGTGGTATCACTCCGGTCGAGCCGGCCCAAGCGTGCCGAAGCATGGCCCTCCCACGTTGTAGTTTCCGCTGATTCAGGTACCTACGTGTCTCCAAGGTAGTTTTCTATCGCTGTATCGAACTATATCTGTCCTGAATCTGAATCTGTCAGTCCGTCTGTCACCAGGCTGTATCTCATGAACCGTGATAGTTAGACAGTTGAAATTTTAATAAATAAAATAAATAATCTCACGCTTTATATCTCCGAGGGGGAAGGCAGAGGTATTCCATTTCTGGATATACCCACTTTTCACCAGATATTCTTTGGACCCCCAAACGTGATAGGTGATGAGCCCATCCCGGACCGGGTCTGTTACACCATGTCTTAGAATTCATTCACAGACCTGCGGGTTTTCCTTCACCGTCGAGCTAGTGATAAATTGAAATTTTCACAAAGCCAAAAAGTCAAAGTCAAAAGTTTTTATTCAATGTAGGAGCTTAGTTCTCTTATTGAAACTCATTGCGAGTCCAAATGATGACCTACTAAAAAACATAATAAAATAAATATTTAAGGGGCATACAACAAATGTGATTTTTTTGCCGTTTTTATAGAAAATGGTACGGAACCCTTCGTGTGCGGGCCCGACTTGCACTTGGCCGATTTTGTTATTTTAGTTCATTATAAATTCTATGTCAGCAGAGTCACGGAATAGTCTTTTTAAAAGTCTCTCCGATATCGGAAAGTCCTACTCGCCAACTGACGTAAACATGTGAGCAAGTGTGTGTCAATTTCAGCGATATTTGGAGAATGGTCCGCTGCGTGTGATATTTTTCAGCACATTTTAAAGGAGGTGCTTACCATAATGCACAGGTCCTTCCCGTCAGCAGTCCCCGATGAAAAGGCACACTGGCGATCCAGGTACACTGTACAGGGTACGCTACGAAAATTTAAGATTAAATTGAAATACTTGTAAATAGAAAGAATGTGTGTAAAAATTAGATATTTAAAGTTGCGTTTTTTACATATTATCTTTGTTGTTAATCGTTATTTATTACTTTTTATTTTTTTTTGTACACATGTACATAGTTCTAAAATAAAAATTTTTTTCAAACATATCAACAGACAATGAGTTAGTAAGATTGTCATCCAATTTTCAGGTATCTTTATTTAAGTTTAACGTCATCGGGATGTTACATTAATTTATTGCAAAATTTGTAGGTAATGAACTGAATAACAAACACAAGAAAAACACCAAATCGTTATCTATCAAGGGATTAAAAAATGTTATAACTGAGTAGAAACAGTGATATAGTCACATGGTGCAATTTCAGTTGTTTATTTATTATCTTAAATACCATGTAGGTAAGTAACTATAATTTTATTAGTAACTAGCGACCCGCCCCGGCTTCGCACGGGTGCAATGCTGAATTTTCTTTGCTATAAACCATCCCTGGACCCATTCGAACCCACACAAAAAGTTTCATCGAAATCGGTCCGGCCGTTCTCGAGTTAAATCGTTAGGAAGGAAAACCCGACTTATTTTTATATAGTTAGTAACTATATTTATTCTACATAGGTACTTTGTAAATGAAGTTCTTGACTCTGTTTAGTTACTGACAATAAAAATGTGTAGTTTTCTATATTTTCAAACAAAATTATTGTTTATAAGGCAGTGATAGCCCGGACGATTAAAGAGTCGGCCGAAAATCAGTGAGGCTTGGGTTCGAATCCTGGCATGTACCAATGAGTTTTTCAAAACATACGTACATATTTATCACTAGCTCATCGGTGAAGGAAAACATCGTGAGGAAACCCGCAGGTCTCAGAATTAATTCTGAGACATGTGTAAACAGACCCGGTCCAGCGATGGGCTCACCACCTATCACGTTTAGGGGTCCAATATATCTCGTGAAATGTGGGTATATCCAGTAATGGAATACCTCTGTCTACCCCCTCGGGGATAAGTGAGATTATATATTATTATTATTATTGTTTATAAAATAAATTAAAATATTGCTTGGTGTATTTTTCGTTCCCATCTGAATATCTGAAACCGAAATGATTTAAAAAATGCAGCTGTGTATAATAATGAAGGCTGAACTAATAGACATAACAACAAAACAACTTCATTTCCATATGTACGTACTCGTACTGCAACACTAGCTTTTTATTTTATTGGCGTATACTTTAAATGCACGCCAGTGCGTGTGTTCCGCTAAAAGCGGTGCCAAAAGCTGACCGAGTCACTGGTGATTTATAGGGGTCAGCCTTAAAATTGTGTCGTTAAAACCAGAAAATGTGCTTTATATAAAACGCAGATACTTTTTAAAAACATGATGGTGGAACACTGTCGCTCTTGTAGCACACAGAAATATAGAGATCGCGGTTACTCACTGAAACAGTACCTAGTGGTAGTGTGATTCTAGTTTTCATTGTGTTCACGCACAATAGGATTCGTTAAGCCATGTCCAACAGAGTGGTATGAAGAACCGGCCAAGTGCGAGTCAGACTCGTTCCGTACCATTACCTATCTATAAAAACGGTAAAAAAATCACGTTCGTTGTATGGGAGCCCCTTTAAATATTTTGTTGTTTTGTTTTTTAGTATTTATTGTTATAGCTGCAACAGAAATACATCTTCTGTGAAAACTTCAACTGTCTAACTATCACGGTTCATGAGATACAGCCTGGTGACAGACGGACAGACAGACAACGGAACCTTATTACCTACCTAATAGGGCCCCGTTTTACCCTTTGGGTACGGAACCCAAAAAATCTTTCAGTTTTGACTTTTATTGGAATTCGGCAACTCACTATGGGTACCTAAAGACCATGACTGTATGCCTAAAGTATGTAACCCATAAAGGCATACCTCCTACTTTCAGGAATTCAATCAAAACATTAGGTACTTTTCTTTTGGGGGTTGCCGCAGTCGGATAAAAAGTATGATGGAGGGTGATAAGAAATAAACATCGGCTTTGCGGTCTCGTTTTGGAGTCCAAAAGTACAACAGTAGTAGGTATTGTTGATAACATCGAACTCTAAAGAGTAAAAAACCGACTTCAACTTATATGGTTTTCTTATAAATGCCACTGTCAGAACTGAACCAAATTGGAATGGGACCACACGGGAAGCACAAGCTTTCAAATAAAAAAAGAGTCATCAAAACCGGTTTACGCAGTCGAAAGTTCTGAGGCGCCAAAAATAAAAATAAAATCGAATTGATAACCTCCTACTTTTTTAAGTCAGTTGAAAAGTGGCCACTTTAAGAAATGGATACCTCTGCCAACGTCTCGGATAAAGCGTCAGTTCACAACATCGTCTTCAATGAATCGTCTCAAACAAAGTTTACAAGAATGACGCAGAAAACAATACAAAGTAACATGAATCTCGAACTCAGTTGTACAGTTGGCGAGTAACTTATAAGTTACAAGTTAGTTCCTATGCAAAACTAAGCTGCATTGTCTTAGTGAAGACTTTACAAAACCCTTACAAATCCCTCTACTTGGAGCACCGTCTTCCTTCCTGCACACGTCAGCAGAGTACACTAAATAACTTGCACAATGGTTACTTAAGGAACGAGAGAATAATAGAGAAAGCGATTAAATCTACATCTACACTACTTAATGTTATAAAGAGGAAATATTTGTATATTTGTACGAATAAACTGAAAAATTACTGGATCGATTTTAAAAATTACTAGCGACCCGCCCCGGCTTCGCACGGGTGCAATGCTGAATTTTCTTTGCTATAAACCATCCCTGGACTCACTCGAACCCACACAAAAAGTTTCATCAAAATCGGTCCGGCCGTTCTCGAGTTAAATCGTCAGGAAGGAAAACCCGACTTATTTTTATATAGTAGATTTCATCAATGGAAAGCCACATTATCACTGAGTAACATAGGCTATATCTCATTGCCGTATTTCCACGGGAACGGGATCAAAGTGGGTGAAACCGCGCAGCACCGCTAATAATATTATAAAGAGGAAAGATTTGTATATTTGTAACGAAAATACTGAAAAACTACTAGATCGATTTTAAAAATTCTTTTATCAATGGAAAGCTACATTAACACTGAGTAACATAGGCTACATCTTAGTTCCGTATTCCCAAGGGAACGGGAACAACGAGCGGGAAACTAGCGATTATAGTCTAGTCAAGGAAGGTAGTGGACCCCAACATGAATTCCTCAGACGGCGAAACTTTACAGTATAATAAAGCATCATCAAATCATATTATTTTATGAATATAAAAAACACTTAATGGAATTTACGTATTTTTGCCAAAATACTTATTTAATTGATATCTTTGCAAACATGCTTAGTCAACATTTCTTCTTGTTTTTTTATTTTTTTATATATCTAAGTTTTAGATAATTTAATGTTGGGGTCTTCATACAAAAATCCGATTCGTTTCCTAGACTAGATCCGATGTTCTGTTGTATATGGGATGATTTGACGATATTACCAATTTGTAATTGTTACAACGGGATGGCCTCCGTCCGGGCTCAGATGTGCCCCATCCGGGCCCGGGCGTGCCCCGTCCGGGGCGAACCATCTTACAATACGGCTCGACATTTGGCCCGGACGGGGCTCGTCCGGGCTAGCGCTTTATATAAAAAGTATTTATTTACCGTGCCCCGGACGGGGCACGCCCGGGCCCGGACGGGGCCCGGCCCGTTGTAACATGAATCAGCCTTTATTGTCACTACTGACGTAACGGTCAAAATGTCACAGCTCCACATAACGTTACTCCCGCTGTAGGAAATCCATGGTTATAAATAACGAACAACAAACCCCAGCCACAATTAGGAGGCTCCATTAAGCCCATGCTTCCCGAACCCAGCACAAATCGATCCCAGATTTGTGCAGGTGTCCAATTAATTGCAGCGTTCCACGCTCCTATGAATATTTATGCCCGCATAATCGTCGCTGTCTGCCCCTAATGAAATTTGTGCTCAAATCGGTGGATTCAGTGATCACTCATGGTGTTTTTACAACCATATTTATATATATATATATATATATATATATATATATATATATATATATATATATCGCTTTCCTCTCCGACAGAAGTTCAATTCCTGAAAATATATAACTACTTACTTTTGCCAGAATACTTTTCGAACCCCTAACTATGACACTCGGTCACCAGAATTGATTTTGAGGCAAGTTTTGCTATACATGCCTCAAAATTAATTCTAGGTTTCCTTACGATTCTTTCCTTCGGCGCAAGGCTAGTGACAAATATGTACTACGTAAGTTTTTAAAAATTCATTGATACATGCGTTTACCAAGATTAGAACCCGAGTCTCGCTCATGAGAAGCGTGCCAAAGAGTTTTACAAAACTTTCGTACATATTTATCACTAGCTCGACGGTGAAGGAAAACATCGTGAGGAAACCCGCAGGTCCCAGAATTAATTCTGAGACATGTGCAAAAGACCCGGTCCGGCGATGGGCTCACCACCCTTTTAGGGCTTCAAAGAATATCTCGTGAAAAGTAGGTATATCCAGAAATGGAATACCTACTACCTCTACCCGAGATTTTTTTTCTGTTTAGAACCAGCTTTAACATCCATCTTTGAAAAGGTGACAGTTTTCAAACTTCATATCTTCACAAAACAAATGCTATAAATATTTACAGCGCGTCTGCCGTATGACTTTTAATTGAAACTCGAGGATTATCCCGGAAACTGTCCGCATGTATTTGAATTTTAACGGTATTTTTGGAATCTATCAATCGAGCTGGCAGATCCTTTTTTTATCCAGCCCTATTTGCAATAGCTTGTCGTTATCAAAATGTTTGAAGTATATATTTATTTTCAACAGTCTAAAAAAAGAGAAGGATTTTTATGTAAGTAAGCAATTATGAATAGATTTTGACGATTATTATTTTTTCAGTAGATCATACTTCAAAGGTTTTAAATACCATTTAAAGTTTATTGAAATCGGTAGAGCGGTTTAGAAAAAATCAACTAGACTAAAGTCTAAAAACTGTATGCATCGATGATATTTTTAGTGCAAATCTTTGAAGTCGGTTTTTCACTCTTCGTCGGTCTTCGTTATCACAATAATCATATTATTATAACACTAGCTGATGCCCGCGACTTCGTCCGCGTGGAATTTGTTATTCCTTTGAGTTTAGAAAATATATCAAGAAGGATATTACACACTATCTATCTACAATAATATTATGAGGAGGAATTAAGGATTTGTATTTTTGTATGTTATTAACGAATAAACTGAAAAACTACTGGACTGATTTGTAAAATTCTTTCACCATTAGAATGTTACATTATCCCTGAGTAATATAGGATATATCTATGACGAAAAAAATTAGGGATCCTTACTAAAACTTGTCTGTACATGCCGGGATTGGAACCCTAGGCTCGCGAATGAGAAGCGGGCTCTTTAGCGACTGGGCTATCATTGCTATTTAATATTTTTGTTATTAAAAACACCCTATATACAACGCGTCACAGAATAAGCGCAATTCCCGATACGTACCCCGATTAGTATACTAACATAAAAAGATGGTGATGCATTCGTAGTTTAGTTTTGTCTAACCAAATTGCTTAAAAAAAGAGCGATAACAGTACGGTGTCAATAGGCAGTCTTAAATTTAGTTATTCTAATTAATTTTTCGGAAAAACATTACACATATTGAAAATAGCTGAAATCAATTAAGTAGTTGATACTAATTTCAGGAATTGCGCTTATTCTCTTACGTGTTGTAAAGCCTAGGACACTCTCTGGATTATGATTTTTGAATTAGTTCTTGATGTCAATGGCTAAGCATGTGGTCATAATAACAAATAAATTTCCATAAGGAACCCATAATTAATTCTCAAAAAAAAAGAAGTTGACTTTGTATGGAGACTATTGAAGATTATTTGTGCCAAGTTTCAAGTTGAAGATAAGGAAATCTTATTGTTTGTTTTGAGGAGTATTTTTACAATATTTTGAATTGATACACCCAAAAATAAAGGTTTTCCGTACATACCAAACTCAACCCCTACTTTCACCCTTTTGGGGGAGGACTTTCTAAAAATCCAAAAATACGTATCTCATCATTTATTTCTAAGAGTAGTTTTTTTTTGGAAAAACCAGAAATACGTATCTTGTTGTTTGTTTTGAGGAGTATTTCTACAAAGTTTTGAATTGATACACCCAAAAATGAAGGTTTTCCATACATACCAAACTCAACCCCTACTTTCACCCTTTTAGGGGACGATTTTCGAAAAATTAAAAAACACGTATCTCATCATTTATTTCTAAGAGTATTTGTGAGAAGTTTTACGTTGATAGAATAAAAAAAACAACACGTCTCCATACAAACTCCATCCCCTGTTTCACCCCCTTCGGGGGTTTTTTTTAGAAAATCCGGAAATAAGTTTCTTGTTGTTTGTTTTGAGGAGTATTTTTACAAAGTTTGGAATTGATACACCCAAAAATGAAGGTTTTCCATACATACCAAACTGAACCCCTACTTTCACCCTTTTAGGGGACGATTTTCGAAAAGTTCAAACACACGTATCTCATTATTTATTTCTAAGAGTATTTGAGTATTTGTGCCAAGTTTCAACCTGATAGACGTAAAAAACAACACGTCCCCAAACAAACTCCAATCCCCTGTTTCAACCATTTAAGGGTTTTTTTTTTGAAAAATCCAGAAATACGTATCTTGTTGTTTGTTTTGAGGAGTATTTTTACAAAGTTTGGAATTGATACACCCAAAAATTAAGGGTTTCCATACACATCAAACTCAACCCCTACTTTTACACCTTTAGGGGACGATTTTAGAAAAATCCAAAAATACGTATCTCGTCATTTATGTCTAAGAGTATTTGTGTCAAGTTTCAACTTGATAGACGTAAAAACCAACACGTCTCTATACAAACTCCATCCCCCTGTTTCAACCCCTTAGGGGTTTTTTTTTGGAAAATCCAGAAATACGTGTCGTGTTTTTTGTTTTGAGGAGTATTTTCACAAAGTTTCGAATTGATATACCCAAAAATGAAGGTTTTTCCAAACATACCAAACTCAAACCAAACTTTCACACCTTTAAGGGACGATTTTCGAAAAATCCAAAAACACGTATCTCATTATTTATTTCTAAGAGTATTTGTGTCAAGTTTCAACTTGATAGACGTAAAAAACAACACGTCTCCATACAAACTCCATCCCTCTGTTTCAACCCCTTAGGGGTTTTTTTTTGGAAAATCCAGAATCACGTGTCTTGTTATTTGTTTTGAGGAGTATTTTAACAATGTTTCGAATTGATACACCCAAAAATGAAGGTTTTGCATACAAACTCTCAACCCCTTTTTCACCCCCTTAAAGGTTGAATTTGGAAAATTCCTTTCTTATTCCTAGTCTACGTCTTTAAAATAATATATGTAAAAAAAATCAGCTTTCTAGGTGTAAGGGTTTAGGCTGGGCGTTGATGAGTCAGTGAGTCAGGACTTCTCTCTTTATATATATAGATAACCATTTTAGATAAGTATTGTTGTTACCAGGGCCGGATCTATCATATGGCTTTTTGGGCTCCAGCAAAGGGCCTCCTGGATTCCAAGGGCCCCTAGCTAAGTCAAGTCAAAGTCAAAAATAGACGATAATGCGAAAAAATCTATAATATTATTAAATTAAACTGATCGTCAGGTTTGCAAACCCATTAAATTCATTTAATTCGAGTCCACGTTGTGTTGGTATTTCGAACTGAACTGAGTGATTGGGTGGGCCCCTAAGTAGTATTAGTCCAGGGCATACATAATTACGCCACACGGTCATTTAGTCCTAGTTCCAAACTAAGCAGAGGCTGTGATATTGGTACTAAACATCTGATAAACACACATAAATACTCAAGTAGCCAGTATTATTTGGCACTACCCCACATATCTTAAAAAAACTTGTGTTTTCTTAGTAAATGAAAAAGAAATACCCAACCCACGTAGTGTTCATGAACACAAATATTGGCTCTGGGATAGAACCTATGACTCGGAAGGCAGGGTCACTAAAGACTGAGCAGTCATCAGTCTAATAATTATAACTCTATTGGCGTTTTGTTATCTTTTTACGGATTTTACTTAAACGATCTTGAAGAAATTTGGCAGGAAGATAACTTGCGTTTTGAGGAAGGACTAATAAGGTTACTTTTCATCCCAGAACTTGTACAAAGTCGCGGCCAGTAGCTAGTCTACATCTACACTAGTCTTAGAAAGGAAAGATGAGATTTTTGTATTTTTGTTTGTAACAAAAATACTGGACCGATTTCAATGAAAAGCTTACTTTTCTACGAATAATTGGGCAATAATTTTTTCACGGGAACGGGACTCTCAGAAATCGCTGGGAACAGCTAGTACTAAATAATAATACTGACTCATATACCTAAAGACCGCGCCTCGCAACCAAAACATAAATAAACTTCACCTACAGACACAATGCAGAAATGATAATGCCATCGACCTTCAAATTCAACTCTTATGACCGACCTCATCCAGTCAGCCTAGCGAATGAGCCGAGGCGACACGCAAATAATGTTGAACATTATGAAACTACTTTATCTCTGTTATTTACTAATTTCTTGTTGTGATGCATATAGAGTCTTGTTAGTGTTCCCTATGCCGATTCGAAGTTTGAATATATTAGGCGAAGGGTTTGTAAGACATTTACATGGAGCTGGACATGAGGTTTGTGCCAGATTTATTATTCGTAAACATTTTATAGCCGCTAATAATCCCACACTACTATTTTATTATATGCTCTATGAAAGTAACTCTCACTGTTACTTGACAGCTAAACTTTGGAAACGAAACGAAACGAAATTTGGGATATAGCCTACCTTTTATTTTATCTCTGAAAGCAATCGAGTCAAGAGCAAAATAAATAATATTTTTTTAAATTATAAGACTCATCTAACACACCGTTATTCAGTCCCAAACTAGACAGAACTTGTACTATGGGTATTAAACAACTGAAAAACATACTTAAAAAAATAATAAACACACAGACACGAAACCAAGAGGCATGTTAATGCACTCAATTTTGGCACCGAGTGGGGATCGAACCCGCGACCTCCGACTCAGAAGGGAGGATCACTACCAACTGAGCCAATTGGCCCGTCGAAAAGGTAGTTTAGTTAAAACACGTTAAAATAACAGCAATATAAAGCAACAGGCCAGATATAAATGTTGTTTACTTAAAATAATGTTTGGTTGATTACGAGGCTTGATTAAAATAAATAATTATTATAAATGTTAGATACGTTTATAATATACCCAACTTAGGCAGCATGTTTGATGGAAAATAATTAGATTCTTTAATTCAAGAGCTCATAACCGAGATGAGCTGATTTTTTCGAACATGGAGGCAAACTAATTAATAACTTTCATTTTCTTTCATCAGATTACCTATATAACCGCGTTTCCTCTGAAGAACATACCTGAGAAGAATTTCCATCAAATAGATGTTAGCAAGAATCAAGAAATGTTATCCGGCAGTGCGTATTTACTACAAAAGCTATGTTTAGAATGGATCTAGAATATAAAACAAAATGGAACAGAATATAAAAGTGGAGATTATAGGTCTATTTATAGTAAATGGTAACAGGAAAAAATATTCGTAAACAAGTTCCGATAATGTTAAAATCATGGATGTGTGTATAGCAACGATGCATCGATAAAATAATTACTATCCGGGTTGCCATGACAACGCATCGCAGTAAATTCACAAAGGTTTTTAGGAGGCACGGTGTAGTAAAGTTACTTAGAAAAATAACCCTAATTAGCTGATTTACCTTGATCCACTTGATCCAGTCTGGGTAATTGGATCAATGTAGAATGTTTTCAATCTAGTCCAGCGTTTAACGACAAGAATTAACATTGGTCCAATAATGATCCAGTGCATGCATCCTGTATTGTACTATTGGATCAGAAAAAGATCAGTGTACCTATAGATAGAGCTGTATATTATTTTTGAAGAGTCATATCTATTTAACAAAAATATTAATAAGATTCCTTCCCTCTAAAACTGAACCGACAAACTAAAATAATCTTAAAATTTCACCAAAAGGAGTGTAATATTTTCGGGTGTATGTTGGTATGTCTATGTAAGTATGAGAGAATATTTAGTTTTGAACTTCTGTAGCCTAAACGGTTTGACGGATTTCAAAGTGCGAGATGTAGTCGGAATTATCTTCATCTTTGCAGTGTCATAGGCTACATTGAAAGTAGAAACCCAACTGCTGCAAACAGATGGTAATATTTTAAATCTTTTCTGTGCCTTCTACATGCAGTCGTGTTTTAGTTGATTTATTAGTTAATGTACTTATTTTAAGGCAGTGAAGAATACAATTTGACGAATATCATGAAAAATGTTGCTAAGATAAATGATGTTGGAGGTCTCCAAGAATTCGCTCTGTATGCAGCGCGAATGACATTTGAGAATGAGGCCGTTAGAGAATTTCTAGCTGACACAAAAAACGAGTTTGATGTCGTGATTGCTGATTTGTATGAAGTGGAAGTGTATTCAGGGTAAGTGTTGGTTGTAATTATGAAGAAGCTGTTGATAAAATTGAGATAAAAACGCTTACAGTTACCTCTTGGAAGATATTAGCCTGCATGTAGTATCATGAAAGGCAAAGGCGGACTCAATTGGAAGGAATTGAATTAAAATAACTGACAGACTGTGTGTAAAAGAAACTGCCAGGATGCAAAGAAAATTCAAATTCATTTATAACCCTCAGAGACAACACAGTACAGAAAATTTATATAGAATCCAAACTAGAACGCACAGCACATTTTTAATAAACTTATTTCTTATCCTATTCTCTCAGATTTTCAGCGTTATTCAACTGCCCAATGATATGGAGTTACTCTATGGGTATCCAGTGGTCTGTGCTCTCCCTTATTGATGGGCCAACGAACCCAGCCTACACAGCCGACTACTTATCGACCAACCATCCCCCCTTCACGTTCACCCAACGGGTTGAGGAGTTGTGGACTCAAATTAGATCGTATCTTGTTAAACGGTAATAAATTATTTATTTTTGAGGTAAGACGATTTCAAATTTTAATAGGATTTTGAGAAAAATATATTTGTAGGAAATTGTGACAATGATTATAGAAATGTGTGTGTATGTATAATGAGCCTACTATCTTATACAATCTTTGAATATCCGACAGCTTCAAATATCTTTTGGTTACCTATATGGTAACCAAAAGATATTTGAAGCCGATTCGAAGACCCAAAATGGCATCGACACATAAATAATAGGGATCATCAATTTTTTTTTGGTTAACTTTTTTATTTATGAGGCGTGTTCTATCTATTAGAAGTAGTTAAGTATCTAGAAAAAATTCAGTATTTGAAAGTCGAATTACATCACGTGATTTTTGAGCGACGCGCACTTCGCACTAAAATTGATTGGGATTTCATTAATTGATATGATTCAATTTATTTATTTTTACAGTTTTCAAACACTGCCTAAAGAAAAGGCTCTTTTCGAGAATGTTTTTGGTCCATTATTAAAGAAGCGCGGCAAAATCCTTCCCCTTTACAAAGATGTCGTCTACAACGCATCTTTGATATTCGCAAACGACCACCATGCAACTGGCAACGTTCCTGCTACTCCTCAGAACTTCAGATTCGTTGGTGGACAACATATAACAACTCCTAATGCACCATTACCAAAGGTAAGTACCCGAAACCGACGAGCATGGAAGAGTCGTTTGATGGATGTGGATGAAGCACGAAAGATCTGCTTGGTTCGTAGCAAGTGGCAGTCTCTGACATAGGCGAGAGATTATGTAGGTATGTATGTAAATCTCCATAATAACAATATTCGGGCTTCGCAAAATTTCTTAACTTGACTGACAAGGTAGTTTTCGGTTGGTAGAAAAGTGTATTGCATACCAACCACAACCAAATACATCAACCCATAATAGCCCACTGTTGAGCTAAGGGCCTTTCCTTACATGAGGAAGTATAAACGTGGACCCACCGCGGATTGGGAGATGGTGTTAGGCTAGTCGCCCATCTGAGTGTGCGTAAATTCAACAAAAAAACTTGATACATATTCCGCGATATTTCGAATACCTCTCTTTTCATGGGTACCGTAAATCACCCGCTTATTTTACATTTGTATACCTCTCATGTGTCTTTTTTGGTTTTCATTTAAGTAACATACTATAGGCGGTAACTAGGAGAATAATATAATATACCAGGGGACGAGGATCAGTGACATCTTACCAATTTATATTGCAATCCCATCCATTTACCAACTGGTATGTGATTATGGCAATTTTCTCATATAGTAGGAGGGTCATATTTCCAGCAGTTGACTTTTATACGTTGACGATGAAAGGCGTTTTTGTCACTTTAAGTGTCACACGGGATCATAAAATAAACTTTCTCGTTCCTGAGGAAGGATTGACAGGAGTTGACTGCTACGAGTTAATTAATTTAATTTTTGAATTATTCATGTACCTAATAACCAGACTGTATGTTAAAGGCACGGAAAAAAAACAAATACCGTCTTTCGGGAACAGTCCGGTCTCCCGAAAATCAGGATTTGGATAAAACACTGAATTGGCCATTTTAAACACAACCTTAGGGCATGTCTTATCATAATAATGTGTTCGTATGTTTGTTAGCCAAAAAAACTCACGCCTTTAATCCCCGAGGGAGTAGGCAGAGGTATTCCATTTCTGCAAATACCCACTTTTTTTGAAAATATTCCACCCTTAAACGTGATAGGTGGTGACCCCATCGCCAGACCGGGTCTGTTATATATGCCTCGGAACTAATTCTGAGACCTGCGGGTTTCCTCACGATGTTTTCCATCACCGTCGAGCTAGTGATGAATATGTACGTAAATTTTAAAAAATTCATTGGTACAATGCCAGGATTTGAACCCAAGCCTCACTTATTATCATCATGAGAAGCGGACTCTTTAACCTGCTCTCAGCTCGTTGTCAGCCAAATTCAATTTAATTTTTTATTTCATATTTACAGGACCTGCAAGTTTTAATGGACAATGCAAAGCATGGTGTCATATACTTCAGTTTGGGTTCAACTTGGAAAAGCAAAGATATACCGGAACAAGTGACGGAGGGCTTACTAAAGATGTTTGGGGAATTAAAGCAGACAGTCATTTGGAAATATGAAGATGACAGAAAAAACGTGCCCAGTAACGTACATATTATGAAGTGGGCACCTCAACAAAGTATACTAGGTTTGTGTATTTTGTAAACATTGCATAAAAGAAAGAGATTTGTAATTTTTGATGATGCTTTAAAAACTGGTTATTTAGATATTAATATTACACTTACAAGGGCAGTTTTCTATATCAAGTATCAGCGTAGCTAACCAGAATGCAGCCACTATCGATATTCCACATGATTTCTCTTTATAGGTCATTTTTATCTGCTAATATTGTAAAAAAAATATCGTCATTTCCTCACCTCCTGTCCACAAGATACCTATTTACTAAAATGATCCTCCAATTATGCAATAATTTAGATTTTGTTACCGCTCGAAGGGAAGACAGACCTAAATATTTAATATTCTTGAATTTTTATGGATAAAAAATTGTGTAAATAATAATACACATATTCGGCACATACCTACATGGGTGTTCTTCTCTTGCATCCATAAATCCAAAAAACCCGACTAGAATCATTTGATATTAATTTTAACTTGATACCTCCACGCTTATCTGAAAAGAAGGATCTTGACAACAAAGCGATCGTATATTTGGTTTCTCTTTTCCTATTGAGGTATGCCACGCTTGAGAACGCTTGAGAGAAGATGTGTACCAATTTAACTTTTTTTTCAGCCCACCCGAATTGCCTGTTCTTCATAACACACGGCGGACTACTCTCTACCATTGAGACTGTACATGCGGGCGTACCCATTATAGGAGTGCCTATATTCCTGGATCAGTTCGTAAACATCAAGAAAGCAGTTTCCAGTGGCTATGCCGTTAAAGTTGACTTGACTTTCGATCTGCCGAACAATTTGAGGAAGGCTATTGAGACCATGCTTGGAGATGGAAAGTGAGTTATGTCATTCTCATTGGCAAAGTTTTATTCTGGTTTTAAGCGGTTTCCAATCCCGTTCCCGTAGGAATACGGTAATAAAATATAGCCTATGTTACTCAGTGATAATGTAGCTTTCCACTGGTGCAAGAATTTTTAATTTATTTTTATTTAGTACAAAGTTACTAAAATACAAAAATACAAGAATAAAATATTTCCTTTTTATAATATTAGTGTAGATGTAGATAATTAGGAGATTTAGGTACCTATTTTTAATCTATGACAAAATTTATTTGAAGACTTAATTTAAGATAGTCGGCTTCACTTTTTACGTAGTTAAAAGTTGCGAGTCTTGGCAACCTGGCATTTAAAAAAAATTTCGAAACGCATATTCTTGTTACAGATACGCCAAGAGGGCCAAGGAGTTGTCGATGATATACCACGACAGGGTTGTCTCGCCGAGCAAGGAGCTAGTACACTGGGTGGAGCATGTTGCGCGTACGCATGGCGCATTGCATCTTCGCTCCCCTGCACTCCTAACACCTTTCTACCAGAAGATGTACCTTGATCTTGTAGCACTGTTTGTGACAGTGCTTATACTTTTAAAGATGGCCGTCGGTTTTGCCATTTCTAGAGTTATGCCTAAGAATAAATTGAAGGATGCCAAGAAACGCAACTAAAAAGTTGGTTTAGTGACACTGAGTTCTTGAGTTTTATTGAGCTGGATAACCAGATAGACGTCCTGTCCAAATCCCATGGAAAAAGCAAATTTTAAAATTTTCTTTTTCCATATTAAAATTTCTTTTCCTAAAAACTATTTTTGGAGCATTTCAAATATACCTACTCAAAAGAAAATGTCAAACTCATCTCAAGTGGTGCGATTGCGATACACTAATACTATACAGAGGAAAGATTTTTTTTATGTTTGTTTGTTGAAAAGGTTCCAAGAATACTAAACCGATTTAGAAAAATACTGTTATTACATGACTGTCTATTGCGAAAATAAAATAAAACCATAAAAAACTCTTCCTCTAATTAAAAGCTTAATTTTCTGTAATTTGCGGTGACTGTAAATTGTACTTGTCTACTTTCATGAAAATAAGATAAATATGTAAATAAAATAAGGATTTAATAAAATAGTAAAATGAACTAAAACACGTTAACATACGCAATGTAAAGCGCAGACACATCTCGAGCACACTTCGTTTAACATCAAAGGTGTAAAGGACGCGTTACACTCACATCTTTTACATTTAAAGCTTCATAAAAGTGTCTGCGCCTCCATGAAAGTCTTGAAAACACATTTTGATGGCTAGTTACCCCTACTTATACCGCATAAAATTGTAATAGGTTGCAAAATATTCAACCTTTTTTTGTGCCCAAGTAATCCTGTAAATAAAACTTGAATCTTTCTAAAAAATGTTTTTTTGAAATTGAAATACTACGGAAAAAATAGGACCTAAGGTGGCTATGCCGACAGACGTCACTGCAAGATCAATACAGAAAGATTAACATATAAATAACTTAGTGTGTACTATTACTTAACCGCGACCCGCCCCGGCTTCGCACGGGTGCAATGCTAATACTAAAACCTTTCCCTTGAATCACTCTATCTATTAAAAAAAACCGCATCAAAATCCGTTGCGTAGTTTTAAAGATTTAAGCATACATAGGGATATAGGGACAGAGAAAGCGACTTTGTTTTATACTATGTAGTGATACTGTTTCAACTGGACTCTCTTTTCCATTATTGCACAAAGATAGTTGCTCTCCGGAATCAATAAGATAGGTACTTAGTTCCCGAGGGATATGTATCAAATTCCACAAACTTAACCGCAGGAGAGCTAAGTATTGTAATAAAGCAAACTCAATATGTTCCAACTTTAATTACGACACAAAATTTATGAATAAAATTAATTCACGTAACCTTTCTGTCAGAAGTTTAATTTTAATCAACACAAAATTAATATAGGTTGAAGCGAAAGTGACACTCCTTCGGGAAATTATCCTTTCCTTCGAATATTACTTCACATAATATGTGAGTATTAATTAATTCCGCATCAACTTGTGATACCGTTAATTAAATTTATATAAAATGTTATTAATATTAGTATTTTATTTAAATTAATTTTTAATTAGTTATTTTATTCCCTAGCTACTCAGGCGCTGAGCAGACACTAGTCTATTAGGTGATTTTCGTATTTTTATTTTAATGTATATGTTGCAATGTTATTGTAAAATCTGTTATAATTTTACTAGGTATAAAAAATGCACGGAATTTGTAAATCGTCTCCATTCCTTATAATATCACGAGATGGCGAGAAATTATGTTACATTATAATTTCCCTTGAATGTACATTCAGTGGCTTTCTAGATCATCTATAAAACCGTTACTGATGGTCAGCATTACACTTCTATGAGGCTTCTTGCCACATCCAAGTGTTGCTAATACTCCCAATTTTACAATATACCTATCTGATTATGATTAGTAAAATTATAATGTAACTAAGTAAGTTTGTAAAATCCGTGCAATTATAATATCACGGCTTTTATAATAACACTGCAACATAATAATATACCTATAATATATTTATCCAAATGTTTTTGACGTGATAACGTCTTATAAATCGTTGAACGAATCGTTGCACGAAAAAGCATGTTTCATTGTCACGTTCCGCCTGAGCCGAGAGTGCAAGCGAGAGCACGGAACACGCGATAGAGAGGCACGATCGGCCTAAGCGTTCGGCTATCTCTCTTCCACTCCAGTATGCAATTTTCATCAATGATTTCTTATGATGTTACCACGTAAAATTATCGCCTGTAAACCGACTTTACAGACAACCAATTTTTAATTATTGGGTATATGACATCCTTGAAGCGTGAACTTGATTAGCACTTCTTTTCGAAAATTGACAAAGGCCCAAGGTACCTAGACGTTCAGCCAATCAAATAGCCTGTATTGTGTTCGCGACAGGCCCATAATTGAAATGTTTGGAGTGTTTAGGCCTCATCCTTCAATCAGGCCTTTGTGTTCAACAAGCGATATTTTAATTTCCCTTCCCCATTGTGAGAATAATTTTCATATTTTTCGATTGGAAATTGGTATTCTGTTGGCGAAGAAGGGGTTGCGAATGTATTTTTATTTATTTAAAAATTGATTAATTATTTATAAAAGTCCACGCACACAGTGACGGGAATGGCGCAAAGCGGTCGCGATCCCTGGCAGCAATTTTCATTATTTACAAAAAAAAAATACAATTACTTAACGTCCTTAATCGTGACCGTTTATTTGTGGCAATGGTATGTGGTTTATTTAATTTCTGATTGAGTACGAAGTCTGTGACCAAAGCTAGTTGTAAAATAAAAACATAATAAATCGGTTAAGAAAACCCTCCCCAAAAAAAAACACGGTACGAATCCGTAACTTTTGTAGCAATATTTTTAACTCACCCAATGTCTTCGAGAACATTAAACAAGCTTTATCGCCTGGCGTTGCGCATTAGACCCCCGATTATAGCAAAAGAAGCGCAGATTAAAAAGAACACAGCACGCCCCTTACGATGGGGACGCGGGGTTTGTTCGGCTTAGATCTGGATAAAAAATTATTGTTTATTTATTAAATGTTATTATTGTGCTGCAGTTACGGTTAAAGAGCCTGCTTTACATGATGAAAATCGGGCATGTTCTTTCAAAAACTTACGTACATATTTATCACTAGCTCGACGGTGAAGAAAAACATCGTGAGGAAACCCGCAGGTCCCAGAATTAATTCTGTTAATTGTGTAAACGACCCGGTCCGTCGATGGGCCTATCACGTTAAGGGGTCGAAAAAAAAATTCGGGGTCGAAAATTCTCGTGAAAAATGGGTATATCCAGTAATGGAATACCTCTGCCTACCCCCTCAAGGATAAAAGGCGTGAGATTATTATTATTTATTAAAAAAAAATGTACATTTTAATTTATTTTTTAAAATTTTAAACTAGTTTTTGTTTGGCTCATGTCGGCCATTAAAATGCCTAGAGGGAATGCAGCCAGTCTTCTGGGCACAGTCCCACATGATTCCTGTTTGGAGGTAATTTTTTATCTGTAACTATTGTAAAAAAATATTTTCTTTGTAAAAAAATGTAATTACTTATCATTCGATAAAATTATGAAGAGGAGACTGATCGCAGAACAAAAAAAATGAAACTAAGAGACGCACACTACTTTGTTCTCGTGGCTCTCATCATTTACACAATAACTTTATAAATTATATAATATAATTATAATAAATAATAACAATATAGGTATGTACGATAATAAACATGAGTAGCCATATTATTAACAAATTGGTACCTATTCAGTTTCACCCCGAATTATTCATTAAAACATAACAAGATCTCCCATAACACACCTGACTTCAAACAAATACCTCTCATCCAGAAGAGGGGTAACCGGATAGACGCAATAGGAAGAACAGACTCCAGTCAAGAGGCGATCAAAGGTGCCACAGTTTTAATAAACGAAAAACTGATTTATGGCCAAAGGACATCGATGTGGAAAATAAATGTACTCTAGATGAGTAGTATTGGTCCCGTTTGCTCAAAACCAGTGGTACACTTTCATTGGTACTGCATGTTTGAAGAAAAAGTTGGAATTTATTGAATACATATAAACCGAAATTCATTGAGGTAGGCACAATTATACCTACACTACATAGAAGACATCTGGAACTATTAATGATACAAAAATTATAGCTTCTGATGATCACTCACTGATGCTACACATGTAGTGTACGTAGGGCTACATTACGCCGCGATTGGCATACAAAATAGGAGTTACATTTCAAAAAAATCACGTCATTCCGTTGCAGCGTAAAAGAAGCAAACCAATAAACAGACTTTGGAGTCTATAATTAATTTATTCTTAGTAGTATTGATCTAATCCCTTAAGTCCTTATTTTATTTTATATTCATTAGAAAATCATTCTTTGTTATGACCGAATAAAAAGGTTTTTAGCTTCAAATAAAAAAATAATACAGAAAGTAATATTTTGACTGGCTAAATAAAAACTATGGGCGATGGAAGCATT
This sequence comes from Ethmia dodecea, assembly GCA_963855545.1. Taxonomy (NCBI): domain Eukaryota; kingdom Metazoa; phylum Arthropoda; class Insecta; order Lepidoptera; family Depressariidae; genus Ethmia; species Ethmia dodecea. Next base: position 11,655,840 of record OY979457.1, on the reverse strand, counting down.
TGTTTGGACATTTTTGAAGTCGCAGTCCATCAACTACAGCCCTTTGATATCCCTTTGGCGGATCTATTGGGCTCTCGTATCGATGCTACAGACTTAGCCTACAGAATAGGAATTTTTCGCGTCGCGGTCGCTATGTGGGCACGATATTCGTAATTGCACAGCCATCCGAATACGAGGGGGACAAAAATTGGGAAGATTTTTTTACAGTCATCTCGCGGGGTGAAAGGTGGATGGAATGCTCACGGTTTCTTGGTCGCAATTATATTTTTTTACGCTGTTTTATATTTAATTTTATGATTTTTTTGGAAGAATTGTTTCGGTAAAATTTGTCTGTTAAGAAAATTCTTCTATTGAAGTTACAAATGTGTAGAAAGGAGAAATATAAGTATTTTTAAGGGAAAGTAGACTCACCTTTAAAATCCGCTAAATATCTCCTTCAAAAATGTGTTTTATGTAAGTTTTTCACGCAAAATAGGCGGTCGAGTTGCGGAAACAAGCCCACGTTAACATAACATCTGTTTAAGTAGTTGTTATTTCTCTTAGTATTTCTCTAAACCATACACATTTATACTGGGTAACATCACCCTAGTCTGGCGATGTGTTCATCACTTATCGCGTTTAAGGGTCCAGAAATACTTACACTGTGTGTGTTTCGAAACATTGAATATCTCTTACAACCCGGTCAGGCATCAGGCGTGGGTGTAAATTTAAGTATTTTCAACCGACTTAAAAAAAAACCGGCCAAGTGCGAGTCGGACTCGCGCACCGAGGGTTCCGTACAACCTTGCAAATTTATGGTTTTCGTAATTTTTCCTTTATCTATGCTATAAGACGTTGCTTCGTACCAAATTTCAAGATTCTGAGTTCACGGGAAGCACCCTGTAGGTTTTGATTCCCTTGCAAGTGTCGAAAATTTGCGGCATAAACGGCTGTATCTTTTGATTGCGTTGGCTTAGAAGTTTGATTTTTTCACAGCTTCAAGGGACAGTAGACCTGAGTAATTGATATAAATTTCAGCTTCATACCTCCACGCGTTCCTGAGAAAAAGGGTCTTGACAGACGGACGGACGGACGGACAGACGGACAACAAAGTGATCCTATAAGGGTTCCGTTTTTTCCTTTTGAGGTACGGAACCCTAAAAAGGAGGAGGTTATCAATTCAACTGTATGTTTTTTTGTTACTTCAGAAATTTCGACTGGGAGAACCGATTTTGTTAATTATTTTTTTATTTGCAAGGTCCCATTTTCATTTGGCTCAGCCAAATGAAAATGGGACCCCACCAATTTCTGACAACCATTAGAAAACCATATAAGTTGAAGTAGGTTTTTTTTACTCTTTAGAGTTATAATCTCACGCCTTTTTTATCCCCGAGGGGGTAGGCAGAGGTATTCCATTACTGGATATACCCACATTTCACGAGATATATTGGACCCCTAAACGTGATAGGTGGTGAGCCCATCGCCGCACCGGGTCTATTTACACATGTCTCAGAATTAATTCTGAGACCTGCGGGTTTCCTCACGATGTTTTCCTTCACCGTCTAGCTAGTGATAAATATGTAGGTACGTAAGTTTTTGAAAAACTCATTGGTACATGCCAGGATTCGAACCCGAGCCTCACTGATTTTCGGCCGGCTCTTTAACCGTTCGGGCTATCACTGCTCTTTAGATCACTCTTTGGATATCTATGTTATATTTACACCTTTAAATAATTATAACAAAGTCCCTACTTAGTAAGAGGTCTTATAAGCATCCTGAATTGTTCTTCAGTGATACTTAAGTACCTAACTACGTAGTATTTTAACCCCATTGATTTTCGTATCGACAAAGTAAACAGAAATCTCCAAATTTGCATTCACATTCCCTAAATTTTATAACAAACCAAATCATCCGAAGACGAATACGTCGGAGAATGAACATCGCTTATGACGTCACGACTGACAGCCGTCTCAGTTGGTTTGCATAGCGCTGCAATACGATGGAATGCAGGCAGTCTGTCGCCTCATCTACAAGCTGATCTATTATTCTGGAAATTTTACTATTCATCGACATACAATCAAATTCTTTTTTAAAACCAGCCAAGTGTGAGTTGGACTCGCGTACGAAGAGTTCTTTAGATACCATTATCTATTTTTTTTTCTTGGCCTTTACGCTGTCCCACTGCTGAGCAAAGGCCTCTCCATCCTCCCTCCACTTCATGGCGGGTTTTTGAGGAAGAAGGTTTGGACTGTTATCCGCTGCGCCTGGTCCAGTGCGTGGTGCCGGGTTTTGTTTGTTTGTCGGCAGGGTGCACCATGTGCAGGTGAGGTTGGCTAAGGTTACAGTAAGTTATTATTAGCCACCCCTTACACCCCACCACTATCTATAAAATAAGCAAAAAAGCAAATGTTCAAAGAGCAGTGATAGCCGGGACGGTTAAAGAGCCGGTCGAAAATCAGTGAGGCTCGGGTTCGAATCCTGGCATGTACCAATGAGTTTTTCAAAACTTACGTACATATTTATCACTAGCTCGACGGTGAAGGAAAACATCGTGAGGAAACCCGCAGGTCTCAGAATTAATTCTGAGACATGTGTAAATAGACCCGGTCCGGCGATGGGCTCACCACCTATCACGTTTAGGGGTCCAATGTATCTCGTGAAATGTGGGTATATCCAGTAATGGAATACCTCTGCCTACCCCCTCGGGGATGAAAGGCGTGAGATTATATTATTATTATATTATTATTATATTATTATATTATCTAAATTGTAAAAATGGTAGGTAACAGACAGATGGATGGTTACTCTCGCTCGGGGCTCGGGTCCGAATCCTGGCATGACCCAAAGAGTTTTTCAAAACTTACGTACATATTTATCACTGCTGCTGGGTAGAGCTGGACGGTAAAGGAAACCACGAGGAAGCCCGCAGGTCATAGAATTAATTCTGGGACATGCGTGTATAAAAGACCCGGTCCGGCGATGGGTAAGTAAGTAAGTAACAACTCTTTATTGTACACCAATAAAAATAATATGAAACAAGTGACACAGTGATACAAAAAAGTACAATGGGCGGTCTTATCGGTTTAAGCGATTTCTTCCAGACAAACTTAGGATGGATGTAACTGAGAAACAGATGAAGGCTGGTGGTGCACTGAAGTTAACAATGGATTAAGGTAGGTACATGGTCTTACCACATATTACGTTTAGAGGTCCAAAGTATATCTCGTGAAAAGTTATGGGTCTATCCAGAAATGGAATACCTTTGCCTACCTCGGGGATAAAAGGAGTGAGATTAACTATTTTATTTATTATTTTATTTTCTAATATAAGTGAGGATTGCAAAACATCCTATAGTTGGTTCGGCGCCTGCAAGCACGCCCCTCGGATGCCACTGCTCATGAATGACAACATGGCGGCTGCGGGCCGAACATTCTCGAACTGGGTTACTTACTCGACATAATGAAGTTTCATGTTCTAGTTCTTGTAGACAAATATAAGCCTATAGCTTTGAGCTCTGTGAAAATCTGTGAGGCTCGGGTTCGAATCCTGGCATGTACCAATGAGTTTTTCAAAACTTACGTAGGTACATATTTATCACTAGCTCGACGGTGAAGGAAAACATCGTGAGGAAACCCGCAGGTCTCAGAATTATTTCACCACCTGTCACGTTGGAAATTGTACCAATGTGTCCGAAGCCCAATATATCTCGTGAAATGTAGGTATATCCAGTAATGGAATACCTCTGCCTACCCCCTCGGGGATAAAAGGCGTGAGATTTTTTTTTTATTAATTTTTTTATTTTTAGCTTTGAGCTGGAAGCTGGAACAGTATCTGACAATACGTCTATATTGAAGGCATTGAATTATGAAGGTACAGTCAACAAAGTTGTTAGTGTTACATTTCCAAAAATTAAGATTCACTTTTCTCTTAAAGCCTTAAATGTATTTATAGTATTTTTTTGGTAAATTATAGGGATCAAAGATACCTTTCGAAATAAACATTAATCAATAAGATGTATTTATGACTTCCCCAGAAAAAAATAATTCTTAGTTACTGGCCATGTAACCCTAACAACTTTGTTGACTGTACTTGTAGTTGAAAGAAAGTAGTCGGTAAGTTGTCAAATGATATTTGGGGAATAACTTTACCGTCATTGTAACACTGGACATGGATTTGTCTTTGATTTTTCGAAGGAAACGAGAAACGAAGTTTGGCAAAGGCCTAACGGCAGATATCCAGAGTGTGCTCGCCGCTTTTGGTAAAACGTCAAGTTCCTTCGTGACTATGAAAGTAATACCTACTTAGTATCCCAGACTGAAACTGAATAATATACTATAAAAAGTAGAGGTCGAAAATGGCGTGAATGGCTTCGAGAAAAGGATGGTAGGGCCGTGCCGCTTGTTGCTCGACTTGGCGGGGGCACTGCCGTGCCCCCAGATAAATCCAACACTGCCTGGTTTAATGGTAGAGTAAGGAAAACAAATAAACTGGAAAAGTAAATCCATTGAAACTATACGTTCATAGCGTAACGCGACTGTGGCAGAAAGTTAATCCAAACTAATGTGTTAAGCTGTTTCCTTAGCGCAGCCTGAACATGTTGATAGACTAGTCTTAGCTATTTCAGTGGATTGGTGACGTCACAAGAAAAATGGCGGTCATGGCCCTTTGTGACTTTAAACGGTTAAGGCGGAGACAAACTATCGGACGTGGCGATAAGTGTGCACTGTAGGGATGTGATATTGATGGATAAAAATCAAATAATTAAAAATAGTTTTTTCTCTTTTTCATAATAATCGAAAAAAAAATACAAATACTTAGCCCGCGGGCTAAGTGGTCTGTGGGATCATTTGACCACGAAGCCATCTTCTATTCAATTGTTAATTTGTTCTATTCATTTGTTAAATTACCTACATAATCTTTGTTAGTGAACTTACTACAAATTTCTTTATTCGTCGCACAGATTTCGATGATTAAAAAAATCATTATTATGATTATTTTATTTGCATTATTTTATATTTAAAAAATCAGCCCTGACAGGTGACGTAACAACACTGTCAATTTAATAAATTCGTGTGAAGCGTGACGTCACCCGTCACTTCTCCCGCCCCGCGCATCTACCTCAGAAACCGTCATAGTCAATCAGTAAATCTGTTGTGGGCCAGATTTCTATTGGAGGTCCGAATGCTCAAGGTTATGTCCGTGACTTGTATCCGATAGTTTGAAAAATTCAGTGTAAATTAATTACCTATTCAGGATCTCCAATAAGTCGCTGCTGTCAGCCAGGTCCAGTAACTACTCATAGTTTCCTCCTTTAAAAGCGACGTGTTACTAGATAGTTTTCAACGTAGGGAGTGACTTAGGATATAATACCTATATTCTACCCCATAGTTTTCAATCGTTTCTGTGTCTTGTATACGCAGTCGCTTTGTATTTTTGACGTGATAACTTCTTATAAATTGATGAAGCCGGCCGCATTCCCGAAAAAGTATGACGTATGCGGCGTTCCAGTGCAAGCAAGAGCGCGCAACGAGCGACAAAGAGGCACAATCCATTCCATCAGTGGTATTTTCTTATGACGTTGTCACGTTCAACTATCGTCAGTAAACCGACTTTACAGACAACCGTTTTATTTTTTATTTACAGCATTTATTTCTCGCTTAACTCCAACACCTTCAATATTTAATAACTGTCATAACATAGCTTCGACTTTATCCAAAACTTGTGACTTTGACATTTATAAATTGACGTCACTTATCCGATGTCACCTGAGTAGGGGAGCAGCGTGGAGCAACCAAATATAAAACCGCTTGACACTGCAAAACACATTGAATTGTGAATCCTTTAATTGACTTTTAGGGGAAATTGATTTCTGATCGCACGGTATAGGGTTGAGTTTCGAATGCGTGCGGCAGTTTTACGTAGATTACAAACATTTGTTGTTAGTAAAGTTAGGTGTACACCATACATAAAAGGGAATTGGAAATGTTTTCTTTTAAATTGACACGCATTTTCAATAACTGCTCTTATTGGTTGTTTTGTGGCCGCAGATCTTTTATCCCTAGTCGCATTAGTGTATCGAGCGAATTCGTGTTTCGGAAGGCACGTTAAACCATCTGTCCCAGTTTTCGTAGTATTTACGCACAATGGAAGTCGTTAAGCCATGTCAGATACCAAAGAGATTAAAATATAATAAGGCATAGAGGGGGCATTGGGGATATTTTCATACAAAACTTTGAAGCCTAAGCGTCATGTCCTTGTCATGTCAGTTAGTATGAACGCGAGCTGTCCTTCGGTCGAAATTGTACTAGACTTATTCCACTTGGAATAACTTTTGACTTAAAATTTTCCTCGCTTTGTCCCCTCTATGCCCTATTATATTTAAATCTCTTTGTCAGATACCCATGGCTTAAAAAATTCTGACAGTTGGGTAGGTGGCCAATAGCCTAACCCCATCTCCCAATCTGCTGTGGGCTCGCGTTTGAGATTATGGCAGATACTAATCATTTTTGAGGAAAGAACCTTAGCTGTGGGCTGTTACGAGCTGTGATGGTAATGATCTTTTACTCAAACAGCGCTATCAGCTGTGTATATTGTACTATGAGGCGATCCTGAGATCCTGATTTTCCCATAAAGTATACATAAAGAAATGGCTCCTACAAAATCTCAAACTAAAATGGATCACGACGAAATATACACATGTAGTAAACATATAGTTGTCCAAAGTCACACGGCCTTGCGTCATAATGTATGAAGGTACTATATACTCTCGCTTTAAACCCGAGAGGATTAACAAGAGTGTACCATTCATGGAAGTACAAATTGCAAGTGTCTACCTATTATGGTTTTTTAAACACCATGACAGACAGGACAGATAGCGGAGCGTTGGTAAAAATGGAGCCTTCAAAATCTAGATTCCTCTCTGTGTATCACCACCCTAAGAATGCACCCTTTACTAAGGGACAATATTTTGCGGAGTTTCTGTCAGGAACCCCTTTGAGGTTCAGGTTATTTATGGGTTTAAATTTGACACCCCTTTTGTAGACTTAGGGGCTGTATTGCATTATGAGACTTTGTTTATGTGAAACTTAGTAACTCTCATAAAAAGGGCCCAAAGTTGGTTAAGTATAAAGTACATTAGCTAAGCAAAAATAATCCAAGTGAAATGAAAATACACTACAAATAAAATTTTAAAAATATAAAATTCACGTCAACAAAATCTCATTGAGAAAACAAAATAAATTTAGCAGAGACGTTGGAAGGAAAAATGTCTATTTAGAAAAAAAATATTGATGATGAAGTTGACTAGGGTACTCCGTACTCAGTATTTAATGGAGTATTGTATTATAGAGTAACTTGTATGATTTTCAACATGGTTTGACCCAAAACCTGTGAAGAAAAAGTTAGGGAAGGGAATGAATGAATTGAATTGAATTTTTTTCTTCCATGATCAAAACAAGAAACTATTTCCTAGACACAGGTATCCTTGTTGCCAGAGGAGTTGCGAAAGATTCTTCCGTTGTGTTGTCGTATGTACTCTTTTATATATTAGCAATATGCATTTTTTCCGCATTACAAAAAAGTTTATTGATATTATCTCCGTCCAGACCACGGAAATCGACAAAAAATGGTCTAGACATAGCTATTTCTAAATGATCTTCCAGTGTGTCGCCTCCCCCTTTCCAGATCAATGAATCGTTATTGAAAAAATCAAAACTGAACATTTTTCGAACAATATTAACCCCTGTGCGAATATCCCTATCGACTGTATGGCGCAATTGACGAGATAGTAGCAGAAAAACTTAAACATTTTCATCTCAAGAGCTATTTAAAATAAGAAATAAATTGTTTTTTTTTAATAAAACTGAAGAAAATATTTTGGAAAGAAACCAAAAACCTACATACTCGTATTTTATTATTTAAACAATCAGAATCCAAAAAAATATATATTAAAATTTTCTTATAAGTATATTGTAGCCATTTATAAATATTATATACACTTTGTAAGAGTTCTAATGTTACAAAGAAAAGTATGATACCGTTTCAAAATATTTTTTAAATGTGAATGATATTTATATACAACATGTAACAGAATAAGCGCAATTCCTGAAATAAGTTAAATTAAAAAAAAAAGAATTATTGTAGCTGAATTTAGTGCTTTCTATGGAAATCGTGCTATTATTAATCAATATTTAAGAAAATTGGTTAGACATAACTAAAGTTGGATTGCATCATATTTTTTTGGGGTGTATGAGGAATTGCGCTTTTTCTGTTACGCGTTGATATACTCAATCATAATAACAAATTATATGTATTTCACAGTTTTATGTATTTCCCGTCCCCGTGGGAATACGGGAATAAAACAGACCTATGTTACTCAGAGATATTGTAGCTTTCCATTGGTGAAAGAAATTTAAAATCGGTCCAGTAGTTTTTGAGTTTATTCGTAACAAACATACAAAACTACATATCTTACCTCTTTATAATATTGGTATAGATAATAATGGATGGATGCTAAATAATAATCGCTTTCCATCACCGTTTACACCACACCCCGATCACAGTGCTACTGACACATCCAAACAAGGAGTTTCCCCTTTCCCTTCAAACATCTGAGCGATTCCAAACGAGGTGCGTGTTATTGAAATTTTCTGTGCACTTTACCCATCGAGGGGAAAAATTATAATAAGGAAAGATATAAATCAGGAAATACTGTGTATTACGGCAAAGAAAATCACAAATCCGAGTTTTAAATTACCTGTTAGAAGGGAGTTGCCTCTAATGATGGAGGCCTGGATGAAATTTTGGGACACAGCATGACATAACAAAGAATTACTCAAAAACACTTTACATTCTTAGTACTATAAGCTCGATATTAAAGGAAACATTTTTAGTGAACTTTCAGACTCAGAAGAAGTACACAGGTATAAATACAATTGTATTCCAAACTCTTTGGGGGCCTCACCCTAAATTATATGGTTATGGTTTTAAATGTTATTCCAAAATATAAAAAGAACCGCAGAATCATCACTACTCAATAATGATAATCACTACATAGTACAAACCAAAGTCGCTTTCTCTGTCTCTATATCCCTATATCCTTTTGTCCCTATGTATGCTTAAATCTTTAAAACTACTCAACGGATTTTGATACGGTTTTTTTAAATAGATAGAGTGATTCAAGAGAAAGGTTTTAGTGTTAGCATTGCACCCGTGCGAAGCCGGGGCGGGTCGCTAGTCGTTTATATTCTCATGGATGCTTTGTGTTTCTGGATATTATTAAATTAAGCATAGCTAGCTCTTATTAAATAAGTACTTACTTATGAAAGCTAACCATTTGACTTTTATGATACATAGGTGGAGGCATATTATTTGTTCCGAATCGATATCCGGAATCCATCTTGAGTCAAGCACCTGTCTTAGTCGAACTTCCGGTTTAGCGGTCCCTCCCTCCGCGCCCCGCCACGCGCCCCACCTCGCTTCCTTTGCACAGTGGAGGGGGCGCGGCGCGCTCGCGCATTCTTACTTACTGTTTTTACCTCATTATAGCGTCGTCTTTCGTAATGAAATGAAATGAAATCGTTTATTTGCAAGAACCATGGTACAAAAAAGGTCTTAAGTAAGAAAATGCAGAACAAACATGATCCGCCACGTAATGGCATGCAAAAATTTTTGGTAGGTAAACAAACTTAAATCAATAACCTATAAACTACAGAACATCAATTGACAATATGTATTATTATTATCTACTTATTATTTATGTCAAAAGTGCATTAAAATGTCTATTTTATAATTTATTTATATGTCAAAAAACTGTTTAATTGAATAAAATAATTGGTCAAGTAACCACTTACGCAAACGAAGTTTAAAAAGATTATTATTTAGCTCCCTTATACATTTAGGAATTTTATTATATATTTTCGTCGACATAACATAACAATTTTTTTCGAATACGGTCGTACGGCAGATGGGAACATTAACACGAGCAAGATCTCTGTCTCTCATTCTAGTATTCTGGGTCGGTTTTGTGAAAAAATTAGGATTGTTTCTGACAAACATACCTTGTTCAAAAATGTACATGCTAGGCAAAGTAAGTAGCTGTAATTTTTTAAATACACTTTTGCAAGAATCCCTTGGACCCAACCCACTTATAGCCCTGATACACCGTTTTTGGGATAAAAAAACTTTATTTACATCTGTTGAATTCCCCCAGATTACTAACCCGTACCTTAAAACCGATGCTACATACCCATGATAGGCTATGAGAGCAGTTGACTCTCCACTCACTTTTCTTATGCGTCTTAATACAAAAACGAATCTATTAAGTTTGCAACATATACACTCAACATGTTGCTTCCAGTTGCAGAAATTGTCTAGAGTCAGACCCAAAAATTTTACAGACTTAGTATTTTGTATTTGTTGTCCCTGATATTTGATATCTAATGACAGCTGATGGGTTTTGTAATTGGAAAACTGAGTGTAATATGTTTTCGAAACATTAACGTGTAAGTTGTTCATGTGCAACCATTGTCCTATTCTGTTAATAGTTGTATTTATGCAATCCTCATAGTTTTCTGCTTTGTCATTCTGGGGTATAACTATGGACAGATCATCCGCGAACAATACCATTGTGTGGTTACACACCTTTGGTATATCATTAATATACAGGAGAAAAAGTAGTGGTCCGAGGACACTGCCCTGAGGAACACCCTGACCATTATTCCGAAATGTGGATTTGTACGATGCGATCTCATTTTCGTTATTCAATCTACTTATTTCGACACATTGTTTACGGTTAGATAAGTAGCTTTTTATCCAGTCTAATGCTATTCCCCGGATACCATAATGTTCGCATTTATCTATTAAGAGGCGGTGATCGACAAAATCGAACGCTTTTGACATATCGAAAAACACTCCCACGACAGATTTTTTCTTATCTATGTACTCAGTGACACTGCGAATTAGAGAGTATATGGCGAGAGTAGTTGATTTCCCTTTTTGGAATCCGCACTGCTCTTTAGATATAATATTATATTTATCCATAAACCCTACTATCCTTCTTTTCATAGCCTTTTCAAATACTTTTGATAAAATAGGTACTAACGTAATCGGGCGGTAATTATCTATATTATGCTTATCATTTTTCTTAAATAAAGGCTTGACGATGGAATTCTTTAGTCTGTTAGGAAAAATACCAAGGGTTAAGGACTGGTTTATGAGGTATGTGAGTATGGGTAGGAGCAATTTTGCACAACACTTGATTATACGAGTCGAGATGCGATCCAGTCCAACAGAGTCTGTGTTACGTAGTGACATAATGATTCTTTCCACTTCCGATTCCGTACATGGTTCGAGAAACAAACTACCACTTACACTTTGTATATTTGTTTTTGATTGACTGCTACTAGGTACTGCTAGTTCAGTTATATGAATAAAATGTTCATTAAAATGTTCTGCTATTATATATGGATCATTAATAAATTTATTATTTATTTTTATTGTATCTATACTTTCAAAAACCTTTGTAGTATCGTTTTTTTCCTTTATAATTTCCCAAGCCGCTTTGCTTTTATTTTTTGCAAGGGACAAGTGCCTATTATTATGTAATTTTTGTGATTGCAATATACACTTTTTTAGTAATTTATTATATAAAGTATATTTATGTTTATTTCTACTTGTATTTTCTCTATAGCATCGCGATCTAAGTTCTCTTTTTGTAACACAGGATTTCCTTATACCTTTAGAAATCCACCTCGGTTTCGAATTATTTGCACAAACTTTTATTCGTTTTTCTGGAAAACATAGGTCATAAAATAAGCAAAGTTGATCATGAAACTTACAGAAAGCAACATCAAAATCAGATTCATTAAATATTTCTATCCAAGTCAAACTATTTAGGCATTGTTTAAATTTATCAATGTTTTCTTGTCTTAAGTCTCTATTCTTTTTATACCAGTGACTTAATATCGGTTTTTTATTTAATACTGCAAACTCTAGTGTTTGACAAGTATCATGATCTGATAGATAAAAAGTATGCGTACTCCCTATTGCATTTTCAATATTGCTTGCAAATAGATCCAGACAGGCTTTGTCTCTAGTAGGTACGTTGATATTAAGTTGTAAATTAAAATTCAGTAATAAGTTTTTAAAATATCTTGTGCTGTTGTCATCTTTGAGAATATTTATATTGAAGTCACCTGTGATGATTATCTTTTTATTTGCTTTAACTGACAACTTGTGTAGTAAGTTCTCTAAATTGTTGAAAAAGGAAGCTAGGTGGCTACGTCTATTTTCAGGTATTCGATAAAAACAAAGCACAATACAGTTTAGAGAAGGAATATCGACTCCACAACTTTCAAATATCTTTTCTTTTGACATATCTGCACATATATCTATAGGTTTGAAGTCTAAAGTTTTACGTACCAGAATGCAAACACCACCACGCTTTTTGTTCACTCTACAAAACGCTGAGGCGAACTTAAAATCTTTGAGAAGTATATTTGCTTCACTACCTCGCCTAACAAATATCTCTGAAAGACAAATTATATCTACATAACAATTTTTTTCCGTAAGTTCGCTAATACACAACTCCAAAGAACTCAGTTTATTTAGAAGACCCTGAATATTTTGATGAAAAACTGTAACTATTTTTTTTTTGTTAGGTACGAAAAAATACTCTACTTTGATCTTCCCTTCCAACAATGCTTGATTTTTTAGATATGGGGAAATAATATGGTATAGTTCCTTTTTTGTATTCATTTTTTACCCGTTGAAAGTTCAAATTGATAAATTTTTTATTATAGTCCGCTGTATCTATAAACAAATTAATTTTTTCACACAACCGCTCAAAATACTTGTACATTTTCCCCCTTCCCTCATTGAAATTAAGATATAAACAATGTTTCAAGTTACCACAAGTAATTTTCAAAATATCATTTAATAGTGATTCGTTTAAAAATGGATTATGACTTACAGGTAGAATAATTACATTTGTGTTTTCTAAATGCTTTAGAACTGCATGTAGTTCGTAAATAAACTCGTGTGGATTTCGGTCGCATTCTCCCAAACTTAGTACAACATGATCGTTCGTAGAGATTTCTGTTGTATAACATTGTTTTGTTATTTCACTTGTTGTGGCAAACGGTTTAATATTAGATGAAATTGCATACTTCTCATACTTTGTGGAGTATCTGGATTTAATAAGATGAGCAGCAAGGCCAGAACATGTTTGTCCGCCAAATATGAATATCTTCTTTACTTCCAATTTATTATTTATTATCCTTGATCTATTATCACTTCCACTTATTTGTTTATCTTTCATGCATGCGTTGTCACTATTTTTATATTTTTCGTCCTGGTTATTTTTCAATTCTGAAGAACTAAAAACCTCAGACACCGATTCCGGTTGTGACTCCTGAGTCGCTAGACTTTTGCTAGTTTCAACACTTTCAACAGAATTTGTTGTATTAATAACGCATTCTATATCATTTTCTATTATACTCGGTCTCTTGAGTGTCTTATTTCGCGGTGATTTTTTAACAGAACCGCATATCTTTAAGAGTTGGGCTATTTTGTTCGTTTGTTTAGTAATCGTTTTTTTGAGAGAAGAGTTCTCTGACAACATGTTTTCAATCTCTTGATCTGCTGAAGCCAATTTTTCGCGTAACTCTAAAATATGACATTCCATGATTTTTAATCTTTCGTCATTGTTATCGTTCATGCGAGACAAATCAGGACAACTTCTATTCATTTTTTCGTAAGTTTCGGGGCTTGATAGTAGAGTATCCTCATCGTCAACTGACAGTGATTCAAATGAGTTGTCAGTTGAGATGTTGGCTATATACTTAGTTCGCACTGTTACATTACTATATTGAATTGAATTCTCTGTATTTAACTGACATTCAGGTTCCGGTGTGTGTTCCATATTCTGTGTGGGAGATTGTTCTAATAATGCATTATACTTTCCAATGGATGGGGTCTGTTTTTTAGTTGAACTTGTCTGACTATTTGGGTTAAGAATAGGTGTATGTGATCCCTTCGTTTTGCTCTCTTTGACGGAATCTGCAGTTACCTTTTTTTTATGCTGATTTTTTTCTTTCAAATTTCTGTTGCAGGCATTGCATTTCCAGTTTTTCTTATTATCAGGTGTCATAATATAATATCTCTTCTCCGTATTCGAACAACGAAGATCAAAAATTTCATTACAGTTTAAACAAGTCAGATAATGTTTTCCTTTGATTATATGTTTACATTTCCCACAATATTTTTCCATGTTTATAAATATAAAAGTCCTCACAGAGACAAAAGATACTTAACTTGCAGTGTCCCTTCTACGTGGTCTTATCTATAAAGAAGAGGTGTGCGTCATCATTAACACTCCGGTGCAGGCGACAGTCACGGTTACTTAATGCGCATAACCGCGAAAATTCCTTGCACATTCACACCGGTCACCTGTCACTATGATGACAGGTGGATCACTTCGTACCGACTATTTTATAAATTTTGTGATTAATTTGCTAATTTATGTTGTTTTCTATTGATATTTACTGTGAATAATGTAACCACTTATGCACTTTAGCGTTTGATGATATTTTTTTAAACACAAGACAGGTTTGAAATATATTATTAACGTTAAAAACTCGGAGCAAAGACAAAGCACTTTCGACCGTTATACCGATTCATCGATATACGATTCATGTAGCGAACAGACGTCCGTCTAGCATATATCAAAGTTTCTATTTCAATTAATATTTTGTGTAGTAAGTTTCTTTCAGCCTAATTATATTATTATACACTAATATTTTGGAAGTGAAAATGGATAATCCTCCCTCCGGAATAGAAGATAATGGCGTGAACGAATCAGCGTCGCGAAAGCGGGTCCATAGCGAAAGCAGTGGCAGCTCATCGGAGTCTGATTCTGACGTAGAAATGGAAAATGACCATCAGACTGATACGGAACCTCCATTATCAGACAAGAGTTCTCGACATAAGTCCCGCAAAAGGGCCTGTCAAGTAAGTGACATGCAATTTGAATTTTTATCCAAACAAGTAGCTTTTTTGACCCAATTAGTTACACAATCACACACAACTCAATTGCAAACTAGTGATCTTCAAGTTTCTCAATCAGATCACCACACCTTGACTGACACCACCCAAAATAAAAATTCCGGGACAACAAGTGGGATTTCATTACAACCGCCGAAAACAGTCCCAGATAAAAATGTATTACAATTATCAGACTTCACAACCACAGTTAAGGAGCCCTTGCATCCCAAGTCAAATGACACGTTTGTGGCAAAATTATCTGATTTGCAACGATTTAAATGTGTAGACTGGAACGCCATACGCTTCGCTGAAACCCAAAAGAAATACGCTACTACGCCTGGTTTCGTCGAACTGACAATCAATGATGAACTTAGACGATTTGAATCCCCATTAAATGAGGACCACCGATTGCATCTTTTAGAGCGTACTTTTGCTGCCCTTACCAATGCTGTTTTATCGCAAAAAGAAGAATTGCGTAATACATTGCAAGGTTTGATTGATTGGTCTAGCGATAACACTAACTCTTTTACACCCGCAGCGTTGTTTGAAAAACTTGAACAGGCATTCAGTAAACAGTCGGCTTATACGAAAGTTTCAGACGATATTTTACAAATAATATGCGGCAGAAGAGCCGATTTTGTACATTTGCGTAGAGACTCGCTACTGAAACAAATTCCAGATGAATTTCATCATGGTGCCTTGCAACGGATTCCGCCGAGTGTTGACTGTTTGTTTGACAGCCAGCCATTAAATACTTACCTTCAAAAAATAGGGGGGGGCAGAAAAGCTGTCCATTGCATCTCGCTCAACCCAACAGCCAACACCATCACGCACATATCAACAACGACCAACTTTTAATGAATTTCCCAAGGCTTCGACGAGTAAACAATCAAACGAGTTCTTTCGTCCCAATACCACAGGTAAGAAAGGTAAATCAAACCAAGCAAAGTCAAGTGGGGGAAACAAGTCGATCAAAAGCGCAAGTCAACGCGCCCTAATTCCCCGCAAAGCAAGTATAGGGGTCGTCGGGCATGACTCCCAACACTTTCAAGGTGGTTGTCTAACGCGATATCAGCATGCTTGGAGCAACCTAGGTGCTCCCGACGAAATATGCCAATTACTCACTGGGGTACGTATACCATTTATAATGAAACCACCTCTGATTTACCATAATTTAACTGTCATGGAATGTTTCAAAACAAAAAAGACTCCTCAAATGACACAACAAATACAGAGCATGCTAGAATTACAAGTATTAGAAGAGGCAGAAATTTCCCCAAGTTACCTATCCACATTTTTTCTAGTACCGAAGCCAGACAAAACATACCGTCCAATCTTCAACTTGAAGAGTCTCAACGAGTTTGTGGATACGAGGAAGTTCCAGCTATTCAGTCATTTCCGGGTACCAAGTTTTCTTCAAAGTCAAGATTGGATGGTAAAACTAGATTTGAGCCAGGCGTACTTCCACCTACCCATGGCTGCATCACACAGGAGATTCCTGAGACTGAGCTACGAAGGAAATCTTTTGCAAATGACCTGTCTACCCTTCGGTCTCTCATCAGCGCCAAGAACCTTTGCATCTGTAACGAACTGGATCGCCGAGTACCTGCGATCTCACAGCATAAGGTGCGTAGTATACTTGGACGACTTTTTAATTGCAAATCAATCCGATGTTGTACTTCTGGAGCACATAGCCTTCACAGTAAAACTGATGCAAAAACTCGGTTGGACGATAAATTTCGACAAATCTGTTCTGATTCCAACAAGACGCCTAGAATTCCTAGGGGTTACATGGGACACAAAACACAACACAAGGTCCCTGTCAGAGACAAAGTGCTTAACGCTACGCACAGCACTAAGTCGTCAGATGTCGAAAGGCAGTTGGTCCCTCAAACAGGCCCAATCTCTACTGGGGAGACTCAACTTTGCCACCTTCGTGGTTCGGAGAGGAAGATTGCACTGTCGAACTCTGCAATACTACAGTCGACAGTTGCCCAAGGAACATCCGCACAAGAAAATCCAAATACCCAATGCTGCACTGACGGATATGAAGAATAATGGATCGAACATCGGCTGGGGAGCTCAGCTGGAACAGACGAAAATAGCAGGTCAGTGGAAGAAAGAGCAATTGTCGTGGCACTTCAACCTGAAGGAGCTATTTGCAGTTCACGCTGCGATCTCCCACGAACGCCACAGTCTACAGAATGCTCATGTTCTCCTCCAAACAGACAATCGTACAGTTGTGGCGTACATCAACAAAGAAGGCGGGACCAAATCAAAGGCACTACTAAATTTGACACAACAGTTACTAACGCTTCTGGATCAATTGAACGTTTGCTTGACAGCGCAGTACTTCCCGGGCAGATTCAACACAGAAGTCGACGCTCTGTCTCGAGGGAAACTCCCCCCGGAATGGCATCTCACAACGTCTGCGACAGAGTTAATATTCCATATGTG
Source organism: Ethmia dodecea (assembly GCA_963855545.1). Taxonomy (NCBI): domain Eukaryota; kingdom Metazoa; phylum Arthropoda; class Insecta; order Lepidoptera; family Depressariidae; genus Ethmia; species Ethmia dodecea. The sequence goes on along the minus strand of OY979457.1, from coordinate 11,638,362 downwards.
GGGGACGCCGGACGTGGATCTCTTCGCGTCGGAGACAGCTCATGTGGTACCACGATATGTCTCAGTGGACCCCCAGGATCATCAAGCGCTGTTTCACAATGCCTTCTGTCAAAAGTGGGACTACAGACTAGCGTGGCTGTTTCCACCACCGAATTTGATTCCACAGGTACTATTCCACCTCAACAGGGCTCGAGGTCAATACATCCTAATTGCTCCGAGTTTGAAGAAGGTATTCTGGATGGCAGATCTGCAAGCTCGAGCTATTCGAGACCCATTTCGCATTCCGGACCTGCGAGCAGTCCTGATAGACACGACAACGAGAACCCATCCCCCGGCAGTACAAAACATCCGCCTGGAAGCTTGGCTGATTTTGGGTGGGATGACATAATAAAGGATTGGTCTGATCAGGAGAAAAGCTTATTGATGTCCAGCTGGCGAAAATCAACTATAAACACATACATGCCTATTTGGAAGAAATGGAAAAAGTGGTGCGTAGAAAATTCGATTAATTTTAAAAATCCTGATCCCGTAACAATAGCCCGATATTTGGCACATCTGCATAATGGAGAAGGTTTGGCTTACAGGACAATCTTGGTCCATAAATCAGTTATTGCAACATTTACTAGTGCCGCATCGAGCTCAAGCGCTGCTTCAAATTTTTTCGTTACACACATTTTGAAAGCCATATCTGTAGCCAAAGAGAAAAAAGCAAAACCACCTATTTGGGATGCAAAGATGTTAATAAATTTTTTAAGGACTAATACACCGAATCGAAACAGCTTACATGAAGTCTCTAGACGCACGGCTACGTTACTGCTGCTCACGTCAGGACGAAGAGTACACGACCTAACCCTTCTTAAAATAGGACCAGATGAATTAATTGATGACGGAAATGCTATTATCCTGTGGCCATCTTTTGGATCGAAAACAGACAGTGTCACAAACAGGCAATCTGGATGGAAAATTATAGAGCACCCTGACAAAAATTTTGACTGTGTCCATTGGATTCGTCAGTTGCTAGCCATATCGGAAGACCGTCGCAAGCAAGGTAACTGCACTGAATTATTTATTACTGCTAGAGGAGATCCAAAGCCAGCGTCAAGGACTATTATTGGTAATTGGGTAAAATCTGCACTTAAAGAAGCAGGCATAGAAGCTTCCCCGGGTTCCATACGATCAGCAGTAGCCTCATTAAATTGGATGGAAAATTTTACTATAGATCAGATTCTGGCAACAGGAAACTGGAGACAAGAACATACATTTAGAAAATATTATCAAAAAGAGATTATAGGACCAACAACATCTAGTGAGTCTGTTTCTTTATCTAACTTTTTTAATGCCGTTTAGAATTCAGAATTGTTTAATTATCAGATTTAATCATTTACTTGCACGTTATTATTCTGATAGAAATATATAACTATTATTTATCTTTATCTTTTATTTACATGAAAAGATACCTAGGTACAGACACATTATAGCATCGTCGTACTAATTATAGTTACCAGGAGATACCAAACACATCACTCAAGATGGATTCCGGATATCGATTCGGAACAAATAATAGAGAGTTTTAACAAACAATAAAACTTACCTATTATTTTTCCTGAGATATCCGGAATCCAGGTAATCTCTACCTGGTACATCTAGAGTTCTATAATGAGGTAAAAACAGTAAGTAAGAATGCGCGAGCGCGCCGCGCCCCCTCCACTGTGCAAAGGAAGCGAGGTGGGGCGCGTGGCGGGGCGCGGAGGGAGGGACCGCTAGACCGGAAGTTCGACTAAGACAGGGGCTTGACTCAAGATGGATTCCGGATATCTCAGGAAAAATAATAGGTAAGTTTTATTGTTTGTTAAAACTCTCTATTATTTCCAGCAGATGACTAACGAATACGCTAATATTTACACGGACACAAGAAATTTTTCATAAATTCCCATTTCAGAGAATTAATTGCCTACCAATTCTCTTGTCTCTGATCCGATTGGTATTAATTCGGAAAGTTTACACAACAGAATATAGATCGAAAACCAATTTTATACCATCAATACATATCTTTAAAAGCAATCATAAAAGCAATTTCAAAAGCGACGAACAAAAATGATAACACTGACAAACTATTTATTGTTTTTATTAACTTTTGGAGGCGTCGGGTTCCAATAATATTTCTCGTAGATTTTGTTCCAGAACTGATAGGCGTCGGCGAACAAATCTCTCTTTATTTCTACTTCAACGTCGATTAATAAATAGAAAGGCTCTTTTTCAGTGTATTTAGGCCATTTGTAGCTAATTAGATGACTTTCAAACGCTGTTGGATCTCTGAAAATTTAAGAGAAGATCACATTAGTTGTAAACAAACGCTAAAACATAATCATAACGTTTTCCTCGAATATTTTATGCTTTAACAAACAGAAAGATAGACAACTGCGCATATGTTTTTGTAAGATTTTTTTATGAATTTGAGAAAGCAAGTATTATTATATATATAAATGAATAGATAAGTGTAGGATTGGATAATGCATGTGCACGTACAGTCTATGCTAAATTAATAACAGACGAAAAGGGCGTTATTCTCGCAGACAAACTGCATTCTAGTTTGGCGAGTGTAATTCAAAGTTTGTATATTAATTTTAAAAGGAAATAAAAAAAATTTATTAAATTTAAAGTTTATAAGTCTGAACTGATTGGTAATACTATTTTATTATTCTAGTCAATTAGATTATATAGAGAGGGAATGTAGTCAGTCTTCTGGACACTGGTTCCTCTGAGATCATTTTTTTCTGTAAATAGCTAATGTAAAAAAAACGTTTTCTATGGACTAGTGAAATTGTATTCTAGCGATGAATTTATTGAGTAGGAAATTAGATAGGCATTTACAGGCATTATGTTGTTACATAGACAAGTTCCCTAAAGATTATAAGTCGATTTGACAAAATAATAATAAATAAATATAATCTCACGCCTTTTTTATCCCCGAGGGGGTAGGCAGAGGTATTCCATTATTGGTTATACCCACATTTCACGAGATATATTTAACCCCTAAACGTGGTAGGTGGTGAGCCCTTCGCCGGATCGGGTCTGTTTACACATGTCTCAGAATTAATTCTGAGACCTGCGGGTTTCCTCACGATGTTTTCCTTCACCGTCGAGCTAGTTATAAATATGTGCGGAAGTTTTTGAAAAACTCATTGGTACATGCCAGGATTCGAACCCAAGCCTCACTGATTTTCGGCCGGCTCTTTAACCGGCCGGGCTATCGCTGACATTTGACAAAGATTCAATTAAAATTTGGACTCTGTAATAAACTTGAATTTTAGCTCCATTCAGAATCTAAAATGACACTCTGAACAAAATTTTAAGTAATACGTACCTATTCCGAAAGCATAGTTGCGTTCTTCCTTTAAGTAGGTTCTCTTTACCCAGCAGGCGTATTCAGGGAGCTTCGGTATTCGATATCGGAAAATCTGTCGAACACTTTCGAGATGGGCTGATGTTGGTATCAAAAACTTTCGATATGGACTGATGTTGGTATCGAAAACTAATGTCATAAATGTGACATAAGGATTCGGAAAATTTTCCGTGGCTGTCAGAAACGTCTAGAATAAAGTTTCCGAAGTAGATAGATTCGACTTCGGAAAATTTTTCACTCGATCTGAATTTAACGGAAACGGTATAGTATCGAATCTGTGTGAATACGCCTGCTGAAGATAAAATAAATGTGTTTAACTTACTCATATTTAACGAAGTCAGTCCACATAGAGGTCATGCGTTCTCGTGTATCTAAATCGTTGTATTTATTAGTAAATCTAAAGAAATCCAAAATGTACGAGCTTTGATCTCTGTGACTGGCCCCTTTGATTTTGTCCATAAAATTGTGTCTTGCACTAAGCTCTCCAACGTAAGCAAACTCGTAGAAATACACAGGCCTTTCGGTCTTCCCTGCGTGAATCTTTGCAGACTTCATTATTGAATATTTGAACATTGAATCTGAGAAGTAGTCTATATAGCCTTGTAGAGTGTCATGAGAGACATCTTCTCCTTTGAAATAATACTCTTTAATCTTCTTTATAACTTCATCTTTAGATTTGACACTGTCAAAACTAAGATCAGCTGGTAAAAAGTCAGCAAAATTCTCATTCATCAATTCACTCCAGGTATCAAACTTGATTGCTCTGCTTAGGCCTTCCATGTTAGCGAAACCTGTTAGAACTGACACCTTGTCATAATCACCTCTGTTGAATATATCTGAGGGGGACTCAGTTAAAAACGGCTCAACGTCTTTGTGGACATTCTCAATACAAGGTGCATATCCAAAAGTGCTGTTTGTCAGAAAGTAATTTAAACTGTTTTGTACTAAAACCTCAGATGTAGCATTAATATAAAACTCTGTTAATTCTTTAATTGTTGTACCATTAAAGCCTACAGATATAGCTATGTTCTTGGCTGTACTTATAGGATCTCTATTGATCGCGTAAGGGGACAACGCGGAACCACTTTCCAGAATAAGTTTGTCAATTAATCCTGTTGTTGATTTCGAAAGAACTAACAACTCAGCCATCGTAGCTCCGACACTGAAACCAGCCAATGTAATTTTATTGGGATCTCCTCCAAATTTCTTGATATTCCTTTTAATCCATCTCAAAGCGGCCACTTGGTCTTTCATGCCAGCATTTCCAGGTATTTCTTCGGTGCCAAGGCAAGCAAAACCTTCCGCACCAAGCCTAAAGTTGAAACTTCCAACTATGACGTCATGTCTTGCTAGATAATGGAACCTAGCCATGTTACCGTTACCAGCAGAGAAAGCGCCACTATGTATGTAAATAATTACTGGTACCAGATTCTCTTCACTGGCTATCTCTGGGACAAAGAGATTCATAACAAGACACTCTTCTTCACCAGCTAAGTAAAGTTTTTCATCATCTTCTCCAGTGTAGTATGTCTGGTGGCAGGAAATGTGGTGTTGGTTGGCTGTAAATACTCCTTCCCATGGCTTAGCAGGTAATGGGCCCTAAAATATAAGTAGATAAATGAAAATTAACTTCTGTTCCTTGATAAACGCAACATTTAAGAATCGGTGGACCAATCGTGTAATTTTTTAATATTGGTCCGTGTTATATGAATGAAGGAAGTCAATAACATAATAGTCTAAGATACGAATATAAGACGTCCTTCACCGAGCTGCTTATTCGATGAAAAGTATTTTATATCAAATTTAATATGTTAAAAAAGATATCGCGAGTGGGTTGGCTGAAAAAATTGAGTGCAGAATATGATTAATTTAATATTTAAAATATTTAGTGTATCGCTATCTTTTTGTTTTTCACGGCAAATAGCATGCGCACTCTCTTTCATTCAATGTAGATATGGTATGTAATTTGTCTATTGAACAAACCAGTGCAATGTTAAAAAAAAAAATTTTATCCTGTACTAAATTTTTTCAGCCAACCCACTCGCGATATCTTTTTTAACATATTAAATTTGATATAAAATACTTTTCATCCAATAAGCAGCTCGGTGAAGGTCGTCTTATATTGGGATCCTCTACTAGAAGTTATTTTTTTTTTATATTTGAACAGGACCAAGTCTGTTAGGTCAGACAGTTTATCCTACTAATATTGTAAATTCGAAAGTTTGTATGTATGGATGCCTGTTTGTTTCTCTTTCACGCAAAAATTACTGAACTGATTTTGATAAAACTTTACAGTTATATAGCTTATACATCAGAATAACACACAGACTATATTTTATACCCGTATTCCCAAGAGAACACGGCGGAGCGCTGCTAGTAATAAAATAAAACAGTATGTTAATACGTTACATGTTTATTTTAAAACTTAAAACGTTCATCTTCTTATTTATATCTAACTAAAATATCCAAACAACTTTACCTTAAATCTATCTCTTCCCTTAGGTACACTAGCATAAGGTATCCCATAGAATTCGTAAAAATCACCATTCCAATAATTTTCTCCTTGTACTGCGCCATCTTCCACCACTACCTGTCTATACTTAGTTTCTTTATTTTTACAGAATACACTGAAAATTAATGCACTAAATAAAATTGTTCGCAACATTTCTGCTGTGTACTTGTTAAGAAGTGCACAGCAATTATCGGTTTTTATAATCACTTAGTTTATCGTAAAGATAAGTTAATCCAACGAGTGTTCATGGGCTGCTTGACATTTTTATCGCTACATTTCTCTTATTTGAGGATTTATAACGTATTGTGGCGGGACACGTGTATAACTTATTATTAACTAAGATTAACTGACATATTTAAGGTGCATCGCCTTTATCAGGTACCTAATTCGTTCGTTTATGGAAAACTAGCTTTTGCCCGTAACTTCACTCGCGTTCCTGGATATTTACTAGATAATACTATTGAGTCTCATTTTAGGGTTCCGTAATCAAAGGGTGCTAACGGGACCCTATTACTAAGCCTCCACTGTCCGTGTGACTGTCTGTCTGTTAGTCTGTCAACAAGCTGTAATAAATGAAATGTAACAGAACTTGAAAATTTTACAAAATGTGTATGTAGTAAATTAATAAAATAAAATTAAAAAATAAATAAAAGGTGAAGGAAAACTTTGTGAGGAAACGCAGGTCTCAGAATTATTTCGGAGGACGACTGACGCGCGTATTCAATGTATGAAAATGTATGACGAGTGCGATCGACGTCTATAGTAAGGCGTACATTTTCATACATTATCTTTTCGCATCAGCCGGTCGCGGCCGCGACCCACAGAAATCTACCTTTATATACAAAGTAGGTACCCAACATCAATTGGACTGTGATCCCCAGGCATGATCGCGTCTGCAGGTCCTATCGTTTTTTCGATGGAGTATCTCCTCCACTCAAATATTAATAGCTGGAAACGTAAATCGAAAAGAGATCGAACTAGGTACCACTATATTTATATCAAACTACCCCTGAGATACCCCAAGGATACTGTATCATAAATGCCATCGCGCCAACAAAACATAAATACATAGAATATATTTGAAGGGGAAATCGCAATGCCACGCCGTGCAAAATATATTGTCATATAAGATATCCTATGCCAGGCACTTTTCTTGTGTCCGGCATCCAAGTGTTGTTTGTGGGACATTTACACTGTCAGACATTTTTATAGTTATCTTTGTATTCCAGAAAGTCTTGGCGACAATTGTCATTGTGATTGTTAGGGTTCCGTACCCAAAGGGTAAAACGGGACCCTATTACTAAGACTCCGTGGTCCGTTTGTCTGTCACCAGGCTGTATCTCATGAACCGTGATAGTTAGACAGTTGAAATTTTCACAGATAATGTATTTCTGATGCCAAAAACTAAAAGAACTAAAAAAATAACTATTTAACTCACAAAAAACGTGATTTTTTTTGCCGTTTTTATAGATTATGGTACGGAATCCGCACTTGGTCAGTATTTTTTATTTTTACCCGACTGCTTCAAAAGGAGGATTTTTTTGGTAAAGTTGATGGCGCGAGAAAAAAACTCAAACTAAAACTTTCACGTTTGTCTTTTGTATAGTATGTTATGCTAGTGAGTTAGTATGTAAGTATTTTTTTTTATAAGAGAAGGGGGCAAACGAGCTGACGGGTCACCTGATGGTAAATGACTATCGTCGCCCATGGACACCTGCAACTCAAGAGTCACAACTGTGTTGCCGGTCTTTGAGGTGGGAGTAGGGGGAGGGGGGGGGGGATTGGGGCCTTCGGTTACCTCACCCACTCAACGAAATGCAATGAATTACTTTACGCTGGTTTTCTTTGAGGCCGTGGTATCACTCCGGTCGAGCCAGCCCAAGCGTGCCGAAGCATGGCTCTCCCACGTACATTTTATTATTTTTAGTCGTGTCGTGAGTTCTAAGTAGCAGTCGCAGCTCTTTATGCGGAATATATTCGGTTTAGTAGGTTTCCGTGTAGACCTGTGCATAAAATATGTTTCGCTCACACTTGCGCCATGCCGCCGCCACTGGATATTATTTGTGTTTTGCGGCTAACTGTTTCTGTGCCATAACCACATACATTTTGCAGGAAAACGACTCCAGTGGTTTTAGTATTTAAAATTTGGAATTCATAGAAAAAATATTCGAAACACTATGATTCCTAAATTAAGTATTGCGAAACATACCTCACCATCAATTGGTTGTTATGTTTAATTGTCTACCTGCTGAGCTTATGACAATCAATAATGTCAATTTATTTAAAAAGAGACTGAGGTACTTTTTGTTACAAAAATGTTTATATGATATTGTAGAAGAGATAAAGGAATTTTATAGATAGTCTCGTAGTTTCGGAGTTTATTCATTACAAACAAACATCAAAACAACTCTTTCTTCTTTATAATACTTATTAGTGTAGAAAATCTTCGAATAGAGCCTTGGATGATATACAATACAGGTCACTGCGCATTAGAATACTCAAAGTTAGTTTTTATTCAGGTAAATATACCTTAACATTTACTTCAAGATCTATCTTTTATGCGTTCTTCAAACGGAATTATATATCAGTACTAAGTAAAGCTAAAAACAATGAATTTATTACTAGAAAGATTGCTAGTATAGCTCCAGGCCATTTCTAAATAAATATCTACCTGGGAAATGCTTCGCTCTACTGTGAGAGCGTTCATATGTTTCAGGAAGTTTATAGGGCAACCGCGAGGAGAAAATTGGTTTATGCGAAGCAGGATTGTAGTTAGGAGACAGAGGTGCTAAATTTAAAAACAGAATTTGAAGATAGGGTAGAAGTTGACTATACTAGGGACTAAGAAGTCTCTGAATTTAAAGACAAGTTGAAGAAGGGTAGAAGTTGACTATTCTAGGGACTATAAGGCTTAAAAAAAATCTCACACCTTTTATCCTCGATGGGTTAGGCAGAGGTATTCCATTTCTGGGTAAAGGTACCCACTTTTCACGAGAGTTCTTTGGACCCCTAGACGTGATAGGTGGTGAGCACATAGCCGGACCCCCTTTGCACCTGTCTCAGAATTAATTCTGGGACCTGCGGGTTTCCTCACTTATTAGTATTAACTCTGTTTATCTTCATTAATATAATTTAGAATTTACATTATGCATAAAAAAAGCCTTCCTATTACGGTTTATGAGATAGGAACATGAGGTAGCTATAAAACAGAAATCTGAGGCTTAGTTATGGGGTCTCTTTGGCATCCTTTGGGTAAGGAAACTAAAAAAAAGTTAAAAAAAAAGTGTGAGAGTTGTATAGATTTAGTTATTTCAGACATAGAGCAACAGAATAGACTTAATACGGCTCTGGGACAAGGTGCAAAACAGGCTTTATTTGTCAGATAAGTTTCACTCACAGTTTATGCAAAAGTCTGCATGGGAACCGTTTATTTGGTGGTACAAGTTGTGCCTCGAGCTATTTTTAGAATAGCGCCCCGTCATGGTTATATTTACGATTAGGTACAATAATTATTATTAGGTTTTTTCCTTTTCAAATAATTTATTTACAAAGAAAATATACATTGATTTACAATAATTACAGATAAAAAATGTCCTCCAAAGAGGAACCATGTGGGACAGTGCCCAGAAGACTGGCAGCATTCCCTCTCTGGATAGCTAGGCTGATCCTTTGACAGAGATAGCTGCCAGCCCTCTGGTCACCTGAAGCCTCGACCAAACGCACTGACAGCTCTTTGAGGAGCTGCCGCGCCCCCGGACCCGACGGTCCCATGGTCTCCACCCCAAACGGCACAAATATGTAGCCCTCATTGAGGTCGGCATACTTGCGCCGCTTCAGGCATTCAGCGGCCGCAGCCGCCGCGCCAGCGCCCACAGAGGTGGCATCGATGTGGGATGGGGCGAATGTGTCGGCACATGTGGCATCCCACACCAGCGACCTGCCATGTCTCCATGGCCCGACAGTCATACCATCAGGCCTCCCACCACCTATTCGTGTGATGCCGTTAGGCTCAAGAATAGCTGGGATACCAGCAGTGGTGAGAGCCCTGCGGATGATGTCGTTGAGGCATGCATGGCGCGACAGGCGGCCGGCGCTACGTGCGCAAGAGAGGCCGTGGTGTCCGAGTCGATCGACAGGCTCCCCACACTGGCATCTATGAGGGTGGTTTGCCCTGACGCCCAATCGAAGACAGACAGCGAGGGAAAGTGTCTGTCTATCCAATAGAGTACCAACGGTAGCAGAAGGCAATGCCCGCAGCCAATGTCCCGATTCTTTTTGAGACACTGCGAGGAGACGAGCATGCTCTGAGGTGCTGGTGCATGAATCCGTTAGATTCTTAAGCACCAACTCGCAGAGCGGCCCGTCCCAGTGCTTCTGACAAAGCGGACTGGACGGCAGATTAACACCCGGACATGCTCCCAGCCATGCATCTCTAGCCTCCGTCAAGTACGACAACTCCACGATACCCAGAGAGGGGCATATTATGCTTCCGTGGAGGTTGTACGCACTATGAGCAGAGGACAGAAACGCCGGTAGGGAAATACTGGAAATTTTGCGAACCCCCAGTCCACCAAATCTTACTGGGAGGGTGGCTTGGTCCCAGGCTCGCCCCTCTAAAGGGCTATTTAGAATTTGGGAGAGATATTTTTGTAAAGAAAGGTCCAGACTATCTAATAAACTATCAAACTTCCAAAAATGGGAGCAGTGGAGGACATATGTCAATTTCGGGACGAACAAGCAAGACCGTATTATGGACAGAGCCATATGCGGGCTAATTTCGAGGAGTTTGTCACTCCGAGCAGTCGTTAAATTTAGAAATTTGCTCCTGAACAAAACTCGAGAAAGATTCATCGAGAATCGGGGCTCCTAGGAGACGAAGGGATTCATTTCCGAGAATTTTTATATTTGGGGCTAAATTATTGAACTGCGTTATGATGTTAGATTTTATGTTAGACGGTACTGACGCCGAAACAAAAAGCTCGCATTTTGAAAAATTTAAATCTAAACCGATTAAACGAAAACTATCCATTAGTGAACGGAGGTCACTAAGGACCGCGGATGCTTCGCCTCCTAGGGTTCCGTCGTCAAGATACCAAATATTAAATTTTGAATTTAGTTCTGAAATGATAGGGTGGATGGCGAGGCTAAAGATAGCTGGGCCAAGCGGGTCGCCCTGTTGGCAACCTACAGCCGAATTCAATAAATGGTTTTTGTGTATTAATTTAGTGGGCTTAGAATAGCACTTCCCAAGATATTTGTAAATTTGTGGGGTCTTTTCTTTTATTTGTGACAACAGAGCGCCCCGGTCCACTGAGTTGAAAGCATTTTTGACATCCACCTTCAACAAAACTTCACCACCATCATTGAGGACGTACGTTCGGGCTGCGTGTACTGCTGCTTCGCATCCTCCCTTGGTTCCGAACCCCAGTTGAATAGGTTCAAATAGGGACGAAACATTTGGAAGGATGTTTTTGCAGCAAATTTTGGAAACAATTCTCCTAATGGTGCAGCCCACCGCGATTGGCCTTATCCCTCCGTCTTTTTTTTTCAATGCGACAAGATTTGCGCCGTATAGAATGTCCGTGACTTCGGAGGAAACCTGACCAGACAGCATGAGGTTCGCCAGGGACGTCAAGCTTGTCAGAAGTGCTCTGCCGGCCTCCCCCGTAACACCGGATACGAGATCCTTGTAGTGTTGGGGGGAAAGGCCGTCCAGCCCGCCGGCAGAGCCACTCTTAAAGGACATAATCGCAGTCAGCACATCCTCTGGCGAAGCCCGAGCTGCCGGATCAGAAGGCTCTGGCGGATCAGGGAGGCGAAGTGTTGCTGCAGGCTGCGGATGCTTGGACTGTAAAGCCGAGAGAGTTTCCGATGTGTCAGGTGCTACAGTGTCATTGGAAAATTATTAGGTTAATTTTCCAACTACTTCCTATAGGTACTAAATAGGTGTATTATTGTTTTTGGTGTACCTACAATAAAGAGTTATTGTATTGTATTGTACTTCTTAGATTATTGTTTCATAGTGACAATAATAAGCACACAAGTCAAGTGCAAGGGTTTAATTATTTTCTTTCGTGTATCGATATATTACGTCACGGTAAATTTTTTCGTAAGGCCTGAAATATTTTAATTATGCAATATGTAAGTATTATACGAAATATTGAGTACAACTTGATAGTTGCATTGGATGTAATCCCGAGAGTAAGTGTCTTCACCGATAGATAGACGGCCAACAAAGTGCCTTATAATTCGTATCCAGTACTGAGCTCGCTGCATGATTTTTTTTTTATGATAAAAAAGAGGGCAAACGAGCTGACGGGTCACCTGATGGAAGTAACGTCCATCGCCCATGGACACCTGCAACTCAAGAGTCACAACTGCGTTGCCGACCTTTGAGGTGGGAGTAGGGGGATTGGAGCCTCCAGATACCTCACTCACTCAACGAAACGCAATGCATTGCTTTACACTGGTTTTCTGTGAGGCCTTGGTATCACTCCGGTCGAGCCGGCCCAAGCGTGCCGAAGCATGACTCTCCCACGTCTATGTCGTCACGTGATTTAGGTATCAATTTATTGTTACCCTGTAATACGAGTAGGTACTACCTATTGCTGTTGAATAATTTTCTGCTGAAATCATTGGTAAATAATAAAATTATTATTATTGGCATAAAATGAAGAACCGGTAACATGGTGAAATAAGTTTTGAATTGAACTAAATTTTAAATATATTTACAGTACAAAAAGTTCAAGCAAATAAAATAACTGTTTGTTTCAAGTTTTTGTATAAAATTTAAAACACAAATAAACTTTACGCTCTGATCCTAGTCCCGCAGGAGGCCAGTGAATGATTGCCGAAATAAATCCCAAATACGTTAGCAGTTACGCTATATAATTAAAAAATATCTCTCGATGTTAGCAAATTTATTCGCCCTCGTCTAATTGGTCGAAACTGTAATTTCCCGAAGGAGTTGGTGGTTCGAACGACAGGAGCAAATAGGATGATGAAAAATTACATCATCTCCAAAAAATGATGAGCTATTTGTCTTTTCTTCCATATTTGGTTATTTACTCAAGCGCACAGGCTCTTACCTTCAGGCGATTTTGGATGAAAAATTAGTGCTCACTTACGCCATTTATGGAACATTTGTCATGCTTTTGGATCCAATGGTTTCGGTTTTTGCGTTGATCGATCAGTCAGTCAGTCAGTATACTTCTCTAATATACGAGTAGGTATATAGATAAAAATCAGTGATAGCCTTACAGTTGAAGAGCCTGCTTCACATGTCATGATGATAATCAGTAAAAGGCTCGGGTTCGAATCCTGGCATGTACCAATGCGTTTATCATAAACTTACCTACGTACATATTTATCACTAGCTCGACGGTGAAGGAGAACATCGTGACGAAATCCGCAGGTTCCAGAATTAATTCTGAGATATGTGTAAAAATACCCGGTCCGGCGATGGGCTCACCACCTGTCACGTTTATGGGTAGAAAGAATATCTCGTGAAAAGTAGGTCCCAGAAATTTAATACCTCTACCCCGTCTGGGATACAAGGTGCGAGATTTTTTACATACATTATCTCACGCCTATTTCCCATTGGGGTAGGCAGAGACAATACACTGCTACTTGCTACGAACCTGGCAGACCTCTCGTGGTGCCTCCACATCCGTCAAACGACGTCGGTTTCGGGTACTCTTTATCTTGTTTTTCTTCAATACATCGCCGATCTGGTCGATGTAGGAGAGATTTTTATTTTTTACTAGCAACACTCTGCGGTTTCACCCGTGTACTTCCCGTTCCCGTGGGAATACGGGGACAAAATATAGCCTATGTGTTATTCTGATGTATATAGCTATATAACTGTAAAGTTTCATAAAAATATGTTCTGTAGTTTTTGCGTGAAAGAGGAACAAACATCCATACATCCATCTATAAAAACTTTCGCATTTATAATATTAGTAGGAATAAATAGATAAATTGCTAAGCCAGCGTGTTCTCTCTTCAATTGTCCCCATCAGCGTGTGAATCGCCGTAAAGTGCGCTCGTGAATTGTACCACTCCCAGGCACCCGATGATATAATTATCTAACCGGTTGAATAATTCACTAATGAGACTCAGCTCAACGGTAATTATGCGTTTCTTCCTGTAATTGATTCCGGTTTACTTTTGGGATCGTCTTCGTTAAAGAGGCTTTCGGTATATTGGAATTAATGTAAGTTAACTCTTTATTGTAGACCAATAATAATAATAATAAATTGTGGGACACAATTCACACACGGCTATTTAGTACCAAACTCGGCCGGGCCTGTACTATCACTAAACAACTGATAAACATACTTAAATAAACATTAAACGACCAGACACGAAGCCAACAGACATGTCAGACACACAAATGTTGGCCCCGAGCGGAGATCGAACCCACGACCTCCGACTCAGAAGGCAGGGTCACTACCAACTGAGCCAACAGGCCCGTCAATAATAAGAATTGAACAAAAGAATGTACAATGGGAAGTCTTATTTCTTTCCGACCACCTTACGATAGATTGTAAAAAGGTGTATGAAATTCAGACACAAAAAAATCTGTCCCTACCTAAATCCAAATTTTTCACTACGGTTAAAGTTATTACAGGCTGAAAATGTGGAAACAGAGTACCTACTTGAAAATGGGCCCACTAGTGGAACTAATCAGTGGACCAATTAGTCCAAAAGGATATAATAATAATAAATAAATAAATAAATAATCTTATGCCTTTTATCCACTAGGGGATAGGCAGAGGTACTCCATTTCTGTTGATACCGACTTCTCACCAAAATATTCGACCCCTAATCGTGATAGGTAGTGAGCCTATCGCCGGACCGGGTGTATTACACATGCCTTAGAATTAATTCAGTAGTTTTTTAATTTATTCGTAACAAAAATACAAATCTTTCCTCTTTATAATATTAATGTAGATAATTACTTATTATGTTTTTTATTGCTCATCTGTGGTATCTTAATCTTCTTCTTCATAGCTTTTTGTCGTCTAATAAACACACCTTCCCAAAACCCAGATAAAAAAAAAATTCAATCACCAAACCTGTGACCTCAATAAGCCAACATCAGTCAACCTTGCTATTCTTCTCCTAAGCAATAAATTATCCGACATTACTGAATTTAAGGCATTTCCACACTATTTGATCAACTCCGTAAACTATGCTGTAGCAGGAAAGTTGAGCACACCAGCTCAACCACAACGCGTTAGCACTATGTTGAAAATGCTAATTAAATTAACTTTATATCCCGCTCACCTGAGCTCTGGGAATTCTATTTATTTGAAACTGTTTGCATACTTTTGTCTGTAACTTTCCATTTATTTTATGACGGCCAGGCACGCTGGA
Organism: Ethmia dodecea; assembly: GCA_963855545.1. Taxonomy (NCBI): domain Eukaryota; kingdom Metazoa; phylum Arthropoda; class Insecta; order Lepidoptera; family Depressariidae; genus Ethmia; species Ethmia dodecea. The sequence continues at coordinate 11,623,066 of OY979457.1, read as the reverse complement.
GGTAGCAAAGAGAGTTCTTGTAATGCTGGTTTCTGTGGAATCTTTTTGACCTGCCAACGGCAGCCGATTCGCGTCGGACTCTTTATCCTGACGAAAGGCAAAGGGATCTTAGCACATACAGCCTTGTGTTTCGTGGTTAACCTTAACAGATAATTATTAGTTAAATGGTTCTGCTTTAGAGGTCGTGCAAGAAAAATACAGTATCTTCGAATAGATGTAACTATTTGTTCTGGACGATTTTGCAAAACTGTTTCTTTAAAACTCTTATTAAACTTTTAAAAACAGTCGGTACTGGTAAAGTAGGTGGGTACTTCAAGCAACGATTTATCTTTGGCTAACCTTTAGAGATAAGATCACGAGTGATTTTTTTTAGTATTATTATACGGAAAGTATAGACGCGGGGTAGCAGTTACAAACGAGGACCAGCATAAAAATGCTAGTCCGACAATCAAGAAGTTACAAACCTATTTATACAGAGTTGGTAAAACGCCCCCATAGAAAAGATTTTCCTCTAGATTCCTCCGTTTTTTGCGTCCTTTTTGAAAGGGGGTATTAGCTTTATGACGGCTCGTAAACACGAAATGGTACACAGTCGAGATAAAGCTTAGAAACGCCTTTTGTCTGTGTTTTTCTTGTTTCCCTAACGATGTAAGGTTACAGAAACGGTTCTTTTAATTGTAGCTAAGTTTTCTTTGAGGCCAATGACTTTTTCGTTGAATGCTTTTTTGGACTCATTTACTTAGATTTTAAATGTTCTCTCTTTGAAATTGTATTTCAATTGAACCATTTTATAAGAACAATAAATAATTTTAAGGCATGTACACCTTCTTATTAGGTATATTAATTTTTATTCTTCCGCTTCTTCTTATATCTTTACTTGAGGTCGGCGGTCTTGCGTTCGTTTGTAGGCGGCAAGATATTCTATCTTGGGTTGTCTCTGTGTTATAGGTACTTATACGTTTGCCAAATTTAGCATTATCTAGGAGAAGGAAAACATCGTGAGCAAATATGCTGGACCCAGTTAGTTCTGCGACTACCCGATCCGACAATAGGCTCATTATTTGTCACGCTTAGGGTTCCGAAAATAACTCTGGTAAACATTGGATATATCTAGAAATGTTATGTAATACCTCTGCCAAAGTTGTATGAAAATCCATATCAGCTGTCGTGTTTAGCGGCCAAATAAATTACATATTAAACTAATATCTGTCTTGTAATTTAAAAACGGAACGATCTTTTACCCCTACACATGGCAACCAAGGAGGTAACTTATCAAAAGTTTTATTTACTTTTCGAACTGGCTTGCAAATAGCAAGGTGTTTTTTGAAAAAAAATGAACGTTTGTTGCTTTGTTCATTGTAGGTAGGTATACTATTAATATAAATAAACCGCTTGCGCGCAGCTCGGGTCTTTATTATTATTTATAATTAATAAAGAGGAGGTCACACCTGGGACACCAACTTTGTGACGTTTGGTCCCAGAGCTCGACTCAATGGCACTTAACAGGTCCTCTCATTACAGATGCTGCATTCGATGCCATTGTTTTTCTCTATAATTGAGAATACGTACCTATTAGCCGATAATAGACCGATAACTACATGACCGCCATTATACAATAAGACAGCCCATTGTATTTTTTAATATCATTGTTTTCACTTATTGCATTATTTTTATAGGTAAACAAAGAGTTGTTCTTACATGATATCGGATTGGATTGTTATTCTTATTTATCTCTTCTTTATATAAATGTCTAATTTACTACGAAACACATTCACGCTATCGTTTTCCTTAACGATACCTATCGTTTCCGACAGCGTGCAAACGAGCAGTGATGGTAAGTGACTTCGGTTAGATTAATTTCCGGTTTCGCTGTAAATATCCATAGAGTAATAGTATTTTTTATATATCACATCATTACATTACATTACATTATATTACATCGTGAGGAAACCCGCAGGTCTCAGAATTAATTCTGAGACATGTGTAAACAGACCCGGCGATGGGCTCACCACACCACCTATCACGTTTAGAGGTCCAATATTATTCATGTCCAACGTGAAATGTGGGTATATCCAGTAATGGAATTCCTCTGCCTACCCCCTCGGGGATAAAAGGCGTGAGATTATATTATTATTATTATTTTGATAAAAAAAGGGGGCCAACGAGCAGACGGATCACCTGATGGTAAGTGACTAGCGTCGCCCATGGACACCTGCAACTCAAGAGTCACAACTGTGTTGCCGGCCTTTGAGGTGGGAGTAGAAGGAGGGGGGGAGGGAGTTATATTAATTATTTTTTTTATCGAAATGAAAAAAATATATTCATGGACGTAGTATATTATGTATATAAATGTTATATTACTACATGGCACACCGTATTTTTTTTGCTTAATCTATGATCGTACAAAAATGTTCTAAAACGTTAAAGTATTTCTTTATTTCGTAGTAAGCAATACTCTCGATAAAATCAATAAAAACCTAGGATTAGAGCATTTTCACCAATGAGGGAAGGGCAACTCTCCACCAATGAACGGCCGGCTGGCATTCACGGGAATCCCCATTACAACAGTCGCGGGTAGTTCCGAACTACGAAACTAGTTTAATTGGCGTTCGGCCCGCAAGGCGCTTATTGGATTTAATAACGCAGCTTGCCCAGATAATTAATATAATTATTACCGTAACTTAGTAAAATCATCTTCCTTTCCTTAACATAGTTTGCTAAACAAATAACGGCAAAATACTAACTGTTCCTGTCGAAACCATGCGAGTGGTATTTAGTTATCGCGACTCCTAAGAACTAGGTACGCATTTTTTCAGGATAAAAACTAGGCTATGTGATGTTAACTGAAGTATACGAAACGCTATTGATATCTGTCAAACTTGACATCTGGAGTTTGAAAGATATGTCAGACGCAGCGGCGGTAGTGAACGGACTTACTAAAAATAAGAAAATTGAATAAATTCTCAACAATAAAAGATCTTTCATTGAAAATACAAATACTATATGATGCAGTCGTCTTACGAACCTACAAGAAAGAAGTTTCTTTAAAATTTTGATAATAACATACAAATACTACATGGACTACCATCCTGACAATTTCATTTGCCCGGCGCTAATATGTTAAGAGCGCAACCTTATAACCTTTTTTTAGAAAAATCTTTTTTATTTATGGCAGTAAAAAAACACATTATTTTACTCTTGGATAGGATATAGGTAATTCTGAAAATATGATTTGTATAAAAATACAACTGTCCAACATCAACCGTTAGACCGCGGTCCCCAGGCACGATCACCTCGCCTGGCGGAAGATTTTCCCTTTTCACGATGGAGGAGCATTCCACCTCCGCTCCTCCATAGTAACATAAAGAGTTTGTACCTACATACTTACTAAGTGTATTCATGTGTTGCGTGTCATGCGAACATTGACGGTTAGTGAACGCGTACCATTAAGAGACTATCAATATGTAAATAGACGATATTAGTACTAAAGCTAAGCTGCGAACCACACAAAGGGACAATATTCCAGTGTATTTCCTTTGAGACTTGTCATCTCGAAGTAAGTATTACTGGAACGACTAAATGAATTGTCAATTTCCTCAGAGTGCAAAATAAGAAGAGGGAAACCGGTTTTTACTGGATATTGGAAGTTTTATTTAGAGCTAAGCTCGCAGTTTATTTTTAAAATTATTCTATAAGAGATTGTATTGTGCAATTGCTTTCGATTTGTGTTGTTTTGGACATTATTTGGATCTACAAAAGTAAGACCCTGTAAAAAATGTCTGGTGTCTGAATGTTTATCAGGTGTTTAGCACCCCTGTAGGCTCTGCCTAGTTTGCGGCTAAATAACGGTGTCTGAATTGTGTCACACAGTTTATTATTTAATTTTATTATTATACCTACTCATGTTTGAGGAAAGACCCTTAACTCCGCAGTGGAATGTTTCGGATTGATGAACTGTAAGCAAACTCATACTATAAAATTACTTTTACAATCTCGATTTTTAACAGCATCAAGTACCTACGATCAACATTAAATAAATTAATTCTTTTATTTTCTCAAAATGCCTTCCTGCTTCAAATATCTTCACATTCACTACAAATCTCTCTTTACACATATAATAAAAGCGAGAGGAATCACTCCCCAAAAAACCCGTCCAAACTGTATTCCGAGGAGTTGGCGAGAAGAATCAAACCATTTAACTGGAATGGCGCGACAAATAGTTTGGGGTTATCGGCGGGGTAGAGCCAACAAAGGATGCAATTTGTCAAATCAAACAGTGCTCAGGCTGGGGACATACGGGCAGAGATTTGGTGAGGTCACGTAGAAACCGGTAGGCTTACCAAGAAGCTAGAAGAAGAAGAATGTTTAGCGGTCCTTGGGGATTGGCTCAATCATGATGATTACTAAGAAGCTAATAGAACATACCTACTACGCGAATATAGCGTATCGGTTGGACGAGCGATACTTGCATGTATGAGTATGGATTTATTTTTCGTATCTAGTGGAAACGGCTCTGACGGTTTCAATAACGTTTTGTATACCGATACAGTTTTGCATTTTAATTTCAACTTCATAGCTGTAGTATTTACAATAATAACAATAACAATTATAATAACATTTTTTTTATCAATATTATCGGCCACTTAATGACAGATGGTGACACTGGTGTTAGAATAAGCTAGCTCGGTTTCTCAGTTACATAACGTAGAGATACGGCCATATGTTTCTAGGTTAAATTTTTGTAGCAATGGACATTGGACAATCATCCCGAACAGAAAAACATAATTCCACAGATGACAAGTCTAGGTGATGGACCTCCTACAGCGCATAGTTCTAAACCGCACTTTGAAAATCTCACAACTGTCTCAGTAAATACAATTGTTAAATATCGATAATATGGAAATATTTTTGAGCCCACATTTAAAAATGTGAGAAAATACCCATAGCATAGCAATTTTTTAAGGAAGACCAAAGAAAAGATGGATTGTGTGAAGGATTGTACCAATAAATGGAAGAAGGCGATAACCGAAATAACGAGAAATGGGCAATAATAGTGTATTTTATATCGAGGGACTAAACGAAGCCATTATATACCAGAGGTGGTTCGAGGGTATATTAAGTTGGCGTTTAGTCTCGAGGTGAAAACTGTACTTTTCACTTTGAGTGCGAGAAAAATTGTAAATTTAGTACAAATTTATTTAAAACCCAACAAATTTACACTCGACAAAAATTCAGAAAATTTCGCGGTCAGTTTTTTCTTCTAAACCTGTCAGGCTGTCACAGATTAACAAAGAGATTTAAATTTCTTTGCAGGTAAACAATTTAAAACACATGGCGCTACCTTCTTCGCGGAAAAACCATGGAACTAAAACTCTTCACATTTTCGCAATGAAGATGGTCCACACTCTACAGATTTACTGGCTGTTTGAGGTTGTCTTTTTCTTATTAAGGAAATTAAAAAAAAATACTTTATACTCCCTAGGGACTAAAGTGGTCACTTTAGTCCCGCTTCGTAGGGCTATATGGCGTACTTTTAGAGCATGAGAAGTGAAAAATATAATAATTGTTTTCGGGTTGATAATAAAGTTAACGAAGATAGGTAGGTAACTTTTTTACGGTCGCTTAGAACTGCAAAAAAGTCTCGTGTATTTTTAGTGTGAAAACGATGCTCGAAAGGTGATGGAAAGCTAAGGGAATTCAGGGGATTATCGGGAAGGTGACGGTGCTTACTCTACTTCCATTTACGTCTGAGCAATTGGAAGTAGATAGTTATTTTTTTGACATACGTGGAAGTGTTAAACTGAGATCCATTTGAGAAAATCAGCTGTGTGGAGAAAATTACCTAAACTATTTGACATCATAAAAAAGTGAAGGTACTAAATATTGTTATCCACATCAATGGATATCTTACAATTAATATTTTTTCCACCTTATTCTTAGCACTTTCCCATATGGTCCACAAAATAAGTCAAATGCTGGTCAAACTTTGGTTTTGTGGCCGAATAATGTATGAAAATGAGTGTATAAAGTAATAAAGTGTTTTGTATTCTATGCTACTCTATTCTGTATCACTATCACTACATATTATAAAACAAAGTCGCTTTCTCTGTCCCTATATCCCTATGTCCCTATTTCCCTATGTCCTTATGTATGCTTAAATCTTTAAAACTACGCAACGGATTTTGGTGCGTTTCTAATTTTGCGATTGACCCGATGGTATAGGTGTTGGTAAAATTGCCCGGTTGATCTTCAATTTTAAAAACTACGTTATGTTGCTGAATAAACTTCCCTGTAATACATTTTAAAGTGAGACTGCAGTAGGTAATCGATTGTTCTAGAATTTAATTAGAGCCAACTCGTAAATATGTTGCAGCAGTTTAACATTCAGACGTTAAGTTATCGTCTGAAATTCTCTTAAATTACCTACATTTAGCATTTACAAGTTTGTAGTCTAATTTATAGCTCTTAATGAACGAAGTATTTTAATTTTACTTTCAAATAACGCTGTCTTCAAATACGTCTTAGTCCAAATTAGTTCATAAGTGACGTGACTAGTGATCTGATGGACATAAGCGTGACACGTAAGTTACATGCCGTGCCTTGCGAAACACGGAGGGGCTTGTGACACAATTCAATAAGTCACCAATTACTCACTCCCTTTGCTTGGAAGTCGATAGTAAAAAACAGTGCTGTTAAAAAACAAACAAAATCGCACCACACGGGTTTTGGTACCTGCGAAACCCTAAAAACTTCATCTAAGTAACAAAACATGCGAAAGTGTGAACAAATTCGGCATATAAAGGCAAAACGAATACATTTCCGGATTTTGTTTAAAAAATCCATGTATAATTTATTCGAAGGGATCGAAGAAAGCCCTGTGAATAATGGCTGAATCGTAACGCGGGAAAACGGGTCCCTACAGCTATAAAGGTTACCGAAACTTATTTACGCCGAATCTTTTTATTATTTTCCGCATCGGGGATTCTGTGCTACGCTGAGATGGCGATGTGGTATTAAAATACATACTCGACGTACATAGTACCTATATAAAAAATAATTATAATACGTATCAGGTAAATTGCCAGTCTAACTAGGGTACTGTATGAAAACATCCAGCCAGTCCCAAATCCAAATCGATCACCAAGGATTTCGTACCATCTAAGATACGTTTCTTGGGGATTCTATTCCATTGGGGAATGCAATAATGTTTTCATATCTCATACTCGGAAAGTAGTGTATGTTTGATCTGAGTACCGGGTCGGAAGCGATGATTCCCACCACAGAGAGATTCAGGGTTGTGATTCCCGCCCTCGGTCGGGAAAGACTCATAGTAATTGCTTCCGGCCTTAGGGCGGGAATGAATAAAAAAAAAGTTGTACTACATTTAGCAAAGACATTTAAAGAAAAAGTTTCTCTTGGAAAGAGAATGACTTTCTTCCAACCTCTTTGGGTACTTAGTAGGGATACGAATCTTTTTACATCAATTAGAATAAGAAAAAAAGCCTCGGGGAAAAAAAACACTAATAAGCACAGAACACTATTACTTGGTTAAAAGTACATATTATTATAAAGAGGAAGGATTTGTATATTATTTTTGTAATGTTATTTAGGCTAGGTACTCTATGATGTACTTAGTATTCAAAGACGTTTAAAAGAAAAAGTTTATCTTTGTTCCAACCTCTTTGGTGGCATTGTTGACAATTTTGTTTTTTTTTGTAGGTATTTAGCGTTTTTGCATGTTTGAATTTTTGTAAAATTGTATTTTTTTTTTGTTTACTTTCCTTGAATTCGAAATGAAAAGTAGAGTGTTTAACGCGGGTGGAAGTTATCAATTCCTACTCGGACTATATCCGCCCTCGCTGCGCTCGGGCGTCTAAATACCTCGTATGGGAATTGATTCCTTCCGACCCTTGTATAACAATCTACTATTTTTTAAATTATTTGGCTGACGGATATACAGAACATTAACATAAGGCTAATAAGCGGGTCCCGTCCTTTGATTATAGATCCCTAAACCGGGTTTGTTTATTACGGGTCTGTTAGTGCAGTTGGTACTGAATTTGCATTCTGAAATAGAGGTTGCTGGCTACATTCTCGGTGCTAACATCTCTGATAGTTTCAAGTCCAAAGTTTCATAGTGAGTTGTATTAAAAAAAATACAATATGGAGTAAAAAAAACCGCTTTCCATTTTTCTTTTTTCATTAATGGTAGACTACCACATTCAAATATGTACATCTTTTCTCACAGCCGTCCCCACGCACCCTTGCGTTTACGCCCAATTTGACAGCTTCAGACGAGAACAAAAAGTGTAATGCTCTTAACGCATGGAAGGCGTCTACTTATCTCGATTCAGTGCGAGTTCACCCAACACAGATCTGTAATTATAAACTCTGGATAAGTTGCGCCTTTAAAGAATAAGTTTACATAAAAAAGAAACGTTTTTAGGGTGGTTTGTGTAGCCGCTACAACAATAAATAATGAAAAATAACAAAAAACCAACTGCTTGAATACTTAACGGAATAGAGAAAGCAAGCCATAAAAATTATGATGCAAATAAAAATGAATGTTTTAAGGCTGGCCTGCAATACGCCGACAAAAACAATTTGGGTAATTTTAGGATTTGCCAATATTTTTTTTTTAAATTACGCAAATTGTTTTTGGTGTCAGACAGGTTTATTAACGCTTTCCCGATAAATTAGAGTTCTGTGTTTCCCGAGAACATTGCTACGGTATTGAAAAGCTGTAGACAATCTTGCGGATTCATTTTGTCAAAGTGTTTTTGGTTCAATGTTCAAATGGAATTTGTTTTAGAACAATATTGGGTGGTGTTATGTTGAAGGTGATCCTAGTTGCTATCGCTTTCAGAGAAAAATCTCAGGCCCCCATAGCTGATACTCACAAAACAAAATAATAGACAATCTTCATTAGTACAGTGAATAGAGACCAAATAAGGGGGGTTACCTTACAAACGGTCCGGTAGTTCTAAATTTTTTACATGTTGTCTGGGATGGTTGTTAAGTGTTTAAAATGCAAAATGCACAATTCCCCCCCCCCCCTCCGCGCCCGCCGCCATCTTGAAAAAACCGAAAAAAATCGGCACTTTTTTTAGATTTTCACTTATATCTTTGTTTCGGTGCATTTTAGCTACAAAACAGTTTTATTCAATGTTGTAGAGAATAAAATTCCCTATAATATACGTGTTAAATTTTGTTTGTAGGGCAGATAGTTCACGAGATATGATATTTTTAAAAATATAAAAAAATACGCATTTTCCGGAAATTTTTCAAACTTATCAAATAAACAATATGCCGTTGTTTTCATTTTAATGCTTACTGCCCCCTCCGTAAGGTTGGTTAAAAAAGTATACATCCATTTTGTAGGTAATTAAATTCCCTACAATTTTTATTCTTAATACTTGTTTTTCTCAAATAGGCCAAAATTGAATTACAGCGTTCTAAAGTTAGAAGTTTGAAAAATTTGAAAAAAAGTTTGAAAAAATGCGTATTTTTTTATCTTTTTAAAAATATCATATCTCGTGAACTATCTGCCCTACAAACAAAATTTAACACGTATATTATAGGGAATTTCATTCTCTACAACATTAAAGAGAACTGTTTTGTAGCTAAAATGCACCGAAACAAAGATATAAGTGAAAATCTAAAAAAAGTGCCGATTTTTTTTCGGTTTTTTCAAGATGGCGGAGGGCGCGGAGGGGGGGGAATTGTGCATTTTGCATTTTAAACACTTAACAACCATCCTAGACAACATGTAAAAAATTTAGAACTACCGGACCGTTTGTAAGGTATAAGCTCTCTATTCACTGGGTTACACTGACCGGTAGAGTGTCTTGTTATTGACTATTGACTTTTCTAAGTGTATTTTCTATACCTACAGAAAATAAATGATTTTGACTTTTTAATTACTCAGACTGGCCCGTATTACATCAATGACGTATTTGAGGATGTTATAGATGACGCTATATGAGTCGCGGAAAGATGTTTCTAATTGCGCTTTTAAACGAAGAAAAAAAATACGAAAAAAAGTCTTTTTTCGTATTTTTTTCCTCGTTATCTATATTATATACATAGTTTCTCGCGTCGACGCGTAGGTATATTTAACAAAGAGATTAAAATCTAATAGGACATAGAGGGGACAAAGAGAGGTAAATTTTAAGCCAAAAGTTATTGCAAAATGGAAAAAGTCTCGTGCGATTCGACCGGGATTCGACAGAATGATAGCTCGCGTTCATACTAATGGGGTTGTGTCCTGCCTAGTCAAATCAGTTACTTCTTTTGAACTGTCAAAACGAAATTTTACTACGGAAAATGTACTGAAATAGCACGATGTGACGTCATAGTTTCTAGTACTCAATTGCAACACCTTTTTTGATTATTTTATTATTTTTATTGTAAATTAAAAACCGGAATACATGTTTAGAGGTGTTTTGGGATAATCTTTTTAATGAATGACTACTCGCAATTTAATTTAGATGCTGTCAACTACCCACGTTGCGCTTCAAAGTATTTGTATGAAAATATTCCCAATGCCCCATCTATGGCCTATTATATTTTAATCTTTTTGGTACTTATCTAACTTTTTTTTTATTTTTATACTAGCAGATGCGTCGGATAAAAAAAACATTTAGCGAAATTTCCACGGGAACGGGGAAAAAAATACATAATATGTACTTCTAATGTCACTTGGCGCCTCAATGTTCTATCCTACTCCTATATTTATTTATTCTTATTATCTATATAAATAAAAATGAATTGATGTTCGTTAGTCTGATTAAAACTCCAGAACGGCTGGACAGATTTTGATGAAACTTTTTGTGTGGGTTAGAGTGGGTCCAGGGATGGTTTATAGGTACGGTGGCAGAACGACGTCTGCCCGGGCCACTAGTTTAAAATATTTTGCGTTGCGTCGTTGCTGCGAGAGAAGAGAACAAACCTACAAGGTAGGTACCTACACATTTTTAATCGTCTTCAAAAAAGGTGGAGGTTCTGAATTCGTCGTAATCTGAATATATTTCTAAAAGATTTTGCGTTTGATCGAGTATACGTCAAGGTTCGTCCTATAAAAATTTCGTGACATTAGCAAATCAGTCGCTATCAGCGTATTAGGTTTAGTAAAGATGTTGACATACATATATACTCGTACATATGCCCACGCCTTTTTCCCGAAGGGGTAGGCAGATACAACAGCCCGCCACCTGCTACAATCCTGGCATACCTCACGCGCCTCATCCACATCCATCAATCGGTTCATACAAACTCGTCGGTTTCGGGTACTCTTTATCTTAAAGATTTTGAATATGGAAATAATAGTATTTTTAGTGCTACTCGTTAACGTTGGTTTCGGGTACTCTTTATCTTAAAGATTTTGAATATAGAAATAATAGTCTTTTTAGTGCTATTCGTTGAAAACGGTTTGAATTTTTGTTTAAAATTTTGATTATGCATTTACTTACAAGCAGAGAAGAATAAAGCTATCAACGTAAGCGGATATCTTCGCCAATAGCGATTATTACTGCTGACGCCATCTTGGAATAAGTTTCTTGGCGCCACATGCTGCGGTTTTACGGCTGACTTCATCCTTGTCATAATTTAAGATCTTCCTGTGATAGTTTGGTCGTCTAGGCTGTCATGGACTTTGTTAATACTTGCCATCGTATTTAAGTTAAACTATCTGAAATCTTAGTAATAATTGAAATCTCAAGAATAAAAATAAATTAGGTAGAGCAGGCTAAATTCCGACTTAAGTAAAAAATGTGGTTTCTGTAGGAAGGGAATTATTGATTTATTTACATTAAACCTGTCCCATAGAACTAGAGCTACTATTTACAACTAGAACACTTCAATAAATTAAAAAATAAACCGTCTTTTCCGCCTCTGTGTTAAAAAATTTAAAAAAACTTTTAAATTTTTTTTTGAAATCTGCACCTGTTCCAGCTTATGTTTCATATTATTCTCCTTAAAACTTTTTATGGTTTGTTTTAGAGCTCTTTTTCTTTTATATTTATGACCCCTTATTTCGAGTCACAGCATTACCTTTAATTTGGAAAGTAGATTCAATAAAAGCGGTAAAGTAAGGGTGCATTCACACCAACGCAATTTCGCAAAGTAGCATACGTAAATGTGAAGGACCTATTTATATATCTACACCCTCGCTCGTACACCGCTGTCCGTTCTTTCATTTCCTACGCTCCACGCCTGAGCTGTTTTAGCTTAAACGATACCGTCATTTGTAAGTTTAGACATAAAAAACTATAAATAATATAATATAATGTAATAGCTATAGCTATAATTGGCCTATAGTATTGTATTTAGAATAAGATATACTTGTAATTGTTCTGGCTGTCGCTATTCCTAATAAAATAAAAATAAAAAGTAAATAATATTTGGACACACTATTAATAATTAGTTTTAAAATAGTGGTAGATAGTTTGAACCTACTCGCTGCGTACATAAATGTGTGTTGTTAAAGGTTTTCGGAGATAGGTTTAGAACATTAGAACCTTTATAAAAGTTGATTAACAATAAATAACAAAAAGACCTGCTAATAGTGATAGCGCTAAGGTGGCATTCTTACAGTAGGTACCAGTTGCAATAGCGTGTGTTTAGCGCGTTTGTGTTTCGCGTGTGAACACACCTTTACACAATGTTATTGTAACGTTTCGTTCACCCACTTTCTAAAAGAAGCGTCTTTCTTTTGACAATCAAAAGAAAATTCCTTTGCATTTTCCAACAAAAAAGGTCTAATGAATCCTAATTTACAAATCAGAATGTTCATCAGGCGGCACTCAATTTAAAAATGGAACGCTTTTTGAAAATCAAATCAGCCAATCACTGGCCCTTTTGCAAATACGTCATCAATCATTCGAAATTTAAAAGAACTGCCATCTGGCTGATTCGCACGGTCGCGTTCTCTTTAGCAGGCCTCTTAGTACCTCTAAAGCAGTGGTAACTCCCCAGTGACAGTAAAAAAAAAAGATTAGGTACTTCATCTGAATTTAACCTAGGGTACATGTAGTTGAAGTGCTCCTTTTAAGTTTATAAATAACTTGTGTTAGGAGACTTCGCTCTTCCAGAGTCAGTTAAATATAGAATAAGTTAAGTAACAGTTACCAATATCTAAATATTAACATAATTATTTTTAAAACTAATTAAAAACAAATGTTTGAGTGTAGTTTGAGGGACTTCGCAAAGATAATACATGCTAATAAATATTTGAGTATATTATCAAGCCTTATTCCGGAGGGGTTGATTGAGATTTTTATTTATTCAACATTTAATAGTTATAAAAATAATAAAATATTCCATTCCAAGGTGCCCCTTTTTATCAGTGTATTTTGGAAATCCTTAATGTTACATTCATGATACAGAATTCAATTCACTATGTTTTCCATCATCACGAGTATTTATTTATTGATTTTTGGAAGACTAACAGCTAAATTTTACAATATATGAACATATTAATAAACTAATGCTAATTATAAGTCTCCAACTTGAAACAAAAAATTTAGCATACAGAACTAAGAGAGGATTTAATAAAATATTTAATAAAAGAGGATGAAGTGAAAGAACCAAACACCCACCTAGATAAACATGTACTTATATAAAATAGAAATAGAAATAATAATTCAAGTGCTTGTATGAGTCCGATATTAAAGTAACCTTTGGAAAATCGTTTGAGTGATGTAGTACCTACTCGTACAGGAAAGATCGATATCGATGGCACATGAAAGCTTAGTAAATAATACATGCTAGTAAATTAATTTGGTAGGTAGGTACCTGTGTAATAAAATTATTGTGATAAATAACACTTTCTCGGCAGCATATCTGCAAAACTAAATAAAAAGATTGAACTGTGGTGATTTAAAATTAAACGAAATCTTTTTAAGTAAAAAGTTTTTATTCCCGACTGCCAGTAACAAATTTAAACTCCATTTTTAGGGTTCTGTACCTCAAAAGGAAAAAACGGAACCCTTATAGGATCACTTTGTTGTCCGTCTGTCCGTCCGTCCGTCCGTCTGTCAAGACCCTTTTTCTCAGGAACGCGTGGAGGTATGAAGCTGAAATTTATATAAATTACTCAGGTCTACTGTCCCTTGAAGCTGTGAAAAAATCAAACTTCTAAGCCAACGCAATCAAAAGATACAGCCGTTTATGCCGCAAATTTTCGACACTTGCAAGGGAATCAAAACCTACAGGGTGCTTCCCGTGAACTCAGAATCTTGAAATTTGGTACGAAGCAACGTCTTATAGCATAGATAAAGGAAAAAATTACGAAAACCATAAATTTGCAAGGTTGTACGGAACCCTCGGTGCGCGAGTCCGACTCGCACTTGGCCGGTTTTTTCCATCGATGCCGCTTAATTTTTAAAATGGCCGATTATTTTTATGCCCGCCAAACAAGGGGTCCTATTCTAACCTAAATTTTTAATGCAATTTCAAGAGGTACTTTAATACGCCTTTGGCTGTATTCGCTCATTGTTGAGTCAGTTTATAGCGGCCATTTGCTCTTTGAATATTTTATCCAGGGGCCTGTATAGGTGGTTCTTTATTAAACGCAAACATTAAAACTGGTTCATTCTTGCTAACACTTTAGCAGCCTACACCAGTCGGTCTAGTATCATGATTTTATTTTAAACTAGCAGCGCCCCGCGTAGTTCCCGTTCCCGTGGGAATACAGGGATAAAATATAGCCTACTTATGTGTTATTCTGATGTACTTACCTATAAGCTATATAACTGTTAAGTTTCATCAAAATCCGTTTGATAGTTTTGGGGTAAAAGAGGAACAAACATCCATCCAGACATCCATACAAACTTTCGCGTTTATTATATTAGTAGGAAGTAGGATCAGCGGTTTTGCTCGATAGTACTTTTTTATTCATTGTGTCACTTGTTGCATATTTTTATTGGTGTACAATAAAGAGTTGTTACTTAAGTACTTACTTACTTGCTCGGTTTCACCCGCGTAGTTCCCGTTCTCGTGGGAATACAGGAATAAAATACAGCCTCAGCCAGACATTTCTCAGTGGTAATGTAGCTTTCCACTAGTGAAACAATTTTATAATCATAGTGTTTTTTTTTATGATAAAAAAGGCAAACGAGCATATTCGTAACAAAAATAAAAAATAAAACAAATCTTTCCTCTTTATAATATTAGTGTAGGTAGTAGATATAGATGTACAATTTTTTCTCCTTCTATAGCATAGAATTAAAGTGTTATGTAACGTTATAAAACGGTACATATTCATATCCAACAACTTATAGCCAAATTGTTTTATTTGTTACCCACACAATACACGTCACGTCGACAAACCTCTAATTAATTAGTTATATCCCCAATTCCTCTGTAAAGTATTCTTTCCCGGCAGGAATTTCCATACATTTCCGATTTTGCTCCCACTCATGGATTTTGCATATTAATGACATCCGCTACCATTATGCAAACCGAATTCAATTATACCGTTCGCATTTTGATGTCAACTATAGCGTTCGACGTTCTATCGTGGTCCCTACCGGTTTATTAATAACTAGGTTTTGCCGACACTTTGTTTGATCGTTTACTGTTCAAAAACTTACGTAAGTTTTGCAGTCCTTAAGTCAGTTTATTAGATGTTACATGACAGTATGGGCTGGCCATATCAGCCGTAAAACAGATGACCGTTGGGTTAGATGTTCTAGAGTGGAGACCGCGAATCGGCAAGCATAAGGTAGGACGCTTTCAGGCTAGGTGGAGCGACGATCTTCGCAGGGTGGCTGGTAGCAGCTGGATGAGAGTTGCCGAGAATCGAGATGAATGGCGTGCAATTGGAGAGGCCTATGTCCAGCAGTGGACTGCTATAGGCTGATGATGATGATGATGACACAACAGTAAAACCAAAATAGTCGGTTTGTGTCTACGTACAGTCAACAAAGTTGTTAGTGTTACATTTCCAAAAATTAAGATTCACTTTTCTCTTAAAGCCTTAAATGTATTTATAGTATTTTTTTGGTAAATTATAGGGATCAAAGATACCTTTCGAAATAAACATTAATCAATAAAATTTATTTATGACTTCCCCAGAAAAATGAATTCTTAGTTACTGGCCATGTAACCCTAACAACTTTGTTGACTGTACCTTTACCTCGGTCAGTTTTTGTTTCGTCTTTGTCTTGGAAAATTGTCAGATGACTGTCATTTAATTTCTTGCTGCAGTTTTCTAAATAGAAAGGTTCTGTCTCGGTTCTATTTTTGAAATCTCTATGCATGGGTGTCGCGACAGTGTTCCAAGTAACGAGCGACTACTTCAAGAGCTGATAGTGCAGTCAAGAGCAAGTGGAAAGCTTTATGTGCTCTTGATTAGTACCTATTACTACTACGAAAGGACTAACACTTAGCGGAGAAATATTGATCGGTTTCAACATCGTGGTAGTGAGACTAGGAATGCACAAATTTTTCCTTTATTTTAGATCGTTAACTTCAAAAATGAGTCATTGTACAAAGAACGTGCATTATATTTCACTATATTTCATTATTTTATCACGTTTAGGGGTCCAATATATCTCGTGAAATGTGGGTATATCCAGTAATGGAATACCTCTGCATACCCCCTCGGGGATAAAAGGCGTGAGATTATATTATTATTATTTATATATATATTATATTATTATATTATATGTATTTCACTACTGTAAGGGTTGCTTCTAAAATTCCAATGAAACACACTGTATTAGCGTATAGCGTCATTAACTATGAATCTATCTTTCTTAAAATGTTTAACCAAGTAACAAATCTTCATTACCTAGGTATACCATTAGTAAACAAATATACAAAAGTCATAACAACAACATAAATATAAGAAAACTAAAAATGGACGGTAGAATCCTACTATGTAGGTAACCTAATCCTAAAATGTAGGTAATTGTTTCACAATATTTCTAATTACGGATATTTACGTCTGCAACTTCAGGAGAATTTCCATACCAAATTTCAGCTGCCTGGGTCCAGTGGTTGAGGCCAAAAGCCAAAAAAGTCAAAATCATTTATTTCTGTAGGTACAAAAAGTAGGTACCTACACTTAGAAAGGTCATAAGTATAATAACAATAGTCTAGTCTACACGTTAATAGATCTGCTAGGATTTTCTCTTTACGTTGGTAGTTGCTCTCAACTATATACGAGTAGCATCTCTATTGCTTTAGAACTTTTGTTGTAGACTATAAATTATTGCGACAACTTGGTTTCAATATCGTCGCTTTAAACCTTCTCGTCGAGGCCCATGCAGATTTTGCGTTGAGCCAAGGCATCTTTGCTCAGGAATCGCGCTATCTTGTGACTTACACCGACAACCGTAGGTGTATTTTCACACTGCACCCGTGAGGTCAGAGCACAAATAGGAGGACGTCGCACCTCTTATTTCCCTCGGGCCCTCACTCATAAGTCGGTCCCACCATGTTTACATGAGTTTTCTAAGACGTCTTGCAAGAGTCGCGAGTGTTTGCTATGTTTTGTTAACCTTTCATACTATTAAACGTCTGTTTGAAGAAATTGAATACATAACTTCAGATTGAAGTTGTTTGTGGTTAGTGTCAAATGATCCTGATACACCTAAGGATCTATATTATATGTAAATAGGGGTATGGAGAAGCGGATGTGATATGCTTCTCAATCGGAAAATGGAAGATCTTCCGCCACGCTAGGTGATCATGCCTGGGGCTCGCGGTCCAACGGTTGATGTTGGACAGTTGTATTTATACAAACTCATTAAAAAACTTCGATAGCGCGGTTTAGAACTCAGCCGTCTATTGGCGTATTCTATATAGTGGCGCTACAGGGGAATGATTTCATTATATCTAAGCACTAGAAAAGTCAAGTGAAGTTGATCGATTGTTGTTAGAATACCCGACCAATAAAGTTCGAAGCAATATTGATGCTGGGACAAAAATGTCAGCCAGTTGTTGTTATGTTGAGCATTCTCTTGTAACATTGAAATGGAAAATGAAGTGCGGCTATTCGGGGCACATGGCTGTTGTTTAACGTTAACCTTTTGTCGGTCAGCTGACTATATAACGTTAAATAATGATCCGTGGTATGGAATAATCATCAAACACGGAACTCCGCTTGAAGACAGTCAAAAAAAGTTGATTATAGATTATATACTTTGAGTATATTATATATGATCGGCGTAAAGCTGTGTCCTTCTTCAATCTGTACTAATATCATAAAGAGGAAAGTTTTGTATGTTTGTTACGAATAAACTCGAAAACTACAGGACCGATTTTAAACATTCTTTCACCAATGGAAAGCTAGAATATCTTTGAGTAACATAAGCTATATTTTATTCCCGTATTCCCTAGGGAACGGGAACTACGCGGGTGAAACAGCGCAGAACCGCTAGTTAGTCATATAGACCTAAGATTAATAATTGGGATATTATTTAGGCGATACGATAAATACATTTTTGTTACAGTACAAATGTTGTTCCAACACCCGTATGTTAAACTGTTGGTCCCGGCATTAAAAAAATGGTGGATAAGTAGCTTATTGTTTCTTAACAAGAGTCCGAGCCTCATATACTTGCAAACTGAAACTGTGTAGTCTGTCAAATTTAAAAGTAAAAAAAGCACAACAGCGCTACAAGGAATGAAACGTACCTCCACAATGCGGGGTCAAATAATTCATTCTGAGGGTACGAGACCGCCCGAAAGATGCGCGAATGAAATTCCACTGAAGACAGGTGCTGTAACGCAAAATAGGCAAGAGTGAGCTGGGTTTCAACAAGTGTGGTTCTTCTACACCAAAGAGATTAAAACATAATAGGACATAGAGGGGGCAGTTAGTATGAACGCGAGCTGTCATCCGGTCGAAATTGTACTAGACTTATTCCACTTGGAATAACGTTTGGCTTCAAATTTTCCTCGCTTTGTCCCCTCTATGCCCTATTATATTTTAATCTCTTTGTTCTACACTATTATATATTAATAAAGAGGAAAGATTTGTATTTTTGTAAGAAATAATTAACTGAAAAACTACTGGAACGATTTTAAAATTTCCTTCACCAATGCAAAAGCTACAATATCCCTGAGTAACAGTCTATATTTCATCCCCGTATTCCCACGGGAACGGGAACTACGCCGGTGGAACCGAACGGTTAGTAAGAAATATAGTAAACGTTTTTCGTTAATATCAAAAATTAAAATGCAAAAGCAGTGATAGAGTGGCTAAAGAGCCTGCTTCTCATACGAAGAAAGAGAAACCCGCAGGACCCAGAGAATTGATACTGAGACATTTGCAATAGCACTTCTGTCCGTACAATAGTACACCTATCACTTTTAGGGGTCCAAAGAAGATACTGGTGACGTGGGTATTTCTAGAAATGGAATATATGGCAAAGGGCCTTCACCCGTGGCGATAAAAGGCTTGTGATTATTTATTTTTATGCCTAATCATTATAACAATAAGGTAGTAAGGAGCGGCCAACGGAAACAAAATCGTCGCAGGTAATAAATACTCGTAGGTCTAGTATAGTGTGATACGCCCACATGACAATTTGCTTTCGTACAAACTGAAGACGCTTGAGATCAAAGTTTATGAAAATATTCCTAATGACCGCCTTATATCTTAATTCTTAGTATATTTAAATATATTTCGCAGTACTAGTTAAGTAGTAGTTTAAAAGGAACAAAGAAAATGTTGCCAAAATTCAAAAGGTTCATGTAAAATTCACAGAAAACTCCTTTCCGTCAGTTTCCAAGGCACCCAACTCAACCCTAAAAGCAAAAGAATAAAAGGTGGTAAGTATTTCACAGTTCATAGAATTTTCTTAAAATAGTTAACAGAGCAACTAACAATGTGTATCTATAGGTACTAATATTTATATAAAGAGGAAACATGTGTATATTTTTGTATGTTTGTTACGAATAGGTAAACTCAAAACTACTAAACCGATTTAAAAAAATCTTTCACCAATTGTAGAAGATCCCTGAGTAACATAGGCTATATTTTATTACCGTATTCAGACGGGAACAGAAACTACGTGGGTGAAACCGCGGAGAACCGCTAGTTTACAATAAAGTGCCGACCAAAGAGTTGCGTCATATCTATCTATATATATATAAAAATGAATCCCTTTTTCCCTTGGTCACGGCATCACGCGTTAATGGCTGAACTGATTTGGCTGAAAGTTGGTGAGGAGGTAGCTTAGAACCAGGAGACGGACATAGCATACTTTTTATTCTGATATTCCCACGGGAACAGGAACTACGCGGGTGAAACGGGGCGCTGCTAGTCACAAAATAAATAGATGTTATGCAGCGCCCTGATAAATTGAAGTTGGGTTCAAGTATTCCATTTTGTGTAAATTTCTTACCAGTGTATTTTTCAGTGCCTACTCAGAACGTGAGGTAAATCTATCGCCGGACAGGGATACAGGGGAAGGGATACACTTACACGTGCTTCAGATCAGAACCAACTTTGGGAACTGCGAGTTTCCTCACAATGTTTTGTTTTACCGTCGGTATATTTATAAGTATACTTATCTAGATTGTAGAAACGTAAGTTTTTGAAGTGGAATATATATTTATTTACACATAAAAATACAATAAAATTATCTCCATTATTTACAGATATTTCACAAAAAAAAAATTACAAGTATAAAATTTTGCATCCATTGCGTCGTCGCGAGGAACGGTGCGCAGCAGAGCGGCACCTTTTTAATAAAATCTAATACTCTGACCAAAGAGGTTGGAAGAAAATCATTCTCTTTCCTAAACTTTTTCTTTAAACGTCTTTGACTCTGACACTAAGGCTTACATCTAACAACTTATTATTTGTACGGGCGCAATATTGTATATATTTTTAATATAATTTAAATATATATTACACTAGCCGATCAAGCAGGCGGTTTTTGTGGGCATACCTATTGATAACAATAGATTATCTTTTACGTTTAGGTACATCGCAGAATTGTTGCCAGACCCGGTAAAGGGTAGCCACTTTGTTTCTACACAAAAAAATATATTTTAGCGTCACGAAACAATGGATAAAGCCTCTTAGATTTCTGAAACCATTTTTTTAAGCTATTGCATAGCTTCTATCGAGGGCCTTGAGCGCGGGGACCGAATCCAGAAATTCCGTAACGAAAAAAAACCTCACACTCCCCACTCCGACGGGCACGGAGGTGTGGCTTGAAGGCCGTGCATTGTCTAACGTCGTTTCTTTTCGGCAGTCTTGTTGATACAAAATGCTATGCAATAGCTTTACCGCGGCAGTCCCCGAGTGCCACACGTCTTTTTTTATTTAAAAGTAGACGTTAACAACCAACAACAAAGGTAATCAATACCATTTTATGTTATATCAATCATTCAATTCAATTCTAACTATAAACCAACTTAGCTTTGCTGGTACCGAACAAGTACAAACTCTACTGTGTACCGTATACCTCCTACAAAATAAAAGTGAAGTCATATTTCGATATTTTGTAAACTGTAAAACGTAAATTGGTTCTGCGGTAGCCATCTGTCATACTCATTGATTGAATTCAGCTCAGTGATTTATAGCTGAGGTTTGATTGGTCTTTTAGACTGATGTTTCTAATAAATGCTTGGGTTGTCGAATGATCATTTGTGTAACTTTGTCTGTTGAATTATTGGCTAAAATATCATTATTTTAAAATTATCACTATCCCGGCGAGGGTATTGCACCAATGAGTTTTTCAAAAAACATCGTGAGGAAACCTGCAGGCCCCAGAATTAATTCTGAGACATGTGTAACAGTAACCCGGTCCGGAGATGAGCTCACCTCCTATCACGATTAGGGGTCCAAAGAATTAAATAAAAAATAAAATAAAAAAGTTTATTTATGTTTCTTGGAGTATTTTTGAAGTAAAGGTTTGGGAGCCTCCTTATAAGCAATTATTTTGCTTGTGGTAGAAGGCTCCGCTCTTCCATAATTAGATAGAATGCTAGATGAAACGTGGGTGTTTTCAGAAACGGAATAAGAATATAAAAAAAACTCACGCTTTTATCCCCAAAGGGGTATGCAGAAGCATTCCACTTCTTAAAATACTCACATTTCATGAGAATATTCGACCCCTCAACGTGATAGGCCCATCGCCGAATAAGAATGGCAGAGTAATTAGAATGTTTAAATTTGTAAGTCACTTCAGTCTACATAATCTTAAATCCACAGACTTCAAAAGCCACAGGAAGTGTAAAGTACTTATTCCGCGCAAGAAAATTAATTCCTCCAAGAATTCTCACAAAATGAAACTTTCAAAGACGGCACAGAAAAAAGAGCATGGAGTGTAATATAAAATTAATTATGGATTAATTAAGTCACGGGGAGACTTCCAGGCTTATATTTAAGTTAATTAAGTGGAGGCAGGAAGGAAAAATCTGTTGATGACAACTTTAATTTCTTTAGAGACTATTAGTGCGAATGAAATGGCAGATGACTCTCGTCTTAGCCAGCCGTTATGGGTTAATGTGTTTTTAACTGAATCATAAATGGTTTTTATAGTACTAGCTTTGCCTGCGAATTGGTTTCTACTACCTAAAAAGTCATACAAGTACAAAGATGAAGCATGTACAAAAACACGTATCAAGATGCAGCATGTACCAGATTTTAAGTTAGACAGGCAGCAGCACATCTGTGAAAGCCGCATCCGATTTGGTTCTGTAGTTTTTGGGTTATGCGCGTACGTCATTACAATGTAAAGATAAATTTTTCAAAGGTCTGTATTCAAAGGATGGTACCGTTGTAGGCACTAAGCCTACACCGTCTGCCCATCTGACTATATAATAACCTCAACCTGAATGAAATGCACAAGATAAATAAAGGTTTGCTCACAGTTTTGTAAGAGACCATCTACAGGCCAAACATCATCGTAGGAGGGTCATAAAGTTAGATAAAACCGGCCAAGTGCGAGTCGGACTCGCGCACTAAGGGTTCCGTACCATTTATCTTTAAGAGCGGTAAAAAAAACACGTTTGTTGTATGGGAGCCCCCTAAAATATTTATTTTATTCTGTTTTTTAAGTAAGCGGCAACAGAAATAGGTACATCATCTGTAAAAATTTCAATTGTCTGAATCGGTTAATAAGATACAGTCTGGTGACTTAGGAGTCTTAGTAATAGGGTCCCGTTTTACCCTTTGGGTACGGAACTCTAAAGAGGTCGGAGCACATATTAGAAAAATATAACAAACTCGCAAAAAAAAACCGTAGTACTGTTAATCCATCCATCCAGGTGTTGAACAAGGTTTGTCACGTGGTGACTTCTATTATGCAAAATCGGAACAACTCATACAAATCAGCCGACTATAAGTAATATTACTCCTCAAGAAATGTGGCAACCCGATCGAATTCAATTTTCCGATGAATTAGACAGGCCACAGATTATCCGATTATTCGTCGGTATATCGGAAAAAATGGCGTAAGTAATGGAATTCCAGTAGCAGATAGTTTTTATGGCGGAAATGTTAAAACAGTTGCTAACTCATCAAAAAACTTGCTTCAACGTGTAACGAGAAACTAAGTTTTTCACTCGAATAACAGAATCGCTTTCTTTGTTTTGACGGCTGTTTATGTTTTGGTTCCTTTCCGATTTTTTAGGGTTCCGTACCGAAGGGTAAACGGTCCGCCCGTCTGTCACCAGGCCGTATCTCATGAACCGTGATAGTTAGACAATTGAAATTTTCACAGATGAGTAGGTAAGTACCTATTTCTATTTCCGCTATAACAACAAATACTACAAAACAGAATAAAATAAATAGGTATTTAAGGGATTGTATGGGAGCTCCATACAACAAACATGTTTCTTTTTTGCCGTTTTTATAGATAATGGACGGGACTCTTCATGCGCGAGTCCGACTCGCACTTGGCCGGTTTTTTGTTAATTATTTAAGGTGCCTTCTCACTCAGAGGCAGAGGTCATGTATGTCAGTAAGGCTGACTGGCACTCGCATACAGGAAAATTCCCAGATACAAGTATGATTTGCCTTATTGAGTAGGAATACAAATATAAGGGGGTTACCTCCTTTCCGATTTCAGCTGCAGTGACTGCTATTTAATCCACATGATTGGAGCGGCGTTGATTTACCCTATCATGTGCCCTAAAGTCGTATACAGAAAGAAAGCTAAAAACTTATCAGCGCTTGTAACCGGCGCAGGCATTTATATGAACAAGCGCCGATAAGCGCCGAACGGCGCCGATAAGCGCCGACAAGCGCCGACAATCTTCGACAGGCGCCGGTCAGCGCTGTAACGGCTTAAGGTGGCTGCAATATAGTCAATCTTATTGGTAAACGTGCGCGAACACCGCGCGACACGTGAGGACACCGTCAATATACAGGGTGACTTTTTTTACCGTCTGGAAAAAAATGTGGTGTGATAGGTAAGTGTAATAGATTCATTTGGCAATGTTAATAATTTTTTTTTTTTTCTCAAGAAAATTTTTTCTTGCTTATACTAATATACATTACCTACTCAATTGTAGTCAATAATACACACTGAGATATTTGAAACAGTATTTTAAAAAGAAATAGGCTCGTAGCTCCATTCATGAGCAATTTACCTACATCCGCCAGCCGCTACATAGTAGTTTGCGTAGTTTTCTAGATTTTGTAAATTGCATTAAACATGACTATATTTAACAATTAATCTCGTGTATAACTTCGGCTCCAGATACCTTATACGTCGTATTTTTTTTCCAGACGGTAAAAAAAAATCACCAGTATAATTGTAAGTTAAGGCCGCCGGAGATCTGACCTTGAGAGCATCGCTCTTTACATCCAGGTCAAATTTTCTTTGTTCTTCGAAGTCATTGACTTTTTCGTGTATCGTGTAACTGCCTCCACTCAAGGCGACGGCTAGCAGTTTCTTCCCTCTTTAGGGGATCAATGTATGTATGTCAGTATCAATGTGTGTACTTGTCTGGCTGGCTGTCGGTGAGCGAGATAGACGGACAACGAACTGATCACACAAAGGATCTGTTTTTGTTGGTGCATGTTATAAGGAGCAGAACCCAAAAATATTAAAAACTACATACATCAGCATTCGTTCGTGCAGCTACATACTAGAGTACATTTTGCGTCATATGATGTTATACGCAAGACCGTAACGCGATGCTACTCGTAGACCAGAGAACCACTTCGGATTATTGCCGTCATAAATACTGTATGCTGCTCTATGACGCTGGCATTGTGTGGGTGTTCGCTGTTCAGCTGGGTAAGTGTATTGGTTTCGTGAAATTAATTGTTTGTGCCACAGAGCAGATATTCGGTGACTTCGGATCAGTTTTTACTGTAACTGAAAAGCGACAAATTGCAGATTATATTACATAGAATCCGTAGCGTTTCTCACAATTTGTATTATACCATTATTAGTATCTAACTTCCCAAAAAAAGGGCAATGAAGAGTACGGTTTCCATGGGTAGCCCTAAATTCAGTTAAGTATGCTAATAAATTTTTCGGAAAAAATTTACACAAAAATAGCTGAAATCGATTAAGTGGTCGCTACTGAACAAACTAGGTAATTGATTACCTTTTTTTCTTCCGGAAAATGATATCATTCGTGACTGTTACTGTAAATGATAGTAAAAAAAAACTCACGCCTTATCCCACCAGAGCCCATTGCCGGACCGGGTCTACATGTCTCAGAATTAATTCTGGGACTTGTAGACCCGGGTTTCCTCACGATGTTTTCCTTCACCGTCGAGCCAGTCATAAATATGTACGTAAGTTTAGAAAAACTCATTGGTACATGCCGGGATTCGAACCCGAGCCTGATTTTCATCATGTGAATAAATGATAGTACTCACGTACTAATTCCACCACACGTCCGGAAACAACCCGAGAGTCCGAGAATCAATCCCACTCAGATTTATCGGGTCCCTATCCCGAATAGTTTTTGTCGCCAGTCCGGGATCCAACTTGAGTTATAAAGGTCCTTTTACAAAGGAAAATTGGGCATTACATCCTTGTGATTTACATGCCACTACGTTTTTATTGGCGTTCGCGGATGATTGCTGGTTTTTTTTATTAAGTCCTTTCTTAGATTTAGGATGTACGTGAGATGGAATACTAATGCGATCTATTAGAGCACTTATAGGAAAATATAATTCATGAATTTAAATCATTGTAGATCTATCTTGTTTTAGGTAAAAATCTACATTCATTTTAAGGGTTTTAGAAACTAATAGGGCTGTAGTTTTAATTCTACCATTTTAGGTTACATAATCATTATTTAAACCAAAGATATTAGAGTAAAAATGAGTTGTGTTCATACTGCGTACATTTGAAAGTTGATCCCCTACGAGTGACTACAACATGTACATATGTTTTTTCCGAAAAATGAATAAGCATAATTGAATTTAGGTCTAGCTATGGAAACCGTACTATTATTGCTCTTTATTTAAGAAATTTGGCTAGACAAAACTAAAGTACGAAGGTATCATATATTTTTTATATTAATATACAAATTGGGGTGTTTGAGGAATTGCACTTATTCTGTTACGCGTATATCTACAATCCAGTGCCAGAAAATCACTAAAAACTTTAATAATATCAAAAGCAGTAACTGCTGAAGCTAAAAAGTTGAACCCACTAAAATACTTTATAAATTTAACTGAACAGTAAAACCGTTCAGTTTTACAGCCGTTCTTTAACTCTGGGATGCACTCACGAGATTACAAAGTTGTAAATCGCGAATTCTGTTTTCGGAACCGAATTCCTCTATCTCATATTTGAAGCTACGAATTGAATGTCAATTCGCTCTTTCACATTCTTCTTATTACGTTTCGAATTCACAAGACAAGTAAGAGTGACGGATACGGATATTGGTAGTGACCATAGTGACCAAAGAGATTAAAATAGTAGGGCATAGAGGGGACAAAGCGAGGAAAATTTGAACCCGAAAAGTTATTCCAAGTGGAATAAGTCTAGTACAATTTTTACCGAATGACAGCTCGCGTTCATATCAACTGACATAACACTTGAGCTTCAAAGTTCTGTATGAAAATATTCCCAATACCCCCTCTATGTCCTTTAATATTTTAATCTCTTTGGTAGTGACCCTTTTTTTTTTAACCAGGGAAAATGCATTACTGCATACGCACCCGACCCGGGGGGGCCAGGGGTTATGTGGTACTCTGCAGCCTAGTGCTGCCATACCCACTAAAAATCCTGGTGTGTTCCTCGGCGCCGCTTCGGACCCAGCCATGGCCGCCTCAACGACTTATTTACCTGTAATAAGTTTTGGATTATGATTTTGATCGCATTGACCGCTCTATACCTTGGAATATTTTGATGTCTTTGCCATGCTCTCTTTACCAACCAGCATAAACATTGATGGTTCGTGTCGGGTGTTTTTTTCTTTATAATATTTACAGATAAAAATTTCCTCCAAAGAGGAACCATGTGGGACAGTGCCCAGAAGACTGGCCGTATTCCCTGTTTTTATAGCTAGACTGATTCTTTGACAGAGAAAGCTGCCAGCCCTCCGGTCAACTGAAGCCTCGACCAAACGCACTGACAGCTCGTTCAGGAGCTACCGCATCTCCGAACGCCACGGTCCCATTGTCTCCACCATAGGTCTCCACCCCAAACGGCATAAACATGTAGCCCTCTTTGAGGTCGGCATATCTGCGCCGCTTCAGGCGTTCAGCGGACATAATATTATATTAATAATATATATATATATCCTTATACATAGATACACAGAATTAACCAAATTAACCGATCTTCCATAACTTAATTCAATTCTATAGTTCCCCTTTAATGCAAACCCAATACTGTCAAACCCTAAACTTTAAACACAGAAACATACTCAAAATGTGTGCGGCAAACTTGTCTTTAGCACCCCAATCCGCGTCAAGTTTCAAAGTTGGAACATGTGGAACAACACGACGCACGCGCGGATTAAGAGGACTGTTGAGTTGAGTGCCAGAGTTTATTGGTGGTCTAATTTGGGAGCTGGAGCGGATAAAAATTTTATGTTTCTAAGGCCGAACTCGGCCATCATGAGATAAGCCGTGTCTCACTGATAAATTGCAAGAATTATATCTGTTTTTGCGATTTCATATCTGAGTCCATTGCCATATTTCTGTGTCGAACTCAGACAATATACAGGATGCATTTTATTTAAAATATTCAAACAGTTCAAAATTCCATTCTGTTCCTATAATATCTCGAGTGGTCAAAATATTTATGATCATCTCCTCTTCTATCCTGTATAGACTTTTGCTATTTTGTAATTCTCAATGTTTTGTTAACTTAACGCATGTAATGACGAGAGTATTATGCGTGATTAAAAACCTATGACTGACTGTCACTAGGTACCTACTTTGGTAGTCAGTGCTCTCACTGTCGAAGAGAACGCATATGCTTTTGACTTGGACCAAGCAACAGCTCAGCGTACCTTCTGTTGATGCGCTCCAAAGTTCTGTTAGCGGGTGTTGCTTAAATTATCGGTGCGAAGTACCCCATGTACTATCAGTAAAAGTTCTGCCTCATACACCTAAGTCTCATTTAAGCGAGCAGCTATCTGTTCCCAACCCGTGGCAACAAAGCCCTTATAGCAACATTGATAATTACAAAAAAGTGTTTCTTTCAATGTTTATGACCATGTAGTGTCGATGAATGGATGGGAATGGAAAAAAAGACGGTGTTACTGGCTTCTGATTGTTTAACTCTAATTAGGGTCGGGCTAATAAAAACTAGCTTTCAAGCGACAATTCTTCCAGGTGTATCAGGCTAAGCGTTTGTTGATAGTACTTCGCCCAAGGGGACCCCCAAGCTGGGAATACGGGGGGTCGCTTGTCTACGTGAGACGCGGCAAGGGAAGTTTGGCAGTATTATCATGATGCCACCGCAGTTGTTGGCGCTTTGGACTATTATCATTATCATACTTTGTTGGTGTCTTGTTTGGTAGAGTTTTAGTAATTTTTATCTTTGTAAAATAACTTTGATGATATATAAATGACCCGTGATTGTATGTATGTTACTGTAAATTACAATAATTTAACCACAGGTTACTGTAAATCTACAGCTACACTAATATTATAAAGAGGAAAGATTTGTATTTTTGTATGTTTGTTACGAATAAACTCAAAAACTACTGGACTGATTTTAAAACGGAAAGCTAGAATATCCCTGAGTAACAAAAGCTATATTTTCTTCGCGTATTCTCACGGGAACGGGAACTAAACGTCACCCGCGCAGAGCCGCTAGTGTATAATGTATATTACTTATATAAACTACAAATCCTTAAGTGAACTTATTTTGTATTTATCAATTTTCAGGTTTCAGTAGGTACTATTCTATACCCGATTTCATTGCAGGAGGGAAATGTTGTATGTAAGTTTCCTAATCTATTTGTTTGGCCCAGCCTGTATATTAAACGTTTTGACGAATTTTGAAGTGGTAAATCTCGATATTCACATTCATCTTTAGAGTATCAGGATATTTTGTTCTTGACCATATCAGAAAGAGGGTGACGTTTTTTTAAATATTTTTATTGCCTTTTAAACGAAGTCGGATGTTATGTACAGACCCGGTCCGGCGATCGATGGGCTCATTACCTATCACGATTAGGGGTCCAAAAAATATCGCGTGAAAAGTTTGTATATCCAGAAATGAAATGCCTCTGCCTCGTAAGATTATTATTATTATTTTATTTATTTATTAGGATGGGATGATTTTTTTGATTAATTTACTGGATGCAATAATTCTTCAGTAGGTACACCTTCTTAAAAAAAGAAACTTTTGAACAAAGGGCACAGCCGTAGGCTTCCACAATCACGGTCAAATTGCTCTGTAAATCTGCTAGATGGATGTCTGAGAGCTGAGACCGGGTCGCGGGGTCTCGTGTCATTATTCAAAGCTTTATTTCGTTTTAACACGGCTGCTCTCGTGTCTTGAATGGTTAAGAAAGTCACAGTTGGGATATTTTTAAAGGATACCTACATACTTACTCTTTACACACTGTTTTTATTTACAGCATAACTTTGTAAAGCACATTTTTTTTATAATATAGCTCTTATCGCACGAAGGGTTACCATTATCTATAAAAACGGCAAAAAATCACGTATGTTGTAGAGAGAGTAATAAAATAAGTATTTAAGGGGAAATACTTATTTTATTCTGTTTTTTAGTATTGTTTGTCATAGCGGCAACAGAAATGCATCATCAGTGAAAATTTTAACTGTCTAACTATCACGGTTTATGGGATAGAGTCTGGTGACAGACGGACGGGCCGTGGCCTATACACACGCGGACAACACAGTACATGCGAAAAATAGACCCATCAAAGAATGGAACCTCTACCAACGCTATTCGGTGTACAGCTTTATTTCTTTACGATCCTAAATTCGCCTTTGTAGTGCCCACGCCTGTCATGTCTTAATTTTTTGCTGACTGAGATATCGCCAATACAATGCGAAGTTGCTAATAAGAGTGATTTCCTTGTCGCGTTGTTTATCTAATTTCCCCGGAGGGCATGACGAAGAGTGGTTAGGTTGATATATTGCTCATTAAAAAAGAATAGAGAAAATTAACAAGAACAGTGAAATGAGTAGGTACACTTTTTTGTAATTGTTTATATTTATGGTTAGGACAAAGTAATGACAATTAGGTGTTCACCCGCGTAAATCCAATTTCCGTGGGTATAATTACGTCTGGAATGGTGTGGGGTTGTGATGAGGCGGGTCCGCGAATCGCTAAGCGCGATTCCGCGCTCTCGCTTGCACGCTCGCCTCAGGAGGAACGTGCCACTTTTTCGTACGTTTTGCCGGCGTTCATCGAGTTATAAGACGTTGTCACGTCAACAAAAGCACCGATTTTTTTAGCATACCCTATTCTGTGACCTGCGGGTTTCCTCTCGATGTCTTTCACTTTTATAGAGTCATGCTAAAATCGTATGACGAGATTCGATTCAAGATCCTAAAAGAAGAGTTTATAAAAAAATATGACTTGATTAGTTAAAAACCGCCGGTTTCAATTGGAACCGAGACACAATTAAAAATCTGTTGTGTCTGTGATTTATGGTCTGAGAGGTTAAAGATACTCTTTATCTCAAGCCTGATAAAGCTCAATGTAAATAGCCAAAAAACTCAAAGCGTTCTACAAAGTATTGTACAAGTTTCAGAATAAGTAGTTAAGTTCTGCAATATTAATGAATTCAGCTTCTTTGAGAAATAAAGTAGTAAGACTTCGGTCTTATTATTAATGAGTAAAAAATAATTAAACTTTGCTATCAACTCTATGAAAAAAGGAGTCATTATTTAAGTAATTGTTTCTTTATAGGTCAAGTTCAAATGAATATTTGATTGTCATTTTATGCCTAATGGCAATTGTGTTTTTTTCTGACTTCGCGTATCTGTGTTTTAAAAAAAAAAACATATTTCCATTAAATTAAAACCGATTTAGAATTTATTTTGTACTAGCGACCCGCCCCGGCTTCGTACGGGTGCAATGCTTATACTAAAACCTTCCTCTTGAATTACTCTATCTATTAAAAAAAACGCATCAAAAACCGTTGCGTAGTTTTAAAGATTTAAGCATACATATGGACAGACAGACAGCGGGAAGCGTCTTTGTTTTATACTATGTAGAGATAATCGGGTATAGCTCAAGGTTGCTCCCGTATATTTTTGAACACCTTCGCACCAACCCAAGAAATACTATGATAATATTTATGTGCCCCGAATTAATATATTCAAGTCAAATTTATTAAATTACATCCAGTCTTCTTAGTGCTATTACTTGAAGTCGGCTTGTACTTTGTAATTATTTTTTAAATTATTATACCGACCTCCAAAGATATTAAAGTAAGGATGAGTTATATTCATACTGCTTGCGTTTAAAAATTGATCCCCTACGAGTGTGCTAGTACATGTACATACTTACTTCTTAGCGTATTTATAGGATACAACAATGACGGGGAAAGATGATACGGAACGAATAAAGAAAAAGAGAGCTATCTGTTAAGAGTTGCGCTTAAAATACGACTTGAAATACAATGCGACTAAATAAAATGTGGTTAATTAGCTACATTTGTCGGCCTCATTTTCCGTGCTCTAGTAACATATCCACGTCTTTCTATATATAATATCTTTGCCGACCTCTAATTAAGTTACTGAAGACCGCATCACAACATTTTGGTTGAAAATATTTTTTTACTAGCGACCCGCCCCGGCTTCGCACGAGTGCAATGCTAACACTAAAACCTTCCTCTTGAATCACTCTATCTATTAAAAAAAACCGCATCAAAATCCGTTGCGTAGTTTTAAAGATTTAAGCATACATAGGGACATAGGGATATGGGGACAGAGAAAGCGACTTTGTTTTATACTATGTAGTGATGAAGTGAGTCAAACAGGAACACGAAGGAGGACAAAACACAGAGATGTGCTACGTTTGCCCTGTTTCTGTGTATCTATATGTCTGTCTGTTTGCTCGTAGCTCCCAAACAGCTAAACCGATTTTGATTTAGTTTTTCTTGTTTGAAAGGGGACTTGTTCTTATCTATGGTTCAAGAAAAAAAAGCCTTTGTATGTCTGTCCAGATGTTTGTATTTATATGTGTAAGTAATGTTAACAGGAACCCTTAGGTTGTGAGAAGACTCGAACTTGGTTGCTTTTTTACAATCATAGTTTGGCTCTCGTTACGTGTTTGACGAAACCCAAGTGTACCAACTGTACAACGATAAAACTACGATAAAAAGTCATAATGATACGTACACTGAGGGAGAAAAGTGCTTTGGTTTACAGTTTAAATGCTCCATGACGAGCCCTCATACAGTCAAATGAAAATGCTTTGATTAAAATGTTTAAATTTTGTATATCGTGTGCAGCTTGCTAACTAAATATGGCAGAAGAATAAAATGAAGCAGTCTCAACATTTTCGAAGATTTTTGTTGTTTTTTTGATATATATTTAATTAGCTTTAGCTAGGAACTTTGACCGCTATAAAGGATAAAAAGTAGTTAAAAGAAGTTAAAAAAATAAATTTGTTTTAAATTTTCTGAGTAAACTCCTCTGCCACATAACCTAGCTTTAACTACACATCCTCCCCAACCAAGGCTTACCCTAGGTTCCCTAGGGAATAGGGAAACAACAATAGACCACTTCCCAGCCCCTGAGTTGTAGTGCTGTTAATGGCTACAATTGTTCTTTGCGTTGTGACAGGGAAATTGACAATATTATGACTTTTGGCCTCGAGTGTCTCGTAAGCGGAACTCACGACACTGTTGTTAAAACATAAATAAATATGCTCACGCCCTACGAAGGGGGTCGGCAGAGATGTTCCATTCCTGGTAATACCCACTTTTCACTTGTGTTTGATATGGTATAACATTTTTATGATAAATGTAATGCCTTAGATATATTCAGTCAGTTAGATCTATACTAATAGTTATTATTATAAAGAAGAAATATTTGTATGTTTGTTACGAATAAATTCAAAAACTACTGGACCGATTTTAAAAATCTTTCACCAATGAAAAGTCACATTATGACTGAGTAACATAGGCTACATATTATTCCCGTATTCCAACGGGAACGGGAACTATACGTGGATGAAACAGCGCGGAACATATAGTATTAAATAAATTTAGTTATGGTATGTATTTAAATGTTTTTTCGTGTATTATTATCATACACTATTATCCTAACCATCGGTGATTTATTGATTTATTTATTTATTTATATAAGAAACACCAACAACATATACACATAAATTATACAAAAAAAAAGGTAAAAAATCTCAGACAGTGTGTTATGCCAATTACAGGCGTCTACAACATTCTTGAAAAGATAATAAAAATATAAGTATGTTAAAAATTTAACAATCACACGAATTAAAACAAACAATGAAACGAAATAAACTAAACAATGACATGAAATAAACTAAACAATGACATGAAATAAACTAAACAATGACACGAAATAAACCAAACAAAGAGATCAAAATAACTAAATTAACTAAACAATGAGATCAAAATATGTACTTACATCTAAATTAACTATATTTAAAGTGTAGAACAGATATTTATATTTTTCTTAAAGATAGGGAGCGAATTATTATAAATTTAGTTTATTTTTTTTATATGTATATAATATTTTATATTACATTAGTATATAGTTAAACTTTATATTTTACAATTTTATAAATGTCAATATCAATACTTAAATTATTATAAGAAAGCATAATAAGAAGGTGATAACACTGATAACTTTAGTACACCGCCTACGGTATAGGATAAGTATTTATTTAAATACATAGACATGAAATGTGTTCTATGTGTTTTATGTAAGTATCTCAAGATTTACCTATCTCATTTTCGTGAAAAAATATGACGTTAGACCTATAATTCTATCAGACCTACCACCAACATTTCCCCTAACATAAACTACTCGCAAAAACGAAACACGCCTGCTAACTCGAGATACAAAGCATATGGAGTGAAAATAATGCGACTTTCCCTCGCCATTGGAGCCGAAAAAGTACTGATATAATGTTGTAGTCATTCATTTCATTCCCTATTAAGTAAAAAAAAAATATAAACAAATTTCTCACGCCTTTCCAGTAGGCAGAGGTATTCCGTTACTGGATATACCCACATTTCACGAGATACATTGGACCCCTAAACCTATTAAGTATATCCTACTTATATTTACTTTTATTAGTAAAATTCCTTACAAAATACAACACACTCCAGTCAAACTACTCTGATTCTGACTTGAATTCTAATTCACTTGATAAGATTTCTAAAATAACTATATTAAACAACACGTCACAGAATAAGCGCAATTCCTCAAACACTCCAATTAGTATAAAAAGTATGATGCATTCGTACCTACTTCAGTTTTGTCTAACAAAATTTTTCCTTAATAATGACCAATAATAGTAAGGTTTCCATAGGTAGCTCTAAATATTTTTTTCGGAAAAAATGAACACATAAATTTTTTTCGAAATCTAGTAGTCGATATTGAACAAACTAATTTCAGAATTGAGTTGCATGTTCTATAAGTACATGTGTCGAAGAGCTATGAAATGAAACAAGTGTAAAGACACCAAATCTTATGGAAAGCAATACTAAGCTTTTCAATATTTACGCCCTCGCTTAGCTTCCATTTATATGGTATATACAGGTGACTTTTTTTACCGTCTGGAAAAAAATATGGTGTGATAGATAAGTGTGATAGATTCATTTAGCATTGTTAATTAAAAAAAAATATATTTTACAATTTTTTTTTCTTGTTTAAACTAATATAGGTACATTACTCAATTGTATTCAATATTACATACTGAAATATTTGAAATAGTATTTTATAAAGAAAAAGGCTCGTATCTTCCATTCATGCGCAATCTACCTACAACAGCCGCTGCTACAAAGTAGTAGGTACCTATGCGTAGTTTTCTAGATTTTGTAAATTGCATTAAACATGACTATATTTATCAATTAATCTCGTGTATAACTTCGGCTCTAGATATCTTATACGTCATATTTATTTCCAGACGGTAAAAAAAAATCATCCAGTATAAAGCTTCCTCTTGAATCACTCTACCTTATAAAAAAACCTCATCGAAATCTGTTGCGAAGTTTTATTGATACGTAAACATTCAATTCAATGAATTGAGTAGGTAACTCATATAATGTTATGTTATTCTGTAAAATCCCTAAATGTGGTTTATTGCCGCAACATAACGCATGAATACTAAGACTCCACAAGCTCAGTATTTCATACCGTAAAATTGATATACCATTTCTTTTGTAATGAAGTATTTGCTTAGTTTAGTGTAGCTTATTTACATCCGGTTTCTTTTCGCGCCTACTAAAAGTTGTTTTGATCTTTGTCGAACTGTCTTTTGTTATTTATTTATTATCAGACCAACATAAATAGGTATATTATATTGTATAAATTGTTTACATTTTCTATCTTACTAACTTTCTTTTGACTGTACTAGGCTGCCACAGAGAAGTTAAAGAAAAATAATAATCAACGAGGCAGTTTGAGGAGTGATTATATTTCTGTCACTTTCAAATTTTTACTAGTATATTTTTTGGACCTCTAATGTATTGTGATAGTGCGAGTACTTTCAAATTTTTCTGTCACTTTCAAATTTTTACCAGTATATTTTTTGGACCTCTAATGTATTGTGATAGTGTGAGTACTTTTAGGTCCGTTATATAATATGACTCACTGACTGCGGGTTTCCTTACGACGTGTTTTCTTCACCGTCGAGTTAGTGATGAATCTGTGTGAGACAATATCATTTACAATTTATAGTGATTTCGGGGGCGACATTGATGGTTCGGAAGGGGGCGGCATTAACGGGTTGGAAGGGGTCGCTAAGTCGATGATTGCGTAACACTGTTCACGTTAATTTCCTAATAGTAACATCGTAAAGCTTTTACCCTCACAATAGTTAGGTAGTGAAGTGACAGGAGGCGTCTCAATTTATCGGATTACTATTGTTATACAGCCATTATACAGCTTTGTCACAGATAGTGCTTATAATAATAATAAATTGTAGTACACAATTTACACACGGTTATTCAGTTCCAAACAGGCAGAGCCCTTACTATGGGTACTAAACAACTGATAGATATACTTAAATAAATATTAACTTATTTGACGAAACGTGTTGTGGATGTTAAAACATGTATACAACATGTAAAAGAATAAGCGCAATTCCTGAAATTAGTTTGTTCAGTATGAACTACTTATTCGATTTCAGCTATTTTTAATATGTGTTAAATTAAAAAAAAATGAATTATCGTAGCTGAATTTAGTGCTTTCTATGGAAATCGTCCTATTATTAATCGATATTTAAGAAAATTGGGTAGACACAACTAAAGTACGATTGCATCATATTTTTTTTATATTAATATACTAATTGGGGTGTATGAAGGATTGCGTTTTTTCTGTTACGGGTTGTATTTTATGAATTGATTACAAATTAATTTCATCTAAAGGAACTGTTATGTTATATGAGGTCATTACCGTCTTAATTTTTCTATGAAACCTAAATCCATAAATGGCAGATGGGGCATTTTTCACTGGCGACCTGATTCAGTTTCCTCCTCTAATTTCCTCGGCCATTATGTCTGCTCCAGACTATCTGCTGAACAGTCACGATTTATGATAATGTCCCATCGGCTGTTATGCCCACTAACAAAGGAGAATCTGCTCTTCTGGTTGTTTGATCACTTTGAAAATGATTTTGCTTCATATTGATGACCGCGTTGATACCAAATTCGATCAGTGTAATGATTTTTGATTTACGTTTTTAACGTGCTTTAATTTAGTGTTTTAATTTGGGTTTGTGCGTCAACTTTAAAACTGTCATTACCGGTCCTCGAAATTTTCCACGACGAATAGGACGCATCGACATACAACATGTAACAGAATAAGCGCAATTCCTGAAATCAGTTTGTTCATTATTGACTCCTTAATCGATTTCAGCAATTTTTAATAGGTCTATGTGTTAAATTTTTCCGAAAAATGAATTAGTGCTATCTATGGAAATCGTGCTATTATTGATCGATATTTAAGAAAATTGGTTAGACACTACTAAAGTTTACAAATTGTGGTGTATGAGTACGCGTTGTATATTACTCGGTATCTTTAGCTTGGTGAAGGAGAATATCGTCAGAAAATCCGCTGGCCCCAGAATTGATTCTAAGGCTTGTGCAACTGCACCCTGGTCTAAAAATGGGCAGTTCTGTCACGTTTAGGGGTCCAATAAATACGTTGTAAAAGTGGGTTAGTATTTCCAGGAATTAAACACCTCTACCGACCCTTAAGGATGAAGCCCAAGAGTTTTTTTGTTAATTTAATGAAAATGTTAAGTACAGGCGACGCCAGCTTCCGATAATAGTGTAGTATAATTATCTAAAGCAGGTTATTGCGATCTAAGGTGCCACTCGGATTCACACTGCTATCGATTATGGGAGCAAAATGGAAATTACATGGCCTGATTCCAGGAATCTGTCGGCGTAGGTGTAAACCTGACCCTTAAGGTAGTAAGGGAATTTTAAGTAAGTAAGCAACAACTGTTAATAAATTTAGTTATAAGTGACATAATCACAAAGATGCGGTAATTTTTCAATGCATTTTCTGAGAAAAAAATATTTATAACACTGAACATAAAACTACGCGTTTTTGTACTAAGTGAGACTTTTTGCCTAGCACCACCGATCTGTGGAAAAAAACTGTCAGCTGCGGTGTTTCCAGACCGATACGACCTTCAAACCTTCAAGAAGAGAGCTTACTCCCACCTCAAAGGCAACGCAACGCACTTGTGACTCTCAAGTTGCAGGTTGGCAAAGAGATTAAAATATAATAGGGCATAGAGGGGACAAAGCGAGGAAAATTTGAAGCCAAAAGTTATTCCAAGTGGAATAAGTCTAGTACAATTTTGACCGAATGACAGCTCGCGTTCATACTAACTGACATGACAAGGACATGACGCTTAGGCTTCAAAGCTTTGTATGAAAATATTCCCAATGCCCCTTCTATGCCCTGTTATATTTAAATCTCTTTGCAGGTTGGCGACAGTATAGTCACTTACCATCAGGTGACCCGTTTTCTCATTTGCCCGTAATACTATAAAAAAATAGATATTACCCTTGAGTATTTTTATGACAAATTTCAAATCATACGTGTTCGTGTTACCTCATCATCAACCCGCAATAGCCTACTGCTGAGCTAAGGGTCTTTCCTTACACATGAGGAAGTATGTGCTATAATCTTCCTCGCCCCATTACGCCCAAACCCATTTCGGGTTGGAAGATGGCGTTAAAGTAATGACCACCTGTCAGAATTGTTTAAGCCACCTAAGAGTATCTGACATGGCTTAACTTAAACACAACGAAAACCGGGACCAAACATTTTAACGGGCCTTTCGAAACACGAAGGCACTCGTGATAAAATGCCACTACTACACTCAACTACTAAGCCTGTTGTAACCTAAATTTTAAACACTGTTTAATTTTAAACCCGGTTTTGTAATAAAGACTTTCGCCGCCACTTCATCGCTAAATAGAATCATAATTGCCCGATCGTTCAAAACAAGTCACTTCTAAGTCGCAAATAACTCGCTCAAATTGCGCGTTAATCGACTATTTCCCGGAGAAATTGCGTTACTCGAGGACATAAAACGCGGAATGTCACCTGAAGCGCTAATACAGTCGGGGCTATAAATATGTAAATTTCCCGCTCGGTCGAACTGTAAGGAAAAACGGGGTTTAAAAGTCTGCTTGAATAAGAAGTGCCGTATACTTTGTAAGACAGTTTGTTAGAGTAACTTTTGCTTTTTATTAGAAATCTGCAGTGAAGTTTCGGTTTACAATATAGGTACAGTCTTTTACGCGTCACAGACTATGCACAATTCCTCATACACCATAATTGGTATATTAATATAAAAATAATATGATGCATTTGTACTTTAGTTTTGTCTAAACCAATTTCTTATATAAAGAGCAGTGCCGTTTCCATAGGTAGCCCTAAATTTAGTTATGCTAATTCATTTTTCGGAAATTTTAACACATATAAGTAGTAGTCTACTAGTATACTGAACAAACTACTTAATCAGGAATTGCCCTTATTTTGTTACATGTTATATAGCTTCACTTCTAATTATGTTTGTAAATTATAATTTACTTTTTTAATTATAATAAATATTGTGGTAGAAAACCATCTTCGCGTCATGAAACTCATGTTAAACGTTTATATGTAGCAACGTTCATCTTCTGACCAACTTTGCCAGATAGTGTTTTGAAACCATTATACCTAAATAAAATCACGTTTTACCCGTGGTCCCGGTGAGTTGACCCATTACCGGGTCCACGGGGAATTTTAATTACCCGTGGTTCTATGGCACTAGGGATTACATTTTGCCGAATGTACTTCTGATTATATCGATATAAAATTAATCGCAACTATAAAGGTACTTACCTACTTATGATTAACTATAAATCCATAATAACAGCATATTATTTAGATACGAAAATCAGTGAGGCTCGGGTTCGAATCCTGGCATGTACCAATGAGTTTTTCAAAAACTTAAGTACATATTTATCACTAGCTCGACGGTGAAGGAAAACATCGTGAGGAAACCCGCAGACATGTGTAAACAGACCCGGTCCGGCGATGGGCTCACCACCTATCACGTTTAGGGGTCCAATGTATCTCGTGAAATGTGGGTATATCCAGTAATGGAATACCTCTGCCTACCCCCTCGGGAATGAAAGGCGTGAGATTATTTATTTTATATTATTTTATTTTTTATTCCAGAGCGTACTTTGAACTTACTTATAAAATTATATCAAAACAGAACAAAATGAATAAAGGTCCTACTAAAGAATACTTGACTAATACAGGAAAAAGATTACTCTCTTTGTAATATGCGATCTCTTTTAACGTATTCATACATACATAAATAATCTCACGCAATCATAAGTACGTTTATGGTTGCAAATTATTTTATATCGATATAATCAGAAGTCGGACGATATATTCAGCAAATTGTAATCCCTAGTGCCATGGAACCACGGGTAATTAGAATTCCCCGTGGACCCGGTAATGGGTCAACTCACCGGGACCACGGGTAAAATGTTGTTCTATTATAAACCGACTTCAAAAAAGGAGGAGGTTATCAATTCGACTGTTTTTTTTTTATGTTTGTTACCTCAGAACTTTCGACT
The DNA here is from genome assembly GCA_963855545.1 of Ethmia dodecea. NCBI lineage: Eukaryota > Metazoa > Arthropoda > Insecta > Lepidoptera > Depressariidae > Ethmia > Ethmia dodecea. The sequence continues at coordinate 11,582,365 of OY979457.1, read as the reverse complement.
GGGTGATGCGATTTTGATGATTATTTTTTTATTTGAAAGCTGATGCTTCCCGTGTGGTCCAGTTGAGTTCTGACAATGGCATTCATGAGAAAACCATATAAGTTGAAGTCGGTTTTTTACTCTTTTCTAACATCCACTGTATAATATAGTTTCTTTAGTACCTATTCCAGCAGTTATTAGCCTACTGGCATGCTTTCTGAAATCTGTATCTTATTCGCGATACAATACCGAGTGCCGCAGCCGAAGTTTCCCAAACTTTCCCTTCGCATTGTTCCTGCTAATTTACAAGACATCACTTCTCAAACTCGCTCGTGTGTGGATCCATTTGCATTTTCGCTATAGAGCTGCCTTTAGATGTTTACGTTTGTGGTTTTATCGATGTCGATATTAAATTTGTTTTGTTTTTTTATTTGGGGACTTGTAATTAGATAATATTTTTTACCAGATTTTTACCGAGGCTTGGAATTTTCTTTGTTTTCGGTTTTGTGATAACTAAAAATATTATTTTTGATACTAATTTTATTATGATACAAAACATGCGTAAGCATTTTTCTTTAGCATATTTATGTAAGTTCGACGACAATGCAAATCATGGAGCCGATATAGATAAGTAACTCCTCAATAGCCGATCGTAAAGCAAGTTTGTCCTCATTTGATTTTGTTTCTTCTGTATAGAAGCTTTTCACACCACATGCTCGACAAAGCCGGATTATATATCATATAAACGTCACCGAAAGCAAGACCCCTTATATCCCTTGTCTTTAGCCGGGCTATAATGTTGTATGGAATTTCATTATAACCCTAGGTCAATAATGTAATTTTCACTTTTCATAATCCTTATTGCTATGACGATAAAGTCTAATTTTGTTAAGCAAACGTGGCCAACTCGATTTTCGAAAACCGAAGCCGCGACCAACTAGATTCGCACGATCTTCATTTGTTAAATCAAGTAGGTCACGCCGGCAGAAACAAGTTGCTGTATCCATTTTATAGCTTTAACATTTCAAAAAGAATATCGAAAATGTCGAGTGATGAAAGTACTTTGACTCCAGAGTCTATTAAACTAGATGCCATAGGCATTGTCAATAATCTACTACCATGCAATTGCATTTTATGGTCTCGCATAAGGTGAGAAAAGTAGAGAATATAACTCGGGAATAATACTGTTTTTGTCTTGGGCGCTTAAATCCCTCACTAAACTCAGGACTCAGTCTTAATTCCCTGAGTAAAACTAGGAGTCCTTCGTTACGTTCAGGATTCAATGTCGCGCCCGTGACATAAAACAGTGCTTTATTCCCTTGTTGTATAATCTACTATTACATACCTACAGAATCTGTTTGTGTAGTTTTATAAAAAAAAAATGGTTGCCTGTAAAGTCGGTTTACGGACGATAATTTTACGCGATAACATTATAAGAAAACATTGATGAAAAATTGCATTCTGGAGTGGAAGAGATATATGTCTCTCTATCTTTGTTCAGCGCTCTCGCTTGCACGCTCGGCTCAGGCGGAACGTGACACTTTCGTGCTCATCGATTTATAAGACATTATCACGTCAAAAACATGACACGCCCCGTTTTCTTAATACTGCAATCATTATTATTATTTCTGTTATCGTCACGGGACACCCCTACCGTCAGTTGTTTCGGAGTTGGAGAGTCATTCTGCGAGTTTCGTTGTAAAGTAGTTTTTAAGTACACCGCTTATTGTCTCTTGTTTTCTTGAAAGTCCCAATTAATGACTTGCTACTTACGTGGAGAGTAAGAATCGTTTATCTTGTACCTACTTAGAGGAGGTTAAGTTCTAACATCAACAGCTTTAAGAAGCTGCACGAAGCTGAGATAACAGCTTCAAAAAGCAACATGCAGCAGAGACTTTGAGTATTAGACCAACCGGAGACGCCACTGACAGGCGTTCCCCTCTGCCAAGAAAAAGTGTCGGTCAACGATCATACCTGTGATATACAACTAGTTTTTTTGAGTTCACGGAGTGCTCGGATTGGTGAATGTATTTGTGTGCATCTAGTTTCAAGCTAGTGTTTAATTGTTTTGTAAAAAAATGCGTTTGTTTTAACATTATTTGTGTTTGTTTCCTCGTCCCCCCCGCAGAAATTGACAGACTTTTTTGCAAAGAAACTAGTGCGCGTGACGTCTCCTGTTGGTTTAATACTCAAAGAGCAGAGATGAAAGAGTTGAGATTGATGTGTGGAGACTATAAATGGATAAGAGAAAGTCGGAAAGCTGCATCAGTGACAAAGTTGATAATAATATGTAGTCTGTGGTTTTGGCGGTTTTTATTCATCGACCTTAAGGTACTGCGGAGGGTTGACAATAATGTTGTAAGAAAATTGTTCAATATGAACGTGGAAGTTTGTGCGGCCTATATATTATGTTCCTAGTAATACGAACTTTACACCAACCAACGTGGTGATAAGCCTATAGTCCGGTCAATGTAGACATCCGCCATCAGTAAGATACCTACATGCCAAATTTCAAGTATCTAGGTGTTAGCGTTTCGTTATTTTTTTTCCAGATGTCGGATAGAAGATGACTTTTTAGATTTCATTTATATTGGTGTTTTGAACAATCCGGATTGTTCCCAGTAGTCCCCTCTAGCCCTGTCCCCTGGGGTGACAGCTGGGAATTGTCGTCCCACCAATTTTCAGCAGACTGTGAATTTTTGTAACTTCACTCCTATTTAATGGTCTAAATTGACCGGACACTATCGCTGGACCGGGTCTATTACAGATGCCTCAGAATTAATTCTGGAACCTGCGGGTTTCCAAACTTTTTTTTTTTTCAATATCGAGCTACTGACAAATATGTAGGTATGTTTTTGAAAAACTCATTGGTACATGGTATTGCCAAGATTCGAACCCGAGCCTAACAAAAGAGATGCAGACTCTTTTACCGCATGTCTATCAATCTCTTCATTTAAAGTGTGATTTATAATTTCTTAGATTTCGTGATTAATTCAGTGAGCAAGTAAGTGAGTATAATAATATAATAATAATAAAATTGTGGGACACAACACAATTCACACACGGTTATTTAGTCCCAAACTAGGCAGGACCTGTACTATGGGTACTAAACAACTGATAAACATACTTAAATAAATATTAAACATCCAGACACGAAGCCAACAGACATGTTCATGCACACAAATCTTGGCCCCGAGCGGGGATCGAACCCGACTCCGACTCCGAAGGCAGGGTCACTACCAACTGAGCCAACAGGCCCGTCATTTGGTATTTCATTGTTATATTATTATGAAAAACACCTGTCGTTTATGTGATTGGCCCCTATTCTCATATTGCTGGAATTGCCAATATCAGAGGGAATATTTCTACCACAAAGCTTCCCCGTAAACAGGCGCAATTATTCAAATTTACAAAACCCCAACGGCCTAAACCACGTCCAAACTTCTGTGAAGAATATTTTATAAGCTCAATAGAATAGTTCTGCATTGCTGTTGCAACAACTCTCGCGAGACAGAAGTTTGGACAACCAGATTCCCTTGTGGTTAACTGGATTTCATAAGTTTTCAATGTTGAATGGTGGTTTATAAACAAGCGATGCACCTCGCTTCGCTTCCCTTTATGTGATAGTTCCCGATCCTGTGGGAATACTTGGATAAAATATAGCCTGTGTGTTATTCTGATGAACAGTCAAGAGCACGCTAAGCTTGACACTTTGGACTTTGACCCGGCCCTGTATTCTATGGCGCGCAGTACAAATCAGAGCTCAGCTTAAACTGGTAGTGTCAAGCTTGACTTGCTCTTGACTGTACAAGCTATATCACTGTAAAGTTTAATCAAAATCCGTTCAGTAGAAAGAGCAAAAAACATCCATACCTATATACATCCATAGTCACAAACTTTCGCGTTTGTAACATTAGTAGGTAGGATAGGATAGGTACAAAAACCTTCCTCGGAGATAAAGCGTGAGTGAATATTTTTCTTTCTTTACATAGTCTCTTTGAGGATTTATTTTACGAGAATTTTTATTTTATTTATTATTAGAATTTTAATCGAGACTGGTGGTCGTAAAAACTTTAATTTTTATAATGTACACAAAAGCTTCACACAAATGCTCATAACATAAAATGTTTATTGTTGAACCCTCTCACTTGTATAAGTCATAATTAACGTAATAAAAGGAATTACGTGCAATGAAGTAGTATAATACAACTCTGTAAGGCTACCTACGTGTGTCTTTGGAGTGTTAAAGACATTGGCAGCACGTGGCGGACTTTAAATAAGTAGTCTACCATTTCTATGCGATTGTTTCGAGGTAAAGTTGTTACTATGGAAACTCGATGGTTTTCTTCTCACTTATCTACTATATGACTAGAAAGATAAGAAGCTGAAGGCTTTTTGGCGGGAATCCAAAGAAGGTCATGTTTTGTGTATAATTTTCCTTTTGCTGTATATTTCGGGTTTTGACTCATATTAGTGATGGTCTAGTATGTGGCAAGTGTCCATGAAAGTGTGAATGGGAAATTCGATAAAATGCGCGGGATGGAAATTCTTGGATTGCCTCAAGAAGTCACAAACGAAGTCTTTAGTAAAAGTGCTATAATTTTATTGTTGATAAACAAGGGAGGGATCTTGAAAGTGTGGAAGACACAGAATTTTTGTAAACTAAATACTTGAAAACTGAATTAAGTACTTGACATTGACAAAATGCAAAATGCGGTGCTATTATATTAAAAAAAAAGAAGCTGAATGATCTGGATTGTATGGATGAAAAGAGAGATTGTTTCGATAATAATTAATGTTGTAAATAGTTCATGTCTTTACCAATAACCTTTAATGCAACCGACAAACAAAAAGACAGACAAGCTGAAAGTTTCAAGTCGTACCAAATGGTACAGATTTTGAGTTTTAAGATGAGTTTTCCTGTTTTCAGATGCGCTGTTCATCAAATGACTACAAATGGTTATTGAAGTCGTCAATGACTGTTCTTGGCTCTGATAGAGGTCATTATAAGTATAAGTATCAGTATAATCTCACGCCTTTTTTATCCCCGAGGGGGTAGGCAGAGGTATTCCATTACTGGATATACCCACATTTCACGAGATACATTGGACCCCTAAACGTGATAGGTGGTGAGCCCATCGCCGGACCGGGTCTGTTTACACATGTCTCAGAATTAATTCTGAGACCTGCGGGTTTCCTCACGATGTTTTCCTTCACCGTCGAGCTAGTGATAATAATGTACCTACGTAAGTTTTTGAAAAACTCATTGGTACATGCCAGGATTAGAACCCGAGCCTCACTGATTTTCGGCCGGCTCTTTAACCGTCCGGGCTATCACTGCTCTTAGGTCATTATAATATTAAAAGTTTTAATAGTAGGGGCGGTCACAAGACACTAATGTTTTATAGCCAACTTGAAGTTAACGTTGTAGCCAACAGCGGCACCCGAAAGTGTTGTATTGTTAGCATTATACGACGTGAGGAGTTCACCGAGGCCATCGCAATTTTGTCGAGTAATTGCACTTCTGAGAGACAGAAAAATAAACGCGCAGAATTTAGTTTTAAGGCGGTCACACACAAGGATGCCTGATTTGACGGGCCTGTTGGCTCAGTTGGAGTGACCCTGGCTTCTGAGTCGGAGGTCGCGGGTTCGATCCCCGCTCGGGGACAAAATTTGTGTGCATGAACATGTTTGTTGGTTTCGTGTCTGGGTGTTTATTTCATTTGAAGTACGATTTGTCAGTTGTTTAGTACCCAGTACAGGCTCTGTCTGGTTAGGGACTGAATAACCGTGTGTAGATTGTGTACCACAATTTGTTATAATATTATGATAAATGAAATATTAATTATTTATTTCATCATATTAAGTGAGGTCCATAAAAATAGGTGCAAAAGTGAAACAATTAATTATTATTATACCGCCTCAATTCGAGCCGTTTAGGGATATTAGTATGAAATTCTAAAACTCACCCTAGTCAGCATCGTAACAGCATCGCCTCGGTACACGGTCGAGAAGGATAGGCGAGGCGCTGCTGATCCGTTTCCTAGTTGCTATGAATGTCTTTAAGAATCACTAACCATTGGGTAGGTACAGTCAACAAAGTTGTTAGGGTTACATGGCCAGTAACTAAGAATTCATTTTTCTTTGGAAGTCATAAATAAATCTTATTGATTAATGTTTATTTCGAAAGGTATCTTTGATCCCTATAATTTACCAAAAAAATACTATAAATACATTTAAGGCTTTAAGAAAAAAGTGAATCTTAATTTTTGGCCATGTAACACTAACAACTTTGTTGACTGTACATAATTAGAACGAAACAATTCTTAAGTACAAGATGTACTACTCCCACCTCAAAGGCCGGCAACGCAGTTGTGACTCTTGAGTTGCAGGTGTCCATGGGCGGCGATAGTCATCTACCGTCAGGTGACTCGTCTGCTCGTTTGACCCCTTCTCTAATAAAAAAAAAAGATTGTTTTTTTATTTATTTATTTGCATATCTCATGTTAATATAAATATTGTTAATATTAATTAGCTCCTTTGAGCCTCAATTTACTTCAAGTCATGATGTTTGTTTTAACAACAAGCCTCTATATTATGCCATAACTCTTTTTAAACTCGCTAAAAGACAGACTTCAATTAAGTATCTATTGGATTAGGTACTATTACTTATTCTGTGGTATTGGTGATACGGCTTCAGTGCGTGATCACAATTTTGCAATTATCTCGTTAAGAAGAAGTTTTTGACAATATTTTGAATGTTTTATTTTTATAATGCTACCATTATAGAAGTAAACTAAAAATGGGATCACTTTGCCAGGTAAATGATGAAATTCTTCAGCCGATATTATTTTTTAAAATTTACCTAAGTATTCGAATAATCCACATAATAATATTAAGAAAAAAACCTTTCAAATGTAGATAATACCAATTTATTTGTATTCTTAATGGAAAGTGACGTTTATGTAAGAAAACGCCATTGTTAATCTATCCTACGTAACGTTTCTTTTCAATAAATACTTTATACTGTTCGAATATCCATTATTCCCTATCGAATTGCTAACAAGCGCCTACAAAGAGTGTCAGAGCAATTTCTTTAGTTCAAAAGATTTGCCTATGCCGCTTGCCAAGGCGAATCCATCGGCGCCAATCTTTTGTGGAGTTCTCTATCCCAACTATTACGGATTGACCTCATAATGTGTAAACTTAAATAGATCTGTTTACATATTAATTTTAAATTAAGTGCAAATATTATTAAAATGGTAGATATTTATTTTTCATAAGCTACGCTACTTAACTAGATAGGTAACATCGAGTACTACAAAAAAAATCACATACTATAATAAACCGACTTCAAAAAAAGACGAGGTTTTTCAATTCGACCGTTTTTTTCACGTGTTCGCAGTTAACTTCGTCGTTTATGAACCGATTTTGATGATTCTTTTTTTGTTGGAAAGGTGATATCCCAATGGTGGTATCATGATAAGGAAACCAGGATATGATGATGGCATCCCACAGAAATTGAGGGGAACCTTCGAAAATCGTAGTGGCGACTAGTGCTTTTTACTTTTTTTAGTTTCCTGTTTGACGTCGTTTTTTTTAAAAAAATTATATCCTTCAATTTATATTATATCAACTACTACACTTACTTTTACTTCCTTCATTTACTTCCTTCATCAATTTTTATTATTTTTTATACAAATCGTCCAAGTCCAGATCTTTCGTGGTCATCTATAGCGACATCGGCCGCGCAAAAACCGTGTTAGCATGTCTGTAACGACTCTCTCTGAAAGGTCCTTTAATCTTGTCTCTTTGAGCTACGTTTTACTTTAGGGATGCCCTGTTACGAACACGATACGGCGTCATTATTACAGCTAGCTGAAAGTAGCTGACCTGTGAACTAGTCTATTTATAATTGTAATCGAAGACGTCTTTATTTGGTTTCACCCGCGTAGATCCCGTTCCCCTGGGAATACGGGAATAAAATATAGCCTATATTACTCAGGGATATCCTAGCTTTCAATTGGTGAAAGAATTTTTAGAATCTGTCCAGTAGTTTTTGAGTTTATTCGTAACAAATATACAAACATAAAAATCTTTCTTCTTTATAATATTGTTAGTATAGATATAGATTTGTTACCTGCCCCCCTAGCCAAGTGGCATTGCACAATCTAAACGAATCTTTTAGATTGGCATGTATAGAATTGACATTAGCGTTTCCTCCTTGGCATGTGCTTATGTCAACCCTTTCAATCTAAAAGAACATTAGATTAGATTGTACAATGCTACTTGGCTAGGGTGGTCAGTGATTGCTGTACTTACACTTTCTGTAAAAACAAATGCACGTAAAAATCAATGTTCAAATCAATTCAATCAATAAATGTACGTCAATATGAAAACAATTGCAATTAAGGTTGTAAATAGACTATATGAGGGTTCCAAAGGGAAACAAATAGGGTCCTCTTAGAATGTAGATGGTATATTTGTTACGTAGGCGTACGAATAAAATATTTTAGGACCCCTAAAAGTGACAAGTGGAGAAGCTATCGCTGAACTGCATGCATAAGCATAAGTTGTACAAATCTCAGAATCAATTCTGGGACCTGCTATATCCTCTCGATGTTTCCATCCACCGTCAATTTAGAAATAAATATTATGTATTTTTTACATGCCTTGCGGAAACGAATCTCTGCCTCTTACGTAACAATTTGAGATCAAGAATGATAGTGGAGTGTGATCTCTTTCTCCATAGATTATTTATCTTTGCGACCACTTACAGGGCCATAATAGAGCGACCATGTAAGGATGAAGTTGCTATATAGGAGCTTTAATACTGGCTGTACCGAGGTGCGACCAATCCTGAAGTGGACGTATACAGAGTTGGTTAGATGAAGAAAATGACTTAAAAAGAACTTGTCCTATAACGTCAAAACCGTACCGTAAAGCCTAGAACACCCGAAGTGTTCCGCATCGGTACCGCACCGGTACGTCAAAACCGTAAACAATTGCGCATCGGACGGTGGGCGGGGCTTAAATGACATTTTTAATTTATGAACGTCCGATGCGCAATTGTTTACAGTCTTGAAGTACCGGTGCGGTACCGCTGTGGAACTTTTGCAGTATTACAGACATTTCTGTATGAAATTACATAAAAAAGCCGCGATACGAATTTACTCTACACTGCCGCGGTATTTTCCGCGCGATATGGGCGTTGACAGAAGGACGCGGTATTACCGCAGCAGTGGAATCAAGGTTTAACACCTTGTATGTACAACCTATGCACGCAAATAAAGTATTTGATTTGTTAACGGGCGGACTCTCTTCAAACGGGCTATCACAGATGTTACGATTTATAGGTGCCTAAAAACACATGACGCATATACATATATAGGTATAGTGCAGTTCTACAAATTTACACTTATCGGAAATAGGCATACAAATGCGAATATTATGCAAAATAGTCTTGTATCTCCCCCATCCGGTTTGGAGTTTCACTTCCTATGTACGAGAAACAGCCTACTCATGATGATTATCACTGTATACTATACTAGCGACAAGCCCTCGCTTTGCCTCGGGTTTACAAAATAAAAAATATGAAATTAAAATGCTCATGCCTGTATCTCCGAGAGGGCAGGCAGAGGTATTCTATTTCTTAAACTTACTCAAGTACTCACTTTCAACAAGTATATTTTTTAGACATAAACATGACAGGTGGTGAGGCTATTGTAGGATCAGGGTGCTATTACACATGTCTAAGAATTAATTATTGGACCTGCGGGCTTCCTCACGATGTTTTCCTTCACCGTCGATCTAGTAATAAATGTAGGTAAATACGTAAGTTTTTAAAAATACTCATTGGTACATGCTCTTGCTAGCATTCGAATCCAAGCCTCATGCAGAAATAGGCTCTTTAACTTATAATAATACTAAAATTTATTCATAAGCCAAAATTACATGAGTTGATGTATAGTTTAACATGATTGTGGTAGTACAACAAGGGCTTGTTATCTATATAAATAAAAATGAATTGATGTTCGTTAGTCTGATTAAAACTCCAGAACGGCTGGACAGATTTTGATGAAACTTTTTGTGTGGGTTAGAGTGGGTCCAGGGATGGTTTATACGGTGGCAGAACGACGTCTGCCCGGGCCACTAGTTTATAATATATAAATTTAATTATACCGTTAAAATTTCCCCTGGATTTCGAGATAGGAATCCCTGTGTTACGAAAGCTAGTGGAAACTTGGAAATTATCAAACTAAAATGACAAATAAAGATAATAAAAATATGAGAATTGTAAACATTTCCCTAACAATTGCAAACAGTCTAAACTCTGCACACTTTACAATGCAAAAGACAAAGATTACGAGCACACGTCTTATAAATGTGAAAGAACGGAATTTACGCCTTTGTCGTTTACACAAAGAGTGTTTGATCGTGTTGGAGTTGCAGGAATATTTTGTATTTATTTTGCATTCAGAATATAATAGGAAAGTATAGATCAGAAGTTTTTTCTAATTTATACCCTTTTGGTACTGTGGCGCCACCATAATTTAACGCAGTTTGTCAATTTTTCACAACAATGAAAGCACTCCTTACCTATACCCTCCCTCTCTTTTCGCACAAACTATAATATATTTAATAATATTTGATCTTTTTTTAAAATTTTGGGACACAATTCACACACGTTTATTTAGTCCCAAACTAGGCAGAGCCTGAACTACGGGTACTAAACAAGTGATACACATACATAAATAAATATAATACACCCAGACACAAAGCCAACAGACATGTTCATGCACACAAAAATGTTGGCCCAGAGCGGGGATCGAACCCGCGACCTCCGACTCAGAAGGCATGGTCACTACCAACTGAGAGAACAGGCCCGTCAAATCTAATCTGTAAATAAATAAATAAAGTAATAAATCTATAAGTAGTTATACATAAACTACGTCTTTGATCTTAGGTCATGCTCGTCCATTTAGTAAGTGAATCTCAAAAGTTGTCACAAGCTAGAGATGAATTAACCCCCATCATAATATTAAGTGAGCGGCCTCAATGGTGGGTGACAGGACACTTTGCGTCTAAAAACTTGATTGTCTTTCGAAGAAGCCCGCGATGGGTTAAAACTTGGATGTGGCATCTTAAAAAAATCATCATACAAATATATTTTAGTGTGATTACACACAATTATAAAATAAATACGTATATAAATATAAAAAAAACTAATATGATTCCTCCTCGGAGGACATTTTTTATCGTATTATAAATGAATGTATATTTTCTTTGTAAATAAATAATATCTCTACTAAAAAAACTCATATAAGATTTAAAACAACAAAAATAAAAAACAAATTCACAGTTTTAAAATCTCCTCTTCAATTAGAAACTCTATGATTTTAAAACATCAAGTTACTACCGGCTATGGACTTACCACTTGTCACGGTTTAGGGTCGAAAAAGAAACTTATGGTGAAAATATAATATAATATAATCCCACGCCTTTTATCCCAGAGGGGGTAGGCAGAGGTATTCCATTACTGGATATACCCACATTTCACGAGATATATTGGACCCATAAACGTGATAGGTGGTGAGCCCATCGCCGGACCGGGTCTGTTTACACATGTCTCAGAATTAATTCTGAGACCTGCGGGTTTCCTCACGATGTTTTCCGTCACCGTCAAGCTAGTGATAAATATGTACGTATGTTTTTGAAAAACTCCCTGGTACATGCCAGGATTCGAACCCGAGCCTCACTGATTTTCGGCCGGCTCTTTAACCGTTCGGGCTATCACTGCTCTGGTGAAAAGTAAATAAGTAATCATAGCACATTGAAATCAGCGGGCGTATTTACAGAGATTCGATACTCGATATCGGAAAATCTGTCGAATCCTTGTGTCAATTATGACATCTGTGTATAGCCCATCTCGAAACCTTTCGACAGATTTTCCGATTCCGAGTCGAATATCGAGTATCGAATCTCCGTGAATACGCCCACAGCAACTTTATTGTTTAGCAGAAAAAAAATGAAAATCCAAGATTGCAGTTTCTTACGAATGTTCTGGAGAATTAAAGCTTTTCACTGAAAGTGGAAAATTGAGGCTGTAGAAGTTTCTTACCTCTTCGGAGGCTGTCACTAAAGATTCATTCGAGCGAATTGACGAAGGCTTTTACTGAAAATTGTGTCCCATCCTAGCAAGTTTTAAGTCGTAGTCACTTCGAACGTTTTATTTCAAAATTATATTCAGGAGGTAGACTGTGTTTCAAAGATAAAGGTGGAGAGATTAACGAATGGGCACTGTTTTCTGAACCATACCTTGTTATACTAAATAGGTATTAGAATGTATTGCCATATATTCCAGAAATGGGAGTACCTGTACCTATCCCCTCGGGGATAAGAGGTCTGATATTATTTATTTTATTTCTAGAATGTATGTGTATTTTTAAACGGTTTTATTTAGCTTGCCGTGTTTATTGTTACAAGTTACTTTTATTTATATGCAATGTAGGTAGATATGTTTGTTCGGTGGGAATATTGCAACTCAATTTTAAAGCAGATATCTTTAACCGATTGAGCTGAAATATGGCATACTTTTTTGTGGTAGTGATACTGCCTACCAAAAACCATTTAAAACAAAATTTTTACAACCATACAAATCATATTCAAGAAAAAAATAGCTGAACAATTATAGATTTCATTAACATCTATAGTCATGAATTCTTTGACGTGAATCCAAAAGAAAACAATGAAAAGCATCGTGCGGATTTCCATCTCATTTTCTATTTGAGGAAATATTCAGGCGAGGCGTCACATCGCGACAAAAAGAGGGGGTGAAGGGGGGACGCATAAATATTTTTTTGCCCGCAGCTGTTGTCTTCACTGAAACTTTGAATTTAAACAAATCAAATATCGACTTTTCTTTGATCAGATTCAGTGTTTCCCCGGCTATTGTAATTGAAACTATGGATGCCCCGTTCTGGTAAAATCGGTCCTAATATTTCCTATTCTACTTCCTATTGGAGTCAAAATAAAGTCCTCGTCTGTTCTCGCGTTCTCAGCTCCTTTGTCCAAACCGACAAAACTCGGAGAACAAGGCGAGAACCTTGCAAAAAATATCGTGAATCGGTTCCACATTTATGTTTCTCGGGGTATCATCGGCTTCTCGAGATAATATTCTCGCGTGATTGTAGAGCGCCCTTTCTAAAATAAAATTATATGTTCAGCTTCATCCCGGAGTAGTCAGCAGGTATTCCTTTCTTACATGCCGACCCACTTTTCACCAGTAGGTACAGTCAAGAGCACGTGGGGCTTGACACATTGGACGCTGGACTTTGTAGCGTTCTTATTACAATCGACTTAGAGGTCAGACTCGCACTACAAGTGTAAAGCTTCACGTCCTCTTCACTTTACTATATTTTTAGAAGCCTAAACGTGACCGAAGTGATTTTAAACGTGTATCCATCCTGGAAGTTGCGGGGTTTCTCACGATGTTTTCCTTACTTATATCAACAATATACATATTGTGATATCTTTAAAAACTCATTGATATAAATAAAAAAAATGTTATGAAACGAAAAGTCATATAAGTATTTTTTTTTCAACTGCACCAAAATGAATTTAATCCGTTACAATAGTCGGTCATTTTGGTTTTTCTAAATAATATAACTTCATAAAGCTCTGTGTTTATGAATAGAACGTAAAAAGTTTCATAAGTCTTCATAAAAAAATTACATCCAATTTACGAAAATTCTCCTTCCGTTAACATTCTCCATTAATAACTAAGTAGGACGTAAGTACGTACCTTACTTTGCTAAGTCCCAAAACTTGCGGAATTAATTAAATGGAGAATAATTAAATTTAAATAATAATTAAACCGCAGCAGGTGCACCGCGGTTCCGCGGGATGGAGGATGCAAGTGGGACTCAAGTCCCGGCAAAGTTCCAGCAAAGTCCCGGGAGCAGAGTCCCGATTTGCAAGCGTTAAGTGCGTCTGGGTAGTTTGTTGTATTGATAATGTTGTTTGGTAAGAATTTGATAGCTTTCTCGCTGAAGAGGGTGGATTTCTGAGATTGAATCATGGAATTCCATTTCCAAATTCATTTATCCTTCTAATCCTTAGTCAATTTATTCATATTATAAAAATACAAAAGTAGCTCTGTTGGTTACATTTTCACGACCACACCGGTCTCGACCAATCTGGTTGAAGTTTTAGTGCATATTTAATAGGTACCTATTCCTACTTACTCAGTAAGCATGACACATAAAATAAATACCTACTCTTATTTTTAGGTATATCCTAATTAAAAAATACTAGCGGTTCTCTGCACGGTTTAACCCGCATAGTTCCCGTTCCTACAGTGGGAATACTTGAATAAAATAAAAAAATAAATTAAAAAAAAAAAGAATTTTTAAAATCGGTCCAGTAGTTTTTGAGTTTATACGTAACAAACATACAAACATACAAAAATACAAATCTTTCCTCTTTATAATATTACTAGCGGGTGCCCAGCGGCGTTGCCCGCGCGGATTCCCTTTATTCCCGTTCCCGTGGGAATTTCCAAAAATCCCTTCATAGTGGTTGCCTACGACATATTTAAGACACCTACATACCATATTTGATATTTCAAATAGCGGGTGCCCATCGGCGTTTTCCCGCTTGGATTTAGTTTATTCCCGTTCCCGTGGGAATTTCCAAAAATCCCTTTATACCAATTTCCTATGACATATCAGACACCTTCTTACCATCTTTCAAGTTTCTAGGTGTTATCGTTTCGGATTAGTACGTTACGTATTGCTCTTTTTAACCAGTTTTTATATTTTCCCGTGGGAATGAGATATTTTCCTGGAATAAAAAGTACCCTAGATGTTGACCCGGGTACTCAGTTATCTCCATACCAAATTTCATCAAAATCCGTTCAGTAGTTTTCGAGTGATGCGTGCACAACCAGATAGACAGACAGACAGACAGACAAAAATTCCAAAAATTGGTGTTTCGGTATCTATATCGATAACTATATACACTGCCGTTAAAATTTTCAAATAATATTTTATGTACAGACACGGCCCCGTTAGAGTTTTATTATATGTACTAGCGGATGCCCAGCGGCGTTGCCCGCGCGGATTACGTATATTCCCGTTCCCGTGGGAATTTCCGAAAATCCCTTCATAGTGGTTGCCTAATTTAAGACACCTACATACCATATTTCAAATAGCGGGTGCCCAGCGGCGTTTTCCCGCTTGGATTTAGTTTACTCCCGTTCCCGTGGGAATTTCCAAAAATCCCTTCATAGTGGTTGCCTACGACATACTTAAGACACCTACATACCATATTTCAAATAGCGGGTGCCCAGCGGCATTTTCCCGCTTGGATTTAGTTTATTCCCGTTCCCGTGGGAATTTCCAAAAATCCCTTCATACCAATTTCCTATGACATATCAGACACCTTCATACCATTTTTTAAGTTTCTAGGTGTTATCGTTCCGGAGTAGTACGTATTTCTATTTTTAACCAGTTTTTTTATTTTCCCGTGGGAATGAGATATTTTCCTGGAATAAAAAGTACCCTAGATGTTGACCCGGGTACTCAGTTATCTCCATATGAAATTTCATCAAAATCCGTCCAGTAGTTTTTGAGTGATGCGTGCACAACCAGACAGACAGACAGACAGACAGACAAAAATTCCAAAAATTGGTGTTTCGGTATCTATATCGATAACTATATACACTGCCGTTAAAATTTTCAAATAATATTTTATGTACAGACACGGCCCCGTTAGAGTTTTATTATATGTACTAGCGGATGCCCAGCGGCGTTGCCCGCGCGGATTACGTATATTCCCGTTCCCGTGGGAATTTCCGAAAATCCCTTCATAGTGGTTGCCTAATTTAAGACACCTACATACCATATTTCAAATAGCGGGTGCCCAGCGGCGTTTTCCCGCTTGGATTTAGTTTACTCCCGTTCCCGTGGGAATTTCCAAAAATCCCTTCATAGTGGTTGCCTACGACATACTTAAGACACCTACATACCATATTTCAAATAGCGGGTGCCCAGCGGCATTTTCCCGCTTGGATTTAGTTTATTCCCGTTCCCGTGAGAATTTCCAAAAATCCCTTCATACCAATTTCCTATGACATATCAGACACCTTCATACCATTTTTTAAGTTTCTAGGTGTTATCGTTCCGGAGTAGTACGTATTTCTATTTTTAACCAGTTTTTTTATTTTCCCGTGGGAATGAGATATTTTCCTGGAATAAAAAGTAGCCTAGATGTTGAGCCGGGTACTCAGTTATCTCCATATGAAATTTCATCAAAATCCGTCCAGTAGTTTTTGAGTGATGCGTGCACAACCAGACAGACAGACAGACAGACAAAAATTCCAAAAATTGGTGTTTCGGTATCTATATCGATAACTATATACACTACCGTTAAAATTTTCTAAAAATATTTAATGTACAGACACGGCCCCGTTAGAGTTTTATTATATGTATAGATAGATTAGTAGGTATAGATTCTAATAGCGCGGAACCCTCTCGGAGCGCGTTGTATTCGCCCTTCACCGTTTTCTTTTACATCAATCTGTTCTTTGATATTCAATACCAATTCACGAAGGGTTCCGAATTTTGAAATTAATGTAAAATCTATACATATAATAAAACTCTAACGGGGCCGTGTCTGTACATGAAATATTTTTTGAAAATTTTAACGGTAGTGTATATAGTTATCGATATAGATACCGAAACACCAATTTTTGGAATTTTTGTCTGTCTGTCTGTCTGTCTGTCTGGTTGTGCACGCATCACTCAAAAACTACTGGACGGATTTTGATGAAATTTCATATGGAGATAACTGAGTACCCGGGTCAACATCTAGGGTACTTTTTATTCCAGGAAAATATCTCATTCCCACGGGAAAATATAAAAACTGGTTAAAAAGAGAAATACGTACTACTCCGAAACGATAACACCTAGAAATTTGAAAAATGGTATGAAGGTGTCTGATATGTCATAGGAAATTGGTATGAAGGGATTTTTGGAAATTCCCACGGGAACAGGAATAAACTAAATCCAAGCGGGAAAACGCCGCTGGGCACCCGCAATTTGAAATATGGTATGTAGGTGTCTTAAATATGTCGTAGGCAACCATTATGAAGGGATTTTCGGAAATTCCCACGGGAACGGGAATAAACGGAATTCGCGCGGGCAACGCCGCTGGGCATCCGCTAGTTGTACAATATACTACAAACGCAAATATCCAGTACAGACAATACATAGTTATTTTTACGCTTAATTTCAATAATATGTCAAATCCGTCAACAGACGGGCCTGTTGGCTCAGTTGGTAGTAACCCTGCCTTCTGAGTCGGAGGTCGCGGGTTCGATCCTCACTCGGGGCCTACATATGTGTGCATGAACATGTCTGCTGGCTTTGTGTCTGGTCGTTTAATATTTATATATGTATGTTTATCAGTTGTTTAGTACCCATAGTACAGGTCCTTCCTAGTTTGGGTCTAAATAACCGTGTGTGAATTGTGTCCCACAAAATTATACCAGATTTTTATGACGCCATATTTGGAGTAAGTAACGCATCTACCTCAGTTTATATGAACATTTGCCGGCTATTTTGAATTTCCCCAATAGTTTCGCAATAATTCAGTAAACAAGGCTCATTTCATTAGATTGCGCATTCCGCCCCGCCATTGAAATGATTACGGCTATATATTAAACACAAAGGTACATTAGAGAAGGCTGTGCAGAACCAATTCCGTTTTATAATTGATTGTCGTGGTCGATTCCCCATTTGTATCGGACCTACACATTTGTGTCTCGTTAATGGTGCGATCCACTTTGGTCTGGTGACGCCTTAGGGTTTCGTACCAAAATGGTAAAATAAAAAATTTTATGGCTCCGCTCTCTCTCTATCTTTCACGGGTCTGCTGCTACTGCAGGTCTCATTGACCACTAAAAAGAAAAGATTTTTAGTCGAAAGACTTAAAATTTTAATAATATTACAGACGCTAAACTTTGTTACCCTTTTGCGTTATAACTACTGAAAGGATTTTAATGAAATATTGCAGTAATATACTCGTAGCATTAGTATAACACACAGGCTACTTTTTATCCTCGAACGCAGACAAAGTAAGGTCGAAAAGATGGTTTTGAGTAGTTTTAAATAACGCTTGTTCAACTTCATTGCGAATGAAATATTTTTGTTTTCGTAGCAGAAAGGACTGAAATATTTGTAAAGAAAATTGGGTATTTAATTAGTTTTTATGTTACTACGACAAAATTGACTGAAAAACACTATTCCTCATTAGGGTTTATTATAATACCTACAGTAAAAAAACTGTCTCTATTAAAGGTTTTTTTTTAAATCAGCAAACACAATTTTGTTAGTGAAACTTTATGTATTCAGTTAATTTATTACGCCTCTCATTTAAAACTAATAAAATTTATCCTTGCATTAAAAATCAGGATAACACATTGCAACAACGACATTTAATTTCCAAACTTAACCGGTTACGTTCAAGATTTATACCCTTCATCCAACCCTTCTAGTTTCCATTTCACGGTCCAGAACCAAGTGGAACGGACTTACGCCACGTCTGGAGGCGACCGCAAGCTCACTGAAATTAATTGTTACCCCGCACTAAGATATTGTCACACGAATGAGTTTTAAACGAGATCAGTTTAGCTAGAATCACTAGCGTGTCGTAGCGTGTCACGCTAGAATCATTCGGTTTCATACAAAGTCACGTCACGCCACGGTAGAGTGTTTCAATTAATTTTCAAACGAATAAGTTTTAAACGAGATCAGTTGAGCTAGAATCAATAGCGTGTCGTGGTGTGTCACGCTAGAATCATTCGGTTTATAGAAACATCACGGCTAACGACAGCTAAGCGAAGTGAATAAATTATTTATTTCAATCATTGCTAGGGGGTTTGTTGGTCCAGAAACACTATCGTTTCGTGTCATGTCACGCCAGAAGCATTTGGTATCATAAAAAGTCACGTTGTGTCAGGCTAGTGTGTCTCTAACCGTAATAAACTGAAACCGATGCTTCTGTCGCCGTCACGACTCGCCACGATACACTGTGTTTCTAGCTTTATGAACTTGCGGCCATGTTTACAATATGTACGGCGTTTGTCTTGTTCTACAGCCATTTTTCTTTGCTGCCCTGCATTTTATCAGTGGTTTGTAATGGAGGTTCAGCACTGTTGATAGTTTATCGAGTAACTTCTTAGGGTTATTTAGACCTACAGAGACTGGTGTAAATGCTTTTTATTTTCGAAAAACCGTAATATTTTTGTTATTTTTTTAGAGAAACTTTTTATTGTCGCTGGCGTGTATGATGGTGATATGATACTGCTCAACGCTCGTTTCCTTGTAATCGCAGACTAAAATTGGTCATCTAAAAGCAGACTTAATCGCAAAATACTATTGAGTTTTTTTATTAACTACCTATCCTTAATTTGTGAAATTGAATAAACTGAAAAAATAAATAAAATCACGCAGAACATGTGCTTTTGTGACAAAATTTCAATTTGTATTCAAAAGATTAAACGATATCAAATTTTCCAATTTCCACAAGCTGTTTTTTCGACAATTTATTTTAACGAAGTGTGAACTCATATAAAACAGCCATACTCGGGCCATAACTAAGTTTTGTCAGCCATATTCGATGACGTCACAGATATACTTATATCAAAATAGAATAGCCATAATAATAAATCTCGATATATTTATTATTAGATAACAAACAGCTTTTTTATATACATACATACATACATATGTTCACGCCTTTTTTCCCGAAGGGGTAGGCCGAGACAACAGCCCGCCACCTGCTACGATCCTGGCATACCTCACGAGCCTCATCCACATCCATCAATCGGTTCATATACAAGCTCGTCGGTTTCGGGTACTCTTTATCTGGCTATCTATTTATATACATAAGGCTCCTTTTGGATCTAACTAGAAAGTCTAACTATATAGTATGTTTGTCATAACTGCTTATTTCAGTCATTGCAAGAAGGTAGGACCTACCAAAATTGGGCGTCAAAATTTTAAAGTGGCTGCATAACTAGGCCTAGTAGGATTTATTATGATTTTCATCCTTCCTCATCCTTTATATCTACCACAGCCATATTCATCATCATCATCAGCTGGAAGACATCCACTGTTAAACAAAGACCTCCCCAATAGAAAGCCACAACGAACGGCAACTTGCCGCTTGCATCCACCAGTTACCCGCGACCTTGACGATGTCGTCTGTCCACCTGGTGGGAGGCCTACCACGCTGCGTCTTGCGGTTTGTGGTCGCCACTCGGGAACATTTCTTCCCTATCGGTCATCGGTTCTTCGAGCGATGTGGCCTGCCCATTGCCACTTCAACTTGCATATTCTGAGAGCACAGCCATAATATTATAGTAAGGCAATGTAGGCAGGAAAAACTTCAAAAGTGTCCATTCATAGTCAATGTACATTCGTGGCAGCCGGACGCCCATACTCAATCATAAAATGGCAATGGATTCGCATACATCATAAAATAAATATTGTTACCCAAACACGATAGCTGAGCTTCCCATTTTATTCCCATTTGATTGTCGAAATACGGCTCTAAAGTTTATTTTAAATCCACACTTTCCATTCAGGAATATAAATATGGTTTTATTATGGTTTTAACAGGTTATTGTTCTGTCGCTTACAGTTCGTCGCCAGTACTAGCATTGGTATGAAAAATAACTTACGAAATTATAAATACACTAGCGACCCGCCCCGGCTTCGCACGGGTGCAATGCTAAGTGCTAACACTAAAACCTTCCTCTTGAATCACTCTATCTATTAAAAAAAAAACGCATCAAAATCCGTTGCGTATTTTTAAAGATTTAAGCGTACATAGGGACATAGGGATATAGGGACAGAGACAGCGACTTTTTTTATAATATTTAGTGATTTATGACGTCATTTATGTAGAGAAAATTGTTTGTTTGTTCTGTAGATGATTTCATATACACCATAAGAAATAGGAAACTAGAAGAAGCGAAAAACTACTGCAAGTATAGGTACTTTTTGAATTGGAAGCTTATTCAATTGCAAGCTTGCAAGTAATAAATATTCGCAATAAAATGAACGCGGCATAAACCAAAGCGTCTAACGACAATGTTTGCCAAAAAACAGGCGATGCAATATGGCAGCGTTTATTTTATTTTGTTGCCTCAAATCCTCCTTGAAATCCCCGGTTCGCCGCCTGCCAGTTTGTTGTGAGGCTCCACTTATTCTGTTTTACACTGTGCTGCCAGTATTATCAAGGAAAGTTTAACATCAGGGATTTTCGCGCGGTTAGTTGCGAGGTTTTATAATAATGTTGTTCCCATTTTTTATTGATTACTAGCGACCCGCCCCGGCTTCGCACGGGTACAATGCTTACACTAAAACTTTCCTCTTTAATCACTCTATCTGTTAAAAAAAAACTGCATCAAAATACGTTGTGTAGTTTTAAAGATTTAAGCATACAAAGAAAGGGACATAGGGACATGAGGACATAGGGACAGAGACAGCGACTTTGTTTTATACTATGTAGTGATAGTGATATTTCAGAATGTAGTTTGAGTAATATTGTCTCAAATCTATCAATGGGCTATGCAAGGAGTTTTAAATAAAATACACAAATGAGAAGTGGTTACTTTTAGGAATCGAATATCTAGCGTCGATCCCCTTTGAGAGAAGGCGTGATTGTATTTATTTTTTATATTTTACGCCAATCACACACACTATCTCGCAAGTCAACGCGACACGCGTCCTATCTATATAAATTATGTGTTGCACTTGTGACCGTTTCTACAGGCGCAGGTAATTATAATAGTAAGTATGTATTATGATTTTTGATTGATGCCTATACTTCTTTGGGGTGGTGCAACTTTAACACTTTCCGGTGGAATCGGTAACAGGTTTATTAGAATTATTTATATTTAACTGCAGTGATAGCCCGGACGGTTAAAGAGCCGGCCGAAAATCAGTGAGGCTCGGTTTCGAATCCTGGCATGTACCAATGAGTTTTTCAAAAACTTACGTACATATTTATCACTAGCTCGACGGTGAAGGAAAACATCGTGAGGAAACCCGCAGGTCTCAGAATTTATTCTGAGACATGTGTAAACAGACCAGCGTAGGTATTCACGGAGACTCGATACCGTTTCCGATCGATTCAGATCGAGTGAAAAATTTTCCGATGTCGTATCTATCGACTTCGGAAACTTTATTCTAGGCGTTTCTGACAGCCACGGAAAATTTTCCGAATCCTTATATCACATATGACATTAGTTTTTAATACCAACATCAGCCCATCTCGAAAGTTTTCGACACCAACATCAGCCCATCTCGAAAGTGTTCGACAGATTTTCCGATATCGAATATCGAAGCTCCCTGAATACGCCTGCCGGTCCGGCGATAGGCTCACCACCTATCACGTCTAGGGGTCCAATATATCTCGTGAAATGTGGGTATATCCAGTAATGGAATACCTCTGCCTACCCCCTCGGGGATAAAAAAGGCGTGAGATTATATTATTATTATTATAGAATTACCAACTGAGACAACAGGCCCGTCTAGGGAAGCTGCAGATAACACTTTCAATAAGAAGGAGCACCCTGTCTTTGTGTTTAGCATAGCATTAATACAATCATTGTCTCCCGGCGCTCCGTGCACTAACAAATTCACCTTTGTCCGTACTTTGCAGACGGTGTCATTTGAACCATCCGGCGTTTTGGTGTATGGTGCAAGTAGTAACATTTTGGCGATTTCGAAATCCATCTGATATTATGATAATAATTCGAAAAAGTTAGATCGAAATTCGAAACTCAATTAATCTAAGGCGATTTAATTTTGTCGTGTTATTTTTTATCGAATGTTATACCCCTATTTTTAATTTCATCGGGCAACGTTTAGTCGACAGGTTGATTCATAGGAGAGCCATAATTTCGAAACATGTTTTGATTGAACACTGATAAAGAACTTGTCGAATATTTAATTAATCGATGTGTACCTAATTTAACGAAATAACTTATTAATTTCATCTAATATTTTGAGTATAACATTTTTGGCCGATATTATTAATATATAGAAATAATATGGGTATAATATATGAAGTAGGTAGGGACAATAAATATTATAAGACCTATGTATGTACTACAACATCGAAAGCAAATTAATATCTAAATCAGTCGCACTCGATATTGCATCGCATAGATAGTATAATGACTACAGAATTAATCTATTCTGAATCAGATGGTATACCGTGGTTCTAGGATCTACAATTTGCGAGACTACCGAACATTCTCGGTAACCCTACTCACCTTCGGTTCCGAAAAAAACCCTTTAGTATCCGAACAATCACATCGAATGGAAGTGACAGCTTAGAACTATCGGTAGGCTCGTAAATCAGAATGCGGAAGATCTGATACAGAAATGGTAAGTTGACATAAAACGAGCAGCCATAGCTAAAAGAATGGAGAAGGTTCTCGGGTAGTAACTCGAATATAATAAAACTTATACTGACTGACTGACGGACAACGCAGAAACTAAATCAGTATCTAGAAGCAAGAAATTTTACGCAGTTCGTTACGTAAATTAGTGTTCACTAAGAAAGGAATTTTGAAATTTAATCCCATAAGCCCTATGATTAAATAGATAATGTAAGTTTAAATGAAAGTAGGTAATCCTGGGAAATACAAAATTGTAGACCTATTGTATTCTGGTGTGGTGTAATACAAATCTAGATTTGTATTCTAGTTCAGGAAATAGACTGCCTCTGCAATAGCTAGCCTCTTCTGAGACTTTCTTCTTTTTTGCCTGTTCATTATTCTTTCATTGTTCTTTAGACCATTTTCTCCACTATTTTCTTTTGATTTATCTAAATTATTGTAGTGACATCTATCGGTGTTAGATAAAACAAGAAGTACCACAGTTGTCGAGTACATGACGATATCTTCTTCATTTCATTATGGAGGAGAATTTTATTTTACACTAGTTCCTCCACTGTATCATTGTCAATAATAATAATAATTTTAGGGACACAATTCACACACGGTTATTTAGTCCCAAACTAGGCAGGGCCTGTACTATGGGTACTAAACAACTGATAAACATATTTATATAAATATGAAACACCCAGAAGCCAACAGATATGTTCATGCACACAAATGTTGGCCCCGAGCGGGGATCGAACCCGCGACCTCCGGTTCAGAAGGCATGGTCACTACCAACGGAGCCAACAGGCCCGTCAAATTTGTATTGTTAAATCGTATAAGTACACACAAAATAAAGAATCGAAGAAAGTCAGATATTTTTTTCACATGATCTCCTTTTTATAAATGAAAGCTTCTTACCCCGCTAGGTCTTACCCCAAAACCCGCGACCATCACAAAGTTCATCACTGTCGGACAGTAACGTTGTTACTGAACTCAATCAGGAGCCATTGACGACACGGCGGCGTAAGCGCAACTCGATTATACGGCATTATTCCCGCCTTACCCCATGTCGACTTGCCGTCGTGATGAGTGTGGCAGGGTTATGGTACTCGTAGTATTTACCTAGAAACACATAGTATGCACGGGTTAATTTGTAAAAGAGCGGCGGTAGGTAGCTACCTAAGCCCCCTTAATCAATTCAATTGATTAAAAGAATATTGTGTTGAGGAGTTTCTTGCCCCGCTTCTTCTCCTCAACCATACATGCTGAAGCGGTGGAGTTGAAATGACGTTCAATAAGTGGATTTGTAAGTTCCTATTTTGAATAAAACATTTTGACTTTGACTTCAAGATGTAAGCGCTAACGAAAGCGAATGATTCTATAGATACAACAATACAATACAATAACTCTTTATTGTATACCAAAAACAACAGAATATGGATACTAACATTAACTAAAGTACAATGGGCGGTCTAATCGCTTTTAGCGATCTCTTCCAGACAACCTTAGGATGGATGAAACTGAGAGATTAGAACTAGGGTAGACGGTGTAACTGTAATATATTATTGAACATACTCTTACATACTATTACATAAATAAATATATTGGTATTAATAGGTATATGCATAATATAAATTAAATAAATTAACAAGAATAGATTGACATAATATATGGGATTGAAGTGTACTACTAAGCTACAACTTTACCCAACTGTAACAAAAACAGGGTAATTTTAAAAGCTTTTATTAAACTTGCAATGTATGTAAATATGTTCGGTGGAATCTTGCAACTCAATTTTGAAGCAGATTTCTTCAACCGATTGAGCTGAAATTTGGTATACCTACTTTTCGTGAAGTTCGGTGACAGCGCAATATTATGGTACCACCGAGTTGATCTGATCATGGAGCCAGGAGTTAGATATCGCAACTCCTCAATGACTACTCGTATAAGCCCCTCGAGTTTTGGCTCGTATGATTTGTCTTGACAAATACTTTGGTGCTAGGGGTAACCAGGGTCTGATGATGGAGCTGGAAGATGGCCAGAAGAACTCGGTACCTAATTAAACTACACAATCCTCAATCATTTAAGACCAAATTTAAGACTAAGTAAATATGAGTACCTTTAATCTCGCGACAGTCTTTTATTACATAATAAATTGTGTAATGACGTTTTAAGATAGCAAAAGTTTTAAAGGAAAAGTGTATTTTATTCTCTTTAGCGCAATAAAATATAAGTTTGTTTTATAAAATATTTTTTCCTCTTCATTAATATGAAACCTTTTTATTGCCTTTAATATATCAGTTAAGAACCGCCGGTTCCAATTGGAACCGGGACACAATTAAAAATCTATTGTGTCTGTGATTCATGGTCTGAGAGGTTAATAATAAATGTACTTGTTGAAACCCAATCTTGTTTGCTTAATCAGGGGGGTTCAAAAGACCCTTAGCCGGTTGACAGCGCATTTCCTATTCCATCGGTCAATATCACCCTGCTTATATTAGTGAATTATTCAGATACCACTAAATAGGGGTTGTGTAGTTAATATTCAGAGGGTAGAACAATATTACGCCACGCGATGTGGAAGGGTTAAACAGAATGCATGATTTGAATTGCTTGTATGGTATGTGATTAAGCTATGTGTTCTTAGCTATTTAGGAATTCTGTTTAGGGTATTGGGGAAATGTGGTGTGACGTCACTGGCTCTTTTGAAGGCGGCAGCAATGCGGAGCAAAGACATATCTGCACCAAGAAAAACGTTCATTTCCCAGCCGAATTCAGTGCGGGCATGCATGCCAGTATTGCCAGTTAATAAAAAAACTGCTCTACATCACCATTACACTACCGTTTCCGCGAGTGTCACAGCTTTATATTTTTTTAAGCTTTCTGCCAACCTCAAGCGTGAGCTTATAGGTATTACTTAGTTTTTTAGGTAAGAAACTTCTCCTATGTTTACAAGTTGCAAAATATTTTTTTTATGTGTACACAAATTATCACTAAATAATAATCACATAATGTGTTATACATAAAAATACTTCTTTCAACGCATCAAACCCAGGCAGGATACCCAATAAGCTAGCAGCATTACCTCTTTGCAATGCCATGATAATATATCTTGCAGAAATATTTTTTAACGGTATTTGCCTTTTAAAATGTTATATTATCTCACCTAGTACACTATCACACGCCTTCAAAATAAAATTAAGGAAAAATCCAATATATTGGATTTGTGATTACTATATCAGAAATAGTAGGTACATCACATATTCGAAACATGTACTGTTTTCATTAGCTTGATGAGGGTTCCGTAACGTAGTTACAATTGCGTGTGAGGGAACCCTTTGATACGCTGAAGGTTATCTCAGCATATCGAGTTACCTACCTACGCAAGTTGTAAATGTTGTTGTCAGACTCAAATAACACCCACGCATTGAGTATACAATATAATACACTAGCGACCCGCCCCTGCTTCGCACGGGTTTCAATGCTGATACTAACACCTTCCTGTTGAATCAATCTATCTATTAAAAAAAACCGCATCAAAATCGTGGCCGCAGGTGACCGGGCCTGGGTACCGCGGTCCAACGGCTTACAACGAACGGTCGTATTTATACAGATTGCTGTGAGAACTTTTACATCACGTCACGTTAGCGTCAGTTGCTTGTTGTCTATGTCAATTTTATTGTTGTAATTCGTAGAACAGATTCGTAGGCAGAATTGAAAAACTATCGCTACCTAGCAGTAGGTTGGCTCTGGGTGTAGCTCCGAATATAATCAATAAAACATTTTTTATATGAAATGGGGGGCAAACGAGTAGACAGGTCACCTTGTGGTAAGTGTCTACCGTCGCCTACTCAAGAATCACAAGTTCGTTGCCGGCCTTTGAGGTGGGATTACGCTCTTTTCTTGAAAGTTGCATCGGTCCGAAAATACAGCCATAGATTTTTGTAAACAAACATATTTTGCAGTATCCATCTACGAGTGTCTGTAGTAGGCATTGTTTTCTTAAACTAAAATCACATGAAAACCAAAAACTAAATTTAAACAGTCTGATAACCATTCATAAAGCATAACATTAGTGCATACTCTCAATCAAAGATAGTAGGAAATTATGCAAAAAGGAATTCTAAATCAGTGGAGTCAAACCCAAATGAAACTAGTAGTAGTAATTACAAGCTTATATTATTAGAACTCACTGTCGGGCAAGGCTCTCCCCTTGAATTAGCAAGAGGGTGCGAAACATAGCCTATTTGCACAACTCCATTGTGGAATAGCAGACGTACTAATTTCGAACCAATTCCTGCCCCTGCAGGTTTTCTTACGATGTTTTCCTCTTCCCAATCATATTTAACTAGCTTTTACCTGCGGCTTCGCTCGCGCACGTTTATTTCACCCCCTTAGGGGCTGAATTTTGCAAAATCCTTGCTTGGTGGAAGCTTACACTGTATAAGCTATCTATGTGCAAAATTTCAAGTCTCTAGACCTTGTGGTTTAAGCTGTGCGTTGATATATCACCAATCAGTCAGTCAGTTTACCATTTTATACATATATGGATAGACTATAATATATATTAATATAGAGAGACTATAAAGCCAAGTCGCTTACATGACTGCATGTTGTATATGCAAGCGCACACGCTTAGTTCTTCTAAACTTCGCAATGGATTTTTATACGATTTTCACTATCGTTTACAGAATATCTTCCAAAGAAATTATAAACACACATATTGCTTTTATGGTTTCATTTGGAGCTGGTGTAAGAAATCAAATGGACAACTCATATTTTTGGCTATGCAAATGATCCTGCATTTATTTTGCAATGGCGTGCTTTTATTTGGCCAGCTTTAGGACACTTAATATATTAGTGCGAAGACGTCACCGCTCATTAGTCAATAATGGATTTGTTCTTTGAAAATAAAACCAGGATAAGATCTCTGTGCGAAATCGAACCTCAGACAAAGATAATGAACGGAAGAAAGGGCGGAGTGATTCACAAAATTATTTCCGTCAAACAAGAACAAGTTCCTCATACAGATCTTGATGCAGCTCGCACCCTCCGATAGAGTGATGGGGTGTCGTGAGGGGAGTAATTTACAGAATTTTCCCCTTCATTGTAAGATGATTTCGCTTTGAGGGCCGTGATCGTGACTTGCCGAAGGGCGTTCTGGGATGTGCGAATCATTTGATAGGTCATTTTGTTTTTGACTGAATAAAAACAGTGTGACTACGGGTCAGAAGGCTAAATATTATAACTAAATTTAGTTCGTAGTACCTAGCCAAAGCGAACGAAGCGCTCGTAGCCCTGTGGTGCCAGTGTGTTTGTAACGATCACACTGGTTAAGCAAAGTTGGGTGCGGTCAGTCAGTGGATGGGTGACCTCCTAGTGGCATTTATATTACGAGCGCTTCCGTGTTTCGGAAGGCACGTTAAATTGTTGGTCCCGGTTTTCGTTGTGTTACGCACAATGGAAGTCGTTAAGCCATGTCAGATACCCTTGGGTGGCTTGAAAAATTCTGACTGTTAAGTGGCCACTAGCTTAACACCATCTCCCAATCCGCAGTGGGCTCGCGTAGGAGATTATAGCCCATACTTCCTCATGTGTGAGGAAAGACCCTTAGCTCAGCACTGGGCTGTTACGGGTTGATGATGATGATGACCTAGCCAAAGAGTTATCACATTTCGTAGCCAGCTTCGAGACGGGAATGTTTTCTTCCCATTTCGAAGCTGGCTTCGAGATGGGACTGTTTTCTTCACATTTTGAAGCCGGCTTTGAGATGGAACTATTTTTTTCCCATTTCGAAGCCAGCTACGAAATGATACTAAAAGAATCCCAACTCGTAGCCGGCTTCGAAATAGGAAAAGAACAGTCCCATCTCGAAGCTGGCTACCAAATCTAGCTACGAAGTGGGACGAAGGGAATATGACTCAGGTGAGCTCTAGGAAGGTATTCTTCGAAATTCCCACCTGTAAGGACCCGCCAGTTGATAAATAATTGCGCGTATTTACACATCTACACAAATATTATAAAGATTAAAGATTTGTATTTTTGTATGTTTGTAACGAATAAACTGAAAAACTACTGGTCCGATTTTTGAAATTTTTTCACCAATGGAAAGCTACAATATCCCCGAATAACATAGGCTATACTTTATTCCCTTATTCCCACGGGAACGGGAAACCTCACCTACTTGATAGTCTAAAATAATGTGAAAGGTGACGTAGAAGAATGAGGAATAAGAACCGCCCCAATTTTGTATCATGTCATATCCAATTTGAAATGTGCATCTGAGATGGAAAAGGGGAAGTATACTCTTAATGTTACTAAAAGATAAACTGATTTTAGCGATCGAACCTGATAACATTCACACCTTTGGGAAAACGCTTACGCTTGAAAAATTACACCTTTTGTGCAAAATCACGTCTTGAATCAGCGAAATGATTCAACGAAAGTCTTTTGTTCGTCATTTTCGAGATTTATCGACTCAAAATCAGAATTTTCCACCGGGAGTTGTCTACAGTGTCAATCCCATCTATACTATCTATACTAATATTATAAAGAGGTAAGATTTGTATTTTTGTATGTTTGTTACGAATAAACTCAAAAACTACTGGACTGATTTTAAAAATTCTTTCACCAATGGAAAGCTAATAAATCCCTGAGTAACATAGGCTATATTTTATTCCCGTATTCCCAAGGGGACGGGAACTACGCGAGCGAAACCGTGCAGACCCGCTAGTAACTAATATAAATCTTAAAGGCTGATTTACGTTACACCGGGCCGGGTCCAGGCCGGGCCCCGTCCGAGGTGAATCTTCCTAACAATACCCCTCGACATTTCGACGCCGTACCCCGTCCGGGCCACGGTCAAGCACTTCATACCAAAAGTATACTATAGATGTTTGACCGTGTAACGTGAATCAACCTTGTGCCATAGGAAGGAACTCAATTATTTGATTCAGAAACGGCTAAAAACGAAGAGATTTCAATATATTTAAATATCTTTGCCATAGACATATTAGTGTTAATATGTCTATGCTCTTTGCCCAAAAAGTATTATTCTTCATCTGGGACCGTCAAGCAAAAATGACCTCTAATGCAATAAATAATTTCCATTCTATTATAACATTCGTTTTAAATTAAATTTCGAACGCAGAATTCCATTGGGCCAAACCGTTCGAATTTCCGAGTTTTCTTTTATTCACCGGCCGCATTGGAACGTCAATGTAATTGTTTTCCATTCGCCGGTAATTGACTTGCGGTGAGTGCAAGGTAAGTACCAATAAATGTATTTACGTTTATCCGGTGAAATTCGGTGACAATTCCCTTTTTGCATGGCCGCTGCTATAACGTGATTGGTTTATATGAAATTACTGATCATTAGTATAAGTATAATCTCACGCCTTTTTTATCCCCGAGGGGGTAGGCAGAGGTATTCCATTACTGGAAATACCCACATTTCACGAGATATATTGGACCCCTAAACGTGATAGGTGGTGAGCCTATCGCCGGACCGGGTCTATTTACACATGTCTCAGGATTAATTCTGAGACCTGCGGGTTTCCTCACGATGTTTTCCTTCACCGTCAAGCTAGTGATAAATATGTACGTAAGTTTTTGAAAAACTCATTGGTACATGCCAGGATTCGAACCCGAGCCTTACTGATTTTAGGCAGGCTCTTTACTGATCATTGTTGTTTTATTTGCAACTATCTGGTCCGCACGGTTTCACCCAACGTAGTTCCCGTTCCCGTGGGAATACGGGAATATGTTACTCCCTGATAATGTAGCTTTGCATTGTTTTTAAAGTCGGTGCACTAGTTTTTGAGTTTATTCGTTACAAACATAAAAAAATACAAATCTTTCTAGTGTACCGTCTACCCTAGTTCTAATCTTTCAGTTTCATCAATCCTAAGGTTGTCTGGAAGAGATCGCTAAAAGCGATAAGACCGCCGATTGTACTTTAGTTAATGTTGGTATCCATATTTTGTTTTTTGTTGGTGTACAATAAAGAGTAATTATTGTATTGTATTGTATTGTATGGAAAATCAGGGTGCGTCAGGATAGATTATTTATTTTTATTTATTTTATTTTACATAATGTTAAACTACAAAGGTACATTTTGTTAGTAACAACGATCTAATAACTATGTTAGTATTTATGATATCCTAGTGACGTGCTAGTAATCGAACGATTACTTATTGGCTATTAATCCTAATTATTGTAAAC
Organism: Ethmia dodecea; assembly: GCA_963855545.1. Taxonomy (NCBI): domain Eukaryota; kingdom Metazoa; phylum Arthropoda; class Insecta; order Lepidoptera; family Depressariidae; genus Ethmia; species Ethmia dodecea. The sequence continues at coordinate 11,550,696 of OY979457.1, read as the reverse complement.
CATAATTACTAGAAGTAAGGCATGAGATTAAAATGAGGTGCCCTTGAGTTTCTTGCTGGTTCTCTCTCGGGTACTGCATTTGGAACCTGCAACTCGTCGGTGGAGATGGGCGGTTGCTTACATATTTTAGCCAATCGTCATGGACAAGTTTAGAGTGCCTTGTTATCAGACTATTCACATTTGTAAGTGTAGGTACAATTACAGAAAATAAATGAGTTTAGATTTTTTGATTTTCACTAATTTTTCCCCCTTCCATTTTTTGGACCCCTAAACGTGACAGGTGGTGAGCCCATCGCTTCCAAAAGCGTTTCTTTCATATTTATGACCATTTAGTGTCGATGAATCGATCGGAATGTAAAAAAGACGGTATCACTGGCTTCTGATTGTGTAACTCTAATTAGGGTCGGGGTGACAAAAACTTGAGCTTTCAAGCGACAATTCTTCCAAATGTACCAAAAGGCTTAGCGTTTGTCGATGGTACCTATACATTGTAAAATACGAAAGCAAACTGTTGAAATGTTAACAATGACTCCGTATTTATGTTAAAACTTCCACTATCTCCAGTCTGTATAAGCACGCCTTGTTAGCAAGAACAGATGTAAACGCACCATTGTTTTAAAGTAATAAATTTACACAATTGCCTTTACGGGTCGCTATCGTAGCAACAATATAAAATTATTGCAGCCCTCCAAAATAGGTTTTACACCTGAGAATGGAAAACGGAATTCTTGGGCACAATGTGGCGTTTGTTTAGAGATGGGGTTAAGAACATTAAATGGGAATAATAATTGTGCTAAATATGAGTAGTGTAATATTAATCCACTCTCGTGCCCATTCGGACATTCGGATGGTAATGGTTTTAATATTTTAGGTCTTTTTAGGGTTCCGTACCCAAAGGGGACCTTATTACTAAGACTACTCACTACGCTGTCCGTCCGTCCGTCCGTCCGTCTGTCTGTAACCCTGTCTATTAACCGTGATAGTTAACCCGTTTCAATTTTCATAGATGATGTATTTCTGTTGCCTCTATAACAAATATTAATAATAATAAATCTATATTTCAGGCAATATTTACATTAATAGATCTTCAATAACGTAAACAGAGGCCCATTTTATATATACCTTACAACTAACATACATATAAAATATTTAAAAAACATAATAAAATAACTATTTAACCATACGACAAACGTGATTTTTTTGCCGTTTCTGTAGACAATGGTACGGAACTCTTCGTGCGCGAGTCCGACTCGCACTTGACTGGTTTTATTATAATGATCGCGAAGTTCCTCATGTATCAGGATTTCTTTTGCTGTGTCCCAGCATCACAATTACTTTTCGATAACGGATAATTAGCTATTAAAATGTACAAAATCTAATAAATACGAACAAATTACTTTACAAAAGCTTGCTATTTAGGCTAAAGTTCCACTCATTTGCTCTATACGCGACTTAGCTGGCGGGTTTTTAGATCTTGCTTTGCCGTGAATTCAAATAAATAAGTAGTTTACTTAAAACTGAATTAAACAACTAATATCTTGATTGCGTATCATCATAGGTACCTAACCTATAATTACAAATATTTACGTGGGAGAGCCATGCTTCGGCAAGCTTGGGCCGGCTCGACCGGAGTGATACCACGGCCTCATAGAAAACCAGCGTAAAGTAATGCATTGCATTTCGTTGAGTGAGTGAGGTAACCGGAGGATAGCCCATGTTACACAGGGATATTCTAGTTTTCCATTGGCGATTTTTTTTAACTTATAGCCAACAGGCCCGTGGAATAATAAATAAATAATGCGGTGCGAATGACAACTCCAACGCTTATGTCAATGTCATATATTTGTCATTCTATTCAATTTAAATAGCCACTTTCCTATAGGCCCTCTCGTCTGCGATGGTTATGTAGCGACACTACATAGACTGCGCCAATAGAAGGCCGAGTTACATAGAACGCGCCAATAGACGGCCGAGTTCTAAACCGCGCTATCGGAGTTTTCTAATGAGTTTGTATAAATACAACTGTCCAACATCAACCGTCGGACCGCGGTCCCCAGGCACGATCACCTCACCTGGTGGAAAATCTTCCCTTTTCACGATGGAGGAGCATTCCACCTCCGCTCCTCCATAGTTATCTGTAGACTTAGAAGTAGACAAGAAACCAATACTTGTGACACATTGTATTCGTGTGCGATCTCCGTTTTTTCCTAACACTAGCGAACAAGTGGAAATGAAACCTTAAGAACCGCAACTTAAAGTCTTCACTCAGGCTAAAGTATCAAAGCTTCAAAGGCCATTAAGTGTTTTATTGTAAAGTTAAGACAACTCAGGAATCTGGCTGATAGCCCATTTTGCTCGGAAGCCATTCAAACGATCAAAGTCTGCCATGTTTTCAAAATACTTGGCCAACTCGTAATTTGTGTAAGAAAGTTTGCAGGGTCTTGTACAGATAACGTTTTCTTCTAGGCTGTTCCATAGTCACGTAAGGGTCTAAGAAGTTTCTCGAGTCATCCGAGCGAGGATAGGAAGATAGTGTTAATATAGGTATGAAAGGCGTTTAAATGAAAAGTTTCTCTCTCTTTCTTTCAACCTCTTTGATAGCTCTAGTGGCCTATGAAACTGCAGGCCCTCTGTATGGTAACTATTCCAATGTAATAGAGAATTGTATAGTAATAATAATAATATATAATCTAATCTAATAATCTCACGCCTTTTTTATCCCCGAGGGGGTAGACAAAGGTATTCCATAACTGGATATACCCACATTTCACGAGATATATTGGACCCCTAAACGTGATAGGTGGTGAGCCCATCGCCTGACCGGGTCTCTTTACACAAATCTCAGAATTAATTCTGAGACCTGCGGGTTTCCTCACGATGTTTTCTTTCACCGTCGAGCTAGTGATAAATATATACGTAAGTTTTTGAAAAAACTCCAATGAGTTTTACCAATGGGTTCGAATCCTGGCAAGTACCAATGTACTTGCCAGGATTCGAACCCGAGCCTCACTGATTTTTGGCCATCACTGTTCGGCTGCTGTGGTGTCCTCTTTCGTTGCATCCTTCAACATTCGCACCATAAATCTCGTTCGTTACTTTTCTTTCATCCATCCGTTCCAAATCGTTTAGTTTTAAGAGTATTCAAATCTGTACAATGACTAAAATAAGTCGCCTCTGTTGACCTCTGAACCGTAATTAATTGCCAGCGAGTCGCGAATGTCAGCAAACAATCAAGTTTGGCATTTCGGAGATGAAAATAAATGCTTTAACCATTATTTAATGCTGTGAGACACTTTATTCAAATAATTAGAAGATGGTTGTTTGGTTGTGATTTTGTCATTGTGTGTAGATAAAACGGAAAGTGTAGTTTCATAGAAACAAAGTTTCATGATATAATGACACTATAAATACCGTCATTTGTGTATATAAAAGAGGAAATGACTGACTTTCTGACATATCGACACAATTTCATGAGTAAGTTCCATTCTCTCTCATTAGCCCCCCCCCCCCCCCCCGTGTTACTAAAATAATATTTTAGTTTCGGTGCCTATTGGGTTCGATTCTGCTTTACAGCGACTTAACTTATTTTACTGCTGTTTACATTTAGCCAATCTTCATGGACATTGTTGTTGACGTTTCATTATTTACAAACAAACATACAAGTATACAACAACCTATCTTCTTTATAATATTAGTGTAGAATAATTTACTATCTAATGCAGACACCATAACTTTACTATCTTTTGCTCAACACTAGTTAATTAAGTGTTCGCGAGAAATGTCTCTTAGTTATTTGCGTTGTTTCTTGTTCCATTTATTTCTGTGTAATATGTCTCTTTCGATGACCGATCATAGCAAAACCAGTCGCACAGCAGGGCTGACCTCATGAATTTTCATAATCTACCTAAAATGAAAATCTGCAACGTAATACGAGTATTACGGAGACTGCCACGTAAAATTCCGCTCTTTTATGACTTACCTCATATGTGCTCAGTTATTTAATTTACACCCCACTGAGTTCTAGACTATTCGAGGGATTTTATAGTCACAGAGTAATTATTCTCGCATATCGAACTTTTTCGAACTGTCTTTTTATGCTGGGAAAAGAAGAGAAAGTTATAGACTGTGGTTCTGCAATTTTGTACCCATTGTAACAAGGAAATTTTAAATGTTTTAATAAGCTTAAGGCATAGGGTGCTAGAATTTAATATTTTGCTACTGACATAAAGTTTGAACATTAACATATAATATTTTTTGAAATTTGATATTTTTATGTTTCAGACCTGTTTATTTTCTTTAAATAGATTAATAATAGATCTCTCCAAAGACAGATTAAGCAAAAAATAAAAATGAAACTGGTGAATCAAAGTGATTTTATCGAAGCTCTCTTTTGCGTTAGTAGGAAGTGTATATTGTGTCTGCCTACCCAATGGGAAAGAGACAGATATTATATGTATGTACTTATTTTAGCAAGCGCACCAGTCAAGCTAGGGTATTTTCTATAGGTATATTAACCAGTTTTTTGATCCAGTCCATTCAAGGTCAACTGATCTTTTTATTAATATAAAATCAAATCTATCACTGCAATCCCGTGGGACCGGATCCAGCTCTGGATCAATGTAAATCCGCCATTATAGATAACAATATAAAGTTGCTTTTGCAGAAATAGTTAACTACGGGTATCTTAAGCTATAACTCATTCTCTCATCCAAGTCAATGTTAGCGCAAATATCTAGTTCTTATTCTTACAAAGTAGTTTGCTTCGATTTCAAAAACAAAATAAACTGCTACAGTAATTTACATACGTACAAGATACAAATAAAGTCTGTTATAATAATTAAAGGTACAATTTTAATACTTACTATCAGAGCGACCGCGCTTCCCTTCGTTTTATGAGTTGCGCACACCGATAACGTAGGATAACATCGAAAAAGCTGACCGAGAAGAAGGATGAGAGATGGAGCTATATTTCAAGTAGGTACTTACCTAATAAAAACACTTGCAGACAAATGACTGCAATGCATTATGTATAAATTTACTTTTAATTAGATGGTGTGTCACTTTTTCTCAATAGATTAAGGAATGTGACATTATGACGAAAATAAAATTACGACATTTCAATAAAAAAATAATTCTATTTATAGATAGGCATGTATAAGTTATACACCTAATTATTGACTTTGAGCGTGTATTTTAAACTGTGATGTAAATTTAATTCTTTTTTTAATGCTATAAAAAATAAAGCATAAATTAACACTGAAAAATATCTTAGTACCTACTTGTGCTTTTTTTGCCAACGCTACATAAAATCCCACCCAACTAATGGCGGAATGTAAAGCGATCCAGCCAGCGATCCCGCGGAATTATCTCAAATGAAGACATTATCCTGTCGGCCGGCGCGCGCGCAGCTACGTGCTCTCGCCGCCATCTTGATTCCGAGGCCAGAGTTGAAGGTCGTGATTTGCCGGCTTGTTTTTTGGTTTGTTACGATTTTGTTGCTTTTATGTAGGGATTTTTATTACAAGTTGTTAGTTAGTAAGTAGTAGTGATGATAATCAAACAAAAATACGTGATTTTCATTCATCCTAATGTGACCGCTAGAGAAAAAAAGAGAACTGACTTTATCAAGAATGTTTGAAGGAATAACATTATCAAAACAAAATAAGATTATTCATATTTTCTTTCAAAAACTTTGTGCATTATGCAATTTTATTAGAAAAATAAATAAATTAATAATATTATGTTGGCCTAGTCTTACTTGAATACATTGCATTAATTAAGTATAATCACAATGACATATTAACCATAATAGTATCTTCTAAAATAATAAAATATAGGGTACCTATTCATTCATATCTTATTCCCAAGGGGCCTGGCAGACATATTGTTATTCTCGAAGTACATGCCCAGAATCAAAACCAAACAAATATAGAATAACTATCTAATGATTAGATTATCTATTTTGTTCCTGACGTAACTTGTAACTCAACTTTTATTACCTGACCATTACCGCTTTATATCATCAATCATGGCTAAATTGGCTACAAACCGGCAATCAAACGCGTCGGGAATGTGAGAATGATGCCTTCAAATTGGTTAAATCACGTACTTATAGGTTTATAATCAACCTGATGTAATATAAATAATTGCGTGTATTTCGGCTTGGACGAATGTCTAATAATAATAATTATTTAAAGGGATTTTGAAGCGTTGGTAGTACCTACATACAATTAATGCAAAATAAATGTACTTTTACCTAAAAACGAGGGTGTATTGTATGTCAGCAGATTGCTTAGGCGCTGCCTGTAGCCATAGGTGGCGCATCAATTTCCATTAACAGTTGTAGGCTAGATCTCATATAAAACGGCATCACGCGTAAACGGCTGAACCAACTTCGCTAATTCTTTTTTTGTTGTGTTTGTTGTTGTAAGGAGATGGTACTTATGAAAAAAAATAAGAAAGTTGCGCAGAACATTAGAAATTTTAAGAAAACGTAACGACCCTGACAGTTGTACAGGACAACATCTGTCGGGTCAGGTAGTTATCAATAAATTCTTATTATTTTTCTTTCAAATTGGATACACAAACACTTACTTTGTGTGTAAAACTCCCTCATAAAACTGGTACTACAAACAAAAATTATTCTCCATAATAAAGCAAAAGCACACATTTTTACCCACATGAACTGAAAAATGCACATAAAGAATTTGAGCCATTATTTTAAAGGTCGGACGCTCTGAAGTTTATTACAGCATTTTTATGGAGCGAATACTTAATACTCGGGCGAGATCGTAAAATAGTGTTCTGAACATTATTTTTCGGGCTACATATTCTGGTTAGTGTTTACGCGATGGCATTAGAGAAGAGGGATGATCACAAGAATGGAAGCCCTGAATTCTAGTAAGATTATCCTACCAAACCAAACATAAAAAGGTTGTTTCACACATCAACTCGGAAAGGGCTGGGCCGCGATTTACCGCCGTGATTTACGATTTTCGTAACTAGCTACACTTGCACGGTGTCATTTTTTGACACCAATTTGTCCGAAGTAACGTCCAAAATATCGTAAATCGGAAGACGACAGTACCCCTCTTAACTAGAGCCGTTTCTTCATTGTGGGAATACAAAGAAGGGATTTATACTACTTGGGACAAGCTCAAGCAAGAAGGCGAAGCGGTGACACTCCACTACTGAGTTGCTTATGTGTAATCTTACGAGTAAGTCGTAATGCTCAAATATGATACGTGCTTTAAATAACAGGTTAGTGTATGCATAACATGCCACTCAATGTCACGCGCATGTAGCTTGCCAGATCACGAGTCATGTCATGTGTGCGAAGCAGCTACTGTATGTGGGTGGAGCGGAAAACGCCCTAACGTCTGTCTATCAACTTCCCAATGAGAGAGCGTTGTAAAATGTACTTAAATATAGGTAGAGAGCCAAAAAACGTTGGAAGAAAAAATCTCTAGAAAGAGTATTTGCTTACTAGAAGATAGTACTTACCATTTGGTCAAAACTAGACTAACCTCCTATCATCCTGAAAGTGAAACAGCGATAAACGATAATCTTATTCCGTTGGCACTAAAATGACAGGAAAACATCGTGAGGAAACCCGCAGGTCTCAGAATTAATTCTGAGACATGTGTAAATAAACCCGGTCCGGCGATGGGCTCACCACCTATCACGTTTAGGGGTCCAATATATCTCGTGAAATGTGGGTATGTCCAGTAATGGAATGCCTCTGTCTGCCCCCTCGGGGATAAAAGGCGTGAGATTTTTTTTTTATTATTTTTACTAAAATGACATTGGTATGCGAAGGAAGTCAGCTTTCATTTGTTTTGTCAATTTGAAAAAAAAACTTAATCTGCGTATTTTTTTGTAATGAACTGGTGACAGATCATTTGATTTTCATTTCAAAGATGACGTATGCCACATTAAATTTAATGACACGAAATTTTATGACAACCTTATAACATCAACGTTTGTAATTTATATATAAATTTAGCTAGGTTATTTTTCATATCGGAAAACACATAGTTCAGGCGGACGGAGTCGCGGGCTATTTCTAGTTGGAAATAAACATCATCATTTTATACAGGGTGGTATGTTTATCTATTCTTTTTGCACAAGCTTTCCTCAATCAACAATGTAGCAAGCCAAGGCGGCTGGCAGTATAATTTTTTGCGCCGTTGCTATCAACCGAAAACTAAAGTTAACGCATTCTTGGCCTGGAGCCCACACGCCGCAAAAAGTTCACAATGAGCTATTATGCCTTAGCTCGTTACGAAACAAAGCGGCACCGGCCTCACCACCTATCTGATATCGACTCGGGTACTCGGACTTGAGAGCTCTGGATTGTACATAAAAAAGATTTGTAAGACTACAGCTGCCCATAAAGACGGCAGCCAACCATTGCACGGGTTGAAGAGACAAAATAACTTGCTTTGTTGACTTATTTGAATAGATAAGCTGTTGAATAAAGAATACTTTCTTTGTACAAAAGCCAAAACTATGAAAGTACCCAAACGCTAGATATTCTGTACAGTAAATTAAAGCTAGCTACCTAAGTTTGAGTCAAAGTCAAGCACGGAGGATAAAAATCTATTAGTTTTATGTTACGCAAAAAAAAAGTTTTGGACTGAATTAGTGATTTTTTTGTAAAATCTGATTGTAGATTTATCTGTAGCAGAGATGTTGTGGTTAGAGATTTTCTTAATACTTAAATTGCTCAACCATTGCTAAAAATTATTATCTATATTTTATATTTTATTATAAATATATAAATAAATATAATCTCACGCCTTTTTATCCCCGAGGGGGTAGGCAGAGGTATTCCATTACTGGATATACCCACATTTCACGAGATATATTGGACCCCTAAACGTGATAGGTGGTGAGCCTATCGCCGGACCGGGTCTGTTTACACATGTCTCAGAATTAATTCTGAGACCTGCGGGTTTCCTCACGATGTTTTCCTTCACCGTCGAGCTAGTGATAAATATGTATTATATTAATATATTTTATATTATATATTTTATTATATTAATATCATTAGTAATTGCTGAGACAAGTAGCTGTGGTAGATAGACTCACCATAATGGTTTCTTTTTCACTTTGGTAGACACCCTAACAAGACACCTGGGGGCCAATTCCACTAAATGTCAGCCATTGTCATCGAACTATCATTCCATTATGCTGCAACTGGCAACTATGACATCTAATTTGTATTCCACTAAAATCATAGTGGCATTACAATGGAATGACTATGGACTACGTTAGACCATATATAACTATTACTACCATGCGTGTCATTAGTTTTATTTCGGGTTTTCGGCACTAAAATCTTTAGATGATTGATTTTATTTATGGTACATGTGACATTTCGATAAGTTTTGAAGAAATTTGTTATTTTTGTGCATAGACTCTGAAGCAGAGCTAAAATCTGAATTTCGTGTCGTGTTTAGGGCTGATGTCTAAATTGCCAATGCCTTAAAATAAGGGAAAAAAAGCAATCACTGGACATCGCCATTCCATGGTAGGAATAGTAGAATACCAAATGTGGTCAACAATGATAGTTCAATGATTGTGAAAACTCACAGTTAACAGAATACGAAAAGTGTCAAATATCACAATTGAGTGACTACAATCATGTAATTGTCATCCAACTATCACCGCTGTCATTTAGTAGAATTGGCCCCCTGTCTTGATGGATTCCTCATCCAGTCGGAGCCGATTCGTGGCCAGTAAATGGTTAACCCTAATGGTCGGACCGTAGACGCCTTGTAAATATAGTCGTTAGCATTTATTCCCATAATGACTTTATTATGAACGGCCATCTTGACGTTTAATGGTACACACAGCCTCCCGACGTGCGGTCGCCGCGTGTGAAATGTTGCGGATGGCTGTGAGGCCGTCGAAGTTGGCTTTCTTTGCCTCAACGATATTTTTTTTAATAAGTACAACGCTATTTAGTCCCAAACTAGGCAGAGTTTGAGCTATGGGTAACTGAACAACTGGAAAACATACTTAAATAAATATTAAACACCCAGACACGAAGCCAACAGACATGTTCATGCACACAAATATTGGCTCCGAACGGAGATCGAACCCGCAACCTCCGACTCACAGACAGTTTAGTACATATTATATATTAAGTTTTCTACAGTAGAAATTGCTATTTTTAAAGAACTTTATGAGTGGAGGCACCCCCTCATAGTAATTCTGTTGGTCTTGATAAATGCAAGTTATGCAAATGTAAAGAGAAGTAATAATTATGTGAGTGAGTCCGCCTCTCGTGCGTGACCCTTGGGTTCGAATCCTGGTGAAAGTCCGCCAATGAAAAGTAGTATAAGTCCTTCCTCTAGATGTAAGCTATCTTCCTACCAAATTTCATTAAGATCACTTTAGCAACTTAGTCGTAAAAATAACATACCCACAGTCAGAAATACTTAGAAGAGCAGTGATAGCCCGGACGGTTAAAGAGCCGGCCGAAAATCAGTGAGGCTCGGGTTCGAATCCTGGCATGTACCAATGAGTTTTTCAAAAACTTACGTACATATTTATCACTAGCTCGACGGTGAAGGAAAACATCGTGAGGAAACCCGCAGGTCTCAGAATTAATTCTGAGACATGTGTAAACAGACCCGGTCCGGCGATGGGCTCACCACCTATCACGTTTAGGGGTCCAATATATCTCGTGAAATGTGGGTATATCCAGTAATGGAATACCTCTGCCTACCCCCTCGGGGATAAAAAAGGCGTGAGATTATATTTATATATTTATTTAGGTACCTAAACTTTTACAAATTTTAATAGACATATTTATCGATGAGTTTTTCAAAAACTTACGTACATATTTATCACTAGCTCGGTTAAGGAAAACATCGTGAGGAAACCCGCAGGTCTCAGAATTAATTCTGAGACATGTGTAAACAGACCCGGTCCGGCGATGGGCTCACCACCTATCACGTTTAGGGGTCCAATATATCTCGTGAAATGTGGGTATATCCAGTAATGGAATACCTCTGCCCTAACCTCTCGGAGATGAAAGGCGTGGGATTTTTTTTTTTTAATATTTATCGACTCTAAATCACACTAACAAAATCTTCCTTCCCAATGAAAGGGTAAAGAACAGTCAGTTGTTTTTTATGTTGCATATAGTTTATTTTAAACTTGCAAATGGTTTAGTATACCCGCCTGTTGAATGTGTAAGAACTGTTTGGGATAGACCTTAAATAATATTAAAATACTATAAAAATACTAAACTAAAACACACGGTCCGTCAATCCGTTAGTCGATTACGCACTTATGTTGCAGTACAAGTGGAAAAACGGGTAATGCTTGAAACGGATAATTGGTTCGTATCGACGCATCGCTCGCAGCCATTTATATGGCTAATGATAGGATTTGATGTAAAAGTAAACCGGAGAGCACACTGCCAATGGTTTTAGTTGACTAGTGAGGTTGTGGCTTTGTCTCGTTTTAACAACTGCGCTAGAAAGAGGGAATGTTTTATTCTATGTAAGTTATTGTAAGTATTTGACGCCGCATGTAGTCTAAACAAATTAATTCTATATAAACCTACTTATATAAAAGAAGAAACTGAAGAAGCATTAAGTTTTGCACAAAGATTCCTAACAAATCGATACGACGGGGTTGTTGGCTCATTTGGTAATGACCTGCCTTTTGGGTATTTTGTCAGAAAACTTACTATTATTTTGATATTTGTAAATTCCCAAGGGAACAGGATCACCTAGTCACCCTAAATTTTTACTTTGTAAAGGCAAAAAAATTTAGCCGCAGTTAAAAGCGCCCTCCGAATAATATGCTCGTAACACCTCACCTGCATAGCGTGGCTATCAGAGCATTCATAGATTAATATTTTATTACCTTGTGCAGTATACGATGGCCAAATACTGACATAGCACATAGCATGAATAATGTAGTTCGAGACAATGTTTATTTGTTTACTTTAGGCTGAATGCGTTTATGGAGCATCGAATACGTCTATATGATTATTATAGAGCGCATACGAATAGATTAATATATTAGGATACAACCTTGTGACAGACGCACAGACGGAAAAACAGTGGAGCCTTAGTAATAAGGTCCTGTTGCCACCCTTTACGTAAGGAACCAAACAAAATTTTCATAAGCCCACAAGTGAGCATCTGATGACTGGGCTAAGCGTGGAGTTTCTAAACAGTATCTCTCTGCTTTACCTCTCCACAAAAAATTAAAAAAAGACGTGTGGCACTCGGGGACTGCCGCGGTAAAGCTATTGCATAGCATTTTGTATCAACAAGACTGCCGAAAAGAAACGACGTTAGACAATGCACGGCCTTCAAGCCACACCTCCGTGCCCGTCGGAGTGGGGAGCGTGAGGTTTTTTTCGTTACGGAATTTCTGGATTCGGTCCCCGCGCTCAAGGCCCTCGATAGAAGCTATGCAATAGCTTAAAAATTAATTATTTATAATTTTCGATTATAAAAAACATTTTTATACAGAGATTTTATAAACCACTATAAGTTTATACCTTAATACTTGCACTAGTCTACATCGATAGGAAATTTAAAAATAAATACATCCGGTCATGCAGCGGGTTCTTGCGGGAGCTAATCTTAAGTACCTATAATCTTTTAGCAAAAAAAATTAATAAAAATAAAAATCCCAGTTTGATCCCCAAAAATTATTTATTGCTTTACCTATCCTTGTATCCATCCTACTCAAGCCCTTATACCTTATATCAGTGTAAGTTTCATCAGATAATTTAAGCAGACATTATTTCAACCTTATTAGTTTTTGATGAGATCATTTGAGGTTCCGTTTATGATGCGTCGAAACTTGTTTGAGGTTTGATACCCTATTTAAAATCTCGCTTTTGGTGCGGTTCATTTTGAATTATCCACAGAAACTGACGCTACATGTAGGTTGGAAAGTTTTGATGTTGTTTTTTAAATCAAAATAAAGTCTTAACACCGGAATAGGATCGACAACAAGTTGGTGGATAGATCGTCTAGTTCCTAAATTTGCTGTTTTTGTTAACAGGAATGTGAAAGATAGGTATATAAATTGTATAAAAGAGTTATATATATATTTAAAAAGAAATATATTAACTGAGCGATGTATCAAAGATGGACCAATGGAGTAGAGTATGACGCTCTCCAGCAAGATAGGATGACGATTTGCAAAAGGCCGCAGATAGATGCTGGATGCGTCGAGCTGAAGACAGGGCGCTATGGCGCTCATTAGGGGAGGCCTATGTCCAGCAGTGGACAAATGTAGGGTGATTTGATGATGATGTTGGGGAGTGCTTATGTCAATCCCATACATTGTCAATCTATAGCAGTGTTTTTCAATCTGTGGGTCGCGACCCCTAGGGGGGTCGCGAAGCTTTACGCAGGGGGTCGCTGTCATAAGAAAAAGCGAGGTGCTATCTACAATAAAAACACAATTTCAATGAGCAGGATGGACTTATTTATTTTTCAAAAATATTTCAAATTGTGGTGCTATTTTTGATATGTTAAGAATCAAATCATTTTCTTAGTTAAATCTGTTTCTCTTTCTAGTTTTAATCTCCACCATTGACGAGAATGTCAGTTCACATAAGTATGAAGTGGCAAATGGCGCTAATAATTTTAGAGCTTCTCTTGCCAGCTCTGGATACTCTTCTTTTATTTTCATCCAAAATACGTCAACACTTTGAGAATGAAATTGCATTTTAAGCATGCCATCAGCAGCTAAATCTTTTAGATTTTCTTTCATATTTGTGGTGAGATCAGCCAGTTCTATTGATTCAGAGTAAAAGTCAGGAAAGTATGTTCAAATAGTTTCACTTGCAAAATTAGGCTCGCGCAAGCGCAATACCTAATTAACGTCTTTTTTGTCTGTATCTATGACCAAAGGGGGTCGATAGAGCTTTTCAACCTGTAAAGGGGTCGCCTATTCAAAAAGATTGAAAAACACTGATCTATAAGATCATTCAATTCGTTAGTACAATTCCTCTTGGCTAGGCCCTCTGTTCAGCTACTTAACCTATTCAAAAAAATATTACTCGTATATCTCACAATGTCTAATATCCAAACACATGATTAAACCTTTAAACAACCCTATGTTCATATCTCTTTCATTAACCTAAGCTAATGTAACTTAAATGTAAACATAATATTCAGCACGTTTCAAGTTAAGTGGCAGTTATCACGTCAGTGCAGCCCTCCGCGCCGAGTTGTGTTTGACTCAATTTCCTTGTGAAAATCTCCCACTTAAGTAAATAAGACTTGCATACGGGAAGGTACTAATCGTATGTTTGAGGAAGAAAGATACTGGAGTTGGCATTATTGTACTTTGCATAGTTTTGCTTACGGCTATATAAGGTAACGAAGGTGTAGGTAATTATAACGATTATCTACACTAATCTATACTAATATTATGAAGAGTAAAGATTTGTATTTATGTATGTTTGTTACGAATAAACTCAAAAACTACTGGAACGATTTTAAAAATTCTGGTCCCTGAGTAACATAGGCTATATTTTATTCCCGTATTCCCACGGGAACGGGAACTACGCACGTGAAACCGCCCAGAACCGCTAGTAATATGATAAAGAGGAAATATTTGTATTTTTGTAACGAAATAATTATAAAACTACTAGACCGATTTCAAAAATTCTTTTACCAATGGAATTCTAACTTTTTTGGAAGTAACATGGGCTATAGTTTTCTTACGGGAACATGGTCTATATATATTTGTAATCGCAATCGTCTTTATTTGACATTTGTTACGCGGTCATTACTTGCATAACTTATACTGGCGGTAATGCTAGATGTACGAAAGAAGCAACGTACCTACGTCAAAAAGAAGAGGATTGCGATTAAGGTTGTGAATAGACAATAGGCTTTATGATTATTGTCTTCTCTTAGTTTTAAAAAAGTGATTGCTACATGTCCCGGCCTGATATCGAACCCACACATAAGATAAAGATTCACTTCCAAATGGGGCTTATCAAATATCTTGATACTACACATTTTCTTCTACTATTATGTCACTATGTGTTTCCAAAACATTTTGACACAATAACGTGTGTACAACAGGACCATGGTAAAAAAATTTACAGTATGTTATCCTCTCTACAAAACTTCTTAACTCCACGCCACGTCTCCAACAACGGATATTATATTCTTGAGGAACTTTGATGGCGTACTGTTGGTGTAAGTAATGCCAGTTATTCGAGTTAGCTAGCAGATGCTTAGTTTGAGCACGGAACAACTTACAGGTTTTAGGAACTAGTTAGTAGGTAAAGATAAAAGTTTTGATTCCTAGATATGTATAAAGCCGCCTTTTCAAGGATGATAACTCGGATGCCACTCATATCATTCAAACTCGTGATCCGCGTATACTTGGACTGCAGAATCCAGTGGAGGGTATTATATTGACTCGTAAGAGTGTACTCGATTCGAGAACACTCGTACCGTGAAAATGTCTCGTTAGAACCGGCTAAGGAATTCAGCATAATATTATATAATTGAGAAACCTATCCATAGATTTCGAAAATTTAAAGGACGTACAAAGCGCTCACTGAAATATTGATCGCATCATAAATAACAATTTCGATGTCAAAAATCGCTATAATTTGCATCTTAGCGAGCGAATCAAGTATCATGTAAGAAGGATTATTTTTTAAATAAAATTGATTGAAAGTCGAAGTAAAAGTAAAGGATGTTTCCAATATAAACCCGAATTATTACAGAAGCATCATATTTATCCATCCCATACATAAACTACATGTCCATTGAAATAAAAACTGATAACAAAAATATACAAGTTTAGTAAGAGCATCCCTCCAAAATCGTGTAGGTAATAAATAAACATGTTAATCCGAGTGTAGCAATGTTGATAGCAACCGGCCCGCTTGGTGACGTGTTGGTTCGATAAAACTGATTCATTTTATTTCATTCGGCATGATCAAGGCAAATTATTTCATAACATTTTCTATAATTCTTTTGTGA
The DNA here is from genome assembly GCA_963855545.1 of Ethmia dodecea. Classification (NCBI taxonomy): domain Eukaryota; kingdom Metazoa; phylum Arthropoda; class Insecta; order Lepidoptera; family Depressariidae; genus Ethmia; species Ethmia dodecea. The sequence continues at coordinate 11,534,692 of OY979457.1, read as the reverse complement.
GAGATGGTGTATTGCTTAAGTTTTATTTTGAGTAATTGTGTAAGGTTAGTTAACAGTTATTTAAATTACATATAAGCTCTAATAATAAGTTAGCATTTTCTAGGTCAAAGCAAAAACAGTTATATAAAAAATATAATATAATATTACTCCTACTAAAATAAGCAAATATGGCAAACAAAACTTACGTGGATTTGATGAATGAAACATCAGAGTTGATAGGTGAAGCAACTCAAGCTGACGAAGCTGTATTCGCAACAGGCCAAGCAGAGAGGACAGCGCTTCAACCGCTTTTATCAGAAATACGAGTCAGGTATACGTTGCTACTAGCTAGGTTGGACACTGTGTACGATCAATTGCTGCAGCCGCAAAAGCGCTTGATTGTGAAACGGCTCCTCGAAGCATGCATAGGAAGACTAATAGAAATCAAACATGATCTGGTTGAAGTACATTTGTCAGATTATACTTATGATGACGATGAGGTAAGTACTGTTTTATGAGTATCTAAAGTCACCTATGTATGGATGTATAGGTCACAGAGTATGGAATTATTGCAATGAATGTTGATGCACAGTAGAAATCAATTATATACATGTTTCACAGGCACTTATTAAACTCGAAACAACACCCTTTGAAGCGGAACCTTGTGTTCCTCAATATTTTGTAAGAGAAAGGGAGGATGAAGTGGAACATCGTCGCCAATTTATCGAAGATACTTTAAAGAGGCTTGGCCATGAGCCTGCGAAGCATCGCCAAGTAGTCTTGACAGAACAGCAAGCCGTGCTGATCATACAAAGTCACGAGAGAGCCAGACAAGGTCGACTTAGGTGAGCAATTCTTTAACAAACTTTAATGGTATTGATTACTCTAAATCCACAAATGATAACCAAGCAAAAAATATTTTACAGAGGACAGTTCATGAAAGAAATTCGTCTGCTAAAAGAGAAAGGTAGAGACCAAAGGGGTGAGATGTCATCTACAGCAGCTACTTCTATACAGCGGGTCTGGAGGGGATTTTTAGCTAGGCGTTTGACCAAAAAGAGGAAAAAAGAAGAACAATTATTAATTGGTATGGAACTTCCCCCTTATATGGAGTCCAAAGAAGTCAAAAAAGCAGAAGAGGTCAGTGCTTCGATATTAATAAAATTATAATAACGTGATTTGTTGGATTTCGTGGTAATTAATAAAAAATACGCTAGGTTAAAGATTACCGACGAAAGCTACAAAAAGAACGAGAAAAAGAATATCAAGAGGCTCTGGTCAAAATAGAAGAACAACTCCGAGTTCAGCATGGATCAAGGCTTAATGAGCAAATAGGAGATGAGCTCAGTAGATGGATTAAAGAGTATTACGATAGAACAGGGAGATTTCCTGACTTTCCTTCTGAAGAAGGTGGTGGCAGCAGAGCCATGTTTAGCAGGCAAGGTAAGTTTATTCCATATCCTATTTTTTTTTATTCAGTGAAAGGGCTTATAAGTCACTGCGATTCCACCACTTTTATGGACTAGCAATAAATATATATAAATACTTTAAAGAGAATCGTTCTCCCGTCATAACATTGTTAAAATAGAGTGATAACTATTGTCTTTTGTTTTAGGTACTGGTACGGATAGTGAACTTCTTAGCAAATCTTCTCCTGTAACCTCTTCTAGAGAATCCAAGAAAAGTAAAGACAGCAAAGATAAGAAAAACAATAAGAATGAAGATAACAAAAATAAGGACGAGGCAGAAGATCTACAGAGCTACAAGTGTAATGCCTCGGCTTTTCTACAAGATGTAATCAACTCCAATGAAGAGTAAGTGTAATCAAGATAATAACTTTTGCGCAAACCTGAGTTATTCAACGATGAATTGTCTAATTTTAGATTTGAAGATATTTGGAAATTCAAAGATGACCCAGATAATAACCATGAAAGATACTACAAGGATATGATAGAAAGGGAAAAAATGGTAAAAATAGAACAAGAAATTAGAAACATAGTGGACGAGATGATGAGAAGTGAGTTAGAACTACTTCAAGCTGCATTTGATAGAGATCGAGCACACAAAGGAAAGAAGGCAAAGAAACCTCAGAAAAAGGTAAAAATATACAAAGTAATATATAATATAAAATATATATATAATAATATATAATCTCACGCCTTTTTATCCCCGAGGGGGTAGGCAGAGGTATTCCATTACTGGATATACCCACATGTCACGAGATATATTGGACCCCTAAACGTGATAGGTGGTGAGCCTGTCGCCGGACCGGGTCTGTTTACACATGTCTCAGAATTAATTCTGAGACCTGCGGGTTTCGTCACGATGTTTTCCTTCACCGTCGAGCTAGTGATAAATATGTACGTAAGTTTTTTAAAACTCATTGGTACATGCCAGGATTTGAACCCGAGCCTCACTAATTTTCGGCCGGCTCTTTAACCGTTCGGGCTATCACTGCTCTATATAATATACTTACTACACAACTAAGGTTTAAATTTAATTAAGAATAAAACACAAATCATTTAGGTTCGTCGCGGTGGTAAAAAAAGTAAAAAGAAGAAAGAAAAGGATCTGACGCCTGATAGAACAACTGAATCACTTTTTGATGAGTTAGTTTCCAATGGGATTATTCGTCCTTACCCAATGGTCAAGATAGATGATTTTATTGGAGAAAAGTCATATGTTGGAGCAGAACTGAGAAACCAGGGCCTTGAACCTGACCCTTGTTTAGGGGATATAAGGCAGTTGGTTAAGGAATACTGTATTTTACCACTTGGATCTGAACATGTAAGAACTCATGCTCCTTTAGTGCGTTCCGTTCTGATATCAGGTACTTATTTTTTATTATTATTAAAATATTTGATGATATTTAATTTTCTTTGAATGTTTTTGTAGATATTACTTATCTTTTATTTCTTCATCAAGTATCAGTCAGTAATTAATATGCAATCTAAATAATATTATCCATTATCCTTGTTCATTCATGGGAATCTTATGCTTGATTGGCTACAACATGCCCAGCAGTGGGCTGTTACGGTCGAATAATTATAGTGCTCTGCAAAATTGAAGTCAATATAATCATTTGACAATAATGTCACTAAAGCTATCTCATCTTGATGTTCCAAACATTAACAATAAGGTCCATCGGGAAGCGGAAAAAAGAACCTAGTGCAGGCGATATGCAACGAAACAGGAGCAACACTCTTCGATTTGACACCAGCTAATATCGTGGGAAAGTATCCAGGGAAGACAGGACTTATCATGCTCCTTCATTTGGTAATGAAGGTGTCGAGACTTTTGCAGCCATCTGTGATATGGATGGACGATGCTGAGAAACCATTTGTGAAGAAGATACCTAAGACTGATAAGACTGACCCGAAAAGACTGAAGAAAGATTTGGTGAAAATTATAAAAGGTATAACCATTTGAAAACCGTTTATATACATATTTGTTTTTGACGTGATAACGTCTTATAAATCAATGAACGCCGGCTGCATGCACGAAAAAGAATTACTCATTTTCACGTTTTCCGGATGAGCCGAGCGTGCAAGCGAGAGCGCGGAACAAGCGATAGAGAAGCACGATCGGCTCGGATCGAATGTTTTCTTAAACGTTATTACGTAAAATTATCGTCCGTAACCCGACTTTACAGACAACTATTTTTTTTTTATTTAAGCTAAGCTCATGTAGTCAACCAATGCCTAAAGTAGTAATATAAATCTTTTTCACAGGAATATGTTGCGAAGACCGCGTACTATTCGTAGGAACATCTCGATGCCCATGGGACGCCGAACAAAAGCTACTATTTCAATGTTACCAAAAGGTTATTCAAATTCCGAAAGCTGATTATGGAAGTATTGCTTTGATGTGGAGGACAAAACTCCACAGAGCTGGTGCATTATCACCTAGGTTAGACGTGTCTTGTTTGTCTAGAGTTTCAGATTCGTATACAATTGGTAAGTGTTTGACTTTGTACATTAGAAACTTATTTCTATAAAATTCACTTTTGAGAAATTTGATACTGTGTTTGAAGAGGATTTTCAATAGATGACTACAAGGTATTAAGAAGTATTTGCAAAGATGAAGTACATGGAAAGTTGGTTAGCTTAAGTTTTAGTTTGTATTTCTTTAAACTGACTCACTGTATTTCTTGAAACAGGAACACTTCTAGCTGCATTGGATGCAGTTTTGACTACTAAAAGGCGGTTGCAGTTGCGCATTCGTGCTTTGACGGCTCAAGAAGTTGCAGTCCAACTCAGTTCTAGAGAACCAGTTTACGCAGAGCAGGTAAAGTTTGACTTACTTCGTACAATCTGATATTTTGCATAGCAAATAATATATCGGTGCTTTCAAGAGTAGCATGAATATCGTAATCCGTGCTCTACTCTTCGCATCTTAACACTTTCCATTATGACTGAAGGAAACATTGTTTAGTTAAGTTTTTTATTAAATGAACATTGCTTGCGCAGTTTTCAAATGTACACTAATTATTATAAAGAGGAAATATTTTTGTATAATTGTAACGAATAAACTGAAAAACTACTGGACCGATTTAAAAAAATCTTTTACCAATGGGAACGACGCGTGAGAAACCACGCAGAACCACTACTATTTCTAAATATTATAAATGCCAAAGTGACTTTATTTGTTTGTTTGTTGCGCTTACACGCCTAAACCACTAAACTGATTTTTAAAATTCTTTCACTGATGAAAAGCTACATTATCAGGGAGTAACATAAGCTATATATTATTATCCCTGTATTCTAAAGGAAACGGGAACTACTCGGTTGAAACTGCGGAGCACTGCTCGACTCAATGTATACGTTTTTACAATAAGATTCCCATTGAATTACAAAATTTGCCTCTTGACAAATTTAAAATAATAGTTAAGCAAAAATGACATAAAAAAGGCTACTATAAAATTACAGACTACTTAGGCGGACTTGCACGAACCAGAGTTAACCATTTAACACTGAGTTAACTGCTAACCCAGGGTTAACTAGTGTCAAAATGTATGGAACTGTCATCATTAACCCAGGCTTAACGATTTAATTTTTTTAACCCTAGACTGTGCAAGTGGGCCTTAGTAGACCAAAATGCATGGGATTAACCGACTCGACGCTATGTAAGGCTATTAATTATAATTATTATTGTAAACTATATTTATTAGTAAGACATGAGATTAAAAAGAGCTGCCCTTGAGTTTCATGCTGGCTCTTCTCGGGGTACTGCATTCGGAACCAGCAACTCGTCGGTGGAGATGGGCTGCTGTTTGCATTTAGCCAATCTTCATGGACGAGTTTGTTATTATAAAATATTGACGTTTCTAAGTGTATATTTAATACCTATAGAAAATAAACGATTTTGAATTTTGAATCAACAAATAAGATAGAGAAAAGTGATCAGCAATGAATAAAGGGCTTAACTTCTAAATTTATAGGATGCAGCTGCAGAAGCCTGGTGGTCGAAGACTCCCCTGGAGAGAAGGCGCCAAAAAGCAATCCAGAGGCTGCAGGAGTTGCAACAGGAGGCAGAGGAGAGAGCAGCAAACGCTGTCAAATGAATATTTTAAGATAAAATTTGGTTTACTTAACCTCAAATTATACTCTAGTTGTGATGCCATTGTCATTTCGTTTCAACCGTTTTCAAATAACATAGAACTCTAAAGGGTAAAAACCGACTTTAACGAATAATACTAGAAAAATACAGGTAAATTGAGAACCTCTTCCTTTTTTTTTGTCGTTAAAAAAAGAATCATCGAAATCGGTTGACGTAATATTGAGTTATTCGTCCATTAGGTGCGCACATAATTAATTCAAATAACATTGGCAAAAGTCCATGTGTTTTGGGTACCCTACTTACACCTGCCCACGGAAGACGAAACCGTGTAAAATCGATAGTTCTTGGACAGACTAAGATAATATGTAATCATACCACATTTTTATAAGTTGAGGTTTAAAAGTTATTCGTTACCTAGTGTATGTTGTAGGTTATTATGAGATTTTAGGTACCAAAGACGTGTAAAGAAAAAGTTTCTCTAGGAAAGAAAATGATTTTCTTACAACCTCTTTGTTAGAAAATAGTACTGCCTACCACATGCCATATAAGTTACTCTATGCCACACAGTGGCAGTTAATGATGGCTTGGGCAAAAAATATCGATACCTATATTAAAATATCGATATTTTTCCAAATACATAATTATCACAATATTATATATATCGTCGATACTTTTAATGGCGATATATCGACATTTATTTTACAGTATCGAATTCGTATCAATTTTATTATATTTTTAACGCAATTCTGTTTCATTTCATGTTAAGTACTAAATACTAAATACAGCATTTATAAAAAAATACTATTTTCATCGTCCTTTTTTACGAATTTGGGAATATGTATAAATAATAATGTAAAAACTGACGATATATCTATATTTTTCACTAGATTTTTATCTATAGTATTTAGAAATGTCGATACGATAAATATCAATTTATTTTTTCACTTGGCCATCCCTAGTGAATGACACGGTTGACGTGATGACACGACGTTCAATTTTACCACAACAACAAAAAAGTTTTTGTATTATTCAAAGACATTAAAATATAATAGTATAGAGGGGGCATTGGGAATATTTTCATACAAAACTTTGAAGCTCAAGCGTCATGTCCTTGTCATGTCAGTTAGTATGAACGCGAGCTGTCATTCGGTCGAAATTGTACTAGACTTATTCCACTTGGAATAACTTTTGGCTTCAAATAATCCTCGCTTTGTCCCCTCTATGCCTTATATTATATTTTAATCTCTTTGGTATTAATAGATTTCCCAATCGATCGATTCGTGTTTCTATGATATTTTTGTTTTATTTGACTCAATATTTTCGACTGCTAGATTAATTTAAAAATATGGAAAATGTCGACTTGTTATGAGTCAATAAAATAAGCATAGTGTGATACCTCGTGGGTGTCTATTTCAGTGGGTACCAAAACTGCCGTTGTTCTTTAAGAGCTTTCAAATAAAAAAAGAATTATCAAAATCTTCTGAGGTGACAAACATAAAACATTTCAATTTAAATTTAATCTAACATAAGTAATTACGAATACAACCTGTAAAGTTTCCACTATTATACTACTACTATACATGCAGTAAATGGAAATACTAAGTATACAAACAAAGTAGAAAACAAAACGTTAAATTGAAAAGTATGAACAATTTCGAAGAAGAAACAGACGGGCAGTCTACCTACGTAGTTTTAAAACCATAACGATTATTATGTCTTTGAAGAACTTGCAGTGGGTATCTACGAGAGAATCTTTAAAGTGAAAGGGTGCTAAGAGGATGTCGGTATCCCCACCTGTGTATTCCCACGGGAATATTCGAGGAAATTAAAGCCAGTACCCGATTGAAGAATCGTGTATTGAAAATTTCAAATTTTATTATAGACAGCATCTGTCTTTAAGTAAGTTTTCAACTTGATAATTTAATTTTATAAAAGAACTGTTTGGGATTTTGAAGGTGAGTTACATAATAAAACGCATACACATTGACACTGCTTCCGATGCGTCTGTGTATTTGTGCACAAATCATGATTTTCATGAAATTTGGTGTGGTGATAGCTGAATTGCTAAGTCAATATCTAGGGTACTTTTCACCGGGAAAATATCTCATTTCCACGGGAAAGCTGGTTAAAGAGGGAATGGGAACGGTGAGCACCATATCTAGTTAAATAATTTCGAGCAAAGATTGCTTTCCATGCCAACGATATTCCAAAATCTGAAATTTTATTGCATTATTTCATGTAATGTTAAGTTATGTATGAGCTACTAAATCGGCCTGACAATCTGTTTATCAATAGATCAAAGGTGAAAGAAAACATGCTGAGGAAACCCGCAGATCAAATATATTCAGATGCATAGCTTGAGTCACGTGGTTTCGAAAAATATATTTGGTGAAATTTGGTTATTTCTAAGAATTGAATACAACAAATTCCCTTCAGGATAGAGCCGCACATATAATAATATATTAAATATATATTTTTAACATTTCGGACTCATAAAAACAATAAGTGAATTTTTTTACACAAATTGTATATTCCGTAGAGAGATGAGATACCTTTTGCCTTTAGCTTGTAGTCCACGATGATGACATCGAGTCAAGTTTTTAAGACATTCTTAAGCAACAAAAATACGTTTTTATACAACCTAACTAAGATTTACTGTAGGTGAATACCAAGAATCGAAAACAATTAATCAAAATCGAAAACCTTTCTAAATTCTTTTAGAAAATATATCTAAAGAAAAACGACCATGAACGCGTAAAACAAATCACTTTCGGCGAAAACAAAGTGTTTTTTCAGCTAGCACAGCACAAAGGTGACTCACAAAGTAAAAACACACTAACGCAGAGCCGTGTAACTAAGAAAAAGCGAGAAAAGCTGCGTTAGCGAGTTGTTAGCGCACCCTTTGTGAATAAACTGAGCATTTTCTAGTTATATTATTTTTGCGTCGGGCTCCCGAGTGTTTGTTGATGAATTCTTTTCCTTTACCGTTATGGATTGCTATACTAGACAATATTAGTCACATAACTTTCAGAAATTCAAAGAATATCTCGTGAAAAGTGGGTATATCCAGAAATAAAATACCTCTGCCTACCCCATCGGGGATAAAAGGCGTGCGACTTTTTATTTCTATTATTTATTTAACTTTCAGAAATTATATTTTAAAAATGTTTAGGTGGCCAGAGGGCTAGCAGCTACGAGTATCTATGTCAAAGGATCATCCTAGCTATCCAGAGAAGGAAAGCGGCCAGTCTTCTGGGCACTGTCCCACATGGTTCCTTTTGGAGGACATTTTTTGTCTGTAAATATTGTAAATGAATGTAAATAGATAGGTTTTGTTCGGGCTATGTAGGGCTCGACCATAAGGGTTGAGTTGTAGGTGCGCTGTGGTTGTATGCGCGGGGTGAGTGCTGACGTAAGTATAGCGCGGACGTAAAATGTTTGTAGAGAAGTAAATACGCCCGTCACCGTTGATAGCGTTTATTGCACTAAAAAATAATGTTTTCCATAATGATTGAGGGCACGCAGGCGCAGCGTCATCAATATAAAATAATGTACCTAGTCCGTACAGGTTTAATAAAGTCTCTTCTACGATACTAAAGCAAGCAATTATTTGACCCGTTGGATGATGGCCAATTTCATAATATAAATAATTTTAAACAAAAAAAACTACTTCAAAAGCACTAGCCGCCACTACGATTTTCGAACGTACAGTCGAATTAAGAAACCTCCTTTTTTGAAGTCGGTATGCCATTTACAACGGTTTCAAAACAGCTATTAAGATGATATATCGTGTGATCTCGTCTCCTACATTTCAAGGGTTAGTGATACGGGATGATTAGCGTTTGCAATTTAGTCCAAGTAATTGGTTTACTCACGTGGACTGATGGAGGTTCCGTAGCTCTTGGGAGGGAAGAAATCCCGCTGCCGAGTAACCGCGAATGAATGTACATACAACGCTACTTTCATAGTGTTAACACTGCAACAAATTTTAGAAGTTGCTACGCTTGACCACTGTAGACATAAATAGCGACAATAATCAATATCTGACTGGTAGATAATGCCTTTGTGCAGAGGTACATTTTCTTGGTACCAAGAAAATGTACCTCTGCACATGGCGAACACCTACATGAAGTTAAATAAATAAATAAATCTTATTCTGACTGTTATGTGGCCACTAGCTTAACACCATCTCCCAATCAACAGTGGGCTCGCATGTGTGAGGAAAGACCCTTAGCTCAGCAGTGGGGTGTTACGTGTTGATGATGAATCAATCTCAAGTTTTTAAAGTGTCTGAGACAATTGCATTTGCAAATTAGTTTCAGTTATTCGTACTGTTTTTGTTTGTACACTTTATCCTACCAATTTTTAACCGAATTCAAAGAAGGAGAAGATTCTCAACTCGACACTATGTTTTTTTATGGTTGTTACCTCAGAACTTTCGACTGGGTGAACTCAAACTCAAAACTTAAAATTCATTTATTTCAGTAGGTATATAAAATACACTTACAAAATACACCACTGATACATACCTACACACCAATACTCAACCAATTTGGATGATTCTTGAAGATGGTGCTTTTCGTGTGGTCCCATTTCAGTTCTGATAATGGCATCCATGAGAAAACCATATAAGTTGAGTCGGTTTTTTTACTCTTTATAGTTCATTGTAAAATAATTTTTAAACCATTGCGTCAATTGCATATTTTTATTGGTGTACATTAATAGTACATTATGATATAAGTGCGGTAGGTTGAAAATTACAGCCGAGGCGATATTGCTACACAAGTAAGCAGAGGCTGTAATTATCAAAGCGCACGTATGTCATACGACGTTTTATAACACATTTGCGAGGAAATAAAATAAAACTCCGACTATGGTAAACGAATAAAAACAATACAGCGTTAAGAAAAAGCGCGCGGCGCGCATCATCATTCTTTTTTAAGAAAAATCACAAAAAACAGCCAGTACTTATTACTAATAGAGTAAATTAATATTTTTGTGTTTTTGTTACAGATTAATTGGTTGTAATTTACTGTCAAAATTAATTAACTTAAATAATTATGTACATAAATATTTTTTTATTATATTTTATCTCCCAAAGTTATTTTAATCATAAAATGTTGACAACTTTTTTGACATAAAAACTCTTTGCTGATATTTTAAAAAGTAACCGTGTGTTTTACTTTACACTTACCGCACTTGGGCGTAATGAGATAGGTAACGATATTAAAATTGGTGAAATAAGACACCTTTTACGAGCAAATGTGTTATAAATAGTTTTTACTTACTTGGAAGTGTCCTAGTACGAACGCGCACTCTTCGACCGCGAATTAATTCGACGGTACGAATTACTGGTGCTATTAATTACGACCGTTTGTTTGTTTTTACTAATTCCGGGGACTCCCACACCCGTGTGGGTGTAGATATATCAGTCGCAAATGTTACGCAAATTATATAGCCCAAACAAATTAAAGAGTATACATTAGCGAAATTACACACGTTTCTGTAATAAGAAACAGGTAGCACGGATTTGTGACGTAAAAAGTGCCTACTAATACAGGGTGGTGGTCACATACATAAATTTGAGGGGTTAATTTACTCGTGAAAATAGTGTAACTTGCGAAGAAATTAACCACGGCTCTTTTCCAGACTGTACAGATGATAATGATTTTCGATGTATGTATAGGCCAGTCATTTATTTGGTACAGCTTATAGCCTGAACATATAGATATTAGTTTTGTTGTCTTAAATGTGGGAAAGAGACGGGCTTATAAAATAAGCAATATGGCGGATCTACTCAAACGGGTAAGCAGAGATAATAGAGGTTATGCAGGATAAACATTTAACAGATTTCGAAGTTCGAGTTCGTACATTCGTTTTCTACAAAATTGGTTAGACACAACTAAAGTTCGATTGCATCATAATTTTGTTTTATAACACATTTTCTCGTAAAAGGTGTCTTATTTCACCAATTTCAATATCGTATTGTATCTCATTACGCCCAAGTGCGGTAAGTGTAAAGTAAAACGCACGGTTTATCAAGAGAGAGCAGCAGTGATAGCCCGGACGGTTAAAGAGCCGGCCGAAAATCAGTGAGGCTCGGGTTCGTTTCCTGGCATGTACCAATGAGTTTTTCAAAACTTATGTACATATTTATCACTAGCTCGACGGTGAAGGAAAACATCGTGAGGAAACCCGCAGGTCTCAGAATTAATTCTGAGACATGTGTAAATAGACCCGGTCCGGCGATGGGCTCACCACCTATCACGTTTAGGGGTCCAATGTATCTCGTGAAATGTGGGTATATCCAGTAATGGAATACCTCTGCCTACCCCCTCGGGGATGAAAGGCGTGAGATTATATTATATATTATTATTATTTATCAAGAGTCTTAAAACGAACGGTAGTTTTTAAAATCTCAGCAGAGTTTTGTGGTCAAAAAAGTTGTCAACATTTTATGATTAAAATTACCTTTGGGAGATAAAATATAATAAAGAAATATTTATGTACATAATTATTTAATTTAATTAATTTTGACAGTAAATTACAACCAATTAATCTGTAACAAAAACACAAAAATATTAATTTACTTTATTAGTAATACTGGCTGTTTTTTGTACCTTTGCCTAAAAAAATGCTTATGCACGCCGCGCGCTTTTTCTTAACGCTGTATTGTTTTTATTCGTTAACCATAGTCGGAGTTTTATTTTATTTCCTCGCAAATGTGTTATAAAACGTCGTATGACATACGTGCGCTTTGACAACTACAGCCTCTGCTTACTTGTAGCCCTCGCCTACGGGTCGGGCTAGCAATATCGCCTCGGCTGTAATTTTCAACCTACCGCACTTATATCATAATGTACTATTATTAATATACTAATAGGGGTGTATGAGGAATTGCGCTTTTTCTGTTACGCGTTTTAGTAAAAGGAAATCCAATGCTAGAACATGCCGATGTAATAAAATTTGTCTTTAAAGCCGACTAACGTTCAAAGTCTAAACCTAAACTGGAATGCATCGCTAAATAAGGTATATGCCCATCCAGTAACACCCTACTAAATAGTCCAATATATTTCTAGGCCTTTATTATGACATTTAGGCATAACGCTAGTCAATCTACGCTTTAGGTATACCCGACGTAAAGGCTGTCACCAAAGAGGTTGGAATAAAATCAGAGAATTTTTCTCTATAAACGTCTTTGGCTGTCACACTGTTATTGACTGGGAAAAAGATTTGTCATCTAGTAACAGTGTTACTGGTTAGTGGTAAATTAATTCCCATCGGGTAACACTGTTACTCGAAGAAACATTTTATTTAGGGAAATATTCTGAAGCGATTAAACAAACTCCCCAAGTGCGAATATCTAAAACTCATGTGCTCGGCCCCTATTATGAATATGGTTCAATGCACGCCGATGCCAATTCGAGAATAATGGACGTTGGAACTACGGATAATGTCTCCATATTCGATACATGTTCCAATATTGAAATATGGGTATCGAAATTGGAGAGCCTGGTTTGATTTCTATAAACCAGCCCTATTGTATCCAACTATGGTCTCCAGTCATGCTAAGGGGTTCGTGAAATATACTGGTAAAATGTAATTGAAAGAATGAAATACATCTGAGTAGCCCCTTGGGGATAACTTCTGTATAAATTTTACGAGGCGCTAGAAGCTTCCTTGCATTTAATTTAGCAAAAAAAATACTATTTTATTTTATTTTGAAGATATAGGCTACGAAGGCCCATTTTTGCATATTTATCATGGTCAGGAATTTTGCATCGTCGATTCCAAAGACATTGACTAGAGTTGAGATCAACAGACCGAAATCCAGACCCAGGCTGTACGGATAAACATCGTAGGCTGACGTCAGCAGTCACATAGAATATTCATGGTGAACAAACAGACAGACCACACTGGATTTCGGCTAATTTAGTTATGACTGGCTCAGAGTGACATGGTTTGAATACATATGCAGCAATGAGAGTAACGATGTTGGAAAATAAGCAAAGAATATTACTTTTTTAAGTTTTTTCTGTAATACACTATAGTTAGATAATAATGGTTTTTGAAGTTCCAAGCAAGTAAGTACTTGTAGAAGTAGCTGATAAATTAGTATAGTGTTTTTCTGACGCATTTCCGGATCCCACGCTCCCATGTTTTCTACCCGAAAGGGCACAAATTTAGCAGTCGTTGAGGTCGGTATATTTATTTACAAATACACCAGAAAATTGTTATCATAATCGAAAGTGTACAATGCTACTCGCAGCTTGACTTTATTAGTGACTTCACAAATGCTGTAAGAGGACCTTATAGGTTCTATTTCTTACAAACGGCATTGTCCTATATTCGGTGAATTTTGCTAAGCTTCATAACTTACATTTGTAATTACTATTATTTTCAATGCTTTTATTTTGCAAATTCGAAATTTCCTTCGCTTCTTACATTATAACGATAATTTTGATAAAATAGCAATACAATTCAAAATCTTTTTACATGGTTCCTTTTTATAATTAAATATATTAAAGTTTTTTTTTTTATAATTTAAAAAAATAAATATTTTTAGATTCAACTAGACTCCAGAAAACTACCCAATTACAGAAGAAACAAAACGTGAACCATATAATTTTTCTTCACTCAAAGAAAATAAAAGGGACAAAACATTTCTTTTAAAATTAAAAAGACCATTGTTTCACAACAATAGAAGCTTCAAGGCTTTCGCCTAATAAGCCTTCAGGATTATAATTAAACAAAGCTATGAAGCCTCGTGGAAGAAGTTAATTAATTTCAGAGTGATTGACATCGAATGACAAAATTAACTACAGAGACTACTTAAATACGGGTTTTTTGACAGGTGATTTGACTAATTACAATACAGTGAGATTAGTTTTTTTATTCATGTTGTATTTAGACTGATTATACACGCAACACACATAGTCTAAGATCCGAATAGAAAACGACATTCACCGGGCTACTTCACTATCACTATCACTACATTTTATAAAACAAAGTCGCTTTCTCTGTCCCTATATCCCTATGTATGCTCAAATCTTTAAAACTACGCAACGGATTTTGATGCGGTTTTTTTAAAAGATAGAGTGATTCAAGAGGAATGTTTAAGTGTTAGCATTGCACCCATGCGAAGCCGGACGGATCGCTAGTAAAGGATAAAAAGTATTTTATATCAAAAAATATATCGCCACTTGCGATATATGTTTTAACATTATTAATCAAGATATAAAAAAAATCATTTACGAACAATTGAAGTCGTAAAAGTGAGGTTCTGTCTACTATCTATAGTCTCTATCTATCTACCGATTTGAGGGATATTCATTTGGGACAATATCCCATGCTTCATACTTTCATAACGGGTTGATGATGAAGTCTCCTAACGGCTTACTTTTAACATTGCTACTTCAGAACAAATAAACGTTTCACATAAAATACCCAATTTGAAACGTCGCTCTCTACGCACAATGACCAATACGCAAAATGATTACACGAGTACGCGTAGTGACCAAAACGCTCAATGACCAATACGTAAAATATACGCATAATGACTCATACGCTTGATGACCAATAAGCGAAATATTCGCATATTGACCAATACGAAGTTAAAGACATAAACATAAGTAAGTAAATATATTAAAGAAAAAGTCATTTTATTTTAAAAATAATTTTGACACAAAAATAGTCTCTAACACAATTAAAGTAAATCTCAAATAAACTGCGAGAGCATCGGATAAATCGGATTAGTTCAAGACAAACGTCTTAATTCACCTTTAGAAGGAGTAACCTTTTCACCTGCAACTGTCTGTACAACTAAGGTTACAAAGTACTCAGCAAAACCTAAAATCTCATTAAAGCCAGGCATTATAACCCGACTATAATAATTTGGTATTACGCCCCATAATCCGCTAGTAGTGGCGGAGGACCGCTATATTTTGTCGCTTATCCCCCTTGTCATAAGCTAGCAGGTGGCCTTACTGTAATAATTTTACGAGATCCCACTTAAGTTCGTACTTTTGATAGCATTCGCGTTGACTCAAGTTCGGCTTCTGTTCCAGGATTAGTGTTGCGACCGTGATATCCAATATCGATATTTCGTCAAGAAGAACAACGTAAGTTATGAAAAAAATACTTGGTAACCATTTGTACACATAGAGCAGTGATATCCTTACTTACGGTTAAAGAGCCTGCTTCACATGATGATAATCAGTGAGACTCGGGTTTGAATACTGGCAAGTACCAAAGAGTTTTTAAAAATTTACGTAGGTACATATTTATCACTAACTCGACGGTGAAGGAAAAAATCGTGAGGAAATGTGTCCCAGAATTAATTCTGAGACACACCGTGGATATCACGGTCGCAACACTAATCCTGTAACAGATTCCGAGTCGATTATATTCACGGAGATTCGATAATCGACTCGGAATCTGAAAATCTGTCGAATCCTTATGTCAAATATGACATCTGTGATTAGCCCATCTCGAAACCTTTCGACAGATTTTCCGATTCTGAGTCGAATAATATCGAATCTCCGTGAATACGTCCGGTGGTCCGGCGATGGGCTAACCTATCACGTTAAGGGGTCCAAAGAACATCTCGTGAAAAGTGGGTATATCCAGGCATGGAATACCACCTGCCCTAGGGGATAAAAAGCGTGAGATTATTAATTATTTATTTCATTTGAATATATACAAATCAGTTGAAGAAGTTTCCACCGAAAATAAAACGATAATCGCGAGTCAAGTTTCTCGGCTACCATTCGGTAAGCTACGATTCTAAGCGCCAGCAGCACACAATCGATATTTCCCACAAGATTCCGGACTTATGGACTGAGGACGTCGACGGGAAGACTTATCCAAGCCGCGACTGGACCGGGCTTAAGTCCCGTCCTCCACCAATCTGAACATGTCTCGTCGGTTTATGTGTGGTCCAAACTGCAAGATTGTTTTATACGTATGCTGTAGATTATTTTTAATTCTAAAATGATATGTCACTTCTTCTATTAAAGGTTGTTTTTTTTAATAAACAGTGAAGTGTGACAGTGTAGTGAAGTGAAGTACTTATTTATAAATTGTCAATAGACTCTGTCAGTACGCATTTTCTCGGTTTTTTCATTGCCTTGTGACAATTGTACTATCATAAGATACAATACAATACAATAACTCTTTATTGTACACCAAAAACAACACAATATGGATACCAACATCAACTAAAGTACAATGGGCGGTCTTATCGCTCTTAGCGATCTCTTCTAGACAACCTTAGGATGAATGAAACTGAGAGATTAGAACTAGGGTAGACGGTGCACTATATATTATTGAACATACTATTACATACATAAATAAATAATTAAATAATATATATTAAATAAATTAAACAAGAATAGAAAATACTTACACACATTCACAAATACTTGAGGATAATAATAGATAATAATTATAACATAAATAAAGCAGAAAATTAATTCACCTCAATGCTTGCAAGATAGTAAGCCTTCAGTCGAGTTTTAAAAATGTGAATCGATTTAGCACTTCTGACACACAGGGGTAATGCGTTCCACAACCGAATAGCCAGACCGGTAAATGAGTTACTGTAAGATAAAAAGACAATAATAATTACAAGAGTATTACTATGTTCGACTCCACAGTTTAGGTATAAATACTTGCCTACAGCGCGCACGCCTACTCGACAGGCGAGTCGCAAGGGGCGCCACAGACTGCCAAGCGTTGACCGTGGATGCACACGTAGTAGGTACTTTATATATATTCTGTGGTATTTCTTTAATATAAATAAAACAAAATCTAGCAACATTTTAGGTTATGCCGTTAAAACTTTGTACCACAGAAATATTAAATCCAAACTCGTGGTTTGTTGCAGACGCTTCGACTTTTTATCGACTGCCAAGTTACATCACTAGTGCAATAGAAATGATGCGATTAGTGGCTTTCTATTTATTATGTTTATTTTAGTTTACAGAAATCTCCTAGTAATAAACATTTATTAAGGGGATTATTCTTTGGGATTGGTTTACAAATTACCTTAGTTAAATGTTATGTTTTTTTATAATGTGGAAATTTATAGAGTGGTTCAGAATGATACTTGCAGCGAGAGACAGTCATTTTTGATTCTTGTTTGTTAGTTTTTACAATTTTGTTAATTATAATAAACAATACAAACTAACTTCAACAAGTAGCACTAAAAAGACTAAGTAAAGGATACTACCAGTTCGTTAAAAAACATCGAATTCGGTTCAAATTTGATGGAAATATGAATAATTAACATAGAAAAAATATACTTAAGTGACGAATTGAGAACCTCCAATTATTTTGAAGTCGGTTAAAAACCTACAACTGGTTAACATGATGAAGCAAATCACTAGCCGTAGTGACCGTGGCTTCTGAGTCAGAGGTCGCGGGTTCGATCCCCGCTCGGGGCCAACATTTGTGTGCGTGAACATGTCTGTTGACTTCATGTCTGGTCGTTTGATATTTATTTAAGTATGTTTATCAGTTGTTTAGTACCCATAGTACAGGCCCTGCCTAGTTTGGGACTAAATAACCGTGTGTAAATTGTGTCTCAGAATTTTTTTTATTTATCTGTTTCTTTACCCGACTGTCTCAGAAAGAGGCTATTGTTTTTCAAATTAAAATTATTTTCGTCTCGGCGATGGATTATAGGATTACTACACCGCGTCTCTCTTCAAATAAACAACGACCATACACACAGTTTCTATGAAACATCATCACATATGTTTGTTTGAAATTCTTATTTCTACACTAATTTTATAAAAAGGAAAGTCTTTGTATTTTTTTATCTTTGTAACAAATAAACTCAAAAACTACAGAACCGATATTAAAAATTCTTTCATCAATGGACAGACTATTTTTCTAGAAGTAAAATAGTCTAACGAACGGGACTTGTACGGGTAAAACCACGCAAAGCCACTTTATATATTTTTATAAATGTGGGTTTGTTTGTTAGGTTTTTAGACTTAAACTGGTGAACCGATCTATATGAATTTTGGTGTAGAGATAGATTGGACCTTGAAACAGAACAAAGGCTACATTTCATATCGAAAAATCACAAGAATAGTCCCCAAGAGACATGATAACCAAGTTTTCACGATCAACTACCAGTATCACAATACATACCTACCTCTAAATTACATGGTTCTTTGATGTATAAAAAAAAGAGTTGAAACTACTCCGTTATTAATTGTTAGTAACAGACTCCTCTCTTTATTTCCGCAGTCTGATAAAACGAACAACACATTGTTTGCAATCCAAAAAGCAATGTGCATTTCGAATAGTTCACTATCAAACATGAATCCATACAGATAATCCAACATAAATTTCGTGACTTATAATAATAATAAAATCTATTAATATCGTCGATTTAATATAACATATCTTGCATCCCTGCAGTGGTCAAATCCCCAAGGGAACGCAGGGAGAGTATTTTTATTTTCACCACATCCTGAGTAAGGAAAAATGATAAATGAGAATGACAATGTTGGCAGTCACTTCATTTCTGTGACCGCTTCCCTTTTCCACTCTGATCCCCTCTCCCTTCAGTTCCCCTTGCTCCCGAAAATGACTCGGGAATGAGTTTATGGGATTCGAGACTTTAGCTCAAATTGGCAATGTTCAGATGATTTATTACGGAGCTCAGTTTACCTGTGAAGCGAAAAATGATATTTGCTTTTTGAAATCTGAGTGTCTGAAGCAGAAATGGCGTCATTTTCTTTTTGTGTTCTGATTTTTGTAGGGATTACTAGGGATACAGCTAGCAGCTAGTATAGTGGTTGTGTTTGAGATATTAGGGTGTGGCTAGACGGCTGACAGAGCCTTCTACTTCGTGGTTAGGTAAACCGCTGGATAAATCAACCTGACAGTTGGTGGCGGCCATTTGTACTACTACCTAAATACCTATTTCTGATGATTTAGTATTTAAGGTAGTTAGATGAATATTTGAATGACAATGATGTTTGGTGTAAATTTTCTCCACCTTAGCACAGCACTAAAACCATGTAACTTGTACTTTGTATTAGGAATATTGATTATTTAAAAAAATTATGTGTTGAGGAGTTTCTTGCCCCGCTTCTTCTCCTCAACTATACATACCGAAGCGATGGAGGTACAATGACTTTCAATAAG
The DNA here is from genome assembly GCA_963855545.1 of Ethmia dodecea. NCBI lineage: Eukaryota > Metazoa > Arthropoda > Insecta > Lepidoptera > Depressariidae > Ethmia > Ethmia dodecea. The sequence continues at coordinate 11,514,988 of OY979457.1, read as the reverse complement.
AGGACTTGTATGCGTCTAATCTACATTGAATAAAATTTTACTTTGACTTTTTTAACACTCATTTATGAAGATGTGTGAGCAATCGTTCTAGCATAGCCGTTTTAATGACAAATCTATTGGACAGCCTACACAGACTGTCAGACAATTTTTAGTTTACCGTGTAGTTTTTAACTTTGTTTACTTAAAATTATACAAACTTATCTTTTGATTAGGTTACGGAAACCAATTGCAATAGTGCTTCATTTAGGTATACCTATCCTTAGATGTTCTGATAAGTAGATCATATTGTTTCGAAACTCAATATAGTTGTATATTACGGTCTCTTCATTAACTAAACAATATTAATAGACAGGATGAAGCTATAAAATTGGGACTAAGTTGAACACAATATTGTCAAGTTCGAACTAGTTGCGAACAAGATATCAAACGTAATGCCCGCTCTACCGTCCTTAATAAGTTTGCCTATGGCTTCATTTACACATACTGAAATCTGTTATCTTTATAAATATTTAGCTGTTCATATTTTTCTATTATCATCATATAATGTTATTCGCAACACATACAATTTAGATTAATAATTTATTAATGCTTTGCAATTTGGTTGTGGTCAAATAAGGATAATTTGATGGCCAATTCTATAAATACTCAAATTGATTCAGTTATTGATGTTGTGTTGACAATTATTTCACTGCAAACAACAACTTATTTATTTTCCTTGTCAAAACTCAAAAACTGGTTTTATGTACCTACTTTCTATCTATCTATATATCCGAGCATGTTCAATAGTGGCTCAATGATGCACTACTCAATGAGAGGAGACCAGAACCCATGACACAGGATCTACCTAGTTTGAGTTCCTGTCTCCACTAATGTTTTTTCTTCCTGACATGTTTAATAAATGTATCTACATTCATTTATCTGTCCTTATGAACTGTGTGGATAAAATAAAGAGCTTTTTCATTTTCATTTACTGTCACAGAATAAGTAATTAAGTAAGTAAGACATGATATTTAGCTAACAGCAGTCGGTTGTTACACAGCATAATAAAACTGTTTCTAAAATAACAAAGAAATTGTTCAATTTACATACCGTGAATGTCTCGGTTCTTCGTTACACGTCAGTGTGAGATACGTCCACTTTGATGCGTGTCCCTTTTCATTAGGCTAGTTCGGCTTACAAGCCGATATGAATAAAACATACAAGGGGTTAACGCCAATTATGAACGAGATGTTTATGGAAGGGTGAGGAGAGTGGGCAGTTTGATGGAAACACTGTATTATGTGGCTATTATAAATTATAATGGGATAGGCGTTAGAGTGATGGGTACAACCTTATACAGAATATTTAAACAGGTGATTTGAACAGTAGCTGGAACTTTGTAAAGGGGATATACATACAACTTAACATGGAAAAAACTATATGAAACGTTACTTTAATAGCGAGAGGGGGGATGCCAATTCAGACACTTTGCAACAGTTCTAATACAACATGTAACAGAATAAACGCAATTCCTGAAATTAGTTTGTTCAGTATCGACTTCTTATTTGATTTCAGCTATTTTTAAATTTATTTGTTTTTGTGTTAAATTTTCCAAAAAAATTAATTGTTTGATTTAGTGCTTTCTATTGGAAATCGTGCTATTGTTAATCGATATTTAAGAAAATTGGTTAGACACAACACAACTATATTTCGATTGCATCATATTTTTTTTATATTAATATACTAATTTGGGGTGTACATGAGGAATTGCGCTTTTTCTGTAACGCGTTGTGTATAGGTAGCTAATGTATATAGTGCTGTGAGTTTTACAACGCCATAGGTGCACATAATATATAATCTCACGCCTTTTTATCCCCGAGGGGGTAGGCAGAGGTATTCCATTACTGGATATACCCACATTTCACGAGATATATTGGACCCCTAAACGTGATAGGTGGTGAGCCCATCGCCCATAATCCTACTGTCTTAGATTTAGCGCCTTTGATTTGTCATCATGTAGTTTTTATTCTTGCAATAAACAGTTTATATTTTAAATATTTAATTTTTTTACATGAAACATTATGGGTATTTATGATATTATGTATTAGATACTAGAGAGCATAATGCAAAATTTTGAATAGATGATGTTTGGAAAAATGTTATCAAGAAGTATTTTTGTTTCAGGTGACATCGTCATCACTAATCACAGACCGTTTTACACATGATCCACAATGTATAGGTATATAACATGTTACGGAATAAGCGCAATTCCTGAAATAAGTTTGTTCAGAATCGACTACTTATTCGATTTCAGCTATTTTTAAAATATGTTAAATTTTTCCCCAGAATGAATTAGCGTAAGTAGCTGAATTTAGTGCTATCTATGGCAATCGTGCTATTATGTAAGAAAATTGGTTAGACACAACTAAAGTTCGATTGGATCATATTTTTTTTATATTAATATACTAATTGGGGTGTATGAGGAATTTCTGTTACGCGTTGTATATGCGACATATAAAAAAATAGAGAGAAAAAAAGTTCCAAAGGGCCAAACTTCCTCGGTAAATATTGTCAGACCTATAACCACACATTTCACCACCACCATTTCAGTCCACAGCTGGGCTACACACAAAGTTTTAGTGAAACTACTAAGAAAACAAGTAATGTAACTGTCCCTAAAGTTTGTGACATGCACCGTCTGCCCTCAAACTGTAAATGTATCATTACAAGTTTCTTGACCAGGGACTGACCCTAATTTAACCTGCAGTCTATGAACAATCGTCCAGCAAAGGACCTACTTCATTGCAATGTGACAAACGCAATAATTGTCACATTAAAAAACGCCTTTTATTCCCGAGGGTGTAGACAGAGGTATTCCATTTCTAGAATTACCCACCTTTTACGAAAATATTCGACCCCTAGACGTGATAGGTGGTGAGCCTATCGCCGGACTGGGTCTGTTATACATGCCTCAAAATTATTTCTGGGACCTGCAGGTTTCCTCACGATGTTTTCCTTCACCGTCGAGCTAGTGATAAATATGTACGAAAGTTTTAAAAAGCTCATTGGTGCATGCCAGGATTCGAACCCGAGCCTCGCTGATTATCATCATGTGAAGCAGGCTCTTTAACTGTAAGGCTAACACACATCAAATTGTGTCATTTACATCATATAGTACAGTGATAGACCAGTGGTTAAGGAGCCCGCTTCTCAGCCGTGAGGCTCGGGTTCGAGTCCTGGCACGTACCAATGAGTCTTTCAAAGACTTACGTACATTTTTAATCACTACGTCGACGGCGAACTAAAACATCGTTACGAAACCCGCAGGTCCCAGAATTAATTCTGAGGCATGTGTAACCCGGTCCGGCGATGGGGTCGTAACCTATCACGTTTAGGGGTCCAAAGAATATCTGGTGAAAAGTGGGTTTATGAAGAAATGGAATACCTCTGCCTACCCCCTCGGGTATATAAGGCGTGAGATTTTTATTTAATTTTGAAGTACATTGCTTCTAACGTACATATGTCATGACTGTCAGTGTTTATAGAGCAAGCACTGACCGCGTTCACGAGCAAACTTTCACATCGGTGTCGCTTCACTTTATGTGCACCAGCGCTTACTTATTTTGAATTATATATTGAACTAGCGACCCGCCCCGGCTTCGCACGGGTGCAATGCTGATTTTTCTTTGCTATAAACCTTGCGGAGCCCTAGACCTTTCCAACGAATGCAAAACCGTGGAAATCGGTTCGTCAGTTCTGGAGTTAAATAGTCAGGAAGGAAAACCCGACTTATTTTTATATAGTAGATTAGACATGGGAGAGCCATGCTTCGGCAGGCTTGGGCCGGTTCGATCGGAGCGGAGTGATACCACGGCCTCACAGAAAACCAGCGTAAAGCAAAGCATTGCGTTTCGTTGAGTGAGTGAGGTAACCGGAGGCCCCAGTCCCCCCTCTCCTTCCCCTCCCCTCCCCTCCCTGCCCCCTACTCCCATCTCAAAAGTCGGCAACGCAGTTGTGACTCTTGAGTTGCAGGTGTCCATGGGCGACGGACGTCACTTACCATCAGGTGACCCGTCTGTTCGTTTGCCCCCTTTTTACCATAAAAAAATAATAATAAAATAATAATAATGTTCTAAAGCTTATTCTACAGCATTTTATTGTTAAATCAACTAACTAGAGTAATTAGCGCCCAATAATTTGGCTGACAACAGAAACAGTGGAAGCGGCAAATGAAATTTTCTTAATCGGCTAAATTTATTTGTGCGACTCGACTGCAGACGTCTCTGATTAAGTTTGTTGGACACTGTTATATAAATTTTCTCGTTCATAAATTGTCTTGATGCGCTTAATTTTACTCCTCACGGTTTATTTATTTTCTTTGGCTGGAATCTTGAATTATAAATTAGTAAAATATTTATTTTTATGCTATACTATGATTGAGTGAAGAAAGCGAAAAAAAGTATGCAGAGATCGAGCAAAGTGGCGATCCATCGTTTCTGCCTACCCCTGTGAGACAATGAAGTGAGCTTTATGTGTGTATGTATGTATGATTGAGTACTCGTCTTCTTTTTGACCAAGGTAGATAAAAACGAATTTTTGAAAAGCAAAGGTAGGTATAGTTAGCCTTATTCGTCCTTGGCCGAACCCAGGTTTTGAAAATAATATTTGTAGCATCCTTTAGGCGTGGGCTCGAACAAACTTTAAAAATTGATCAATTTGCGATTTGGAAAATAGTATAGATATAATTTTGACGGGCTTTGTTTTCTCAGTTGGTAGTGCCCTGCCTTCTGAGACGGAGGTCGCGGGTTCGATCCCCGCTCGGGGCTAACATTTGTGTGCATGAACATGTCTGTTGGCTTCGTGTCTGGGTGTTTAATATTCATTAAAGTATGTCTATCAGTTGTTTAGTACCCATAGTACAGGCTCTGCCTAGTTTGGGACTGAATAACCGTGTGTAAATTGTGTCCCACAATAAATTTATTATTTATTTATTTTATAGCACAAAAACGAATTGTAGAGATTCGCATTAAAAACACCCATGTGTTATAATGTATGTATCCAAAGATTTCTTTATTTACGACACTCTGTCTTGCAACTTCGAGCTTCGTGACTACGATGATTTATCATCTCGCAGCATCGCCTTTCTCGCAAAACACCGAATATAAATCACTGCGCAGATGGCGCCATTTTCAGCGACTGTTTTCGGCTCCATTTTTTTTTTCGACTTAGTTATGTGGGTCGGCCATGCAAATATTAAATCATATGGTTTATGAACAAATCTTTTTTCTTTATGTATTATTTAAGGCAAGCAATATCCAAGAAGAATGGTGTCGGAAACATCGTGAGGCCCTACTCAGAATTGTTTCTGAGGCATGCGTGGGCTTATTACCTGTCACGTTTAGGGGTCACGTGTAAATTAAAAGTGGGTATTAATAAATATATTTTCATTTCTCCGGGCGGAAAGCGGCAAATTTCGGCCCGCTGCGATCAATTCAGATCACATGTTTGTAGACCTCTGCTTCGCCTCGGTCGACAATTGCATGTGATATGAGACATTTTTTATTTTACTTCTCTAGATGAAATAATCCTGCAATTATGTAAAACAGAGCGGTAAGCTTATAAACGATTTTAAAACCTGAATTATATTCTAAGAAAGCTGTGCGTACATAGAGCTCTATGCCATCATTTGTGTCTAGATATTCTCTGGAGTATATCTATCTGAAAATGTCGATATGGTACTATAAAAACTAGCTATTTATCCCGGCTTTACGCAGGTGGAATTTATTTTTGACTTTAAAAAAAAAAGTTTCTTCCAAATATTTTCCTTATAAATTACGAACACAACACAAAATCAGCCAACTCAGTCAAGGCGTTCTCAAGTAACGATCTTTCATACACATAGCAAACGATTTTTATTTAAATAGATACACTACCTTTTCTTCTTACACCTGAAATATCTATTTTTAAATTTAGAAGGGGAGCCATTCATTTTTATTCCTTACCATTTTACCCTTATCTGCCTTCTAACCCTTTAACGTCTACGGCTCGGTCCCAAAGGCCCTTATAGGCTCGGACCCCTAGTCCCAGGAGTGACCGCGTAATGAGGATTCTTGCTCAGATGTCCTTTCCTATGCCTTTCCTCTAAACACATTCGAGTTTATTGTTAATGGCTACTATAACTGTAGTGTTAGCTAGAACGTTTTGTACTTTGGCCATTCGAAATGTTTATAGTACTTATGTTGGTATACCAAATTTACTTATTAATAAAAATAACTGGTGAAAACTAAGTGTACTACCATCGGTCAGTCAATCTTTTTCTTGTACTTTTTTATCATTTCCTATCAAGCATTTCCAAGTCATAATATTATGAAATAATAATCAATGTAATACATAGTATTTTAGTTTTCATTACTATTTTCTATGATATAATTAAAGGATCAGTCAGTATCATCTTCTATTACTTTTGTACTTTTAAGTTTTTACGTTACCTTTTTAGTCAATTACTTAACTATGTACATGGGATGGAACAAAACAATAAAATCTTAAATTGGTATCAAAGTGACAAAATATTTTAAATATTTAACGCACAGACCAGAACAGCCCAGCATTTTTTCTTGGTTTATTACTTAGATCTGATTCTGTATAAGGTTTTGTCAATGTCTATCAATACGAACCTTTCTGTTTATCAAACAACTATTTTACTGTAGTACTGTATTCAACTATATAATTCTTTAAAATTTTCAATATTTATTAAAGCATCAAATGTAAGTACCTAATACATACAACATAATAATTATAAATAGCAGTTTAAAAACCTTAATAAGTGAAACAATTTTAAGGTTATTTTCTACTTTGTATATCTTAATACCCTATCACCCAAACGAACCAACAATACAATTACTAACGGAAGCGACCAATCGGTGTGCGCCAGAGCAATCACAGCGTCGCAATTAGCAGGACAAAGGAGCGTCCCGTTTGACTAACACAGTTCGGATTTGCGTGGCCGAATTGCAGTGGACCCCAATGGGCTTTCAAGGGGTTAACTCGGATGGCGCACATTATCAGATTGCAATGTAAAGTGGGTACGGGAATGCAGACTTGAGATAATAACTTTGAAATGACGGGCCTGTTGGCTTAGTTGGTGACCCTGCCTTCTGAGTCAGAGGTCGCAGGTTCGATCCCCGCTCGGAGCCAACATTTTTGTACATGAACATGGCTTTGTCTGGGTGTTTAGTATTTATTTGTGTAGGTTTGTCAGTTGTTTAGTAACCATAGTACAGGATCTGCCTACTTTGGGACTGCATAACCGTGTGTAAATTGCGTGCCACGATTTATTTGTTATTTAAATATCTAAGGCAAATTCAGCAGATAATTATCGTAAAGCATGACCCTAAACTTAGCTACTTAATGGTCAAGATTGCAAAATGGTCAATTTTGTAGTTGAAAGCTTACAAGGTTGCATAAGAAGTAGAGTTAATCATTTTCGAGTGTAAGTTGTACTGTCGAGGTAGTACTTACTTAAATACTTCTATTAAGTAGGCATGAAAGTCTATTTCTTTGACGTATCCTGTAGCAAAAACAAGGGGAAGGGGGGGGGGGGGGCTTCCCCCTTCCCTACTCCCACCTCAAAGACCGGCAACTCAGTTGTGACTCTTGAGTTGCAGGTGTCCATGGGCGACGGTAGTCACCATTAGGTGACCCGTCTGCTCGTTTGCCCCTTTTAAAAAAAAACCCTTGATACAGACAGATTCCTCAATGTCCTATCTCCATTGCAATTAAGCGAATAGCCATTTAGATGAAATTTATTTCAGTAATGAAACGAAAAATCTTCTCCCCGAGCAGTAAATTAGCATATCTTGGGGGAATATGATGAATTAGCAGCACGGCTTTCATAATTAAATTTCCAATCTAGTTTTTGTATGTAGGTAAATTGGCTCCAGAAATTATTGGGTCGTAAGTTTCTTTGCGTAATTAGACAATTTGGGGAAACAATTTATTAAATTGACTAGCGTTCCAACCTCGCTACGTTTTGGTTTATCAAAATAAAATATATGAAATTTGTTTATTAACATTTTAAATATTTTTCATGAATTTGGAATTGAATTCGTGTAAATTTATGACATTTTTAATTATTAATGACTAGCGGTTCTTATAATAATTGTGAATAAGTTGATTATCTGTAATTCACAAAAAAAATTGTTAATTCTTGCTCAGAAAGTCGTAATAAAACATTGTAACAATCCGGGAAGTCTTTTACTGAAATCATGCATTTTAACTCCCAGTCTATAGCGAAACGAGTGGGAAATTAAATGTCCCAATCGTCACCACTGGGGGCGAACGAAACTTTTTTTTCCCGCTCGCCACCAGTGGGGACGACGGAGTGGGGGCGACCGGGAACAATCGGATAGCCCTTGAGTTACTGCATTTGGAACCAGCAACTCGTCGTTGGAGATGGGCTGCTGTTTCAATTTAGCCAATCTTCATGGACGATTTTAGAGTGCGTTGTTATTGACTATTGACATTTTTAAGTGTATTTTCCATACCTACAGAAAATAAATCAGTTTGAGTTTGATAGACAGATGGGCGAAGTCGAACCCTAAAACTATTAACTATATCAATGCTCTGATTTCGTTTGAAACACAAAGACAAAGGGTGTGCAATTCGGTGTCGCTTTGACATGCACACGGGACTAATGAATGCCTAACCAGAACATCCGAAAACATAATGGCTAACAATACGTTCTTGTTTTACAAAAGAACGGAAATAAAGAAATCTTTTTTGGGAATAAAATAATCCTAATTAAACAGTTAAGAACCGCCGGTTCTAATTGGAACCGAGACACAATTAAAAATCTATTGTGTCAGTGATTCATGGTCTGAGAGGTTAAATAAATTATAAATAAATAAATAATCTCGCGCCTTTTATCCCCGAGGGGGTATAGGTATTCGTTTTTCCCATTTTTTGACCCCTTAACGTGATGTGGAGAGCCCATCGTCGGACCGGGTCTGTTACACATGCCTCAGAATTAATTCTGACACCTGCGGGTTTCCTCACGATGTTTTCCTTCACCGTCGAGGTAGTGATGAATAAGTACGTAAGTTTTTGAAAAACTCTATGGTACATGCCAGGATTTGAACCCGAGCCTCACTGATTATCATCGTGAGAATCGGGCTCTTTGACTGTAAAGGTAATATTCCGATCTCGGCAGCAAGCAGCAGTGCTGCCGCAGCAATGCTGCCGGAGTACTACTGGTCCCCATACATTCTCTATTAGTTTATATGACACTAGCGACCCGCCCCGGCTTCGCACGGGTGCAATGCTGAATTTTCTTTGCTATAAACCTTGCGGAGCCCGAGACCTTTCCAACGAATGCAAAACCATGGAAATCGGTTCGTCAGTTCTGGAGTTAAATCGTCAGGAAGGAAAACCCGACTTATTTTTATATAGTAGAAAATAACATTCCGAGCTCGCAGCAATGCCGCGGCAGCACTGCTGCTTGCTGCCGAGATCGGAATCATACCTTAATGCTATCACTGCTCCCAATCCTGATTGTATTTCCAAAAAAGGTACGTGGCGTTGCTGCGCGAATCCCGTTTTATCCCGTTAGAAATGAGTTTATTTGTTCTTTATAAACAAACTAGCGACCAGCCCCGGCTTGGCACGGGTGCAATGCTAGCACTACAACCTTCCTACCGCAAAAAATTCCGTTGCGTAGTTTTAAAGATTTAAGCATACAAAGGGACATGAGGGGGACATAGGGATATAGGGACAGAGAAAACGACTTTGTTTTATACTATGTAGTGAAGTAAATACTTTGGTACTACTATAAATTAGTCAGCATGTTTTCCAAAACTATGCCTCAAATCACTCACTTTGGTACGAAAAAGTAAAAACTTTTGCCTGCAGGCTTGCTCCCAACTTCATAAAAGAGAAATATGTTGAGGCGACGTCATCGCTCAGATAACTTTCGCAGATTCCCCGCAAAGAATGTTAAGGCTACAGCCTAAAGCTGTTCCGGCCTCGAAAATGGAAAAACTTTGATTGTCATTTTTTGTCACTCCATGATTTCGACATTTTATTTTGGAATACTTCAAAAGCATCTTTTGTTGACAAATAGCGGGAGTTTCAGAGGTCGTAGGTTGAATTGGGCTTTTGAGGATGTTTTAGACTGATGAGAATCTTTACTCTTTAGAATTACTTTGGAAGTGAATGGTCGGCTTTATACGCGTTCGTGTTGGCTACAAAGTTGCTTCAAAAGATATTATTATTATATTTTTCTTGGGCTGAAATAAACTGGTAGTGTATAAATGTAAAATATTTTTTGCCTTATTTTTTTTTCAGCGGTAAATTGGCATTGACCTCGAATGGCGAGAAGAAAATATAGGTAAGGATTTTTTTTATTGTTAACTTGAGTATAACTTAAGAAAAGGAGATGGCAATACAGTTTATTGGGAACATTTACATGCAATATCCACAACAGGCTTCGTCAAGTGTTAACGTGTAGTTAGTAGTTTATTTTACTATTTTTATTTCTATTGTATTATGTTTATGTTGGTTTATGTTTTTATTTTCTCTCTCTCTTTACTCTATTATTATTATTATTGCAAAAGTGTATAACAACAGAGGGCCTACCTAACCTAGTGACTCTGTAAAACTTAAATATTCGTCGAATATAAATGTCATTTTATCGTTCTATTTAGCAAACACGCGGGTTAATAGCACCACCAAGCAAAATTGACGCAACACTATAAAGAATATATCACTGATATGAAGTTCCTCATTGTATGTATTACAATTGCTAAATCGCAACTAAGCGACCATGTTTACCTCTTGGGTAGGGGCAGACAAACTGTCAATACAGGGTGTCAGGTAAGTGAACGTGAAGCCGAAACCGGGTGAGACGCAATGTCTTACTGGTTATCAGCAAACAAAAATTGTTTTTTTTTAGTTCAAGGACCAAGCATTCATTTTGAATAATTAGTGGTAAAAAAAGTTTTTTAATTGCCTATAATTTTGAAAACTCGTAACTTAGATTTTTTTTATATTCGGTACGACTTGGCTTGACGTTGACTTACTGGACACTCTGTAGAGGCATGTAGCAATTGTACGAAGGGTCACCAGACACCGTTATCTTTCCATTTTCCTCTCATTCGAAAAACAAACGGCTACTCAAGTACTTGCAAAGTTTCCATTGAAGACCGCTTCCATTCATCAACTGGACTGGACAAGTACTTGGGTTACGAGTGCATTCAGCAAAAACGGGTAAACAAAATATTTTAAAAGGAACAAAGAACAGAAAAGTGGCCGGTGGTCTGTCTGGAAGTAACTGTGTATTTAAATCCCCTACTATGATCTGAATCGATGGTAGCATAAAACGTTAGAATCGTGTGAGAGTATTGAATATGCCCTTGATCTTGTGCTATGGATACTCAACAACAGATCAACATAGTTAAATACAATACTAACAACAGACAAAAATGTTCGACACAAAACGACTCCGCAATTAAACTCACTCGTCTCTCTGTGAATTGAGCTAAATATTAGAATTGCATGCCAAAATATACACTAGAACCCCTATTTTGTAAGAGTTATAACAATCACCATAAATATACTTTGATTAATGACATTATCAACTGACCTTATTGTTTCAGTACTTTATATTGTACAGTACATCGCCAGCCCAGGGTTATATGACTCATGTTATACAATGTACAGGAGCCTGCAAGTTTTCTCACAATGTTTTCAGTCACGGTTGAGTTAGTGATACAAAAATATATCAGCTTTTATTACTGCTGACTCGCAGTCGAATCAATTTCACTTCTTAAACATTTCTATTTTTGTATGTTTGCAACGATTAAACTCAAATTTACAGGACCTATTTAAAAAATTCTTTCACCAATGGAAAGCTAGAAAATCCCTAAGTAACATAGGCTATATTTTATTCCCATGGGAACGGGAACTACGTGGGATGAAACCGCGCAGAACCGCTAGCCGCTAATAATTCGGGAATCCATAGTAAGGCCCTGGAGGCCGTTTTAGACATCCGAGACTCTGTTTGGGTTTCCCGGGATTTCCATTTTCCATTCCACGGGACTCGTCTGTGACGATTCTGGAACCACTGGGATTTACACTACAGTTTTCAGTTGCTTCAAACTGTTATTGTGGTATTTTTCTAAAACATTGGCTCTTTCGTTTGTAAGTTGAAATACTTGATAAGAAATGGAAGTAAGTAAGTGAAACTAAAACCCGACTACGGAAAATGTATCTTATTTTACCCATACCATGATAGCAAATTGACACTTCATTAATAAAAATCATATGAGTAATTTAGACGTTACGGTGGAACATTATGTACTACATACCTACATACGTAGTTAGAGGGCAGTCATAACCCTGTGGTTAGTGAGCCTGCCTCTCATACGTGAGGCTCGGGTTCAAACTCCGGTGAGGGCATGTATCGAAGCAGGTTGCTTTTAATTGGTCACTCTGGAAGAAAAGCCGATATGTTCAGCGCTGAAATAATCATGATAATTGTAAATTCTGAATTTGAGGGCCTATCCAAGAAGCATTGTACTAACGGTTCAAATGATCTTATACAACGCGTCACAGAATAAGCGCAATTCCTCATACACCCCAATTAGTATATTAATATAAAAAAATATGCGTTCGTACTTTAGTTTTGTCTAACCAAGTTCCTTAAATAAAGAGCAATAATAGTACGGTTTCCATAGGTAGCCTAGCCCTAAAGTCAGTTATGCTAATTAATTTTTCGGAAAAAATTTACACTTTAAAAATATCTGAAATCGATTAAGTAGTCGAGACTGAACAAACGAATTTCAAGAATTGCATGTATTCTGTTAAATATTGTAGATTGACTAATTGTATGGAATTGACATGCACTCTTTTACATTAGCGCTCGTTGGCGAGAGCTTATGCAAATACCGTTCATTGTCAATATTCAAGATCATTCGATTCGTTTGTAAAAATATCACTTGGATATGGGACTGTTATAACTTAGACATCAAAGCAATATAATCCCACCGGCTGCTGGCGTTGCCCGCGTCCTTGGCCTGCTCGATGCACTCCTGGCGTCAAAGTCGCGGTTTGATGTGTTTGCGGATGGATTGGATGAGTGTTGGAAGTGTTGTCTTTTAGTGAATTTTTAGAATAATAATTTTGTGTTTTACTTTTATGTAAATATTTTTGTGTATTGTATTGTTTTTTTTTCTCTTTCTCCTGTTGCCTTATAGTGTTTTGGATCTGTCTGTGTGCTATACATCACTACATAGTATAAAACAAAGTCGCTTTCTCTGTCCCTATATCCCTATGTCCTTATGTCCTTATGTATGCATAAATCTTTAAAACTACGCAACGGATTTTGATGTGGTTTTTTTTAATAGACAGAGTGATTCAAGAGGAAGGTTTTAGTTTTAGCATTGCACCCGTGCGAAGCCGGGGCGGTTCGCTAGTTGTAAATAAATAAATAAAAGAAAATAAATAAATATTCCCCTACATTTCGAGTTAGAACAATATTTCTATACATATTTTTTCTGACTGATCACAAACACTGCCGAACTAATGTCTCAATAACATGGCAAAACATCAATGTGGCTGTTATTGGTGGTCGTAAAATGCATGTGTCGCGGATTTTTAATACATTTGGCACCGGAGGGGACGGTTCGGATTTGCATTCCCCGTGAATTATGGTCGCCTCGTGGTAGCACTATTTTAAATTTCCTATTTATTTTAAACTAGCGACCCAACCCGGCTTCGCACGGGTGCAATGCTAAGACTAAAACCTTCCTCTTGAATCACTATATCTATTAAAGGGACATAGGGATATAGGGACAGAGAAAGCGACTTTGTTTTATACTATGTAGTGACTAGCGGATCTGCGCGGTTTCACCTGCGTAGTTTCCGTTCCCGTGAGAATACGGGAATAAAATATAGCCTATGTTACTCAGGGATTTTCTAGCTTTCCATTGGTGACAGAGTTTTTAAAAGCGGTTAAGTAATTTTTGAGTTTATAAGTGAAAAACATACAAAAATACAAATTTTTCTTCTTTACAATATTACTAGCGTTTCACCCGAGGTAGTTCTCGTTCCCGTAGGAATAGGAGAGTATAATATAGCCTATGCTAGCTACTCAAGGATCTTTTAGCTTCCCATTGGTAAAAGAAATTTTAAAATTGGTTCAGTAGGTTTCGAGTTTATTCGTAACAAACATACAAATCTTTCTTCTTTGTAAAATTAAGTATAGATTAAATGTCAGCTGTTCTTACAGCTAAATGAAAAAAAAAAAGATATTTGTTTCGGAAGTGTTTCGTAATGCATTTAAACTGTTGTAGACACACAAAGACAACCATTTTTTTTATTTTTTTTTATTTTTTTTTATTAAGGAAACAAACAGCTTATAAAATAAAAACTTATAGATATTACATTAAATAGAAATTTTACAGTAAGCCAACAAAGTTTCCATTACTGTTTAGCACCTAAAGTTGCAATTATCCTACGCAATACAGGTTTTGGTGACTTGAAGAATTTGAATCGCGCTATCGAAATTCTAAATATAATTGTGTAAATATAATATGTTGGGGTGTCAATTAATTGGTAGGGTATCAACAATTGGGTGCTTTATCAATAGATGTAACAGTGTAACTTTTCCCTCTTTGTTGCGTGGACGCTTGCTTTTGGTAGCGCTGACTCTACAAATTTCGTCTTTTATAACACGGGTGAATTGGTGAGCTCATAATTTGCTCTAGCAGCCGAAACGGCCAACATAAAACCCAGAACGAAAAGCGAAACCCAACAAACTATTTTGAACATTATTAAAATTCTCGTTTGCACAGTAATCCGAGTACAGAAGCGCAGTAACCGCGTTTATGCAATTTCCAGAGCGGGCGGTAACGAAACACAAATCCCTCCATTTCCACAAAAGGAGGAATCTCGTCGGTGCACATTATGACACGTTCCCAGGTATTCTGGGGTTACAACTTTATCCCATAGGACAACGGTCTGTTTGCAGTTAGAAATTGAGTTGGGTTTGTTTCATGTATATATGAAAACTAGCGACCCGCCCCGGCTTTGCACGGGTGCAATACTTATACTAAAACCTTCCTCTTGAATCACTCTATCTATTAAAAAAAACCGCATTAAAATCCGTTGCGTAGTTTTAAAGATTTAAGCATACAAAGGGACATAAGGACATAGGGATATAGGGACAGAGAAAGCGACTTTGTTTTATACTATGTAGTGATTGTTATAGTTTTTTCTATCTGATAGTTTTATAGAAGGCTTCATAGAAACTGATTCTCATGATGATTATAATCCGAGCGTATAACTTGAGCAAAATAACATGTAAATATAAAAAAAGTAAAGAAACTTTTTTGTGTGCAATTACAAAAATTTATTTTCTTCTTTCTTCCTGGCGTGTCTGGTTGTTTTGTTTACATACAATTTAATTTTATTTATCAGAATTTAATTTAGTTTGGAACACCTCAAAGGTCGGCAACGCAGTTGCGACTCTTGAGTTGCAGGTGTCCATGGGCGACGGACGTCACTTACCATCAGGTGACCCGTCTGCTCGTTTGCCCCCTTTTTCATCACAAAAAAAAAAAAACTAAATCAAACAATCATGCGTGAATGGTGTTCCAATATTTTTAACATAAATATGTGAGTATAAACCTCAATAATAACACACAAATAATACCAACTCGAAAATAATTCAATACTTTTTAAAACAGATCATAAAAAGAAAGAGGCAAGTTTCCTTAAATAAATCGTCATGCCAGACACCAAATTACTTCCCTGACATTTTTTTCAAATCGAAAAGGGGAGGGGTTGAAATGTATTGTAATGTCGATTTCACACCCTTGAGAGAGATTGGACTCTCTTTTATTTTTGTGAAAAATACGCTCAATCACGTTAGCATATTATTTGAATTTTATTCCAAAGTTAAAATGAAGAGCCGAAATCGTAGGTTATTCTTATTTTGCTAGACTAGTGGCTGCTCAGTGGCGTTGCCCGCGGAGATCCTATTTATTTCCGTTAATGTGGGAATTTCAAAAATAACGTTTTAGTTCTCCTCATAGGACTTTCAAGAAACCTTTTTGGAAAATTGCATGTGTGCAGACCCAGTGGTTTCGGCCGTATGTAAGTTCTCTACATGTTTTTTTTACCGCTGGTAGGTGGTTTTTTTGTATTGTTTTTACAACTGCCCGCTAGTCTAAAATCTAACAGTCAGTATTGGGGTCGCATGGGAGATTATGGCCTACATATTAAATACAATATTCCGTTTCATTAATCATCATCATCAGCCTATATTTGTCCACTGCTAGACATACGCATCCCCTTATGATCGCCATAGCGCCCTGTCTTCAGCTCGACGCATCCAGCATCTGCCTGCAGCCTTTCGCAGATCGTCATCCCATCCGGCCGTAGGGCGTCCAACACTATGTTTGCCGAGTCGCGGTCTCTACTCCAGAACACGTTTAAAGAAATGTATAAAGAAAAACGATTCACCGTCATGCTAGTGATGTACTTGTAAACTTGTTGCTACATGCCTTCACCGGGATTCGAACTCAAATCTCAAGGGAGGCGAGCTCACTAATCACAAGGCCACAACTGCTCTTATAAATAACATATTATCACAAATATTTTAAGCAACCCACACGTCTCACAGCACCAATTTTATATTATTTAAAATAAAATAAAAAACCTAATACATTGTAGGTACCTACACCCACCCACCCACGAGTTTACTTTTTCATCGCCGAACAGCTATTCGTTATTCAGACACACTAATCCTACCATTTAATTCTTCTGCTAGTACAAGGGCCATTACAGCCTACGAAAAAATCTTTCGTGCAAATTCAGCTCATTTATAAGGAGCTGTTTGAAATATTGCCCTCTTACGAGATTTCAAGACTAATTTCACTTGTCTAGCTGAGATCTATGCGAACCTTTTCAATTAGGGCCTTTTTTTTATTAGGCCTGTAATAAGTAAGTGTAATAATCTATCCCTTAATAACAAAGAAAAATAAGGCAGAATGTAGAATTCACTTAATTAATTTTAATATCCACAGATTCTGAAAGTGTTCTAACAACAAGACTCCTTTATTATTGTGTTTTTACCCGACTACAAAAGGAAGGATTATGTTTTAGTAGTATTTGTTCGTGTTTACGTGTGTTCCATCGTAGCCCTAAAAATACTCATAATTTTTTTATGAATGAGGTGTCGATTATTATCCAGGCGACATAGGCTAGACACATACATAATCTCACGCCTATTTCCCATTGGGCCAGGCAGAGACAACAGACCACCACTTGCTACGAACCTGGCATATCTTTCGTGCTTCCTCTACATTCATCAAACGACTCATGCATGCTCGTCAGTTTCGGGTACTCTTTATCTGGCTTTTCTTCAGCACATCGCCGATCTGGTCGATGTAGGTACGCCTAGGTCGTCCTCTACCGACTCGCCCATTCACAACACCCTTGTATGTTTGTCTCGTTAGACGGATTTCATTCATCCGCTCAATGTGACCAAACCACCTCTGCATTAATCTTTCAATCCTAGTCACTATATGATCTTTCAAGCCACAACGCTCTCGAATCACAATATTCTTCACTCTATCTATCAATCTTACTCCACTAATACTTCTTAACGCACGCATTTTGACTGCATTTATTCTACTTTCATGCTTCTTCTGCCATACCCAACACTCACTGCCATACATAATTCTTTTACAAATAATAATACAATTTTTCACACCACATGCTCGACAAAGCCGGATTATATATCATATAAACGTCACCGAAAGCAAGACATTATATCCCTTGGCTTTAACCGGGTTATGATGTTGTATGGAATTTCATTATAACCCTAGGTCAATAATGTAATTTTCACTTTTCATAATCCTTATTGCTATGACGATAAAGCCTAATTTCGTTAAGCAAAATGTGGTGCAGTCATGGCCAACTCGATTTTCGAAAACCGAAGCCGCGACCAACTAGATTTATACGATCTTCAATTGTTAAATCAAGTACCTAGGTCACGCCGGCAGAAACAAGTTGCTGTATCCATTTTATAGCTTTAACCAAAGAGGTTGGAAGAAAATCATTCTCTTTCCTAGGAGAGAGAAACTTTTTCTTTAAACGTCTTTGGCTTTAACATTTCAAAAAGAATATCGAAAATGTCGAGTGATGAAAGTACTTTGACTTCAGAGTCTATTATACTAGATGCCATAGGCATTGTCAATAATCTACTACCATGCAATTGCATTTTATGGTCTCGCATAAGGTGAGAAAAGTTGAGTATATAACTCGGGAATAAAACTGTTTTTGTCTTGGGCGCTTAAATCCCTCACTAAACTCAGGACTCAGTCTTAATTCCCTCGCTTTGCTCGGGAATCAAATCATAACTCCCTCGCTGCGCTCGGGAGTAAAACTGGGAGTTCTTTGTTACGTTCAGGATTCAATGTCGCGCCCGTGACATAAAACAGTGCTTTATTCCCTTGTTGTATAATCTACTATTAAATTACACTCGCCAAACTACAATGCAGTTTGTCGGCGAAAACAACGGTCTTTTCTTTTGTTTAGAATTTGTCATAGAACCCTACAATTATGTATTCACTTATTTAAAATAATCATATGTACTTGTTTACTAAAACTCTTACAAGGAAAGAATGTGTCAATTGTCAGTGTGTCTGTCTGTCAGAGCACACATATTCGAGGAAAATGTTCTTCAGATTTTTTTTTTTTAAATCATTTCTTCAGATTATGTTTTAACGTTTGTTTAATAATTATAATTGTACAAAAATTATACTTAAATAAATAAATGGCTGTTACACCACAGATTACTAAATAGTTACTTCGACTGCATGAAGTATCTATTGTTTGATAATTAAATCTTTTTAGTGCGTTTTGCAAGCCTACTGTTCTTTATTTTTAGGATTCTATACTTAAAGGTCACCAACGGGATCCTATTACAAAGCAGGCGCTGTCCGTGCGTGCGTCAGTCTGTAAATTGGATATCTCATGAACTCTAATATTGTGACAGATGAAATTTTCACGTAATTTTTATTAGAAAGGGGGCTTAAAACAAGAAAGTCGTTTGTTTATTGAACAGTGGTCCAGAACCATTCGTGTGCACGACTCGGATTTGACCTGGTAATTTATTTACTTGATAAATGACGTATGAAGTCAACTTAGACAAAGTAATCTCACGCCTATTATCCCCGAGGGGGTAGGCAGAGATGTTCCATTTCTGGAAATACCCACTTTTCACGAGAATATGCGACCCCTAAACGTGATAGGTGGTGAGTCCATCGCCGGACCGGGTCTGTTTACACATGTCTCAGACTTAATTCTGGGAACTGCGGGTTTCCTTCACCGTCGAGCTATTGACAAATATGTACGTAAGTTTTTGAAAAACTCATTGGTACATGCCAGGATTCGAACCCGAGCCTCACTGATTTTCGTCATGTAAAGCAGTTCTTTAACCGTAAGGCTATCACTGCGCTTATAAATAATACAATACTCATACAAAACGAATAAAACAAATTTATGGGAGGTCGTGTAGGTTAATTCAGTATAATACAGACAATTTAAGAATGAATCGTAACAATTTATTATCTAGCAAATAACAATCATGATTATTTCAAGCGTACCTATCTACATTAGTAGGGTTACTCGAACTCTTTTGTGGTATAACACAATCGTTTTTGTAAAAGCTTCTCAAGTTAAGTTGAGTGGAATTAAGTATGTTTTTTACGTTTTTTCTTGTGGTTAATGTACTGAAAACTACTTAGGTTCTACCTTCAAACGAGATTTACTTGAAATACTAAGTGCTTGCAAGAGATAGGTTGCTACTCACCTTCAAATAAATAAGGGTTTTTTGTACATTTGTGGTGTTGAACCCTAATAAAACTGAGTACCTACATATAGTTTTGTGGTAGTAGCAAATAATAACATCACCAGTTTTTCACTTTGTCCTGATCGTGTACACTCGATGCTGCTCCCGTTACCTCTGGTCGCAGCTGAAAATCTGTGTTTTGCTCTTTGTCTCTTTACACACTGAGCTGTGTCCCTTTGCACCGCCACGCACACACATACATTGCATTATGTTTAGCTAGTAAGTAGGTAGTATAAGCAGTGATAGCCCGAACGGTTAAAGAGCCGGCCGAAAATCAGCGAGGCTCGGGTTCGAATCCTGGCATGTACCAATGAGTTTTTCAAAAACTTACGTACATATTTATCACTAGCTTGACGGTGAAGGAAAACATCCTGACTAAGCCCGCAGGTCCCAGAATTAATTCTGAGACATGTGTAAACAGCTCACCACCTATCACGTTTAGGGGTCCAATGTATCTCGTGAAATGTGGGTATATCCAGTAATGGAATACCTCTGCCTACCCCCTCGGGGATAAAAGGCGTGAGATTATATTATTATTATTAGTTAGGTAGTTTGTATATATAGTTATTGATTTATTTATCTTTTTTTTTATTTTAATGTATGTGTGTGTTTTGTGTTGCAAATAAAATGATTTATCTATCGATCTATCTAACAGAATTAATGTTTAATGTGTGTAATAACAGAATAGTTGCCTTGCGCACTCACTGTATTAGATCAACGCTGTCAGTCTTCTGCTGCAGCACATACATACTGAGTAGCGACCCTTTTTGGTAGCTTAATAAATTATTTTGAATCCTACACTGTATTATCTCTGTAAGTTTACCAAAATAAATAATTTTCTTTCTTTCTTTCTCTGTTTCTAAGAGCAGTCATATACCTGTGGTTAAGAAACCTGCTGCTCGTGCGTAAAGCTCAGCTTTGAATCCTGGTGAAGGCATGTACCAAACAGTCTAAAAAAATACGTACCTGTTTATTTAGGTTGACGGTGACTCGGTGAGGGAAAACATCGTGTGGAAACCAGCAGGTCCTAGAATTGATTTGGTCCGGCGTTAGGCTCACCACGTTAATAGGTCCGGAAATATATTTTAATTTTTGTTTATGTTTTATTTCCCATTTAAGGGTTTGGAGGTCCAAAAAGTATAGGTAAAACTGATAAAACGTGGTGCTGTTACTGTACCTACGTAAGTTTTTTCAAAAACTCATTGGTACATGCCAGGATTCTAATCCGAGCCTCACGAAAGAAAAGCGGGCTCTATAACCACTGGGATATCTCTGCTCTCAAAATCTAATATTATTGTATAAAAATTTTGTGGTGCACTCCTCCGAAACGACTCGACCGATTCTAATTATTTTTTATATAATTTGGTGGGTATGAAAATAGGTCGTGAAGTATTTTTCACCCTAACCCCCCAACATGGCAGAACAACGTTTGACAGGTGAGCTACTAAAATAATAAAATGAATGGTAATTAAATGGATTTCAATTTAAAATACTTCCAACAAGGCCATCAATGCACATAAAGTTTTATTGCAATAAATGTTTCATGGGAATAAAACTCTAAATTTTATGAACTCCAGGTGTTTTTCATTTCCACCAACATGAGAAAACAATTATACCCACTAGCAATTTGCCAGCGTAGTGCAACCGGAAACACTCCGCCATTTCTCCACCACTTCCGGTGGCTTAGTTCACGGTGTAAGTATTTTTGTTTTATTTTCGCGTTTTGCAATATTCCCTGCCGGAGTGTGAGTTAAGTAAGCATTTCGAGAAACCCTTGGAAAATCAGAGCGAGTGGAGCGAGCACAGCTACAGAGTTTAGCGAGTGGGATATATTATCATCATCATCATTCCGTAACAGCCCATTGCCGAGATAAAGGTCTTTCCTTACACATTAGGAAATATGGGCTATAATGTCCCACTCGAGCTCACCGCGCATTGGGAGAAGGTGTTAAGGGATAAAAAAATATGATAAATTGTTAAGGTAATGCTAACTAGTTACACAGGGTTCAACATTATGTTTATAGGTCACAACCACATAAAAGATATTTTCTAGAAATATATAGAATAAGGTTTTCCAGACTTCGACTAACAAGGCCTTGCGTAAAATTTCAAGACACCAGAATTCAAAAATCATAGACGATTTTCGGCATTATTTATTTCTTTATAGATAACAAGGTAAATCTGAAGAAAACTGACAAGACAATTTCCCGTGGACATGAGGGCGGCCATATTTTATTTTTGCCAGACGAAAACCATTAAGAACATCTGAAGGTAGGCCCGCGAATGCCTCTAACTCCTTTTAGCCATAAATAACAAGGAGTCTCAAGTAAAAGATGTGGAGAAACGCATTGAACTGGAAGAGATATTGCGATAGTAGGTTGCTTTTTTGCTAAAATTGATTAAAATTATGGGTCCATTAGTAGCTAATTTACATTGATCCAGTATTTAGATCCAGCGCTACAATGCAATGCAACTGGATCAATCTAAGCCTGATTTTTAATTTTTATGAAAGTGTTATGTTTATTATATTAATAGCTAATTTAAATTGATTCAGTATTTAGATCCAACGCTACAATTCAATGAACCTAATTCAATATAAACCAGATTTTCAGTAATAAATATACATTTATTTACAAAGAAAATATACATTGATTTACAATAATTACAGATAAAACCAGATTTTATATTTTTATATTAGTGTTATGTTTATCAAAGCATATTATTGTATATTCGATAAATTTTGAACCTCGCATCAATTTGTTAAATTATTCATTTCTTTAGTAAGGAGATTTTTGAGTAGTCTCATGTTGAAGATTTCCCTGTTCTATCTTTTCTAGTGAGTTCCTACATCTGGGGAGCAAGCGCTTTGTATCGGACTGTTTCAATTAAAGCGAGCACAGTAATAAATTTGTTTGTCGCAACGAGATTCACAATATAAATCAGTATTTTATCTCGTAGTCAACTTAAAACAATATTTTCAGGAGTCGCTCGCAGTGGACATACTGGGGAACGCATTTAATCTTTGCCGACTGCGAAACGGTAATTATTCAAATAATTTAGACGAAATATTTACACAATTTAAATTAAGTCCTATGAACTAAACCTACATCTATACACTTTATTATGATAGAGAGAAAATATTTGTATAAACTCAAAAACTACTCACTTCTAATAGGACTGTCATTATATACTTTGGAACTATAGGCGCGTCTTCAGCCACGGAACAGACTCACGCTGAAATCCTCGCTCGGACCGAGTCAGCTCAGATGAGTACTCGTATCATGTTAACATGTGATCCGAGTTACGTTTTTTACTGTATTTGAGCTGTTTGCCCTGGCTGGTTAATGGCTTATCAGCATTCACCGGACTAGAGAGTGTACCTACTCTAGTCTCCAATCAGTGGATTGGACGGTGTTCTTTTGATTCGTACAAACGCACTACTTCCGAGCGTGCTCTTACCGTGAAAACACTGTTACGTTTCTCTAATAAAATAAAGAGCAGTGATAGCACAATTATTAAAGAGCCCGCCTCTCATTCAAACTCAAACTCAAAATTCTTTTATTTCAGTAGGTACAAAAAATACACTTTGAAATGTCAATAACAACAAGGCACACTAAACTCGTCCATGAGGACCGGCTAAATGTAAACAGCAGCCCATCTCCACCGACGAGTTGCTGGTTCCAAATGCAGTACCCCGAGAAGAGCCAGCAAGAAACTCAAGGGCAGCTCTTTTTAGTCTCATTCGTGAGGCTCGGGTTCGTCGAATACTGGCATGCACCAACGAGTTTTTTTAAAAAAGCTTATACATAAACATCGTGAGTTACTGTTACCCCCAGGTCCAGAATTAATTTTGAGACTATATGTGTAACAGCACCCGGATGGGTCCCAAGAATATTTATTTTATTTTATTTTATTTTGTTTTGGTAACAGACAGTAATGTGTCTTAAATAATACAAACATATTTTTTCTAGACTTAGATTTCCAACAAATTAAAAGTAAATACATTATTAACATGTTATTCGGAAACTAAGACGAAGACGATGTCTGAATATACCTACTGGTGAAATGTGGGTATTTCCAGTAATGAAATACCTCTAACCCCCCTTTGGGGATAAAAGACGTGAGATTATTTTTATTTTTAAAATAAAGGAAAAAATATGACATACCTACATAACTTTATTAAAGAATGTCTCCGTACCCCAAACAAGTCCAGACAAGATGGATGGCGACCACAACTTGGACAGGGAACCCCACTCCGCGGCCGGAAGTGGGCCGGAAATGGAGGCGGCTTCCGGTGGGCGGATGATGTGTAAAAACAGTCAGGGGTTAATTTTGGCGAGAGAATTAGGACCTATGTTTTATATACGCGTATACTTCTTCTTCTCAACCATACCTACATGTTGAAGCGGTGGAGTTGAAATGACGTTCAATAAGTGGACTTGTACTGAGGGCTACATATTGTGCCGTTTAGGGTGGAGATCGTGGCACTGTGCTGAGGACCGGAAGCGTGGCAGCTCCTCAAAGAGCTGTCAGTGAGTTTTGGTTGAAGCTTCAGGTGACCAGAGAGCTGGCAGCTATCTCTGTCAAAGGATTCTGGGCACTGTCCTACCTGGTTCCTCTTTGAAGGACATTTTTTATCTGTAATTATTGTAAATGAATGTATATTTTCTTTGTAAATAAATTTAATTCGCGACTTGTATGTTCCTACTTTGAATAAAACATTTTGACTTTGACTATACAAACTAGCGAGCCGCCCCTTCTTCGCATAGATGTAATTGTCTATGATAGATAAATTATCAGTTATCCTGTAAATCATAAAATTTGTCTATATAGTGCAAGGACATACCAATGCGTCCGCAGTCCGTAAGAACATGAATTTTTCCTTTGTTCCATCCTGTCCTACCAGTAATTCGAAGATCTAACATTTTAGACGATTTTTTTCAAGTTGTTAGACTGTATCGAAAGATTGAACATTTTGGACAACTATTTTCCACATTATAGCCTCTCTCTCGACAAAACTCGTTTTATACCTAAGTGCTCGAGAATGAAGGTAATGTTTTACGATTGTATGTATTTGTAAATGAGTCTATTTCTTTGGTGAATTTAAAAGTGCTAAGTGGTTAGTAGATTTTAATCTCAATATAAATGTCGTGCGTTTATTCTCAGGATAAAGACTTGTTATTTGCTTTTGTTTCGTAGCCTAAAACCTATTTAATCTCAAACCTGTAACCAATAACGGTTACAGCGTACACTAAATGGTAGCCAAACTATACACCCAACGGTACACAAGATAATAGGACTGGCTGCGTTCCAGATAGTTTCACGCGGTCTGCCTCACTCGATGATGGCTCGCCGGATTAACCAATGTTGTTTGCACAACAGTACACAAAGCTGGTGTGCGGAATGCAATCAAGTGTACAGTACCCTTACTTATGTTTAGGGATTACTCGATTTATCCTATTCGGTTCAAAGATTTTTATTTCTCAAAGAACAATATACAGTCATACCATCTTATAAGAGTGAATAGGGGAATAATGAAAACCAGCTCTACTGAGTCAAGTATTATGCCTTGGTAGAACAAGCTGATTTTTCTCCCTTTGCCAAGCTATCAAGGTGCCAAGAAATGTTTTAAAAATTATTTGTGGCAATAAATATATTTTCTTTCTTTCTTTCAGTTCACTTATAGAGAAATACATATTTTCTTAATGCTAAAATTACAGGTCGTTTCCAAGATGACATAGAAAGATAAAATATTAAAAATGCAATCAAGTGTACAGTACTTTTACTTATGTTTAGGGATAACTCGATTTATCCTATTAAGTATTAAACGAGCAATTCTGGTATGTTTGTATTTTATGAAATAAAAAACATGATTTTGATGACAATTTTGTGTACAGGTACAGTTTTGCGTTAAAGTTCAACTGCATAGTTGTATTTTCTGTAAAAGCACAAAAAAATATTTTAAATAGTACGGTCATTCACAGGCAGATGGCTTTAGTGACGACTGATTCACGGTCTTCCTTAAAGGTACAAAACCTAAATGAATTGGTCCTATTGTGTTCGATCTTTACGCCTACAAAAAAGTTTGGGGAAAATTAGAAGGTGACGTTGATTTTGAATTGATTACAAGTTAATAATCACAGTGTATGAAGAGAGCTTTAAGATATTTGAAACGTAGGTTTTTACTCCTAGATGACAATTGGGTAGTTGACAGCATCGAAATTAAATTGCGAGTACTCATACATTAAAAAGATTATCCCAAAACACCTCAAAATATGTATTTCGATTTTCAATTTACAATCATAGCAAATTTAAAAATAATAAATAATCAAAAAAGTGCTGCAATTGAGTACTAGAAACTATGACGTCACGGTTTGCTATTTCAGTACATTTTCCATAATAAAATTTCGTTTTGACAGATCGTAAAAAGTAACTGATTTGACTAGGTAGGACACAACCCAATTCCTTTCGAAATAATATTGGTTCTAGTGTATATTTATCATGATTTTACAACTGAAAGTAGTTTTAATAAACAATTGAGGTTTTAACACTTTTTAT
Source organism: Ethmia dodecea (assembly GCA_963855545.1). Taxonomy (NCBI): domain Eukaryota; kingdom Metazoa; phylum Arthropoda; class Insecta; order Lepidoptera; family Depressariidae; genus Ethmia; species Ethmia dodecea. The sequence continues at coordinate 11,488,536 of OY979457.1, read as the reverse complement.
AATAGTAACAGGTAGGTATATACCGCGTATACTAAGAAATATAAAATTATATTATGGATACTCAAAATAAACCTTCAGTTTAAAAAAAAACAATATAATTCATCCCAAAGTTGTCTGGGAGAGATCGCTAAAAGCGATAAGACAATTGTACTTTCTTATTTTTTATAAATCTTTTATATTGTTTTCGCTGTACACTATATAAAGAGTTATTACATTGAATTGTGTAATAATTGAGAGAAAGTTTGTTTTATCCATTCTCCACCACCAACACCATTTCATAGGCTTAATTTTATCTTTGTACTCTCAAAATGAAATCCAAACGATATTCAAGGTTGTCGTACGAAAATGCGACAAAAGAATTGCCGAAAATACCGAATAAATCATATTTCAGGTGATATACGATCACATAAAGCGTTTCCGAAAGCAATTAGTTGCTGTTACGACCGCAGACGTGGGTTATGAAAAAAATAATAGTTATACGCACTGGACGAAAAAACGACGCGTTTGTTTTTGTGTTGTAACTATGCAGCCGCCTATTCTACTTGTTTTTTATCATTGTGTCACTTGTTGCATATTTTTATTGGTGTACAATAAAAAGTTGTTACATACTAACTTATTGTCACCACGTCTTGAAAAAAGGAAAACTTTAACAGTAAAACAAAGACAGAAAGTATTTATTCTTCATTTTTAAATAGTATTGATTAGGTAGGTACATCTTACCGGGCAAATTTTGATTTTAGAGTTCGGACAAAGAAAAAATTTACATTGATCTTCTATCTTAGTCCACGTCTGGTTATAATTATTGAATGATAGCTACAGTGTCACCAAAAATGTACTTTATGGTATCTAATGTACTTTACGGTATCTAGCCTTTATAATTTATATAAATAAGACCGCCACCGTACTTTAGTTTAATTTTTGGTATGTACTTTATTTGGAATTTGAACAGCAATGAGTTAGTGTATTTATTGTTAAAAGCTCTGGTACTTAAACTTAACACAATCCGATGCTAGACTATGGTACTTACACAATAAAGTTGACATTCATTACACTATAAAGCCTAGCTCAGATTATGAGAGTATCAGTTAGACCACTAGTAATCTTATTCCCTGCTTTAAAAAAGAGAGTGTACTCCTACCTAAAAGGCCAGCAACGCACTTGTGACTCTTGAGCTGCAGGTCTCAGGTGACGGTAGTCACTTACCATCAGGTGACCCGTCTGCTCATTTGCTAGTATACTCAATAAAAAGTAAACTGTGTCGTTTGTAACCACTTATAATTTCGGCTGTTATTCTGCACAGTGCGTATACAGACATAATAAAAATAAATATTGTATCGTAGAGAGCGTTGCAGGTTTACGATATAGCCACAATAATTTAATACTCACCCGTGGATTAGGTATTTATTTAGGTACCCAATGGGGTATTGGTTTTTATTTTATCTTCAGATACATTGAACGCTTAATATAATACTTTGTACATATTTGAAGATAATATAACAAGATTTGACGACAGGCCTGTTGGCTCAGTTGGTGATCCTGCCTTCTGAGCCCGAAGGTCGCGGGTTCGATTCCCGCTCGGGGCCAACATTTGTGAGCATCAACATGTCTGTTGGCTTCGTGTCTGGGTGTTTAATATTTATTTAAGTATGTCTATCAGTTATTTCTTACCTAGTTTGGAACTAAATAACCATTCGTGAATTATGTACCACAATTTATTATTATTATTTCATCAATAACTTGAATTTACAAAATATTTTGAACTACACACTTTATATTATAAGTATCTCTTTACAATCAATAAGTATATACTTATACTAGCGACCCGCCCTCAGTTCGCTTTGGTTTATATAATATTACTAGCGGTTCTGCGCGGTTTCACCCGCGTAGTTCCCGTAAGATGAAATAATTTCTCCCGTTTTTTACACATTTACCACTATATCTTTGCTCCTATTGGTCGTAGCGTGATGTTATATAGCCTATAGCCTTCCTCGATAACTGGACTATCCAACACAAAAAGAATTATTCAATTCAAACCAGTAGTTTCGGAGATTAGCGCGTTCAAACAAACAAACAAACAAACTCTTCAGCTTTATAATATTAGTATAGATATATAGTGTTTCTCTAGTATATAATGGAAGGGAAATTCCATTTACTGATGTTCCAACTTTTCACAAAAGTTTTTTTTTCGAATCCTTCTTGACAGGTGTCGAGCCCATAGCCATGGTGGTAATGAAGTAGGTACGTACAATTTAAACATGGACGTAAGTTTTTCAAAAACTACTTTTGCAAACCAAAAAATATTTACTTATCACAGGATTAAACTGTCCCACAAATATTTTTTTAATTATTCAAATTAAGAAGAAAATTTTTCGAGAATAAAACAAATGGGTAAAAAATACAGACTTATTATTCGTTTTTAATCCGCAAATGGATTACTGAAGCGAATCCTGAAAGTCAATTTATCATGATTTACAAAGGGTCGCAAGTTGTAAGCGATGGCGGCTGAGATGATTAATATCACAACAAAGTATTAGACCTACCCATCATTATTTCTTCATTACCGTTCGATAGAGCTAGGCTTCACTTGTTTGTACTCATGAAATACCTTAACTAGTTCTGGCCTGCGATATCGTCCTTGCTCCGAGAACGATTAGCCTATTAAATTAAAATTTATATAATATTATAACTAGCGAGTAGCGACCCGCCCCGGCTTCGCACGGCACGCACACACTAAAACCTTCCTCTTAAATCACTCTATCTATTAAAAAAACCGCATCAAAATCCGTTGGAACATAGGAATATTGGGACAGAGAGAGCTACTTTGTTTTATACTATGTAGTGATATTAAAAGTAGGGATATAAAATAACATGAAAATTCATTTATTTCTGTACGTATAAAAACAATTAGAAACGTGGACAACATGTGACACTAAGCTTGTTCATGGAGGTAGGCGGATTGTAAACAGCCTATCTCGACTATAGTCTATTTCATGTAGCATGGGTTCGGTTCACATTTTTCCATTTTACTGATACTACTGTTGACTAATAAAAAATATTGTAATTTTGCTAATGTTAAAATGTTAATTAATCGTAATTAGTAAGAGGAAAACGGAAAAATGTGAACTGTCATCGAACCCATGCTACGTGAAATATACTATAAGTTGCTAGTTCAAAATGCAGTACCTTGAGAAAAACTACCAATAATTTATTTGGTCGTAATTAGTTTAGATATTAAAAGCATAATATAGTAAATTTGGCATTTATAAGATTTACAAATCTTATATAACTACATAAAAGATTCTGCATTACCGACACGATGTATTTCTTTCATTGTACGTAAGTACCTATATTATTATTTATTATCGATATTTTACTAAACACCTGAACCACTATAGTAATAACACTTGAAAGTCTAGCCAAGTTGGTTTGTAACGTATCGAATCATCGACAAATAAATGGGATTGACATTGGCGGTCGACTTGATAAAATTGACGCAACACTAAAGGCTGATTTACACACTGTTTAGCTAAGTTTTTCAGTAGATTGATGTTGCTTGCTTCTATACACCGGTATATGAATACCAAACCCCATAGTAGGCAATCAATGTTCATCTACTGACCATATAAACAGTGTGTAAACCAGCCATAATGAATTGTATTCACTGACAATGGAAATACCCCTACCTACCCTCTATGTTATTTTTATTTTAAACTCTCCGCTACAGCTAAATCTTATGAATTGCAACAGTAAATTCATAAACGTTTTGTTTTCCACAATACCACCGAAAATGCACGATAATACGAGGATTTACCGTTCTGAATATGGTGTCGGGTTTAATAGGAAAATATGAGAATGATGCATAATTGCTATCCGAATAGGGATCTTTATCGGCGATAAATATTGGGCAGGGTTTTCAGAATGGGTTGTTATTTATGTGGACTAGGTCTTAAAAGCTAAATGGGATTAATCTTGTTTGGGTGTAGTAGGGTTTCATTGGCAGAATTACCACTAGGAAATTTTGGATATATTTGTTTAAATTATATTCTTAAAAGAAAATATGGATTGTGTGAACGATGATATTTACAAGAACGAAGTGAATGTGGATATGAAGGTTAATAAATGTAAATAGAAGGAGAAAAAATACTCCACCCTGACCCCAAATAATGGGAATAGAATAACAACATAAAATAAGAATTTTTTAGAATTCATTCTAAGCCTTTCTAAGGCATGTGTAACGGACCCGTTCCGGCAATAGGCTCACCAACTATCACGTTAAAGTTAAGTTAGTTAGTAAGGTAAAGTTAAGATTATACCGGTGAAATGTAGGTATCATTTTGCTTTGTAGGTGTTTTGAATGTGAGTTATTTTGCGACTAAGTCCTGTAGCGGTGTAGGCGTAATCCTTCAAAGTAATTTCGCGGCGTAGGTATTGTGATCAAAAAGGAATGAAATACCTCTGTACCCCCTCGGGGATAAGAGGCGTGAGATTTTTTTGCTGCGGTCAACAGTTTTATTTTAATCGTTTATTTATAAATATAAGTATTGGTTCGCTGCGTGACGGAAGTAAGTTATCCGGAGCTTTTAATAGTGGACAGAGCGGTGGTAGATAGATATCTACTAGATACAGTAAATAGGTTTATTATTTAAAAGGATCTTTTAAACCATCTTTAAAATATACAATATGTAACAGAATAAGCGCAATTCCTGAAATTATTTTTTTCAGTAGTGTTTTTAAAATAATAAACTCTTAAACCAAACTTAAATTCTACAGAATCTACTCAAAGTCAGGCAACGTGGTATAAGGCAATAACTGTTAAATAAAAAGAATGGTGGCAATCAATGTCACCGGAATAAAATGATTGGACGTATTTAATAACACTAAAGTTTATGGACGTCGGAAATTTATAGTTACCCCGTTTTAATTTGTGGCGTAAAAAGTTACGGTATTGTGGTTTGGGTTGAGATATATTTTATTTATACTAAGGCATTTATGGTAACAATTTTAAATACTGCACTTTATCAGAAACAGCATAAATATTTTTTACAACATCAATATGCAAAGCCAAAATTTTTTCTTCTTATTTTTTTAATTCAGAATTATAAGTCCCCAGTCATCATATGCCCCTATCACCAACATTTCTATCGTACTTAGTGTAAAAGTCAAAATTTACATTTTTGTCAAGGAAAAATAGCTGTGCCTACGTAACACATTAGATTTTTCTAACTGAAAAAAACCGTTGGGGTAAACGTGTTCATTGGGAAAATTCCACTAAATGTTAACGCTTATAGTTGGATGACAATGAGATGTCAATGGTCAGTCTATGGTGTTATTTGCACTGAAAAGTGCCAAAATAACACCATTGACTGACCATTGACATGTCATTGTCATTCAACTATAACAGTTGACATTTAGTGGAATTGGCCCCCTGGAGTGGAGACCGCGTCTCGTCAAAAGTAGTGTAGGACGCCATCCGGCCAGATGGGATGACGATCTGCAAAAGGCTGCAGGCAGATGCTGGATGCGTCGAGCTGAAGACAGGGCGCTATGGCGCTCATTAGGGGAGCCCTATGTCCAGCAGTGGACAAATGCATGGTGATGAAGATGAAAAAAAAAAGTCCCCTTTTGTACAATAAATTTGACATCAAAATTTCATCGACACGGAAGATTCCTCACAGGTTTCAAAATGTTTATTTTTGGCGACGCAATTTTTACAAGCTAGCTAAAACTTGTACGAGAAATCTGTAGTCGAACGATATCAACTGCACGTCAGATAAAAGAATTTAATAAAATTTGTGTTAAAATTAAATTAAAATGGGCGCATATAAAGCTTAACAATAAAAATGAAATTGGGAGCTTTATTTGAATTTAATTACAGGCAAAGACACAAATTGCTATCGGAGAAAGTAGCATTGACCTTGTTTTATACAAAAATATAGACCCCGCATGTCGAGAGAGACATGCTTATAAAGCATAGGCTCTGTAAGTACATATTAGACACAGGCACTGGAGCGTTGCCTACGAGGATACTTCTTATTTCCATTCACAAAGTGTTTTAGAAAAACCTATATTAGCAGATGTTTTCAGCTTACGCAATGTCTATTTAAAAAATGTGGAACTCCTGCTCTATTAAATAGATTGTGTTTTGATGATGGTCCATGAATGTGGTACCCGTTCTAAAAATTACCAAAATTCAAAATTTCAGCTTTTAAATTCACCCGTTGAGGCTGTGTGTTCCTAGATCTGTATTTTTTTTATATAGTCAATAAGTTAATATTCTAGAAAACAGAATACATAGCGGTCTCGTTTAATTTCCTTGGAATGTATTCGATCGACAATCACGTACATAATAGTTGATTACAGCCAATAATAACGTGCATACGCGCTTACGGTCCAAGGCCCGCGGATTTTATTTGAAACAAAGTCTCATTTATGTGTGGTCTAAGGATGATAAGTTGTCTGTGTACCTAAAAACGCTATAAAATATTAACGATATAAGTTCCTACGCATTATAATGGACCCATTAAAACCATTCATCGCTTTGCTCAACTAAAAATTAAATTGAAATTGATTGCACTTTGATGGCTGCAGATGGCTGTTTTTATACAGAAATAATGGATATGAAATTATGACTGCAACCAAAATTATTGAAAGTGCAAAATAATATCTCTCACGAAGAAGTCAACACATACACATACGTACCAACCTACATATGAATTAACATTTTTATTTTCAAATGCAATCCTTTTGTTTTCAATTACTAATATTATAAACGCGAAAGTTTGTATGTATGATCTGAAATGTTCTATGGAAAATGTACCTACTGAATACTGAGTTGTGACGTCATACTCATAATACTCAGTTACATCACTTTTTTGATTGTTTTTTTTTTTATTTACTACAATTATTATTGTAAATAGAAAGTCGAAATGCATATTTGGAGATGTATTGGAATAACCCTTTTAATAAATAATTACACGCAACTTAGTTTGATAAAATATAATACTACATTTCTCGTAACTAACACCTCTGATGTCATAGTTTTGAGCGAGAAATAAAGAAAAACAGACCAAGTGCGAGGCGGATTCTCACATAAAGGGTTCAGTACAATAATAAAATGGACCAAAAAAAACGTCGTTTATACAAGAACCCCCTTTACTTTAATTCTACTATTTTTATAGGTATATAAATATAATATATAAATACGCACTGAGCGACTACCTCTAAATTTCCTTTATTAAAATCCTGCAAAAAAAATACAAAGTTTCTTTTATGGGAACTTTTGATTTCATTTCATCAACTGTTTACCAATTAAGGTTCATGAGATACTATAGAAAGACGGACGGACGGACATCGAAGTCTTAGTTAGTAAGTAATAGCTCAGGTACGTTGCACGTTGTCAATCTTTGGTTGAAGCTGTGTGGTGTCGGTTTTAAAGAATAGCGCCACCCCATCTCTTTCCGTGGGTATTGTAGAAGTCAATTAAGGAACTATACCAGGCGATGGGCAGCAGCATCTACCTGTGTACTTTAAATCTTTACTGCGATTACCAATCCGCCTGCCAAGCGTCGTGATTATGGCAAATACCCCCCCTAAGAAAAACATACTTAACAAAAGTTTCTAGTGTCTATATGGGGGAGGCCTACGTCCAACAGTGGACTTTTTTGGCTGATGAATCTTTGGTTAAAGAACCCTAAAAATTGCGAACGTTTTTGTTTTCTAATTATTTAATTTGACTGCCGCCCCGTAAAATGCGACTGTAAACTCTAAATTTACAGCAAGCAGTATATTTTACTGTCGATTTTTAATTTAGCAACTTTGTTCAGTCAAACACTTAGGCATTGATGGCCGCTGTAAATTTCAAATCTACGAAAAGGGTGTATTAAACTTTTGCTGTAAAATGTTAAGGAATTGTTGGAATACATCGCCATGATTGAAAATATTTTTTGAAGTAAACACATGAGCTAAAACTAGTCTTGTTTTTAATGGTACTAGCGACATAAATCGGTGTCACTTGTACCATCAATGGTACAAATCGATGGTACTACTGACACCACGCCATATTTACCTACAACATTAGCTAATAAGTTTATATTTTTGTATTAGGTACTACTAACACTATGGATCCGAAATAAAACTATTATTATTATTACTAATATATTACACTATAAGTATGTTTGTTCCTTGTAAAGAATATCAGGCGTAGAGCGGGAGAAAACTAACAGAAAATATTTTAATTGCAAACCTTTCGAACTTCAAAACTCCTTATGAACATCAATGTCCTATAAAAAGACCAATAGTTAATCGAACACTATAGAACGGCCACAAAAAACCGTTTAGACACCACAGGTTCCAGTAGCCCTTCTTTTTACCTGCCCCAAACCTATCATTTGGTGCTACAAATCACGCCTACAGCTAAAATTATACCCGTTAACCCATCATTGTAGAACTAACGTCTTCATAACGACTTTTAATTATATAAGTCTATTAATAAAATGTTGACAATTTAATTTTGTTAGTGTGGGCGTAGCGCTTAGTCTGTTTGATTCTCTGCCGCTGATAAGAACTTTATTATGTTTTCTCAGGTACATTTATTTAAATTAAAAATGATGTCTGTTCGTAAGCGCATCTCATGAGAACGGCTGGACTGATTTAGTTTTTTATTGTTCTTGATAAAGTTTATGGTGAAAGAATTTGAAACGTTTCCTCTGGGCAGAATGGTAGTTCCGTACTAATAAGGTGCCAACAGGATCTTATTATTAACCCTCTGCTGATCGTCGGGTCATCCGTCCGTCTGTGTCCCCTAACTCAAATCCAAGACAGCAGCCGTACCACCTAAGTTTCATTACGTGATATCTAATTTGACGCTGCTTGGACATCATAAAATTACAAAAAAACACGGTTGCACTCCGGGAGTGCCGGCAGAAGTGAAAACTTGATTATCGATTTCGGTGTTACAACACTACTCTCCAACCGTCTTACGGTTTTTCGATCAGCACACGTGCCCTGACGCGAGTTTCACAGTTTTTACCCATCCCACAAAAGTGCTCAACGCCGCTAAAGAAGTTTTCACTTCAAAAAAGGTAGAACTTTTTGAAATCGCGAATGTCAAATTGAACGTTAAAAAAATATATACCTACGTTCGAATTGAGAAACCTCCTCCTCTTTTGAAGTAGGTTTAAGTAGTAACCAAATGCCACTTAACTCTGTCGGATACTCACACTCTACAGCAGACGTATTCACAGAGACTCGATACCGTTTCCGTTCGATTCGAGTCGAATCTATCGACATCGGAAACTAATCTATCGAGGTGGGCTGATGTTGGTATCGAAAACTAATGTAATATGTGACACCAACTGTCATATCGAAAACTAATGTAATATGTGACACCAACTGTCATATGTGACATAGTTTTCGATACCAACATCAGCCCATCTCGATAGATTCGTTTCCGATGTCAATAGGTTCGACTCGAATCGAACGGAAACGGTATCGAGTCTCTGTGAATACGTCTGCTGGTCTGTTGCATAAGAGGCGTTCTTACTTCCAGCTCTGATGAAATATATTTATAAAACATTGTAATTCATAATGTAACTTCGAGATTTATGCACCGCAAACCCGTCTCGCCTAGAGGAATCACGCCCAAATCATAACTCAATAAAATGAATTGCCCATGTTATTACTATTGATTCTATCAGGGCCTTTAACTAATTAAAATAATTTCTTCATTAGGAACTGCCTTTCTATTGTTGTTTTTAATTTCGTCTAGGTTCAGTTTATAGTTCCTACTTCTGAATCAGTTTTTTTTTATAAGAGAAAAGGAGGCAAACGAGCAGACAAGTCACCTGATGTTTGATTTGATCCCTGGAATATCTGTTCATTTGTATATAATAACTACTAGCGACCCTTACCTTCGCTTTGATCTATACGATACATAAAAAAATCCACATTTATCGTTCTTTATACCTATATATGAGTGATAAACACATTTCAATCCGTTGCGTAGTTAGGGAAAATTTTCAAAGTGCGTAGAACGTAGGACCTACCTAAAAATTTCGTACAATTAATTTCCTTACGCGTGTGCTAGTGGTATGTCTCTTTTAGAAAATCTTATCCTTTATAACCTTAGATAAAAGCTAAAATGAAAGATAAGGTACATTTATAGAAAGCATCGTTGAAATTTGGACTACATATTATAACTACACGTGCCTGTGGGTTTTATTTTTTCTTTTAGTGCTATTTGTACACTTAATAAAAGTATATGAAGGCATTTGACAGTATATCTAACCATACAATGTGTTTTCTTCTCGTCGAATAACACGTACTGTCGATACGCTAGCCCGATTGAGACTGAGACTGTAGCGAATTACATTCCTTGGACCTAATTTAAGCGGTCCCCGAGCGAAAACTTATAAAGTGTCGTACCTTTTTTTTTGCTTTTATTTCTAGTAGGTAGATAACCTCAAAACCTCAAAAAGCTGGGGTCCGGAGTGCGAAGAATAAAAGAGCGTGCATGAAAAGGCTTAGGAATGTGAAGGAAGCAAAAGAAGTACGCAGAGATCGAGCAAAGTGGCGATCTATTGTCTCTGCCTACCCCTGTGGGACAATGGGGTAAGCGTTATGTATGTATGTATGTATGTATATAACCTATCCACCAAAAATTCAATCTGCAGGTAAGATCGACGACCATAAAATATGAAAAAGTTTAAAACCGAGCTAGTATACGATCTATTTTTAGTACTAGAAAGTTTTTTCATTACTAGGTTTGCTTGTGGCGTCACCTGCGTCGATTCTTTAACTAATTTAGAAGCTTGAAGAAATAAATCTTTACTGTATAAAAACGTGAATTTATTCTGTCCCTTGATTGGTCGTAGGTTCAATTTCCAGTAACATTTGTGAACGTTGATTTATATTCGTTGGGTTTGTGTCTAGACTTTTAGGTGATCAATTTACTAGTAGGTATAGGTAGGTATAGATGTGTTTTATACTATGAAGCTATTTGAATTATTAGAAGAGATCTCTCCTCTTACGCATGTTATGGGCAAGTAACTATTGCTTTCTAAAAAAATACGTACTTAAACTATCTCGACTATGAAGGAAAACATCGTTATTAGAAGTTCCAGAATTGATTCTGAGGCAGTTTCATCGATATGATTAAATAAATAAATATCCTCTCATGCCCATCTCTAAAGTTGTTTTGCAAAGGAATTCCGTTTCTAGAAACACCATTATTCAATCGAATTTAAAACAAGGAGGAGGTTATCAATTCGACTTTTTTTTAATATTAACAGCTGTGATTATCAGTGTATTTTACATCAGTCACGTTTTTCGGTGCTTAATCAATATTATACCTACCCCTACCCACTTGTTTATAAATATAAATATAATCTCACGCCTTTTTTATCCCCGAGGGGGTAGGCAGAGGTATTCCATTACTGGATATACCCACATTTCACGAGATACATTGGACCCCTAAACGTGATGACCGGGTCTATTTACACATGTCTCAGAATTAATTCTGAGACCTACGGGTTTCCTCACGATGTTTTCCTTCACCGTCGAGCTAGTGATAAATATGTACGTAAGTTTTTGAAAAACTCATTGGTACATGCCAGGATTCGAACCCGAGCCTCACTGATTTTCGGCCGGCTCTTTAACCGTCCGGGCTATCACTGCTCTACTTGTTTTTATACAATATATCAAAACTTGAGATGGGTAATTTCATGAGTAGCATGTGAAAAGTCATATGAGATGAAATTTATTATTGCACTCTCTCTCCTTCACCTAGCTTGTTACTTACGAAATCTATGAAATCGTTAAGCGAATTGGGTAGTTGACAGCATCGAAATTAAATAGCGAGTAGTCATACATTAAAAAGATTATCCCAAAACACCTCAAAATATGTATTTCTATTTTCAATTTACAATTATAGCAAATTTAAAAATAATAAATCAATCAAAAAAAGTGCTGCAATTGAGTACTACAAACTATGACGTCACGGTTTGCTATTTCAGTACATTTTCCATAGTAAAATTTCGTTTTGACAGATCGTAAAAAGTAACTGATTTGACTAGGTAGGACACAACCCTATTTTATTGCACTTTTCATATTTCATTTCCACTCATCTATGATCCAAACAGAGCCAACAGAAATGATGAAATACCAAAACGTACCTCACACTACTCAAATCAAAATCCCCAATAAAAAAAAGTTGCCACTCCGTAATACAATGGCTTAAAAGACGAAATGCCTCGGGCAGCTCAAGCGTACAGCCTTTGTACTGGCAACACTGAGATGAAATTTCCCATTAAATGTATTAGAGTCGCCACACGGCTTCTTGTTCTCGTAGAACGGAACGTGACAGTAAATAAAAAGACTGAAAGCCTATTACGTGGCCTGAACCGCTTCAGATATTGGAAAATGTATTAGAACCTGTATATGTGGGTGCGAACAATGATATTCTATTTAGACTGAGGTAGATGCGTTAGGTTTCAAAATATGGCATTTATAAATACGGTAATTACCGAAAGTTGTTCAGTCGCGTACGAACATGTCGAACATGTCGTCGAAAAATGTATTTTTACTCAATCTTTTGGAGTATGAATAATCATCATCAACAAGTCATCAACACGCAACGGCCCACTGCTGACCTAAGGGAATTTTCTCCCACGTGTGTTGAAGAATGGAAGTATGGGTCATAATCTCTCTCTCTAGGAGATATAATAGGCTAGTGTCCTACCAAACCGGCAGAATTTTGCAAGTCCCTTAGGGGTATCTGACATGCCTTCACGAATGCGATTGTGCGTAAACAAAACGAAAATTGAGACCAACGGTTTAACTTGCCTTCTGACTTAATAATAATGTCGTATTGTAGAATTCATTAAATCCTATTTCACGATTCTGGTTAAATTTGTGAAAACTATTGTGTTTAACTCATAACAAAAGTAGCAAATCCTGGTATTGTAGCTATTTTTTAAGTGCAATATGTAAGAGTTTACCGTGTCTACTTTAAAAATGTCATTGGGTCTAAACATTATTTTTATAAATATCTTTTTCGATGAATATTAAATTCGAAGGCAAATGTTATTCATTCGTATTTCCGGTATATAAAAGCGGAAAATTTTAATAGAAATGTCGTAGATTACTTTTTTAAAATGCTTTAACCATTTGGCCTTTCATATCCCAGGTTATATAGAAGTCACTATCACTGTCTGTAGTATTATTATACATGAAAAGTTCCTTTGTCTCTCTGTATTTTTTAATACCGGAAATTATGTTTAATTTACGAAATCAATTCAGTTAAATGATCTAAATTATTTTGAAAATTATCAATTCATGTTTCGAAAATGTTTCACTTTATTCTACACTAAAAACAATACACAAGAAAAACCATAATGAAATACAGTACAATGGGTGGTCATCAAAATTAAATAAATAAATAAATAGCTCTCTCCTTTAACCACGAGGCGGTAGGCATCAGTATTTCCTTGATGGAAATACTCACTTTCAAACCGAATAAAATGGTTTGTTTAATAAATTGATAAAGCTTTTAGTTTCAAAGATCTCTTTGGCCAATTTAGCTATATTTGGATAAGAATCGGCTTTTCCAAACTGGTTAGCAGTTTTTAAAAGAAAGAAAAAACGCCGTCTGGAGCAAAATTCTCTTTATATCGTTTACTAAAAAACTATTTTCTCTCTTCTTTTAATATAACAAGACTCTCAAAGGTAGGTTTGCTTTGCATGTAGTAGTGTAATATTCTTTTAACTTGAAAAGCTTATGCGGCTTCTAGATTAATTGAAAGATACTTAATTCGTAGATTACAAATTGTGCTTTTTATATTCAATTTTTATTTCACATAAAAAATAAAAGATTTTAACAAAAAATCTTTCGCCTTTTATCCCCGAGGGGGTAGGCAGAGGTATTTCATTACTGGATATACCCACATTTCACGAGATATATTGGACCCCTAAACGTGATAGGTGGTGAGCCCATCGCCGGACCGGGTCTGTTTACACATGTCTCAGAATTAATTCTGAGACCTGCGGGTTTCCTCACGGTGTTTTCCTTCACCGTCGAGGTAGTGATAAATATGTACGTAAGTTTTTTGAAAAACGCATTGGTACATGCCAGGATTCCAACCCGAGCCTCACTGATTTTCGGCCGGCTCTTTAACCGTAAGGCTATCACTGCTGTAGATTTTAACAAATTAAAATATAACAGGCCTACTATCTAAGATAATTTTTTAATATAAGACAGTGTCAAATGGCTTTATCCTTTAACGGCCAAATGGCTTTATCCTTTACAATAACACAGACACACAAAACAGAGAATCATTGTAATGAAACAGTTTGCAACCCTAAAGTATGTGTACACTATGGTTTAACAAAATAAAGAAATAAACTCTGTCAAAAGTAACACGTAGGTACAATTGAAATAGTTGAACAAATAAATTAAAGTATTTTTCCTACCAATTTGCGGACCTACAATTAAAAATAATGATTCAGATAAAATATAAAAGTAATAATTATTAAATTCAGCTGGTATTTTGTTGATTTACTTGAGGATTGTCTATATCATTGCATATCAAAGTGACATCTTATTAAATAAATCGTAATGAAATTTAGGTGGTTGTTGCTTATTTGTAGGTATTGCATAGGTAAGTTTATTCTGTATTCGCCAGAATCACTACCTATTCGTGGCATCTTTAATACCTACCAAGTATACGTTTTAAGTAAGTACTATCGACAAACGTTACGCCTGATACATTTGGAAGAATTGACGTTTGAAAGCTCAAGTTCTTAGTAACCCGTCCCTTTACCGTTAAACAATCAGAAGCCAGTACCAAAGATTTTTTGTCGTTCCGCTGCTTTTATCGCCACGCCATGGTCATAAACATGAAAAAAAAATTTTTTTTTTAATTTTCATTGTCACTATAAGATAAGACTGTCGCCACGGGATACCTCAACGCTACTGATTGCTATAACAATGTGGGAAAAGATATCGGCTCTCAAAAATAACCCTTAGGTGTATCAAGTGGAACTTGTGTTGATAGTACCTATACGTAAAAAGCACAAGATTTTTTACATTTCCTCACTGGAATAGTTCAAACTCAATGCTCTATGTTTCATAAATACCTGAGTGCTTGCATTTTCCATTGAAAGGTAGAGAACGAGATTCCTCCATATTTCCCATTATGAATATTTCACTTCGCACTTTCAGTGACGTAGGTGCTCAATATTGTGCAGACGAGCGTTTTTTAAGATCCTATATTTTGAAATTGCTACTTTAGTTTTGAGATTAATTCGTCTGCTGGTAGCCCCGTTGTGTGCTAATTCTGATTTATAGCCCTTTTAAGGTAGGTAAGGTAAACAATATTTACTAACAGTTAACCCTTTAACGGGCATAGGCAGTTTACAGTTTTCGTTGGTTTTGAATCTTATTTCAATTACATAGAGTTCAATATTTGGTGGTAACTACTGACCCTCTGCCCGTTAAATAATGGTAAAGTATCTTATCTCACTTCAAGAAGGTATAGGCGTATAAATTAAGTTTAGGGCTCTAATAAATAAGTTTTATTCCCTATGGTATATACTGACTAAAACTCTTAGACTCTGGGTATAGAGTGGGCATGTCTAAGTGACTTGAAAATCTCACCTTATTTATCAAAAGCTTGACGATAATTAAAAACGTTTTGAGGAAAACCAGCAGTCCCCAGTTTATTGATTCTCAGGCATATTATGGACATAAATATATATCTCTCCCGGGTCCGGCTATAGCATCACGTTACGAGCCCAAAACTACCCTGGTGAAAAGCTGGTATTTCTGATAATTTAACAACTATTTTAACTCTTTCGCGGAAAAAAACGTGGCTGTATTGTACATTCTGATTTTTATTAATTTTAGATTATTAAAAATAAATATCTTATACTATAGATTCAGGCGGACTGATGGCCGCTGGAGCCGACACGTGTTGGAGTGGGGACCGCGCTTAGGCAAACGAAGTGTAGGGCACCCTGCAGCACGATGGACCGACGACCTAAGAAGGACTGGCAGTGGATGGATGCGGGCTGCCCAAGAGTCTAGTCTCGGGGAGCGTCCGATCGTAGCTTCATTTGTGGTCAGGGTTTAAAAATTTAAAGTCTTGGACCGCCATACGCACTGTGCCCGCACGCACTGACTATGTTTAAAAAACCTGTTGACATGTCCGGGTTCTGGGCTCTAAAATCCGGGGTTTTCACGCGTCCTGGTTGCCAAATTTTGGAGATGGCAACCCTACCCAAGACCTAAATGATAGGCTCCCATTTTGTCCAGCATTGGACAGTAATTAGCTGAAATGATGATGATGATGATGGATCTAGTAATCCATAGGTTAAAGTACCTACTCTTATATTCAAACAATCGTATAAGAAAACTATCACATTAAAAAAACAGCTCGTCTGCAGAGCACACGTGAGTGTGACAGACTTCTGTGTATTGACAGACGGATTGACAGCGAGTTCCAGAGTGTTTTATGAGGTGCTAGCGTTAACGAAAATACGATGCTTCTCTAGCTCCCATTTTGTAGAACATTCCAGAGAAAACGAGGTACAGTTTATGACTTGTATGTTGTTGACACGCGACTCGATTTTCTTAGGCGTAGCATCTATTATTGTATTGTACGGTTATGTAATACTTAGTTATAGGGTAGGAACTAACAACTTAAATAGCACGACATGTAACTAACCAGTGTATATGTCGTGACCATCGTAGAAATGATAATTTCATAAAGTAGTCGAATGTTTCGTCAAATTTTGGCATTTCATGAATTGTTACAATTTTGTTGACTATTTCAGGAAATGACTTGACCATATCATTTGTTTGAAAAATCTACGATCTGGCCACGACATATAAAAAACGCTCCAGGTCAACTAAAACTCAAGAAGTATCTACCCATAGCCTTTACCTGCGGGTTGAATTTTGCAAAATCCTTTCTTAGTGGATGCCTACACTATTAAGCTATCTATGTGCAAAATTTCAAGTCTCTAAACTCTCTCTCTCTACGTTCTCTTCTTGAAGGTGTAGAGTAGGCCGTGTAGAGTTAGAAGCTTTCCTCTACATGAGATCTGATAACTTTTTGACAGTGTGACCCATATTATGATCTCGTGTTGAAATGAGATTAAAAAATGCTGCCCTTGAGTGTTTTGCTGGTTCTTCTCGGGGTATAACTGCATTTGGAACCAGCAACTCGTCGGTGGAGATAGGCTAGGTACTGTTTTCATTTAGCCAATCTTCATGGAAGAGTTAAGAGTACCTAGTTATTAGACTGTTGACCTTTCTAAGTAATTTTTGTACCTACAGAAAATAAATGATTTTTTACTTTTTGACAATAATTTACATGAAAATGTTTTTGGTATAATTCTGTTTTCCGAAAATGTGTGTATAATAGAACCTTACCTGTATTCTAGTTCTAAGTTCATACATACATTGTTGTGTTGAACTGTCTTTCAAATATGTAGCACACACGTCTGAAATTTTCTTCATTCCCATCTACATAGGTAAATACAAACTTTCATCTTGCTAGACTACCCACAATTTGCTAGGAGACATTTCATTTTATCAACCATAAAGAGATCCAGTGAGATAGGTCGTAAACAAAAGTGGGCTGCTTTATATGCAATGAAAATATTTAATTTAATTCTTGAGACGAGTTGGTTGCAAAAATGTTGCAACCATGCATGTCAAGTTGGTATGATATGCAAAATTAGAAGTGTTCGGGACAATTTATTCTGCACATGTGTGGCATTTCTTTGTTTGCTTAGTGATGGGACTGTAAATAAGATAACAATTGCGTAATATCGATAAATGTGCGTTGTCATATTTTTTTTATTGTATCCTTACTATCGATAAAAGGTTTTTTTGAAAGATCCCGTTCTTAGCTACAGATTAGTCATCAACGAATGCTTGGCCAAGCACGTTGCCGCTCCGTGCATACTCGATGTAAAGCGATATCACGAAAGACGCTTTGACACCAACCCTGACGGGCTCTGAGTGTTATACTGGTCCATTAACGAAAGCTGGTACGTTCACAGTACTCACGTCAATGCAATTTTATTATTATTATATGATTTAGGGCTGATTTTTCAATCTTCAGATAAATCTTACCTGTAGAATATATTGATGCTGTCACTGTCTGACACAATAGAAAGAAAAAGTGACAGGTGATGTTTATTCTTCAGATAACTTTTAATTGACTTTTGAAAAGTCAGCCCTTAGTAGGCAACACTGACAATCTCTGTCACGCGTATAAGGGCTTGTACACAAAACTGCGATGCGACGTGATGCGAATTCTCAACGCAGAAATTGCAATACGAAAATAGCGAACGCGAAGCAAGCAAGCAAAAGTTTTGTCTACAAGGCCTAAGCTTGGCCCAGCGCGAGAGAAATATACTTTTCATGATGCGTATACAGTGCAACATCTTGCCAGTGACACTACAAATGCGCAAGGTGTAGATAGGTTGCACATGCCAGATTTCAGCATCTATCTGCTCTTAAACGAATGCCTGCCGAGTAGTTATTAAAGATTTTCCTTTATTAGATATTTATTATAGTAGATTGTGCCTTTACTCAGCTCGTCCGCTTTCACTCTTGTACTCGATTATCAGCGTGAGAGAGATGCAAATGCACCCCCGTATAGTCTTGTTCTATTCACACATACAGATATCACACATCACTGTCAATCACCGTGCGTGAAGGCAGTGTGCGAACAATATTATGGTGTCAAAGATGTGGTCCGTGCACGCCACCATCTTAAGATGTTAGCCGTGTAGTTTGAGGTGTTACATTATAAACAATCTACTTTCATGAATAGAGCAACTTAACTGTTACTCGTAACATTTTATAACATCATAACATATCAGCATGTTAGCTCAAGGGAAATTAGGTAGAGTTTACAGCCGGTCGTTATAACTTGGAATCGTTAGCTCAGAATCGCTCAGCGTTCAAGCAATGTAGATTCAGTGCAGATTCTTTAATATAGAAGAATTCAATATCCTCCGCGTTGCCTGATGTATGCACTGGCACTTGTTTCTCTTGGAAAGTAAATATATTGGATGCGTAAACTTTTTAAACAAGCTGCGTACCAGTTTCTGAAGTACCAACAATAAATTTAATACTATTATTTGGTGGAATAAAAACTACATTTTCCAACTAATAGCAAGCGAAATGCAATGTTTGTTTGATCCCAATAAAACTTGTTGTTGTTACAATGTACCTATTTAAGGCTATATGGTAACTAATTGTTTAAGGCGCCAAATTTATTGCATCCAATTTCGATCCTAGTAAATGTTAATTAAAATCATATTAATATGTATTGTATAGATTGTATTTGATTAAAATACTCCAAATAAGATTTTATAAAAAGTAATATTAATATACTGTAGTATAATATGCTGCCAAATACCTACAATACAATTCTACTACTCGAACGTATTCGTTGACGGTGGTTTGTGGACTCGTACGAGCACACACTTACCATAAAAAATATAGATGTAATGTTTACAAAATACGTCCCTTAAAATTTTAATAACAAGGTTGCGATTACAATAAGTTGTCAACAATTTCAATATATATATATATTTTTATAAGAGAAGGGGGCAAAGGAGCAGACGGGTCACCTGATGGTAAGTGACTACCGTCGCCCATGGACACCTGCAACTCGAGAGTCACAAGTTGGTGAAGGGGGGATATTTTTTTATGTAGACGACGCAAGTTTTTTTACAGAATATTCCGATATTCATGATTCTTTATTGCACAGGGTATACCTCGAATTGGTCCCATCCAAATTTAAATAAAACGTTTTTCAATTTATATTTTCTAAAGTTATACGTTTTGGTACAAAGGTGTTACTATCTCATACCTATCTAGCACTAATTTATTCGCTAACACCTCTGAACCAGTCTGTATTCCAGCTCGAACTATCGATAAAATCTATCGCTATGCAGACATCGTACCAGCACTACGCGCCGCCTGCAAGGAACGTGAGCCAACAGCGCGGCGTGGAACCTACGTGATTCAACATTGTCGGACCCAGTTCGACTTTCTGTGCTTCAAATTTCTTACGATGTCCCAGATTGTCATACAAAGTATTGTCACATGGTCGCAAGGAAAACTAGACGGCTGAAGAAATTATGGAGTGGCAAGAGATCCTTTACCGAAATGGGTGCACAATTTGTTGGACTTGCTTATTCAGTGCCCTTTAACTGTACAGCTTTAATGTGATAGCCATTTCGGAAGTATTTCGACCTAAGAATACCTCTGCCTACCCCCTCGGGGATGAAAGGCGTGAGATTATATATATATATATATTCGACCTAAGAGGTCGGAATACTTCCTTACTTATTATGGTTCAATTCCAAAATTGGTTCAAATACCTAAATTGTGGGATATAATTCACACACAGTTATTTAGTCCCCAACTAGGCAGAGCCTGTACTATGGGTACTTAGTAACTGATAGACATACCCACTTAAATAAATATTAAACACTCAGACACGAAGCCAACAGACATGTGAATGCATAAAAATGTTGGCCCGGGAATCGAACCCGCGCCCTCCGGCTCAGAAGGCAGTCACTTCCAACTGAGCCAAGAGTCCCGTCAAAACATAACAATAGATCTTTCCAAAACTCATGTACCTAGACATATATTTGGCACTAGCTAGGCGCTGAAGGAAAACGTTGTGAGGAAACCCGCAGGTCCCAGAATCAATTCTGAGACAAAAAAGTGTAAAAGACCCGGTCCGGCGATGGGCTCACCACCTATCACGTTTAGGTGTCAAAAGAATATCTCGAGAAAAGTGGGTGTATCCAGAAATGGAATACCTGCCTAACCTCTCAGGGATAAAAGGCGTGAAATTATTATTATTACACTACAAGAACAATTAAACGGATTGATTTTAATTATAACAACTAACTAATTTAAGTAGTCCAGTCCCGAGACGGTTCAAATGACCACTGACAGTGGAAGTTATTTAATTGGGACCGGACCCTGTCCAGGGATCCCAACTTCGGCAACTAACTGAATCGACTAACTTACCGTCACTATATAGCCACTAGAGAGAAGTTTGCAGTCCAAAGGTAATTATTTTTATTGCTCTAGAATTGTCTGCGTAATTATTTTGGTTGTTGACTGCAGATGAAAGCGATTCAGCTCAAAATAGTGATGGTTTAGAGGACAGATTCATGATTTGATCGATATTTGGACAAAAGTACAATTATTTTATCAAACACCATAAACCAGTCTGTAAGTTTTAAACACATTAACCTCTTTCTGGTGATGTTGCCTAAAACGCCGATCACACTCAACATATTCATTAATAACTACCTATAATAAATAAAATAACTACCTATATTAAATAATTAAAGAAATTGTGGACACAATTCACTCACGGTTATTCAGTCCCAAACTAGGCAGCGCCTGTACTATGGGTACTAAACAACTGATAAACATATTCGTACATAAAGAAACACCCAGACATGTATTGAAGTGCATTATGTAAAATTTGTGTACAAATTTAATTGCAATAAACCTCTATTTCCGAAGTATGCCATTCCTGGAAATATCCACGGTTCAAAAGTCTATTTTTAATAACCCTGAAAGCGACAGGTGGGGAACCTATCGCAGGATTGGGGTGCAGGTGTGGGGTGTTACACAAGCCTTAGAATCAATTCTGGGGCCGGACGAGTACCTATTCTAACTGTTTTCCTTCTCTGTCGAGCTAGTGGCATCTACGTAAAATTTTGGAATACACATTGGCACATGGATTCACCGGGATTTGAACCCGACCCTCCTGCATAAGAGGTGGCCTCACAAACCACGGGGCTAACTGTCACTGCTTTTTAGAATTCCGTACCCGAAGGGTAAAACGGGACCCTATTACTAAGACTCATCTGTCCGTCCGTCGGTCACAAGGCTGTATCTTATGAACAGTGATAGTTAGTTGAAATTTTCACAGATAATGTATTTCTGTTGCCGCTATCACAACAAATACTAAATACCATAGAACTCTAAAGAGTAAACAAACCGACGTCAATCTTCAACTTATATGGTTTTCTCATGGATGCCGTTGTCAGAACTGGACGAAATTAAAATGGGACCAATCGGAAAGCACCAGCTTTCAAATAAATAAAGAACCATCCAAATCGGTTCACCCAGTCGAAAGTTCTGCGGTAACAAACATAAAAATAAAAAATACAGACGAATTGATAGCCTCGTATTTTTTTAAGTCGGTTTAAAACAGAATAAAATAAATATTTAAGGGGGCTCCCATGCAACGACGTGATTGTTTTTGATTGGTATGGAACCCTTCGTGCGCGAGTCTGACTCGCACTTGACCGTTTTTTTATGAAGTCTAAAAATAATTGCTCAGTGAAACAAATGAGGCGTCAATTTTGAAATGATACTTGACACGGCTGGATCAAATGCGTCATAAGAAAACTGTGAAGTGACTTGACAACCTTATCTCAGATTAAGCGATAGGAACTATAATAACACTTCTTTGTTGTGGCCGTTAAAATAGCGGGTGCAGATGTAAATACTAATTAAGCATTCAATCTGTTTCTGATTCTGACATGAATCTGTTATTACCGCCAGTATTAGGTTATAAGAAAAATACTCTGGCTTTTTATCCCCGAGAGGGTAGGCAGAGGTATTACATTTCTGGATATACCCACTTTTCACAAGATGTACTTTGGACCCCTAAACGTGACAGGTCGCCGGACTGGGTCTTTTAAACATGTCTCAGAATTAATTCTGGGAACTGCGGGTCTTTGCGATGTTTTCCTTCACCTTCGAGCTAGTGATAAAATATGTGGTTATGGACTAATAGTAGATTGTGTCATAAGGGAGCAAAACGATATTTTTACGGCGAGGGCGTTTTTTTAAATCACGAACATAGTGAATGATTCTAGGATAGAACCCCCTTACTACGTTCGGGATTCTAATGTAGAATCATGAACGAAGTGAGGGGTTTAAAGTACGTAGCCCAAGGTAAAAATAATTTTGCGACCGAATGATACACTCTGCTTTTCATACCTCTCTATGAGAAAAAATGTTGACGACATTGTTTGCTTCTTTTTTAAATATTTTCCGGTGTTTAACTTTCACTGCAGTCACTGCTACTTGAATACATTTTAAAATATAAAATACCCAAACAATTCGATGTCGGACAACAAAATACAAAATACAACGTAAAACAGAATGCAAATTGTGAAAAATAAGTATGAAAGCGCGCGCATTGCCACAGCAATTTTTCTGACAGTGTGGCACAACCATCGAACCCCATTCAGCCTTGTCAGCATATAAGTTACTCTATACTTGTCAGCCTAATGCGGCGAAAAATGGATCTAATGTTTTGTTTTAGTACTTAAGCTACAGTGGCGCCAACCTTAGATGCAAACTTATTTTGTTAATCTTTTTGGCTAAGAATGTTGCGGGATATTTTTAATTCCAAATTCAAAACACTTTTATTCGCACTTATTAAAATCCTATCGGAAAAGACTTACTTTGATCCCTGTTATTGAGGACCAAAACATCACTTTTCGAATAGATGGTATGAAAAGTCTTTTTTACACATGGGTGACAGTTCACATTTTTCCGTTTTACGCTTACTGATTTCGATTAAACAAAAATTCCATTAAAATATAATTTGTATTTTATTATTTAATCATTCCAAAAATACAATAATTATTATAAATCAACAATAGTACCTATCAGTAAAATGAAAAAATATCAATTTACAAAAATCTATATTTTTTTGAATAATCTATTTTAACAATCGATTATTTAAATATGAAAAAGTAATTAGCTAATTTATTGTAATAGTCATATTTTCCCTATCGCGATTTTTGTGGCTCAACTAGAATGAAGCCACCGAAATTATTGGTGCCTAAAGCGACGTACAGCCGACACCGACGCACGCGCACCTCAGATAGCATCACATCATTTTGAGTTAGGAATCTAATTGTCGGACTTCGTGTTATTATAGGAGACAGACTTGACGGTTGTATTCCTTGTGGTTCAGTTACTTTAAAATGTTTTGTAGTAGACGGATGTATTTGTTGGTGAAATTGGTTATCAAACCAATATACGAGTATATTTAAAGGCTTCCACGCTTTTTCGTAGAGGGGGGTGATGTGTTGTATATGAAAGGAGGGCTTTTGTTTTAATTCGAGCACTGCTCGGTATATACCAATAGGCACCGTAACAATTAAAAATAAATTGTGTTTTATTCATACATTTGTGTTTTATTTTATTCTCTTAAGAGGTTATAAGACGTGAAAATGTTACGGCTATTTTATTTTTATACATTTAATACACTTCTTTTCTGCTCGGGCTTATTCTTATTATTTTCATCCCACATTAAGTAATTCAATAGACTTATGTTCCAACAACTTCAGCTCGACGAAAACTTGTAAATATGAAAAACTTACCAAGAAGTAGAGATGTGTCTTTTGACAGCGCCGCCATTTGGATTGTTTAAGGTCACTCTGACATACGTAACTTTAAACTAGAATCACTTTCATAGTACCGAATTGACAGTTCTGGAGGAGTCGGTTAAAGTAAATATGAAGTGGGCACAAATCTTCTCTCTTTAACTATAAGTATTCTTCTTTATATACAACGTGTAACAGAATAAGCGCAATTTCTCATACAGCCCACTTAGTATATTAATTTAAAAAAATGTTGGCTTTGAACTTTAGTTGTGTCCAACCAATTTTATTATGTATTATTTTTATATGTAGTACCTACTAAATTTAGCTATGCCAATTAATTTTTCGGAAAAATTATTAAACACATATTAAAAATACCTGAGAGCGATTAAGTAGGTAGTCGATACTAAACAAACTAATTTCAGGAATTGCGCTTATTCTGTTACAGTATATAAAAGAAGAAACTAATACAGTTCCTGTAGGTACAAACGTAAACTTGCCTATTTATAAGTAAGACCGTGCGTAAATAAGATGGTGTGAGCTTTGAAAGAGGTCTCACGAGTATGGAGAGACTCTCGCCCACTAAATATATATAATAAATAAAATAAATAATCTCACGCGTTTTATCCCCGAGGGGGTAGGCAGAGGTATTCCATTACTGGATATAGGTACCCACTTTACACGAGAATTTTCGACCCCTTAACGTGATAGGTTATGAGCTCATCGCCGGTCTGTTTACACATGTCTCAGAATTAATTCTGGGACCTGCGGGTTTCCTCACGATGTTTTCCTTCACCGTCGAGCTAGTGATAAATATGTACGTGTTTTTGAAAATCTCATTGGTACATGCCAGGATTCGAACCCGAGCTTCACTGATTTTCATCATGTGAAGCAGGCTCTTTAAACGTAAGGCTATCACAGCTAAATAATAAATAAATAATAATAATAAATAAAATGTGGGACAATTCACACACCGTTATTTAGTCCCAAACTAGGCAGAGCCTGTACTATGGGTACTAAACAACTGATAGGCATACTTAAATAAATATTAAACGACCAGATAACCGACCAGCCAACACACATGTTCATGTAGGTACACAAATATTGGCTACGAGCGGGGATCAAACCCACGACCACCGACTCAGAAGGCAGCTTAGGGTCACTACCAACTGAGCCAACAGGCCCGACAATATTTAGGCACGGATGTAGTTCGAACATATATTTGACAAATAAATATATTATTATGTAGATTCACGCTTTATCTTGAGCAAACCCGCAGATCCTAGAATTGATACTAGGTACACTAAAAGAATGCATTACCACGGGAACGGGAATAAAGAGGATCAGGCACCCGCTAGTGTGCTATACTGTACTACACTAGTAAGTATAATAAATTTCTTCGTGAGATATTCTATGTATGTTGTATAAAAAGTAACTCATTTGACTTAGCAGTAAAATACTCTATTAAAAAGCTGCTTCCACGATATTGTACCTCAATCCCAATAGCCTCGTATCAAAAACCCCGATATTGAGTAGACTATGCGCCGCGTAAATATTACCGCCCATACGTTTACGGACCGTAAAAGTGACGTAAACGTGACGTAACCGAAATCAAGCTCATCGACGAACCGTTCTTTATGGGCACAGTTTATAGACCCAGAAGTGGGACCCAAGTGGTATTGGAGTACAATCAGGAATCTTGTTTTGTAAAGGAAAAAAAACAGTTTTACTCGCGATGAATGGAGGTGGTAAAATTCTGTTTTTATCTGGTGATATTATTTCGATAATTTCTTTTTTTAAAGATACTGAACTAAGCTAATTGTAGTTTTCATTACCTTGAAAGGGTTGGCTTAGAGCTAGTTGTGAGAGGGGGTTATATTAACTAATCGAAGGTTTTTAAGGTATTGAATTTTTTATATGTACTCAAGACCACGTGGACACATTGGACTTTGAACGTTCTTACTACAATTGCCTCGCAATAGAGGTGAGACTTGCAACAAGTGTAAAGCTTCATGTGCTCTCAACTGTACGTACATGAGCGGTTTAAAAACGTAACAATTTATGTTTGGTATATAGTTTCAGAATAAAGTGTAATATTAGTGTCTAGTGCCATGATTCAGGGAAGGGAATAATAGTTTCTATCTGAATGGAGTGTCATAAAAAACTTCAATTTTGTTAAGTATCTAAAACATTATTAACGAAAAACCTTTCACTGTACGAAAACTGAAGCACTTCTATTTACCCGATCACGATAAAACACAATGGCATTGGCACCTCCATAAAATTAGACAAGCGTGTAACGCCCCCGCGTTACGGGTTCCGCAAACACATTATGTTTTAGTGATATAAAGGAGATTACTTTTAACGATTACCCCATTTTTGGTAAAGTAGACCATAAGCTTAATACTTATATAAAATGTTTTGTTAAAGCCAGCCTAAGGAAGGCCAATTCCACTGTTCATTAGTTTTGGCGTATGTTGTAAAATGTCAATAGTCTAATAAGAAGGCACTCTAAACTCGTCCATGAAGATCTCGTAGGTGTTCTTGATCCTTACCGCCTTGTACTCTGGTCTCCGAACGGTTAAGATAACCACGAATAATAGCTTTCCCAAGGAGGGTTGGGGTCTGATGGCAGGTCGTAATTGATGACATATTGGACCAACATCTAATAATGAGAAAAAGAGGTCAAATTATATAATAATGAGTCAATTGTTAGACTTAGAGTTGAACACAAATTAAAAAATTATGTAGGTTCTATTTACTCAGTACTTTATAAAAAGGTACCTGACTATTTTTAAATATCATGCTAGCTACGATAAATTATGAATCAATTAGTACGAATATCGAGTATTTTTCGTTTTATTATGTAGGCACGGAACCCTAAATGAGTAGAGTAACTATCAACACCCGATCACGAACTAAAAATCACATCTCTTGACCTATTTCGAACGAATGGAATTCTAAAATTCAAAATGCAACCGTCTACCGGAAATGAATCCGCCCGCGGCGTCTGTCGTGATACGGATCTGATGGAGCTCCGCGTCCGACTTCCGGTCGGTTCGCGCCTTTATGGCTTCCAATTTCAAATCTAGGACTCGAACTGCTCGCGCGAGATGTTCAATTTATGGAGAGAACTCTTTTTGGCAACGTTTTTAACAAAAAAAGAAATGATTTTCACTGGTATATTAATTTTTTGGATTTTAAGTCCATTTATGGTAGAAATTTGAATAGTATTCATCGACGGTAAATCGTAATATTTTTGGTTCGTTTTTTTAAACTCAATATAAATATTTATTTAGATACATAATTTTTTTGGAAATTCCCACGGGAACGGGAATAGAACGGAGTCAACGCAGGCAACGCAAGTTCAACCGCTAGTGATATTATAAGCACTTTACTTTTGTATACCTACCTACTTATTAATATTAGCTAATAATAATAACCTAAGTAGAATATTTTTAAATTACCGTACGACCATGATGTTACAAACGCATAGAAATACTGCAATAATCTACCAAGTTTTATTTATTTACGGTTAAAGAGCCGGCCTAAAATCAGTGAGGCTCGGGTTCGAATCCTGGCATGTACCAATGAGTTTTTCAAAAACTTACGTACATATTTATCACTAGCTTGACGGTGAAGGAAAACATCGTGAGGAAACCCGCAGGTCTCAGAATTAATTCTGAGACATGTGTAAACAGACCCGGTCCGGCGATATGCTCACCACCTATCACGTTTATGGGTCCAATATATCTCGTGAAATGTGGGTATATCCAGTAATGGAATACCTCTGCCTACCCCCTCGGGGATAAAAAAGGCGTGAGATTATATTATTATTTTATTTATTCAGTAACTAAGAAATTTTTAGTTTATTTAAACCTCTCTTTAGCCCTTTCATCATCACCGTTTTTTTTATCACAAAAACATCTAAAAGTACACTCGACCCCGTAAATACGCGTCAAAGTGGACACGTATAGTGCACGCATTGCACATACATTTCTTCGCGTCGGACATCCATACGCTTCGGTTGGCAATAGATTCAACTGATACCTATCTCCGGAACAGCGGGCGTTAAATCTCCGCGTTCAACTTATTTATGTCGCTAACTGTACATAGAGGGTGTTGTAGGTATAGCGTTTTCCCTATAAATTCCCTACAGATATTATAAATTACTAGAATTTACCCGTGGCTTCGCTAGCGCACGTTTATTTCACCCCCTTAGGGGTTGAATTTTGCAGAATCCTTTTTTAGTGGATTCCTACACTGTATAAGCTAGGTATATATGTGCAAAATTTCAAGTCTCTAGACCCAGCGGTTTAGGCTGTGCGTTGTTATATCACTAATCAGTCAGTCAGTTTATCTGTTTATATATATAGACAAAGTAACTGTCTGTTTATCTGGTACATTTTTACGGCTAAACCGGTGAAACTATCTTGAAGCAATTTAAAATTTCAAGGTCAGGATATTTTGCATCCCGAAAAAACACAAAGGAGATACAATAAAATAACTCTTTATTGTACACCAAAAACAACACAATATGGATACCAACATTAACTAAAGTACAATGGGCGGTCTTACCGCTTTTAGCGATCTCTTCCAGACAAACTTAGGATGGATGAAACTGAGAGATTAGAACTAGGGTAGACGGTGCACTATATATTATTGAACATACTCTTACATACTATCACATAAATAAATATACATAATATAATAATTATGTGAGATGTGATACGATAAAGTTAAGGCTACTTTAAGTCTTAGTATGTGAATGTGTTCCATAGAAGGCCTTTGTTGGACAGAGGGTTGTTACAGGCTGAGCATAAAAATAAATAATGCAAAAGACAAGTGATGTTTAAACACCATGTATATTTTCCATCTCAGTATCAGGATTGTCTGTAACTGTGTGTTATCGTATTAGTACACGTCTATCTATCGTTTGGATAGTAAACTCTAGAAATATCTTTTAGTAATTTGTCCGTAAAACAATAACGGTATTTTTTCGGTTTAGAAAAATAAAGCACAAAACTATTTATGTAGTAATTTGAGTAAACTAGTAACATACAAAGTGAGTCAATACTGGGCTCGATTCTGCTTTACAGCGACTAAACTTATTTTAGTTTAATCCTGTCACTTTCTTTCTCCTAGAAAAGAAAAGAGACGAGAGATATTTAGTCCTTTCAAATTAAAATTAGTCCTGTCAACTAAGACGTGTTTGGCAATTTTAGCGACGCTGTAAAAAGGTTATGGATAAAAGTGAGTATAAGCACGTTCATAAGGTTCAAATTAGTTGGTTTTTACATGTTTGACATTACTCTTTAATCTATGGTTTGTTTCTGTCCTTTTTCTTTCGTATTCTATGGAGAAGGATAAGCTAACTTAAAATTAGGAATTTTAGCTGGTTTGCAGAATCGAGTCCACTGTACTACTACGTCTAGACTAATATTATAAAGAAGAAAGATTTGTATTTTTGTATGTTTGTAACGAATAAACTCAAAAACTACTGGATCGATTACAAAACTTCTTTCACCAATAGAACGCTAGAATATTCCTGAGTAACATAGGCTATATTGAGCAGTGATAGCCCGGACGGTTAAAGAGCCGGCCGAAAATCAGTGAGGCTCGGGTTCGAATCCTGGCATGTACCAATGAGTTTTTCAAAAACTTACGTACATATTTATCACCAGCTCGACGGTGAAGGAAAACATCGTGAGGAAACCCGCAGGTCTCAGAATTAATTCTGAGACATGTGTAAACAGACCCGGTCCGGCGATGGGCTCACCACCTATCACGTTTAGGGGTCCAATATATCTCGTGAAATGTGGGTATATCCAGTAATGGAATACCTCTGCCTACCCCCTCGGGGATAAAAAAGGCGTGAGATTATATTATTATTATTATATACATAGGCTATACTTTATTCCAGTATTCCTACGGAAATGGGAACTACATTCTTATTACAATCACCTTAGAGGTCAGACTCGCACTACAAGCGTAAAGCTACATGCGCTCTTGACTGTACTATCACTGGTTTGTGAATGATATTATTAAATTATTTTGTGTTCTTTTCATGTGTCAAACGCATATTATTATATTTCATACAAAACTGCACGTTAACAAAATCGTCAACCAAAAAGAGATTGTTAAATAAAAAAGCTTTTCCAATATTTCCTGATAATCAAATTGCGTCGGACGCAAACAAGTGAGCCGAGGGAAACAGTTGGATAATGAATTAAAACAAATGAATTAACAAACACGAGCTCTTGCGGTGAAAATAAACGGATATGGTGAAATAAACACAGCTTTTTTTACTCTGGTGTCAGAAGAAGTTTAATCATCTCTGTTCAAATTCAAATGTTTATTTGCATGCTATAGGTTTTACAAGGTATAGCTCTATTCTATGGCACCCTGTAAGGGTGTCGCCAAAGTGGTTCGAAGAAAATCATTCTCTGGAGACAGAAACTTTTTCTTTAAACATCTTTGGGTGTCGCAAAGACAATGAATGGAGAGAGCGATCACACTCTAAAATTATTCTGTTTTGTATTTTTAATTTAAGTCGAGGTATAATAGTTATAGAATTATTTATCTTTTGCTAAATTGCTTTGATAAATTGTAACCTTTCTCATTCCTCGATATAAATAGGCAGATACAATGTTGCTGTATGTTAGGTACTAGTTCCCGTTCCCGTGGGAATACTAGCCTATGTAACTCAGGGATATTGTAGCATTCTAATGGTGAAGGAACTTTTGAAATCTGTCTTGTGGTTTTTGAGCTTATTGGTTACAAACAAATCTTTCATTTCCTCTGTTTTGTTTTCGCAATGGTGTGACGTCACTTGGCGCTGATTGGTTTTTCAAATTACGTTTAGTTTTTAGTCAGATGAAATTTCCTTTGAAACTCCACATTGTACAGAGTACCCACTATTCTCCCCCCCCCCCGTCCTGACAGCCTAGCAGACACCCCTTAATCTAATTTCATATAAGCTGGGCTCTATGCACTTAGCGTGATAGTGCTTTTTTTTTGTATCTGCTTTAATACATTAACAAGTACCTACATTAATTTAATAAAACCTGTTAAGTGTGAGTCGGGATGAAAAAAAAAAGGGTTTCGTACCACCGTAAAATAAAAACATCGATAGATATCATAAAATATTGATAGGTACCTATATTCTTTAATATTGTATGACATGTTTTTGTTCTAGTACCATCAATCGTTTTCGCAGCGCAAGCGATAAAATACATTTTAATGCATTTTTTTACATTATTGAAGTTTTAGTAAGGATTCCTAAATCGGTCCAGTAGTTTTTGAGTTTATTCGTTACAAACATACAAAATAAAAATATGTTTCATAATATTAGGGTAGAAGTGTAGACTAAATGGACGGTGAAGGAAAACTTCGTGAGAAAGCCCATAGGGCCCAGAATTGCTTGATGCTTGTGTCCTATCACAGTGAGGGCCCCAAAAATCCTATGAATTAAATACCTCTACCTAGTCCCACGGGGATAAGGGCGTGAGTATTTTGACATTTTTGAGCTAAATTTGTATTGTTTTTAAATATTGGTGCTGTATTTTGCATGCCTTAACAGGTAAAATGTGAGGACTACCTAATTTTGTGAACACCCCCCTGTAACCACATTTTATGCAAATAAATTATTATTATTATTATTAATTAAACTAGTAATAAAATAATCAAATATATATGTTTTTAAGTGTCCAATGTTTGAGATAAAAAGGACACAGTGAAAAGCGCTGTTTGTAATTTGGCATCTCCTTAATTTATGAACAGTGCCGTCAATTATTCTAATCGGAAAATTTATCGATGACACCTTTTCAAAAACCGAACAATTCAGATCGTGCAGTGCGATGCGAATAAACAATACAGCAGACGTGCGTGATTTACGCTCGCGCTCGGATATTGTTGAAATTCGCGTCGATAGCGCTTTTGTTTCGCCGTCTGCCTTCTTATCGCGTAGGAATGGGAGTTTCGATAGATTTATTGAAATATCGATACAAAAATTAATAAGTACAGTAAAAACGGCTGTAAAAGAAAAAGTGAAGTTTAAAAAAGGATACAAGATGGCCTATTAGTAAAAGAAGATCAATTTTGATTAGTGTCATGTCATATGTAACAGTAAGATTAAGACAAATCGATTGACCTCAGAATCTTTAAAATCGGCGCACTCGTTTGGTCTCTAGAGCGTCACAAAGGTACTTACATTAGGCTGATAAACACATTACCTTCCTTGCATCGTGCAGCCGCTTAAAAAGGATTTATTAAACAAAATGTCATTGACGTCATCTTCACTTCACTTATAATGGTTTTAATAATTTGAAATTGCCTATAATTGTAAAATTAAATCGAAACAAATTCTTCGAGGTATATTGGGAAAATCTTTGTGATGGATAATTACTAGCAAGTTATTTTCGTTACACGTCCTTGCTTGTCAAAATGTTTTTTTTTCTGTATTCTGAAACTGCAGTGAAAACAAAAGGGCATCCGAAATAAAACGAAAAAAAACTACGCCTGTACTCGAATCTGAAGTCCGCATAACCCTATCATTCATGTTGGTTATTTGGCAGTTCTTTTTTTACGGCCTGTTTCATACTATCGCGAATGGATGCATACGTATGGTTTTGGCTGCGGCAAAATGCAATAGTGAGGGATCCGAGATAGATATCAGTAGATGTGTTTAAGTCATAGCACGTGAAAAGTGGAAAAAATAAATATATTTATTCTGGTAGTGAATGAGTTGTAGTTTTCCTTTTGCGAGAGGTTTGGACAAAAAAAGAGAGAGATGTAAAAGTAGGTAGAAGCCTACGAGTAACTAGATAATGCAAAAGTATGTATTTCATCATTAATATAGTTATTTGGAACGTTAGGCGAAGCTTTCTATGAGATTTTCAAGTTCTTGCTTCATTACTCTCTTGTGGCCCGCTATTATTTATTTATTTTCTGTGATTGAAAATGAAGCGAGAAATTGTGTAAAATTAACAAACCTTTTTATGCCTGATACTATATTATTGTTCTAAATATAAAAGAAAATATAATCAGTCCTTTATTTCTGGAAGTATTGACTCTCTACAGTGTTATGCTTATTGGTTATTTGTACAGTCAAGAGCACGTAGAGCTTGACACATTGTACTTTGTAACGTTCTTATTACAATCGGTTTAGAGGTCAGACTCGCACTACAAGTGTAAAGCTATATGTGCTCTTGACTCTACGTCTAAACGTGAAGGACTTCCACATTTAAATCTCTGAAAGAGTCGCTAAAATAACTGACTATTGTTTCGGTTATTCGGTTAGTGTTCTGATAGCCTTTTCTGCGGCGCCGGAAATTTGATTTTTGAATGTTTTGTTTATACGCAGCAGCGACGGACTGCGTTGGAAATGTTAAAAAAATATATAATTCTTTAATATAATTATAATACATTAATTCTGTATAGTATAAACAGTATCTATTATGCTACTGAAGAGTGGATCTTCGTGATACTTTATGGATAATGTTCCTCATGAAACTAAAAAGCAACTTCCATTACGAGATTGAAAACAACTCATTGAGATGACATTAATTATGTTAGCCTTACTCTCTCTATCGTATATAGACCCCTAGTTTTTGGAACTTATACTATTAACAGATACACAATCCAAAGCCCTAATAATCGCTGAAAAACTGGTGCAATGAATTATATATTTCAGCTATTACCTACTTCTGTTTGTAGGGTTCTTTCTGTAGCTGTATCTGTACAGACCTACAGGTTATTGGTTAGTCGAACGACTTAGTTCGAAAGAGCGCTCTTTTAGGTGAACTATGCGAACTAGTTCGTCCACAATCTCGTTCTTAGTTCTTTTGAATATGTATTTTTCTGGCTTTCATTCTATTATTGAGTGGCGCTGCATGCTAACCGACTTATTTTTTTTTACTAATGCCGTTCTTACAAGAGTTGCTTATTAAATTATAGTATATCTATGGTTAAAGTTTTTCGCAGTTAATGAACGAACTAGTTCGCGGAAAGACTGCGAACTAGTTCGCGGAAAGACTGCGAACTAAATTTAACGCTCCCAATGGCGAACGACTAACTCTTAAGACTCTTATTGGTTACCGAGTTCTAGGTCAATATAACTAATTATAATAGGGTTTTTATTTTGCTAAAACGTAACACGACGTTAAAAAAGACGACTCTTTGATCCTGTAGCCCGACGGTGTTCTCACGTGTCGCTAGTATTCGTGCATGTAAGATTGGCTATTGCAGCTACCTTAGGGCACATGATAGGGCAAATCAACGACGTCCCGATAATGTGGATTAACTAGCGGTCAGCTAACAGTAACTAGCTGAAATAATTTAAGTTATTTCGTTACCTGTATTTTGGTTCCCGTTCCCGTGGAAATACGGGAATAAAATATGGCCTGTGTTACTCAGGGATCTTCAGGCTTTCCATCGGGTAAAAAAATTTTAAAATCGGTCCAGTAGTTTTTGAGTTTATTCGTTACAGACATACAAAAAAACAAATCATTCCTCTTTATAATATCAGTGTAGATGAAGATTTCATAGGCAGCAGCAATGGATGTCTTCCGGCTGATATTATGATGATGATGAAGGATTTCATAAGAATTAGTCCTAGTTATCTGCGCGGAAAAAGTATAGAAGAGTTTAATATTATGTAATGGTTGGTCATTCATCTGATCAAAAAGAATAATTTGAATCCTGATTCTGAGAGAAATAAAAAAGGTTTATATTAAACGGAATTTCTAAAAGGAGTTTTAATCACTCCGTAAATGACCTTTTACTTAACTAGGCATTTAGAAATTGGAGGCGTAATTTAAGGACGTAGCCTCTTATTTAGTGGAAACTGGGATAAATGATTCATTTTTCGCTCTTTAAATTTTCCGCCTTCTTAAACCTGGCGACGCGGTAATGATGTTATGGGCCATTCACGCTATACAGGACCGGCCTCGCTTTCCAAATGTACTTCAAACACTAATAAAAATGTTTTATTCTCTAAAAAACATTTACGTCTTGTGTTAACAGCTTTGAGTATTAAACCAACCGGAGACGCCACTGACATGCGTTCCCCTCTGCCAAAAAAACGTGTCGGTATTTGAGCACACCGGTTAAATACAACTAGTTTGTTTGAGTTCACGGAGTGCTTGTATTGGTGAATGTATTTGTGTGCACCTAGTTCAAGCTAGTGTTTAATTGTTTTATCAAAAAATGCGTTTGTTTTAACATTATTTGTGATTGTTTCCTCGTCCCCCCCGCAGAAATTGGCAGACTTTTTTGTAAAGAAACTAGTGCGCGTGACGTCTCCTGTTGGTTTAATACTCAAAGGTTAACAGACGTTATTACTGGAAATACTTCCTTTTTTTTTAAGAGAGAAGGGGGCAAACAAGCAGACGGGTCACCTGATGGTAAGTGACGTCCGTCGCCCATGGACACCTGCAACTCAAGAGTCACAACTGCGTTGCCGGCCTTTGAGGTGGGAGTAGGGGAAGGGGGGTTGGGGCCTCCGGTTACCTCACTCACTCAACAAAACTTTTCAGAAATGTATTTTAAGACTGTCATTAATCAGATAAAATAAGAATACATTTAATTATTTCTAACCTTGATATTGGCGGATCATTAAGTTGTAGAGATGCGAGTGCACAAGCACATGTTACACATTCCTCAGAACCAGTTTTTTGGCCTGCTGGTTTACTGACAGTGTTTTCTTTCATCAATAAGACAGTCATGAATATATACGAAACCACACCTGGAAGTTGGTCTTCACGAATGAGAGGCGGGCCCTCCAACAAGGCTTTTCTATATTTTTCATAGATATAAAAAGTTCCGTATCATCATTATTTATAAAAAGGGCAAAAAATCACGTTTGTTGTATAAGAGCCTCCTTAAATATTTATTTTATTATGATTTTTTAGTATTTGTTGTTATATCGGCAACAGAAATAAGTTTTTTTTTTTGTGAAAATTTTAACTGTCTATCTGTCACGGTTCATGAGATACAGCCTGGTGACAGACAGACAGACAGACAGACAGACAGACAGACAGCGGAGTCTAAGTAATAGGGTCCCGTTTGACCCTTTAGCCAATAATTAAATAGAGAGAACAGTTTTATTCGTGTAAAGTCGGCCATCTTTAGACTCAAATAACGACGACAATATTAGTGGTATATTAAATTTTATCACTCACATTATTTTGCTCAAATAATCGAGTTACACACAATATGGCCACCACGTAGTGAATGGCGCGGTTTACGGGCGACAATGACGCTATAAAACGTGGCAAAGTCTCCTTAATACATTTAAAGCCTTCTTCACACCTGCGGCTTAACCTCTAGTCAGTGTCGTGCTGATTTAAGCTTGTTAAGTCTTGAAGATGTGTCTGGAAAAGACATTTGGTTGCTAATCCGTCCCACTCTGTAATCATAATGCATTTTATGCTGCCATGCTTTTGTTTTTGCTGGTTCATTAGTTACTGTGTGCTCTCTACCATCGTCTTAGACTATCCAGCTTATCTTGTTGGATTATACTAGATAGCATCGCCAAGTTTAGAGAAGATGAAACTATTTATTTTTTTATTTTTATTTGAAAATCAAGTGACACTGCCTCATTTGTTAATGTATCAGTAAGTGTAGAGCACAACAAAAGAGTATAAAAGGACAGTCTTGCCTGTCCCCGTTCATTTTCAGGGTGCTATTGGTGCCCCACACCCTGCGCACTAGAGATGCGGCGCGCTTGCGCATGGTCGCGCACTACTTAATCGATAAATAGAATTATCTGCGTTTTGATTAGGTTAGTAAGTATACACCCTCTACTATCGCTCTAGGCCATCCAACTTACCTTGCTGAATCCCCTCATACCCCATCTTCGGGACTTCCTCAGCGCGACTACACAAGGAGTCGAAGCCGCGCTGTAATGCCGCGCACATGATCTGTCAAACGCCTATGACAATCCAATTGGTGATTCTAACTGACGTTTTCGTTATACTAAGCTATTTTTCTAGACCCAGTCTACTCCAGTAGTGATAGCTTTTCCCACTGGTATTCAGTTTATTGCCTGATGCAGCGAAAATAACTTTCTATGGAGAGAAATCTAAAAAATACTCTGTACACAAAAGCGCTATTCCTATATCTACTTTCTTTATGTTATTAAGGTACTTTTATATCCGCAAAAATTAGTCATTATTTTTTATTTTTACAATATGAACATAATAAACGTAAAAGTTAATGCATGAATTTTGCGCAGGACGAGAAATACATGGCAGCGCGCATCTAAAAATAATCCAACAAGAAATGAGTTAATAAAATATTATTAAACATTCTCCGCAGAGGATCTTCTAAAAGACTGCCATTTTAATTATTTTTTTAGGGTTCCGTACCTCAAAAGGAAAAAACGGAACCCTTATAGGATCACTTTGTTGTCCGTCTGTCCGTCCGTCCGTCCGTCTGTCAAGACCCTTTTTCTCAGGAACGCGTGGAGGTATGAAGCTGAAATTTATATCAATTACTCAGGTCTACTGTCTCTTGAAGCTGTGAAAAAATCAAACTTCTAAGCCAACGCAATCAAAAGATACAGCCGTTTATGCCGCAAATTTTCGACACTTGCAATGGAATCAAAACCTACAGGGTGCTTCCCGTGAACTCAGAATCTTGAAATTTGGTACGAAGCAACGTCTTATAGCATAGATAAAGGAAAAATTACGAAAACCATAAATTTGCAAGGTTGTACGGAACCCTCGGTGCGCGAGTCCGACTCCCACTTGGCCGGTTTTTTTCTATTTCGTTTCATCCGCCCTCGTTCTTTGAACAGTGGTTTTTCAGATGTGATCTGCACCATTATCATTTTATAAACACCTGTTAGCAGTTTTGTTTTGCATCGTTGGAAATTGAAAAAGAAATAACTCATATACTTACGCAGCTATACAATATAAGTATTTACGTCTATAAATGACGATGGTTCTTAATCAAATTAAGGTAGCTCGTTAAAAACACGCGGCAACGTGTCAAGCCAAGTTCAAGAAAAAAATCTAGCGAGCTGCACCATTTGTAAATTTTTAATTACCAATGTTACCAATATTATAACAGCTGTTTGACTGGAAGCACATCACTGGTTCTTCACAGCAGGACGACGACCATAGATAACCAACCTGTTTAACCTCTCAGACCACGAATCAGACACAATAGATTTTTAACCTCTCAGACCATGAATCACAGACACAATTGATTTTTAATTGTGTCTCGGTTCCAATTGGAACCGGCGGTTCTTAACTGATTAATTACGAAATATTAATATTGTAAGCTAAGACACATTTTTCATTGCTTGTCCGTTAAATTTTACTTTTTTAGATTTGTTGCTCCTGCAGGAAGTTTTGGCAGTGTTTCAGATCAGAGATACCAAAATAGACTGTACCACTACTGTTTTTTTAAAGGAACGGAAATACTAAAACAAGTAACCAACTGCAGCGCTAGCACCAATATTTGCTAACGTACCGACGTTTGTAGATTGTAATCAGGAAATAATCAATTTTGGTGCACGAACGGGTGTGCTACATCGCGAAACAAGCGAGATACGGGAGTTTGCGATACTGGAGCTGGAGTGTCGTAATGCAAAAGCGTTTAGACTAAAACAATTCTTACATTTTAAACTTGCAACGAAAAAAGCAAAATGTGTTACGTGTCAATTGTACTATTCATTATCAAAACAAAATATGCATCCGCCCACATGGTGTTAGGTAAAGACCTATTTAAAATAACAGTTGTAACTACAAATTTATAATAATAAAAAAAAATTCAATAAAGTTTCATCTCGGCCATTACCCGAGATTTCTGTGGTCAAGTAGCCACCTAAGACTTCAAAAAGTGGCTTCTCGACCATTGGCCGAGTTTTCTGTGGTCTAGTAGCCACCTAAGCCATATGTGGGTTGACACCAGATATGAATATTATGCATCTCCTACTGTCACGCCCATGGACAATGCAGACTTTCTCTGCTATGTTCAAGTTGCTATACACACAGTAGATAGAGTCTCCTTCGGTTGTCACAGGTCTATCGCCACCTAAGGCGCGTTTTTTTTTATTTCTGATGAGTTTACTATTGGCCAGAAGGCAAAGACAGGGCCTACGATGGGACGAGCTTGGCCAGAAAATTCTTGTTCACTCGAGTCTTAAAGGCTTCGATGGATAATATGAACTCGGAAATACAGACGCCGGCAGGTGGTTCCACTCCTTGGCGGTGCGCATAATAGACATTGAAAAAAGCTTCGTGCGTATGTGAGGAATATCCACCAAGTAGGGATGAAGCCCAGCCTTACATCTGGAAGTCCGATGGTAGAAAGGGGAAGGCGGAATGAGCTCGTGCAGCTCTTGGGCACACTCCCAGAAGTGCAAACTGTAGACTAGCGGTACAGGGTTAGCGGTGATGCTATAGTAGGGATTAGCGAGATGTGATTAAGGTATACTTTATACTTTTTGCACGCGCTTACAACTTGCCCCACACATTTATCG
This sequence comes from Ethmia dodecea, assembly GCA_963855545.1. Classification (NCBI taxonomy): domain Eukaryota; kingdom Metazoa; phylum Arthropoda; class Insecta; order Lepidoptera; family Depressariidae; genus Ethmia; species Ethmia dodecea. The sequence continues at coordinate 11,448,581 of OY979457.1, read as the reverse complement.
CGATACTAAGAGACAATAGCTCCATTATTCCAAGCCGAGCGAGTTAACAATGAGCCGAACCCTGATTAAGCGGTTCCCTACTGATCGTAAATTATTTTGTTCTTTACCCATCTGAACATAAAACCTTGGGTATAGAAATAGGTCCCTTTAATACCATCTTGATGATTCAGTGCTGTTCAGTCGTCATAATAGAACAGACGGTCTTCATCATAATTAACGACTGAAAGATACAAGGCTTCCAAAGGAGTGATACCTAAATTTGTTCTTCAGTCAGCAGGCGTTACAACTCAAAATGAATATGTTTGGCGAAAATAGAGATCCTACTGTAGATATTATAGAGGTAGTAATGGTTTAAGTTAGTGTGGATTCTATTAAATTCTGGAATCGGAGTTCATAATTTGAAATTGTTGTTTTACTATCACTACATACCTAGTATAAAAACAAAGTCGTTTACCGTCTGTCTGTACCTATGTATGCTTAGATCTTTAAAACTATACGCAACGGATTTTGATGCGGATTTTTTTAATAGACAGAATGACTCATGAGGAAGGTATTTATATAGGTACCATATAAACCGAAGCGAAGCGAGGGCGGGTCGCTGGTAAGATATAAATAGATAAATAAAACATGTACCTAGATACTTATTTTTTCAGAAATGAATAGATTGAACAAAAATATCAATGAAAAACAAAATAATACTCAATAATCATACAAAAAATACTTATACCTTTAAATCTTTGCACCGATTCAGACTGCGATTCATGATTATTAAATTAAATATAAAAAAGACAATGGTTGATTAATGATGTTCACTAGCAGTCGTCTATTGGAATGTCATGAAAGATATACAGAGATACAGAAGAACACAAAAAATCTAAAGACGGTATAGGCCACTTAAGTAAATCCAAAACATAAAATTATTTGCGAAAACTAAAATTTTATTACAAAATCATATTGCTATAAAATCTAAAGGAGTATTCCCACAGACTGCATCTACAGATCCGCGATTGGCGACGTATCGAGACATGCGCGTACGTGAGCTGATTTATGCGCAGACGCACGACACGCCGGCACTCGGCGATAAATATAATTGTGCCGCTCTGACCCACCCAGGGAGCGGCCGCGGCAAGTGCGTAAGGCTCTTTACTCATTGCGACACTGAAACAATGTGATTTAAAATTTTAAAATTGAAATTAAAATATGTTTCATTCAAATTCTTTGACTTTTTTGTCGGGCGTTTTTGCGCCTAGAGAGATGATTATTATAACAACTTTGAAATATACTAAGTTGTGATATATAGAGAACACAAAAATTAAGAAGCCCTAAGCAAGATTATTACAAACTTCTGCAAATGATTTGAAGAACCGAATGTCATCCGGTAGACACGTGTTTTGAGAAAGGTCTTAAATATCCGCTTCTATGTTATAAAAATTACAAGTATTAAGATTTAGTTGATATTTAAGCAAAGATTAATTAGGTATATTACGTTTACCACCTCTAATATTAAATTATGTTTTTAATGAATTTTATAAAAACTTCAAATTATCCTAACAATATAACACATCGTAACTATACAGTTGTAACACAAGGAATGGTCCAGGAAGACGGCTACGTCAAGCAGACGCGGTCCTTGCGTTCTGGTATATTCTAACAATGCAATATGCAGTTTAAACGCAGAGTAGTAAGATTCAAAATAGATGAACAATGAAACTGAAAATCATATCCAAGAAACTTGTCGAACAACCTTGTATTTTATATTTTTGTCTTACAATTTTACTTGCTGTGATACCGTGTATCTTTACGAACGTACTAAAATTCGCTGCTTTATGTAACTTTCAATAATTGAGTAACAATTCATACATAATGATATTATCGATATTTTGTAAAATGTGACTTGTTTTAGTAATATTTGTACGAATAACTAATGCCTCTAGATACATTTTAAACAATAGTTAAGTGAACGAAAAGTGCATAAAAAAGGCAGAAAATTACAGACTATTTGCAGACTTGCACGCACTCAACGATATGTCAGCCTATCAATCATAATTATTCATAAATTGTTCTTTTATCGGCAGACAAGACAAATAGCTGCCCTTGACTTTGTTGCTGGTTCTTCTCAGGCTACTGTATTTGGAATGAGAAACTCGTGGGTGGAGATAGGCTACCGTTTACAGCCATAGACGAGTTTAGAGTATCTTGTTATTAGACTATTGACGTTTCTAAGAGTATTTTATTCGTATACTAGCGGATGCCCAGCGGCGTTGCCCGCGCGGATTCCGTTTATTCCCGTTCCCTTGGGAATTTCCGAAAATCCCTTCATACCAATTTCCTATGACATATCAGACACCTTCATACCATTTTTCAAGTTTCTAGGTGTTATCGTTTCGGAGTAGTACGTATTTCTCTTTTTAGCCAGTTTTTTTATTTTCCCGTGGGAATGAGATATTTTCCTGGAATAAAAAGTACCCTAGATGTTGATCCGGGTACTCAGTTATCTCCATACCAAATTTCATCAAAATTCGTCCAGTAGTTTTTGAGTGATGCGTGCACAACCAGACAGACAGACAGACAGACAGACAGACAGACAGACAGACAAAAATTCCAAAAAATGGTGTTTCGGTATCTATATCGATAACTATATACACTACCGTTAAAATTTTCAAAAAATATTTAATGTACAGACACGGCCCCGTTAGACTTTTATTATATGTATAGATAAGTAAATGAATGGTTAACAACTTAATCGCTTTAGTGACTTAATTTGTATGGATAATACCAGTACCTTTCTATGATATAGAGAAATTGAATTAAATCATTTAGAAACGTTTAAATTAACATCAGATTATCCTGTCAATGTAATTCTAATCAGTCTAGAATAATTATTAATCTTTAAGTACGTACTGATAAGATAACTTCCAAAAACCAAGATATAGCAAATAAAACACATATAAATTGAATTTATGAAGTACCGTCTCAAGAGAACGATTAAAATGAATTCGAAAAGTTTACTTTTACTATTCTTTATAACATTAGCTGCGGCTACCAAAAAAAGTTATGAAGGTTATAAAGTGTTCAAAGCTGTCCCAAAGACGCAAGACCAAGTAAAGGCTCTTTTAGATGTCCAGAAAAAAGGTGTAGGACAGTTCTGGATTGAGTATTTTGACGTTAATCATGACGTTAGAGTTATGGTCTCAAAGGAAAAACAAAGTGACTTTCTAGAACAGTTGAAAGTTGCAAAATTAGAAGTCGTGGAAATTATTAATGATTTGCAAAGGTGAGCTTTTGTCTCTTAAATAAAATAATACAAATATCAAATGACGTTACCCCCTAGAATTGTAAGACGTATTAATCAATCAAAGTGTATGACGGTTATGAATTAAGATTGTTACTTCATCGAAAAAATCTGCAGGCCTACCGATACACTTAGACTGATAATATAATAAATATCAATAGGTTTTTTTTTGTTGTCCATCATTGCTAACTAGAGCAAGGTCAAATTAGATATCACGTAATGAGCTTAGGTGGTAAGGCTAAGTATATTTTACAGAATATATATATAAATATATATAATCTCACGCCTTTTTTTTTTTATCCCCGAGGGGGTAGGCAGAGGTATTCCATTACTGGATATACCCACATTTCACATTTTACAGAACCAAATTGTTAAAGTAAGTAGGTACTACTAAAACTACTAAAATAATCAATAAGTGGTTGGTCAACCTATAAATAATAAATAACGGTCTATTCAACTTTTTCAGAACGATTGATGCTCAATTATCGTCAGTCACGACAAGAAACTCCGATGATGAATTCCTATCAATGACTTGGGACAAATATCACGACCTCTCTCATATTAACAACTGGCTTGATGAACTCGCAGCAAACTATCCTGATATCGTATCAACTATAATCATGGGACAATCTAATGAGAACAGAGAAATAAAGGGAATCAAAATCAACTATAACCCAGACAAGGAAAACAAACTCATAGGCATGATAGAAGGAACACTGCATGCTAGAGAATGGATTACACCAGCTACCGTCACTTGGATGATTAAGGAATTTCTCACAAGCGACGATCAGGAAGTTAGAGCTTTAGCAGAAAATTTCGAATGGCATATTTTCCCAGTTGTAAATCCTGATGGGTATTCTTATACTTTTACTCATGTAAGTAGTTCATACTACAAGTGATAATACTACATAGGTACAATAAAACAAAACATTACAAATTATATAGGCAATTATGCTGTTATATATATATATATATAAGGGAAAAGAAAGTCTTGCATGGACGATTAATATAAATTCGAAAATTGGCACTCACATAAACAGATGGAGTTCAAACAGGTTTCAATGGAAGTTATAACTTGTGTATAATTATATTTTGCTATACATTTTTTTGTCTTCTATAGGACAGACTGTGGAGGAAGAATCGTAACGTGAGTTTTAATACTACTTGCGGTGTGAACGTGGACGATGACATGAGTAACGGAGTAGACTTAAACAGGAACTTCGATTTTGTGTGGAACAGTAAGTTTAAATAGTATTTTAAAATTTCTATTTCTACAATCCAAATATCTCGAATAGGTAAATTAATAAACTGTTTACAAAAAGTTCTAAAGTTTACAATATCTAAGACCACAAACGGACATAGGTGGATAGCGACTTAAAGACTAGAGAAGAAAATCGTTTAGGTACGAGTACATGTACAACACAAGATGGAAAAATTAAATCTATACTCAATCTTTTTTGGATACAAAAGAACCAATTGACTAGCTGACTGAATAATCGATCAACGCACAGCACGCTAGGTCTAATGATGTAAGTAAATTTCTACGGGAACTTCGAAACGGGATCAATACCACCAATTGTCTGCTAGTAGGAGGTACCCTATAAAAGATCAAAGGCTTCTGCATTTTGTATTTTTAATCATGATTTTCTAACTTTCAGCTGTTGGAGCCTCAACAGACCCTTGCTCGAACACATTTGCTGGACCCACAGCGGTATCGGAGCCAGAATCCAAGGCTATATCTGAATATGTCCTGAACCTAGACAGCCAAGGGGACCTCATATACTACCTTGCTTTCCACTCTTATTCCCAATTAATATGCATTCCTTATAGCCATGTTTCTGGAATGAGTGTACTACAAGCTAGTAATTACGGTGATTTGGTGAGTTATTTTGTAGTTGTCGGTATACCTATGTCTAAAATTTTTATGTAATTGTGTTGTTTGATTTTTTTAATATGTTCATCACTTTTTAATATTCATATACAATTTTGATATTTAATGATAAAGCCAAATATAGGAATATATTAAAAATTACAGTTCATATTAAGACAAAACATATTTTTATTTTAGTATGAAATTAGTATAAGGGGTGCAGAGAAATTAAAAGAAAGGTTTGGAACTGAATACAAGGTTGGCGTTTCAGCTGATATTATGTGTAAGTATAATAGTTAATTATTATTATTTGGTTGTAGTTATGGTGATTTTATTGAAAATATAAATAAAGGTAAACTATCAAGTTCGAAGCTAAAGAGTCATATAACCTATCTAAAATCAAAATGGCGCCATAAAAAATACCTTATTTAGCAAAATTATCGTGTTAACGATAGCAAAAAAATACTAAGTGAAAATTAAATTCTTGTAAATTGCTTTCTCCAAAAATTCATCACTGGTTTATCACATAACATTAAAGATAACAAAATTAATTTTAAGTTTTGTGGAACTTTATTACCATCATCATCTTCATGACATTTCAGATCCTATGAGTGGCACCAGCTTCGACTGGGTAAAGAACGCGACAGACGTTCCAGTTACATACCTGCTTGAATTAAGAGATCTTGGGGAATATGGCTTCCTCCTTCCGCCAGACCAGATTATTCCAAACAATTTAGAAGTCATGGACTTTATTCTCGAAATGGACAGGAATACTAGGCTGTTAGGATATTACTCTGGATCTTCTACAGCTTTAGGTTCTGTTATTATGATAGTTGCTTGTATGCTCTTGGTTTTCTTTAATAAATAATTAAAATAAAATATTTCAAACGAGTTATGCAATATTTCTCCTAAATTTCACCCTTTCGTTACTGCTGATTAGCTCTAATTATTGCGGTTGTTTTCTGTTAATTCAGATGTTTTTGATAAGCAACCTACGAGTATATTAGAGCAGTGATAGCCTTACGGTTAAAGAGCCTTGCTTCACATGATGATAATTAGTGAGCCTCGGGATCGAATCCTGGCATGTACCAATAAGTTTTTCAAAACTTACGTACATCATTAGCTCGACGGTGAAGAAAAAACACCGTGAGGAAACCCGCAGGTCTTAGAATTAATTCTGAGGCATTATGAGGCACCCGGTCCGGCGATGGGCTCACCACCTATCACGTTTCGGGGTCAGATACTGTCGTGAAAAGTTGGTATTTCCAAAGATGGAATACCTCTGCCTACCTCCCTGAATAAAAGGCGTAAGATTATTTATATTAACTTGAGCTCTTCACTTCAATTACTTGTTGATGAGACCAGAAACAAACAAAGAGAAGTACCTAGTTATTTAGTCATCACATGTTCATAATCTACCTGTTTTCACTTGTGGGTAAGTCATACTGCAAAAGGTTTGAATTTTTTTACGACATTCAGCTTAGCTGACGCTAACCCTGCTTGGTAATGTTGAGGAATGAGGATGCCGGATTAAATTTTGCAAATTCTGTATTTTATAATTTACTTACATCGAAAATCATGTAGAGTATTTCAGGAATTCCAGTCTACAGAGAGAATAATTAGTCGTACCTAGTATGCTTTTATTCAAAGGCAAAACTCAGGTAGATACTTCTACAAAGTAGCTTCAAAAGGTCGGTCTTGATTGATTTTTTTGTATTATTATTATTATTTGCCAGCCACATTTCATGCTCTGATAAGAATAAAGATTTCCCACAAATAATCATTGAAATTATTAGTTGCTATTTCATTCCGTTGATAATTACGCCATTATCGCGTAATCCTATGCCAAATCCTGATTTAATTATCAGATACGCATTTTAACTTTCTCAGTCATTTGTTATTTAGACACCATTAAATATGGATTTTAAATTAATATTTCTAGTAACATTATTAGTTACTTTAGCAAAATCTGAATTTGTTAGTTACAAAGAATATAAAGTGTACAGATTAGTTCCCAAAACGGACGATGAAGTCCAAATTGTTATTAATTTACAAGAACGATGGGAATACCAGTTCTGGAGTGATGTAGTCAAACAAAACAGTGATGTTAGAATTATGGTAGCTCCAGCACAGCAAAAGGAATTTGAAGATTACTTAGAGAGTGTGAATTTGGAACAAAAAGTTGCTATCGAAGACGTTCAAGAGTAAGTATAGGTTACATGGCACATGGTTATAAATTATCTTTGAATACGTCATCAAATACTCTGTACCTATATACAATCTACATCTTCTATGGTACCTTGCTTCGATAGCCCATTTTTTTAACAGTTTTAATATTTTTTAAAAGTATAAAATTTATCATTTCAGTCTAAAAATCACAATTTATCCCTTGTGAAGTAACAATTTGCAGACATAACAAGATTATTTATTATCACCCTCATCCTCTCCCTTTGGGAGTTAATTTGATATTGTGTATATTTTTTAAGTATCGCTTTTCATGTTTTAGACTTATTGATAACCAGCTTCTTCGACCCCAAATCAATCGTATCAACAACGAATACGCATGGAATTACTACCAGTCCTTAGAAGAAATATATGACTGGCTAGACAAAACAGTTGCAGAACATCCAGACGTTGCAACTTTAGTAACTATAGGTACAACTGTCGAAGGAAGAGAAATACGAGGTGTGAAAATAGATTTCAAAAAACAAGAAAATCCTACAATAGGTATGCTAGAAGGAGGCATTCATGCTAGGGAGTGGATTTCTCCTGCAACTCTTACATGGGTGATAAACGAGTTTTTGAATAGTGATGACCCTGAAATACGAGCGTTAGCAGAGAATGTCGTATGGCATATCTTCCCTGTCACCAACCCTGATGGATATGTGTATACTTTTACTAATGTAAGTATTAAAAAAACAGTTAATTTTAATTTGTTACATGCTGTAGAATCGCAATTAGTTATTTGCAAATATTATATGAATTACAAACTAATATATATGCGGAATTAGATAACCTACCTCAGTAACCTCCAACCCTACTTTCCAAGTCTGGATATTTATATACATCAATATGCATCAATGTCATTTGCGAGTCCTTCTATGTTATTTATTACAGACTCGACAGACGTTCAAATATCATTGAAAAAAAGTACCTACAATATACCGAATTTTGCAACTATTAAGTAAGTGTAAGAAACAATATTTATTGTACATCAACAAAATATGCAATAAGTGATACCATGATTTGATGAACATTTGTGAGATTTTTCCAATTTTCCATTCTCTAAAACCTGATTCGGACTACTTTGAAAATTTAAAAAATATAGATAAATCATTTCATCCGTTATCAAGTGATGCGTGTACAGTCAAGAGCACGTAGAGCTTGACATATTGGACTTTGTAACGTTCTTATTACAATCGCTTTAAAGGTCAGACTCGCACTACAAGTGTAAAGCTTCATGTGCTCTTTATTGTAGCAACCATTTTCATTAATTTTTATTTATGTAGAAGATAATAATTATATAACAACTTCTAGAACAGAATGTGGAGGAAAAACAGGAATCCTGTGAGTTCCGGGTCGTGTGCACAATGGAACATGGCAGACGACATGAGTAACGGAGTCGATCTCAATAGAAATTTTGGATTCTTGTGGAATAGTAAGTCTGTTAAATATAAGTATTCGTTTTAAATAATTATTATTTATAAATAATTATAAATTAGAAATAATTATAAATAATTATTATTTATAAATAATTATAAATTAGAAATAATTATAAATAATTATTATTTATAAATAATTATAAATTAGAAATAATTATAAATAATTATTATTTATAAATAATTATAAATTAGAAATAATTATTATTTATAAATAATTATAAATTAGAAATAATTATTATTTATAAATAATTATAAAACACACATAATATTCGATTCAATTTAATAAGTGTTTACACACAATAAGGTCGAAAAAAAAACACAAATTACATAATTACAGATTTTGGCCCAAACTTCTACATAACATGAGGAAAGACCTCAAAGAGGCAATGGACTGTTAAGGGTTGATAATGATAATTTACACAAGATTTTATAATTAATAAAACACTTAAAATAGTTACCATGAACAAAAAATTTGGCTTAATAATATATGATTTTTTTTTATTTATTTATTTAATATATGAATACCTATAGCTTGTTCAAAGTACAAAATCCGTTTAATTTTATCAAAACAAACGGTAAAACCTCAAATAAATAAGAACAATACTTATTGAGATTATTTAAGTAACATAATTTATTACATAAAAAATATCTATCAATATCTTAAAACAATAAATTGATTATCTCCTTTGCGATAATCCTCTCGGTCAAATATGTATGTTGAAACGTCCATACCAAAGAGATTTAAATAATAAAGGGCAGTGGGAATATTTTCATTTAAAACTTTGAAGCCTAAGCGTCATGTCCTTGTCATATCAGTTAGTATGAACGCGAACTGTCATTCGGTCGAAATTGTACTAGACTTATTCCACTTGGAATAACTTTTGACTTCAAATTTTCCTCGCTTTGACCCCTCTATGCCCTATTATATTTAAATCTCTTTGGTACATACTTATGGTATGCCTATATAGACGATTCTACTTCAGAGTCTTTCCAAAGACCCTTTTCTACTTTATGTGTATTGCTGTGATGTTCAGAGTAATAGATTCAAACCTCATACAATCTTTAGTAGCTGAACATTTTGCTGGGTCAATTCTTTTATTTTTAACTAGCGACCCGCCCCGGCTTCGCACGGGTGCAATGCTGAATTTTCTTTGCTATAAACCATCCCTGGACCCACTCGAACCCACACAAAAAGTTTCATCAAAATCGGTCCGGCCGTTCTCGAGTTAAATAGCGGGTCCTCCGCGCGAATCCAGTTTATTCCAGTTCTCGCCGGAATTTCCAATAATACCTTCACATAATGTGATCTAAATCTGTAAAATAAATCTATTCACTATGTAATAGTGTGGTAAAAGATGTAGTTTTTTTTGGTTTATGATTGTTGTCTATCTTTGCTAAAAAAACTGGCGTCAAATTAGATTTTACGTAATGAATCTAATGTGGTACTGCTGCTGGATACTCATTTAGTCAACATAGCCTAACTCAGCTGTTGAAACATGCTTTAAATTTAACCCGTCTGCTTTCAATACAGCTGTAGGCGCATCATCCAATCCTTGTGCGGAGACATACGCTGGACCAATACCAAATTCTGAGGAGGAGACGAAAGCAATCATAATTTATGTGACAAATCTGAAGCAACAAGGGAACTTTGTATACTACTTTGCTTTCCATTCATACAGTCAATTAGTTCTGGTTCCGTACAGCCATGTCACTGGATCTGGTGTGTTAGAGGCTCCTAACTATGGTGATTTGGTAAGAATATATTTCTATGTATATATAACTAGTAATCATTTATTACTAGATCGACGGTGAAGGAAAACAAAAGGAGGAAACCCGCAAGCAGAATTGATTCTAAAGCCGTATACAGAAAGAAAGCCGAAAGCTTGTCGGCGCCGATGGGCGCCGATCGGCGCCCATCGGCGCCGGTCCATTCTACAGAAAGCAAGCAGATTGAAGCAGAGCGAGCAAAATGTCGTACGATGATTGGCGGGCGGCACCAGCGCCGACCGGCGCGAGTCGGCGCCGATCGGCGCCTATCGGCGCCGACAGGCGCCGGTCGGCGCCCATCAGCGCTTGTTCATATAAATGCCTCCGCCGGTTACCTGCGTAGACCGGCGCCTGTAGGCGCCGATAGGCGCCGGTCGGCGCCGATGGGCGCCGGTCGGCGCCGATGGGTTTTCGGCTTTCTTTCTGTATACGGCTTAACGCCGTATACAGAAAGAAAGCCGAAAACCCATCGGCGCCGACCGGCGCCCATCGGCGCCTATCGGCGCCGGTCTACGCAGGTAACCGGCGGAGGCATTTATATGAACAAGCGCTGATGGGCGCCGACCGGCGCCTATCGGCGCCGATAGGCGCCGATCGGCGCCGACTCGCGCCGGTCGGCGCTGGTGCCGCCCGCCAATCATCGTACGACATTTTGCTCGCTCTGCTTCAATCTGCTTGCTTTCTGTAGAATGGACCGGCGCCGATGGGCGCCGATCGGCGCCTATCGGCGCCGACAAGCTTTCGGCTTTCTTTCTGTATACGGCTTAAGGTTGGACGAATTGACCACATTCTGAGGCACATGTACTTAGTTTGCACTTCAATCCGACAATGTTCTCACGCCTGTCACCTGTCAAATACTGGTGGAAAGTGGGCTTCTATTATTGGAATACCTCTTCCTACCCCAACGGGTATAGAGGAGGGAGCATAATTTTTATTTTTATCAATTGTCAATACAAGTAATTTATAGTCACACATCTGTTTTATGTCCCTAGAAAATAATTATCAAAATTTTTTTTCAATGGCCGCTGGATTTCGATGATAGAATATTTTTTTTATAATTCTTTCAGTACGAAATTGCTATTAAAGGTATGGACAAGTTGAAAGAAAGAAACGGAACGGACTACCTAGTTGGAGCTTCAGCTGATATTCTATGTAAGTTTATATAGATTTTTAATTGTTATAGCTACAAGTATCGATTAAGTACACGTGACTGCGTCCACCGGACGTCGGTCGAATCCTACCTATTAGTTGTTTCAATTGTTAGTGAATTCTTTTCAGATAAAACATTCATAAAGCATTTATTGATTACTAACGTTTATTACTAGCTTCGGTGCTGATACTAAAACCTTCCTCTTGAATCACTCTATTAAAAAAACCGCATCAAAATCCGTTGCGTAGTTTTAAAGATATATAAATACATAAGGATATGGGGACTGAGAAAGCGACTTTGTTTTATACTATGTAGTGTTATGAAACTTATATCAGTGCCATTTGTATAGGCAGGAGATCATATTTTACTACCTTTTGAAAATGATTGAATAAAAATGTCTATGAATTTGCTTTAAAATGCTTTCAAAAATCCGAATAAACTGTCATGGTCAGATACCATTCTGAATGTAGAATAAGTAACTGATATTATGTAGCAAAGATATAACGTATGCAGCAACTAGGTACTCTAGCAAAAAAAAGTAAAGGCTTCCAGCGTGGTCTACGGTTTTTAACATTCCTTTTGAGAATTTTGTATATTTGAGCTTCATTTAATTTCGTTTTGAAGTAAAATATAAAAAAATATATATACCTAAAAGATTCATCCAGCAAAAGACATAAAATCATTTATTTTCTGTTTGTACGAAAAGTTTCATCCATCCTAAGGTTGGCTGGAAGAGATCGCTAAAAGCGATAAGACCGCCCATTGTACTTTAGTTAATGTTCGTATCCATATTGTGTTGTTTTTGGTGTACAATAAAGAGTTATTGTATTGTACACTTATAAAGGTCAATAGTCTAATAACAAGTCACTCTAAACTCGTCCATGAAGATTGGCTAATTTAAACAGCAGCCCAATCTTCACCGACGTAACAATAAAGTTGTTTATCTTAATTTTGCAGACCCAGTTAGCGGTTCCAGTTTCGATTGGGCTCGTGGAGAAGCAGATATTCCTATAGTGTATCTATTTGAACTAAGAGACGTTGGACAATATGGATTCCTTCTCCCTCCCAACCTCATTGTGGATAATAACAGAGAAATGATGGACGCACTAGTCGAGATGGATAGAGTGACGAGACAAATTGGATACTACCAAAGCAGTGGAAATGTGCTTGGATTTAGTACATTGTTGTTGTTTTTGACACTGATCATTGTTAATTGAAGACAAAGCTACTAAATTATGTAGTTTTATGTGTATAGTAGAATAAATATTTAAATAAACATTTACAATTCAAAATAATGTTTTTATTGATAATGTTATACTATGGATGTATAGGTACATTGTTTTGGAGATACATAACATACAAGATGTTTCATCTAACATTATTACTAATTTGATATAAATAAAAATAGATTCCAATAAAAGTTTTACAATATCTATTACGTGTAAGACATTTTATTGGTCATATAAAATAATTTATTAGTGTGATATTGTAATCTTTATTAGAGTATTTTGATATCTATCATAGTTCTTCGTTTAATTTAGTTACTACTCACGGATAGGTAAGTCGTGAAGTCAAAATGATTGTCAAAATATTAGCAGTTTTAATAGGACTCCTAGCTATATCAAATGCTAAAACCTTTGAGAATTACAAAGTGTACAAAGTTGTGCCAAATTCAGTTGAACAAGTTCAGATTTTAACTGATTTGGGTAAAAGTGGATTGGAATTCTGGACGGATGCGTTCACTGTTGGACACGATGTCAGGATCATGGTGGCACCAAATCAAGAAACGGATTTTATAAGTTACAGCAAAAGTGTGGGGTTGAGTCCAGAGCTACGTATATCTAACGTGCAGAAGTAAGTAAAGATAATCTAAATAATATTTTCATGACTTTAATAACGGGGATTGCACCTGTTATTATTATAAGATAATTTTAATAAAAATCTATGTGAAAATTAAAGTATTATTGTTTCCAAATATTAATGAACGCGTTCGGTGATTTATGTGTGTATCTATAAGAACCACGGAAAATGATCTACACTCGTAAAAAATCGCAGATAACGACAAATCGTAGAGATGAGTGAGACCTATCTAGACTGACTATTTTCCTTCAAAAAATTGCCAATATACCGATGGAAAGCATTGTAGCACTTTATGAGGACACTATCAAAATGTTGCTCGTTGAATAGTTTAAGATAATATGTGAGGGCATCTTTTTTATATTATTTACAAACCTATTAATGATAGCCTTACAGCTAAAGAGCCTACTTCACATGATGATAATCAGTGAGGCTCGGGTTCGAATCTTGACATGTAAGGCATGACCAATAAGTTTAAGAAAAAAATACGTAGGTACACGTTTATTATCACTAGCTCGACGGTGAAGGAAAACATCGTGAGGAAAGGTCAAGTCCCAGAATTAATTCTGAGACATGTTTAAAAGACCCGGTCCGGCGATGAGCTCACCACCTATCAAGTTTAGGGGTCTAAAGAATATCTCGTAAAAAGTGGGTATATCTAGAAATGGAATACCTCTGGCTACCCCCTCGGGTTTTTTTTTACAATCCCACAAATAACTAATAACAAAACTACTTTCTGTCAGCTTATTGGAACTCATAGCTTACTGGAGCAACATAGGTACACTACTATTTTAAACCAACTTAACTTCCAGATTAATTGATGCTCAACGCATACCTGCCAACGTAGAACGCAGCACCCTCGGTTCTTTCAGTTGGGATAGTTACCATAACTTAACAGAAATACATGCTTGGCTTGACGAGCTTCAAGAAACATACCCTGACGTTGTCACCACTGTCACAATTGGAACAACACTAGAAGGCAGAGCTATTAAAGGAATCATAATTGATTTCAAATCTGGTAAAAGAGGCAACTTTCCCTTAACGGGAATGATTGAAGGTGGAATACATGCTAGAGAATGGATTTCCCCAGCAACTGTTACCTGGATAATCAAGGAGTTCTTAACCAGTGAAGATCCAGAAGTGAGGTCTTTAGCAGAAACTTTTGTATGGCACATTTTCCCCGTCATCAATCCTGACGGTTATGCTTATACGTTTTCTAATGTGAGTTCAGTTTTGTTTCTTTGATTTATTCAATCATGAGTGTATAAGGAAACTAAGAAACCCAAATGTTTAATTTAGATATTTAGATAGTGCTTGTGATTTATGACAGTATTATTATGTAGAATCGCATGTGGAGGAAGAACCGTAATCCTGTAAACTTCGTTGCATGCAACGCCTGGACGAACGACGATCTTAGCAATGGTATCGATCTGAACAGAAATTTTAACTACCTTTGGATGAGTGAGTACACAAATTTTATTACTAACATGTCTTGATTCTAGTTTCTGATCTTTTCTTTTCTTGTTTGTTGTTGGTATGACGGAAATTTCTTTATTAGAGCACAAAAAATTCACTGTCATGTTCCCATGTCTCACAGCTACTGGTGCCTCAAGCAATCCTTGCTCAGAGACCTTTGCTGGACCCTCCCCAGCTTCAGAGTTAGAAGCTCAGGCTATCTCAAACTACGTCCTACAGTTGAAGCAGGATGGAAACTTTCTGTACTACTTTGCGTTCCACTCTTACTCTCAAATGATTCTGGTGCCTTATAGTCACGTGTCTGGATTTGATGTGTTGCAAGTTCTTAACTACGGTGATTTGGTGAGTTTTCTTTATTCAACAGAGTAACATCATCAAACCTAAAAATTCATTAAGCTTGTCATAAAATACTTGAATCAAATTGGCTTTTCATACCTATTCCTTACGAGTCTCAAAATTTGCATGCAGAATTTAAATCTTTGGCTTTTATTGATGACTATTTTTATATAGGTAGACTTAAATAAAGTTATGTTGTTGGTGTGATCTTTATTCTATAACCTGTTTAAGATTTTTTTGTCTCCATTAATCATCTAATTTTTGCAATTTAATGTGGTATTATTTTTTCCAAGAAATTTTAAACTTCATTTTAATAAACTGAGCAGTACTAAGCCCTTTCTCCATTGATTTAAGTCCTAAGTTTATGACTGTGCACCACATTATCTTGAGAGACTACGTTCATAAAATAAAAACATTACATAAAATATTCTTTCAGTACGAGATAGCGATAAGAGGATCTGAAAAACTGACTGCTAAACATGGTACAGTCTACACTGTTGGAACTTCAGCCGACATTTTATGTAAGTGGTACCTGCTTTTGGTTCTTTTACTCGCCATATACAAATTTGAATGTAAAATTATCCTTAAATGACATGACACATTCAATGACAGAAAGAGAAAACGCGGGCAAAGCCGCTGATCACCCGCATGTTAAATTTAAAAACATGTGATAGCGATCGGTGGAATGATGTATAATGTATGTAGGCTATGAAATGATAGAAATACTTAAAATAATACTATTTAATATCAAGGCAAATTAGAATCTAAGACAAGAAGCAGACTCTTAGTCAATGACAACCAAAAAGCCAAAAAGCACGTCAAGTATGGAAAAACATAATATGTCGGCCATTCGCCAACAATAAGACCCATTTTGGTTTCAGACGAAGTCAGCGGCTCCAGCTTTGACTGGGTAAAGGGTTTTGCAGGTGTACCTATTGTGTTGCTATTCGAACTCAGAGACCTTGGTGAATACGGTTTTCTTCTACCAACTGACCAGATCATTCCTAACAACGAAGAAATTATGGAGTGTCTCTTAGAAATGGACAGAACCACGAGACAATTGGGTTATTACTCTGGAAGCAACAGTATACTTGCTTCGGTCTTGTCTGTGGCTATCAGTTTTGCATTCTTGGTTCTTTTCCGAAAATAAATGTTCGTAAAAAACAATTAAAATTTATGCAATCTAGTCTATGATTTGTGTTTCATTTTTGACCATACTCGTATTGATTTCTCTTTGAAAATGAAAATGGATTTATTTATGTAGGTAATTAAATACTACACTTAAAAAGTGAATAGTCTAATAACAAAGCAGTCTAAACTCATTCATGAAGATTGTCTAAATGGAAACAGCAGCCCATTTCTACCGACGAGTTGCTGGTTCCAAATGCAGTACCCCGAGAAGAACCAGCAAGAAACTCAAGGGCAGCTCTTTTTTATCTTTTAATCAGTTAAGAACCGCCGGTTCCAATTGGATCCGAGACACAATTAAAAATCTATTGTGTCTGTGATTCATGGTCTGAGAGGTTTTTTTAAGGATTCCGTAATAACATGGTGCCACGGGACTCTTATTTTTAAAACTCCGCTGATCGTCCATCTGTCTATCAGTGGGCTGTCTCACGAACCGTAATAGGTAGACAGTTGAAATTTTCACAGAATTTGTTTTTCTATTTCCATAATGAAAAAATACCTACTTAATAAAAATTAAAAAAACGGCCAAGAGCGAGCCGGCTTCCCTACCATTATCTGTAAAAACAGCAAATAAACACGTTTGTTGTATGGGAGCCCCCCTTCACAATTTTATTTTGTTTTGTGTTTGAAATTATAGCGGCAACGGAAATACATAGTTTGTGAAAATTTCAACTGTCTAGCTCGATTCTTAAGATACAGTCTGATGACAGACAGACCAACGGACAGACGGACGGACAGACAGCGAAGTCTTAGTAATAGGGTTCCGTTTTTACCCTTTGGGTACGGAACCCTTAAAAGTAAAAAAAAATGGGTCTTCAATCAAGAAGCGTGCTTTTTATTATACCACTCGCACACAAATTGTCCCGTCCCTTTGTGTGCGAGTACGACTCAAACTTGTCCAGTTTTGTAGGATTAGTACATACTTTATTATAAAAAAAAACCGTTTATTTCAAGAATAAAGAACACAATATGATGACAAAAACAAAGGCGCTAAATTCAAGAAAGTAGGATTATGTGCACCTATGGCGTCGCACAACTCACAACACTATATTACACATTAGCTACATATTTTATTACCTATATTATTATTACTGTCGCAAAATGTCTGAATTGGCATCCCCCCTCTCGCTCATTCATTCGATATTTATAGACATAATGGACCTACAATATATTAATCGATAAAGAAAAAGAACGTAACTTAGCTGAAAACTCACGAAAACGACAAGCAACAAATCTAAATTCACCGAAATAGTGTTCAGTAATTTATGGACGTAATTAGGGAATCAAAGAAACCGACTATAGCACTCTTGGGATTCGAAATCGGAACTCTATTTTGGGATATTGGAAGATATTTAAACCTCTATTTTTCGAGCTTATAAAAACTGCCAAATGCTTGAGTTTACTTTAGTTTTTTTTTTGTAGAACTAGTTAGATCTTAATCCGTGATATGTTAACTACTCTTGTGGAGACAATGAGAAAGCGGAACTTGTTCTTAGAGTCTCATAGAGGCAACTTACTTATGACCAGTTTTTATCTACACTACCTCAAAAAATTTCAACAAATATTTCATGTACAGACACGGCCTGCTTACAGTTTTATTATTTTAGTAAGGACTAGCAGCGCCCCGCGGTTTCACCGGCGTAGTTCCCGTTCCCGTAGAAAAACGGGAATAAAATATATAGTCGATGTTGCTCCCTGGTAACGTAGCTTTCCATTGTCGAAAGAAAGTTTTTCTATGGGTCTCATCGAGGCAACTCAGTTATGACCCAGCTGGCAATTATCTCTGTACAGAATCAGTCATCCTATCCTATCCTAACTATCTATACACATTCTAGGCACTGTTCAATAATGTCCTTGAAGGAATTTATTTAAAAAAAAAGCAGTGACGTGGTTAAATAACCCGCTTCTCATGCGCGAGGCTCACAGGCCAAGGAAGACCAGGAATCCAGGGAGCAAGTTGGAACCGTTTTGCCGAGTTTGGGATTAAATGTATAATTTGTTAATATTTATTAGTAAACTAAATCCAGCGGCGTTGCGATCGGGGATCCAGTTTATACCTATTCGTTTATAACATGAAGAACAAGCTAAAGGCACTTACGCTTTAAAATAGATCTGTAACGTGTAACCGGATGGAACGAGTGAATGGAGAGGTAAATAATAATAAATTACGACTCCCCTCGATCTGACGGTTGACTGAAATCAGATGTCAAACTAAGAACACAAATCATCACGCATACTCTCAACGCGCTGAGAACTGATACGGTATTGGAGTTGCGTTATCCTTACTAAAATAATAAAACTAACGAGGCCGTGTCTGTACATGAAATATTTATTGAATTTTTTTGCGGAAGTGTATTATATAAAAACTGGTTAAAAGGAAAAATACGTACTACTCCGAAACGGTACGAGTATGTAGTCTTATAGGTTGTGTGTTGGCAACCGCTATGACAATGGCTTGATAGGACGAGCTGATTATTCCCCCTTTGCCAAGCGATCAAGGTGCCCAGAAAAGTTTCAATTTATTTGTGGCAATAAAATATATTATTTTCTTGTTTTTTTTTTTGCTATTAAGAGATTTTTGATAGTTCCCACTGCACTGGAAGAATAAACTGGATCCGTGCGGGCAGCGCCTCTGGGCACCCGATAGTCCCTACTAAATTTTAAATATGAAAATAACAAGACAAAATTCGGAAGGAATTTGACTAAGTACATTTTAATCTTCAAAAATTTTTTGTCTATTATTTTAGCTGTTAATGCAGAGTAGCAGTTACATAAAAACTGTTTGACGAGGTAGGTATATTGCTTAAATGTATATGTACTTACATGTTTTATTAGTTGACATGTAAATAACTGGTCAAGAAACTATTTGGAGACTTTATAGGATTTTATCTATATATCTATTGCCATCGTCCACCCGTAGGACCCTGTCGTTGGACTAGACTAGACTTTCTAGATAGTTTCAAACTGTTAGACCACAAAGGTAAATATCAAACAAAGTATACTAATATATTATCAAAGTATATGTCAAAAAAAAATTAATTGAAGCAATCTCCACAGCATTCCCTGTGCCACGAATATTTTCAATTTAATGATCCTCTTTTTATTGTTTTCTTTTCTAACCTTGCGTAAAATAAGACGTTACGTGGGATATAATGTCAAAAGCGTGGATTTTATGAGATGAATTCTAATTTATTTGTAGATTAAATTTATTTTTGATGAATTTCAGCAAATATTGAGACACGAAAGTTAGCTTCTTTAAATATACCTAAACGTGACGTGACCTGCCCCCCTAGCCAAGTGGAATTGCACAATCTAATCGAATGTTCTTTTAGATTGAAATGTATGGGATTGACATTAGCGTTAGCGGTCGTTGGCAAGTGCTTATGTCAATCCCATACATGTCAATCTAAAAGAACATTCGATTAGATTGTACAATGCCACTTGGCTAGGGGGGCTGTGCCACCTTCGTAGTAGGTGAGGGCTTATGGTCTTGCCTACCCCGTCGAGAAAGGCGTGAGTATGTGTGTGTATGAAATTTAAACAAAACTGCCCTTAAATGAGCTGAAATCAATCCGGAAATATTGTCTACCATCTACTAAGTGCTAAAAAGTATCTATAAAAAACCGCAGGCACTATTCAACAAAAAAAAACTACAACCGACGAACACGAATCTCTTTCACCCTTTCCCAATTCATCAATCATTTGAGACTCGCTAATGAGCTGAAACTAAAGATTTCTTAGAAGCAATTTACTACCATCCATTATATCTGGAACTGTCTTCATAAACATCTTCTATACTATTATCGATTTTCGATAAACTGGTCGTCTAGCATAAAATGATCTGCATTAGTAAAAGTTTTAGGTAGAACTATGGGTCAAGTTGGATTGGATAAAAATGATATCTATTTTTAACCACCTCGCCGCCGGTTTGTGTACATAAGGATTAAAAAAGCCATAAACAACTGGCTTTGTCGTTCATTGGGGCACTAAAACTTTTATGCTTGACTTTAAGAGTTATTTTAGTTTAAACGGATGCTTATTTGTAATAATTAGTGGCACGATCAAAAGGGTTTTTTAGTGTCGCCGGATTTCAACTGGTTTAAGACGGTTTATTGAAAATTATCTGGCTGAATTATGTGTCTCTTCTATTGTAATTAATAACTAATATATTATACGTATTTTAAATACATTTAGTTACAAATTTACATTTAGTGCATTTTATTTTTGTCACAACGTTTTGCCCACCGGTTTATGTTTAATACAGTAAGAAATAATAATATTAATAATTGTGGGACACAAGTCACACACGGTTATTTAGTCCCAAACTAGGCCGGGCCTGTACTATGGGTACTAAACAATTGATAAACATACTTAAATAAATATTAAACGTCCAGAAACGAAGCCAACAGACATGTTCATGCACACAAATGTTGGGCCCGGGGATCGAACCCGCAATCTCCGGCTCAGAAGCCAACCAACTGACCCAACAGGCCCGTCGAATGGTCATAATATATTTATTTTAGTTCTGCATCAGTGAATTTTGGTTTATATTAACTTACACCGGTGCAGTTTTGGACAGTCACAGTAACAACCATACTTCTTATGTTGATGCGTTAATTTAAATTGGTTGCACTAAACTAATAATAATATAATAATAATATAATCTCACGCCTTTCATCCCCTAGGGGTTAGGCAGAGGTATTCCATTACTGGATATACCCACATTTCACGAGATACATTGGACCCCTAAACGTGATAGGTGGTGAGCCCATCGCCGGACCGGGTCTATTTACACATGTCTCAGAATTAATTCTGAGACCTGCGGGTTTCCTCACGATGTTTTCCTTCACCGTCGAGCTAGTGATAATATGTACGTAAGTTTTTTGAAAAACTCATTGGTACATGCCAGGATTCGAACCCGAGCCTCACTGATTTTCGGCAATAAACTTCATGTGAATTTTCTATTAGCATAAAGATTATTGAAAGCGATTTGTCTTAGGAGAATGTAAAGAAGAGAATGCTCAACGGACTACATAAGAAATGAGACATAAGCTAGATCACATAGGTATTCTAAGGTTCAGTCAAAAGCACATGAAGCTTTACGCACTTGTAGTGCGAGTCTGAGCTCTAAGGCGATTGTAATAAGAACGTTATAAAGTCCAATGTGTCAAGCTCCAAGTGCTCTTAACTGTACCACTGGTATTGAAGAGGAATGCATCGTCCCATTCCCATCGTCCCGTCGTCCCATCGTCACTATTAAGTTACTGATAACTCACGTAAAACTCGCAAAAGTGTCGAAATAACTCCTGTATTTTGACGTTACCATAAGTTACGCGGTGTCTGCCCGTTGCACATTCTTCACACTGTCAACGTTGCTATTAAGGGAGGTGACTTCGGGATAAGCGGAAGCGGTTTTAATATGCGCTGGTCATATGAACTAAAACACTCAAATCATGTAACTTGTACTTTGTATTATTTATATTGATTGTTCAAAAAATAATGTGTAGAGGAGTTTCTTGCCTCGCTTCTTCTCCTCAACTATACACACCGAAGCGGTGGAGTCGTAATGACTTTCAATAAGAGGACTTATAAGCACCTACATTGATTAAAAACTTCTGACTTTGACTTAGACTTTGAACAACTGTTCTGTACCCATTTCATTACTTTTCTATAGAGGTGAATAGCGGAGATTCCGATTTTGCAGTTCCAGTTCAAACACAAACATTCGTTTGTAGCGTTGTTCGTTTTTTGTGCTCGAGCGGAAATCGGAAACAACTGGATTATCTATTGTCTTTGATCGCCCGTGGGACGTTCTGATTTTTGACTAGTAGATTGAAAAGTCAATTACTACTTTCTTATAAATATGAATATCTTAAAAATATTCACGATTACATTTTGTACAAAAAATATACTAGCGGTTTTGCTCAGTTTCACCTGCGTAGTCTCCCGGGAACCAAAAATACAGCCTATGTTACTCAAGGATATTGTAGCTTTCCTTGGTGAATTAAAATCGGTCCAGTAGTTTTTCAGTTTATTCGTTACAAAAATACAAATCTTTCCTCTTTATAATATTAGGGTAAATAATATTTTTGTGAATAAGTATTTTGTCCGCAAAAAAATACACTTATGGTTATTACAGAAGAATTACTATAACAAAAATGATTATCGCCTCCGCTTATCACTTCTTGTACCACCCACCTTTAAGTTGTGTGTGAATTAGGAGATCAAATTTTTTTTGTGCTAACATTCCTACCCTTCGGGGAATCTCAAGATGGCGCTACCACTAATTATGTGAAACTTTGTGACTTCCTCTCAGAATCCTGTATTTTTTTTTTACCTAGCATTCCCAGAATTTCTCTCACTTTTAATTAGTGTATATACTAACGGCAGTTAACAGTTTAGTTCGCAGTTTATTTCTGTTTTTATGGAGCTAGTTTAGTTTATGGTTATTTTTATTTTAATATTTTTTGTCTAACTCTCGAGTGGGTGATAGCACTAACTTCCTCATATTGTAGAAAGACTCCTCTTTTTACCGCCTAACAAAACCCTTGCTATAAAGTCAAGGCACGGAAGAGGTACAAAAAGTCGCGAGAGGACTCTTCTTCTTTGCACCAAGCGTAGCGATTTACCTACATATTGATGTAAAAGTCGAAGTTTTAACAATTCGTTAGAATTTATACTTCATGGGGGACAGAAAAAAAATTCCTTTAGGCGGAGTACGTCATTTTCTTTACCAGTCACTTTCTGGTTAGGTCACGTTCTGAAGACGCCACTTTCTGTGGACGTCACGTTCTAAGGAGGCCACTTTCTTAGAGCGTCACGTTCTGAGAATGTCACTTTCTTAGATTGCCACTTTCTGATTTCGTCACTTTTAGGTACCTACAAGAAGTTTATTTTATTTCTCTTAAGGCTGCGTCAACCTTTTAGCTTGTACAGATTAGATATTTAGAGCGGCGTGGCTTGGTTCGCTGTATGTATGCGTAATAGACACGCACACTACTACGAGTACGTCGTGCGATCGCTTCCTAAATGTTACTAACTAAATATATTACGCATTAATTTATTATCTTCACATTGTAGGTTGAATTTATGTGCTTAATTATTACTATTATTACAACCTAATTATTTTTAACCGACTTCAAAATATGTGAAAGAAGAGGTTTTTTCAATTCGTGTGTTTTTTTTAAATTTGTTATCTCAGTCAGGACCTCAGGCTCGTAGGTTTCAGAATCAGTCCCAATGTTTCCAAATGTAATGAAATTACTACAACGTATTACGAAATGTTTTTTTTAATGTGTAGTTAATACTTTTTAGATTGGTTTAAAAATATTTTTTAATTAAAATATATATTTTTTTATTTTAAGTGTCGGTCTGTGACTTCAAAATAAATGCCATAGTTTAAGCTAAAACTGCTATACCATGCCTCATCATAAATGACCTTAAGAATTTTCGTCTGAAAGTTTGTCAAAATAATTCCCGAAACGAGTCAATAGATCTGAATGAAAATTTCAGTATGTTACATTTCGATATTTTGCAAGGTTAACAAAATAAAACCAATATATACTGTAAGTACTTACTAATATATTATGTGAAAAAAAAAACAATATACTTACTTATATATTATGATCAAACTTTATATTCAATATTAGAAATTGTCTAAGTAATTCAAAGCTAAAATAAGTTTGAAATGTGATTATTATAGCTGCGACGAAGAATCGAAAAAAGTCCAAAAAAACTACATCGGATAGTTCTCGCATCAAATCTATGCCTGGGTATATTATACCTAGAAGAAACTGAGTGGTGGCTCACTGACTGATTGAGACATGAGTCAACAAGCATGAATTTTTGCGCAAAGATTACTTCAATAGCGTAAGTGAGCATAAAGAAGGGATTTTTCGATGTTCCCAAGGGAACGGGAATAATAGGATCTGCGCGCTGGGCACCCGTTATGAAACTAATATAATTAATCGGAGACTTGCACTAACTTCTGGTACGCTACTTTAACCAACAACAATCACCAGTTTCAAACTTCCCCTGACTAAAGTGTAGCAAATTGTCTAATACCTCGAATTACGGCAAAAATCTTTATGTATATTGCCCCTTTATGTATAAAAACCCTGAAAAATCAGCTGATTTTTCCGAGTCTTTATGTATATTGCCATGAAGACTCGGAAAAATCAGCTGATTTTTCAGGGTTTTCGGGTACCAGTAAAAACTATCACAGGTTGCAAAATAGCGTAAATCGATCCAATGCTTACCTATTGCTCTTCCCATCATAAAATGTCTCAGAATCCTATTCTCAAACCGGAAAGACTGCTCCTTGCCACCGTTACGCCGTCTGTCAAAAAAAAAACACGTGTATAATTGATGGGGAAGCGACGGGGCTTTTCGTCAGCTGTCGACCGATGATGACATCTCAGATGACGTGTAAATTAGGGCTTTAATCCTCACGACTTGTCGTGTCGTCGTCGGATTTGAAGATAATGTAGCTGTCGATGTAGATGGATTAGTTAAGCCGGGTACTCACCAGCGAGCCGTAAGCGTAACATGGGTGATACAGAAACGAGGTTCTAGTGTGTACGCGTGTACAGAGGGCTCACGACGTCGTCGCCGGAACGCTTTCACCGAGCGCACTCATTTTGCGAGCTGTAACTGTAACCAAAAAGATACAGTAACGTGGTTCTAGTGTGTACGAGAAGGCCACAAGACAATCATCGGCTCGCTGCGATTCGCTCGTGTAGCGTTCGTTGCAGGCTCGCGAACCACTTACACACTATGTTTTTGGTAACAGTAACTGCTACAGTTGCATGCAACGTTACGGGTTTAGAAATGAGTACATTGTAAACGTCGGCTCGCTGCAAACCGCACGCGTGCCGCTCGCGAACCACGTACACACTGTTTTTTCGGTTACAGTACATGCAACGGTTACGGCTACAGCTCGCTGGTGAGTACCCGGCTTTAGAGACGTTACAATTGTGAGGATCTTTTAGCATTGCTTTGCTAATGTTTGTTACAAACAGGTAAGCAATGTTGGGTACGGTCAGTCAATAAATGAGATGGATTTTTGTTACGCACAATCAAAGACACTCATAGGTCTTATACAACATGTATTATAATAAGCACAATTTCTGAAATTAGTTTGTTCAGTATCGACTACTTATTCGATTTCAGCTATTTTTATTATGTGTTAAATTTTTCAATAAAATAATTAGCTTTCTTCTATCATTATTAATCGATATTTAAGAAAATTGGTTAGACACAACTAAAGGTCGATTGCATCATATATTTTTTATATTAATATACTAATTGGGGTGTATGAAAAATTGCGCTTTTTCTGTTACGCGTTGTATATACAGGGTGACTTTTTTTACCGTCTGGAAAAAAATGTGGTGTGTTAGGTAAGTGTAATAGATTTATTTGGCAATGTTACTTAAATTTTTTTTTCTCAATATTTTTTTTCTTGCATAAACTAATATAAATTACTCAATTGTAGTCAATAATACACACTGAAATATTTAAAATAGTATTTTACTAAGAAACAGGCTCGTAGCTTCCATTTATGTGCAATCTACCTACAATCGCCAGCTGCGCATAGTTTTCTAGATTTTGTAAATTGCATTAAACATGACTATATTTAACAATTAATCTCGTGTATAACTTCGGCTCTATATACCTTATACGACATATTTATTTCCAGACGGTAAAAAAAAAACAATTGAATTTTGATTTTCTAATTTTTGGAAAAAAATTCAATTCTGTATAGGCTTTGACAGACCACTAGCATATGACTTCCTAATACATAGTGGAGTCTTGCGTGGGACATTATAACTTATGTAGGTACTTTTATGTGTCAGGACGACCTATATTTAGAAGACAGATATTTCACCCGTCAGTTGTTACGAGTTGATGATGATAGGTTTATTAAAATTACGTTTTGATATATGAAATTAACATGATAACATGAATTCAGATATCAATTCTATAGTCTTCACGACAATCATCTTAATGAATTTGACATCTTCAAAAATTAGTATCTATGGAACCCTAATAATTAATAATTTTGTATAGTACAAAATTACAACATTTCTTGTTGAATACTTAGTTAATCTAAAAAAAAAAAATTCAAGTGCAGAGTATGATATCGTATCGTATACTGTAAATAACGTAATATGAAACGTATGAACGGTTGGTTTGTCTAACTCAATGTTTTGAAAGCATTTTAAGTTTACTATTTTAGTAAATGTTATGAAATGTTCAACTAAAAAAGTTACAAAAATATCCATAAATAGGTAGTTATTAAATAAACTACGATATAAATAATTTTAAATGAATAGATCTTGTAACTACAGGTATAGAAAGATAAGTTACTTTACATACAAACATATAATCTCACGCCTATTTGACATTGGGGTAGGCAGAGACCATAGACTGCTACTTGCTACGAACCTGGCAGATCTCTCGTGCGCTTCAACCACATGCTTTCAAGTGATATTTGGTATTTATAATAGAATACAATGGAATAAAATAGAAACACTTTATTAAAATTTGCTTGAACAATACACAATATCCTACACAAAAAAAAAACAGTTAACAAATCAGTAATTAAAAAACAAGAAGAAGATCGTGTATTATGCAAGCAAAAGGACCATGGCTCAGCTTGACCGTTTGCGATTTGAATTGGGACATGAAACATCGCTTTCTGCTTAGATCTCAGAAAGAATAAACAGATATTTTTGTTTATTTTGACTTTTGTCAATTATCAACACTAATATTATAAAGATCAAGGATTAGATTTTTTGGTTTGTTTGATCCAATTAAATAGCCTTCAAAACTACTGGACCAATTTATAAAATCTTAAAGAAAAACCTACTTTTCTGAGAGTGACACGACATGAGCTATGATTTTCCCACGGGTACGGGACTCACGGAGCAGCTAGTTGCTAAATAAAGCATCAAATTAGATTTCCCGTAATGGAACTTACGTGGTACGGCTGCTAACCGCCAGAAAAGTAATAATAATAATAAACTGTGGGACACAATTCTCACACGGTTATTTAGTCCCAAACTAGGCAGGGCCTGTGCTAGGGATACTAAACAACTGATAAATATTAAACGACCAAACACGAAGCCAACAGAAATTTTGGCTCCGAGCGGAGATCGAACCCCCGATATTCGACTCAGAAGGCAGGCACTACCAACTGAGCCAACAGGCCCGTCTCGTAAAGTTAGTGTTAATTCTCTTATCCACTATCCATGTCGATAAATATTTTACCGAAAAATCATGTTCACCGTGATTTGTACGATTGTTCTGAACAACACGGCTACTCCATTAGCGAGTCATGTCAAGTCACTCGCTCCTATTGACAGATGATGCCATTTCGGTCGGGAATCGAACCCGCACAGGGGAACGTGCCTAACGATCCGTATGATTTATTACTGTCATTACTACACTATAGAACTGAATAGAGAAATATGCCGATTTTTACGCAATGGAATTTCATTTCAATGTCAATGGAATTAGGTTTGAGTTTTGATTGGTTTTTGAACTAAGTTGCGGTGTTATAGAGTTAGGAAGAAATATAAAAGGACCTTTATGTGGTTATAATTGTGTGTTGCAACAGTTTCCGTATATTAATGGACTTTTTCTATGCGAATTTAGTTTTTGTCTTTGCTAATTAGCAATTTAGTTTTTGTTGCGAAATTTGCTGCCTGATGTTGTTTTATGATCTTCTGAATAGCAGTCTGCGATTGTAGGTACACCCAGTCAATTTGTAGTTGCCAACAATACTCGTAATTTAGTATTTTTGATATTAAATCCTATAAAGCCTTTTTAGTACAAAAATGTTTCATTGATATAGTAAAAATAATTGAAGCCGTATTCGCTGCCAACTCTTATATAACAATAGTGTACTACTAGTATACTCGCAGTTGGAAGCAAAAGTGTTAAGAAAAACATTTATATAAGATGTAAACAATATACAGAAATATCTAAAGCCTTTTACAGACTATCATAAATACAGAGAACTGATATCAAAAAGAAATTTCCAGTTTAGTAAGCTGACATCACAAGATCCTTCAGCTAATCTCTTTAAATATTCGGCATATTTAAAACTTTATCTCAAGATAAGATGAGTACCTATAGTAGTTTCATATCGTTCTTAATAGGATTAGTTAGGTGCTATTTCTTGATAACCTAATTTAATCGTCTAGAAACAAAGATAAAATTTATAAAAATTATCTACCTCATAGCATAATCTTTGTGTCTCTATAAATTATTAAGTTTAATTAGTAAAAACCCATATTACCCAGCATATTACCAAGTTTTTTTAAATATATCCAACTAGCGACCCGCCTCGGCTTCGCACGGGTGTAATGTTGATACTAAAACATTCCTCTTGAATCGCTCTATCTATTAAAAGGACCGCAATAAAATCTAAGCATACATAGGGACAGACAGACAGCGGGAAGCGACTTGGTTTTATACTCTGTAGTGATGTGCATCAGACATTGTTCAGTTAAAATCTACACTATCCACAGTAATATCACTACATAGTATAAAACAAAGTCGCTTTTTCTGTACCTATATCCATATATCCCCATGTATGCTTAAATCTTTAAAACTACTCAACGGATTTTGATGCGGTTTTTTTTAATAGATAGAGTGATTCAAGGAGAAGGTTTTACTAGAAGCATTGCACCCGTGCAAAGTCGGGGCGGGTCGCTAGTTAATTATATAAAAAAAAGCAATGATAGCCTTTACGGTTAAAGAGCCGGCCGAAAATCAGTGAGGCTCGGGTTCGAATCCTGGTATGTACCAATGAGTTTTTCAAAAACCTACGTACATATTTATCACTAGCTCGACGGTGAAGGAAAACATCGTGAGCAAACCCGCAGGTCTCAGAATTAATTCTGAGACATGTGTAA
The DNA here is from genome assembly GCA_963855545.1 of Ethmia dodecea. Lineage (NCBI taxonomy): Eukaryota > Metazoa > Arthropoda > Insecta > Lepidoptera > Depressariidae > Ethmia > Ethmia dodecea. The sequence continues at coordinate 11,419,060 of OY979457.1, read as the reverse complement.
ACAGACCCGGTCCGGCGATAGGCTCACCACCTATCACGTTTATGGGTCCAATATATCTCGTGAAATGTGGGTATATCCAGTAATGGAATACCTCTGCCTACCCCCTCGGGGATGAAAGACGTGAGATTATTTATTTGTTTATTTTATTTATTTATAAAGAGGAATGATTTGTATTTTTGTATGTTTGTAACGAATAAACTCAAAAACTACTGGACCGATATAAAAAAAAATTCACCGATGGAAATATACAGTACCTGAGTATAATGGGTTATATTTTATTCCCATATTCCTGCGGGAACACGGGTAAAATCGTGCGGAACAGCTAGTGCTATTATATAGAGACACAGTTGACCACTAGCCTAACTCCATCTCCCAAGACGAGGCGGGATTATACTATTTTTTTATTATTTATTTCAACGTAAATACAATTTGTTATTAGACTAAGTGACACACGAAAACCTCACAGGGTTTATCTGAGCCGTTCTACCTACATAAGGTGATAATAGAAGTAGGTAAGGATTTGACACTAGCTACTTATTTAGAATTTGTATACGAACATAGAATTTTTTTAACCTATAATTATATAACTTATTTTGTAAATACAACTGTTGGAAGTTTTGTGGGAGTTCGTTGATGTAGGAGGGGATAAGATATCCAAGGACTCTGGCTTCGTAAGTGTCGCTTCCTTGTATTTCAGGAATTACCAATAACGCAGCAGTGGGCTGTCATTGGTTTAAAATAATTATCAGCTATTCAGTATGCCTCGATTATTTGTGCAAAATATAATAAAAATATAAATAATCTCACGCCTTTTATCCCCGAGGGGGTAAGCAGAGGTATTCCATTTCTGGATATACCCACTTTTCACGAGATGTACTTTTGGACCCCTAAACGTGATAGGTGGTGAGCCCATCGCCGGACCGGGTCTGTTTACACATGTCTCAGAATTAATTCTGAGACCTGCTAGTTTCCTTACGATGTTTTCCTTTACCATCGAGCTAGTGATGAATATGTACGTAAGTTTTGAAAAACTCATTGGTACAGGATTCGAACCCGAGCCTTACTCATTATCATCATGTAATGCAGCCTCTTTAAGCGTAAGGCTATCACTGCTACTATTTAAATTATAAACTAAAAACTTCTTAATCCTTGAACCTTTGTTACAGTTTGCAATACGTAATCGAGTTTTCCACCAAATTTGCTAAATAAATTCTATCTATTAATTTTATCAAACTCAATATTTATTAAATTAATTACTTCTCAAAAAGACACTCGCGGTTATATCTCAAATATCTTTGTTATGCAAATTGTTGACTGAGTTGAGAACTTCTCAAAACTGCCAATTAATTATGTTTCGGTGTTGTTACGTAAATTACGAAGTACACCCTTTGCTAGTAGAAGTGAGAGTCCTTTGTCTGACGCAAAAGTTGAATTTGAGTTGAAATTCCATTATGATTTAACATTTATTTAATATATAAATAAATAAAAAAAAAAGCAGCAGTGATAGCCCGGACGGTTAAAGAGCCAGCCGAAAATCAGTGAGGCTCGGGTTCGAATCCTGGCATGTACCAATGAGTTTTTCAAAACTTACGTACATATTTATCACTAGCTCGACGGTGAAGGAAAACATCGTGAGGAAACCCGCAGGCCTCAGAATTAATTCTGAGACATGTGTAAATAGACCCGGTCCGGCACCACCTATCACGTTTAGGGGTCCAATGTATCTCGTGAAATGTGGGTATATCCAGTAACGGAATACCTCTGCCTACCCCCTCGGGGATGAAATACGTGAGTTTATTTAATATATAATATACTTATAACTATATATTTATTTACGTAATAGTATGTAAGAGTATGTTCAATAATAAATAGTGCACCGTCTACCCTAGTTCTAATCTCTGTTTCATCCATCCTAAAGTTGTCTGGAAGAGATCGCTAAAAGCAATAAGGCCGCCAATTGTACTTTATTTAATGTCGGTATCCATATTGTATTGTTTTTGGTGTACAATAAAGAGTTATTGTATTGTACTTAGGCTGATACCTTGTGGTAGCGGCTGCGATGTGAATACTCGAAGTCAATTCTACTTGAGACTATCTTAAGAGTCTAATTACTAATTAACTTAAGGACGGATCTCTACTTGAGCACTGTTAAAAGAAGGCCTATCTGTTCATACTACTCTTAGTCCCTTATTATTACGTATTTTGTCACTTATTGCATATTTTTATTTGTCTTCATTGCACTTCTTCACTATAATATCACTATATATTATAAAGAGGAAAGATTTGTATTTTTGTATGTTTGAAACGAAAAAACTTAAAAACTACAAGACCGATTAAAAAATTCTTTTACCTATGGAAAGCTACATTATCGGTATTATCACTGAGTAACATAGACTATATTTTATTTACGTTTTCCGACGAAAACGGGAACTAAGCGAGTGAAACGGCACGGATCAGCTAGTGTACAATAAAGAGTTGTTAGGTACTTACAGAACAATCCTCAACCAACGAAACTTCGCTTGAGGATGTCAGAAAGAGATGCTGCTATACGAATCGCATAAAACTGTCCCTTTCTAATTGCGCTTAATCAACGTTTACGCAAATCGATCATAAAATAAATGCTAAAAGGACCTCTTGACGAATAACCAAAGATATTAAAGCGAATAACATATTACTTTGATCCTATGTAGCAATCGCCAGTAGAATGATGTTTTATAAAAGTAAAAAACTCTGTTTTGAATGACGCTAACAAGAAAATTTGCAAGTATGTATAATTTGTATAATTAAACAACAAAAAACGCTACCGACCGAGTGTAAATGGTGCTGAAAAGTTGGCAGTGCTTTACCATCTTTGTAGTGCAGTTAGGCAAAAATTGAGCCCATGATACTTCTGAGATGAAGGCGGTTCTATCGACAGCACATTAAGTACGCTAGAAAAACATTACTCACTTTCTGGCGCAGCCGGGCGTTAACATGACATGCAATTTCCATTTCGTGACGTCACAGTGGTGGCACGCAATCCACAGGGTAATAACTCAAATGAGCAAAGCAGTGAAACATTTTTTTAATTCCTCCCTGTTTTACTTTTTTAATTGGCCGAAACCGCTGCGTAGGTACTTTCCCGATGATAAATTATTATGCCAATATCAGATGGTTTTGGATTTAAAAGTCAACGAGTCAGAAAAATGTTCGGTTTAGTTTGGTTTTCGTTCAATTACCGTGTGTTTTGAAATTATATTTGATCGATGGCTTTTCGATTCAGTTTAATTTTAGATTTTTAGCTTATACAATTTTATTTAAACTCGTACGGAGGAGTGGAGGTGGAACGCTCCTGCATCGTGAAAAAGGAAGATCTTCCGCCAGGCGAGGTGATCGTCCAACAGTTGATCTTGGACAGGTGTATTTATACAAACTTTAGAAAACTTCGATAGCGCGGTTTAGAATTCAGTCGTCTACCTAAGAAACTAATTACCTAATTGAATCCTAATTAATATTATAAACGCGAAAGTTTGTTTGGATGAATGTCTGGATGTATGGATGTCTGGATGGATGTTTGTTCCTCTTTCACGCAAAAACTACTTAACGGATTTTGATTAAACTTTACAGTTATATAGCCTATCCTATTTAATATTATAAACATCAAAGTTTGTTTGGATGGATGTCTGGATGTCTGGATGGATGTTCGTTCCTCTTCACGCAAAAACTACGGAACGGATTTTGATGAAACTTTACATTTATATAGCTCATACATTAGAATAACTCATAGGCTATATTTTATCCCTGTATTCCCACGGGAACGGGAACTACGCGAGTGAAACCGCAGGGCTCTGCTAGTATTTAATAACTCGCAAGAAAAGGTCTAATGATCATCCAATGTTATTTTTAAGGAGCAGATTTTCAATGCTGGAGTATTTATATTTAAGTTCGTTGTTAGTTTAGGACCCACAGAATTAGCTCTGCCTAGTTAGGTACTAAATAGCCGTGTTTTAATTGGATGTAGGACAACAAAGTACATTTGTCGAATAGTGTTGCTTTATTCCTTTAATCAACGTTCCCTTGCAGAGAATTATTCACCGTTACATTGTAGATTATTTTCAGTCATTAGAACTACAAAAAGCTATGGAACATCCTACTAATATTATAAACGCAAAGTTTGTATGTATAGATGTTTGTTCCTCTTTCACGCAAAAACTACTGAACGGATTTTGATGAAACTTTACAGTTATACAGCTTATAAATCAGAATAACACATAGGCTATATTTTATTCCCGTATTCCCACGGGAACGGGAACTACGCGGGTGAAACCGCGGGGCGCTGCTAGTTCTAGATATTTCCTCGATAACACTAACTAATGGTTAATGTACCTATTTAATAAGCGGTAAAAACTGGAGCGCACCCGCTGAGTGATAAGTTAAAATGACATCCTTTGAACGAAATTAGATTACTATGACTAGCGAATAGCTCCAAAAAGGTATTTTCCTTACTTTCCTTTTTTTTTAAGATAATAACTGTATAATTTTAAAAATTACTACAGATTATTGTAAATAGAATTATATAATTGCCGATAAACTTTTTTTTGATTTACATGTTTAGGGTCAAAAAATCCACGAAAGAACAATTGTATTGTATTGTTCACTTTTAAATTTTGTGGTCAATAGCAGTTTAAATATAGTATAGCGTAGTTTCCGTCCCTATGGGAATACGAGGATAAAATATAGCCTATTCTTGGAATTACCCACATTAATATGTGGGTAATTCCAAGAATACCTGAGTGACTATATTAACTTTTATTTGATTTTCAGTTTATTTTAAGGTAAGTAAATCAAACTCTTGCTGCAGTGGCCAGAGCAGTGGTATTGGTGAATGTTAGAATTAACAAAACATAACATTTTGTAATACATTAAATTATAATTAAACAATTCAGATTCAGTAGCTGATTGGGTTCCTTTGTATAAGTATTATCCTACTTCACTACATAGTATAAAACAAAGTCGCTTTCTCTGTCCTTATATCCCTATGTCCCTATGTCCCTATTTGTATGCTTAAATCTTTAAAACTACGCAACGGATTTTGATGCGGTTTTTTAAATAGATATAGTGATTCAAGAGGAATACCCGTGCGAAGCCGGGGCGGGTCGCTAGTAATATTATAAACGCGAAAGTTTGTATGGATGTATGTATGGATGTTTGTTCCTCTTTCACGCCAAAACTACTGAACAGATTTTGATGAAACTTTGCAATTATATAGCTTATACATCAGAATAACACATAGGCTATATTTTATCCTCGTATTCCCATAGGGACGGAAACTACGCTATACTATATTTAAACTGCTATTGACCACAAAATTTAAAAGTGAACAATACAATACAATTGTTCTTTATTGTACACCAAAACAATATAGTATTGATATAAATAATAATTAAAGTACAATGGGCGGTCTTAACACTTTAGCGATTTCTTCCAGACAAACTTGTACTGTACTTTTTTTGTACCTTTATACTGTTCTCTAAACGAAGTGCCTGAAAAAAAAAGGATTTCCTTACGAATTTTATACTAAAAATAAGATTTTTGGTCTCTCACATTTTAATATTGAGATTTACACAAAAATACAGGAGAAAAACCTTTTAAACATAGTAAGTAGTTGGGTCAATTTACACAGAAGCTACTCTTTAGTACTAAGTAAAATTACACCTTTTATGTTGATTGGCGGTCGAAACGGGAATGGACTGTTGGGCTGTATACACACTATGTCACTTTCAGGGTGTGACTGACATGACATATTAGGCTTATTCATCACATCTCATATATCGTGCCAGTGAAATATGTCTATTGTTTTAGTTGATTACCCGCGAGTAGTGTGCACACGCCCTTAGAGACCGGTTAACTAATGAAATGTAATTAGTTCGGGATATTCTATAGGGGTCTTTAAATTTATAGAGCATTAATTTATCAAGAAAGTAAGTGAACGTGCTTTATAACCGCAAAATAATATGTTAAAAATATAGAAATATATAATCACGTTTTTGACACGGGGTAGGCAGAGGAATTAGATTCCTGGAATTACCTACCTTTCACTTGTATATTCTATGGACCCCTAAACGTGACAAGTGGTGAGCCTATCGCCTAATCCATTTAGGTACCTACGGGTTTCCTCACGAGGTATTTTTTACCGTCGAGCTTGTGATAAATATGTATCTACGTTTTTTTTGACTAAATTATTGGTACAGTCAAGAGCACGTAGAGCTTGACACATTGGCCTTTGTAACGTTCTTATTACAGACGCCTTAGAGGTCAGACTCGCACTACAAGTGTAAAGCTTCATGTGCTCTTGGCTGTACATGCCCCCCTGAGCCTCACGTATGAGAAACGGGCTCCTCAACCACAGGGCTACTGCTCAAGTTGTATTTCAACAATATTCATTCTTATCTCCGAGCTCAACACTTAACTAGCAAAAAAATACAATGATCAGCTAAAATAAGGGCCCTAAGTTGAGATGACTGCCCAACTTTTCCTATTAGTCGTCGAGAAAGGTACATTTTTATTTAACTTGGTAATCTTCTGTCCCATTGTCAAGTGACAGCTACTTAAGGGATTCTCAAGTTTGCCTGTTTAAGGGGCAATTTTAAGAAATTAAAAAGTGATCTGGCTGAACACTGGGTGAGATAATTTCCTCAAGCGAGGTCGTGCACAATTGGCTTAGTTGAATATAATAATCTCACGCCTTTTTATCCCCGAGGGGGTAGGCAGAGGTATTCCATTACTGGATATACCCACATTTCACGAGATATATTGGACCCCTAAACGTGATAGGTGGTGAGCCTATCGTCGGACCGGGTCTGTTTACACATGTCTCAGAATTAATTCTGAGACCTGCGGGTTTCCTCACGATGTTTTCCTTCACCGTCGAGCTAGTGATAAATATGTACGTAAGTTTTTTGAAAAACTCATTGGTACATGCCAGGATTTGAACCCGAGCCTCACTGATTTTCGGCCGGCTCTTCAACCGTCCGGGCTATCACTGCTCTTAGTTGAATCTTTTAATAAGATTTCTTAAGCCACGACGTTAGAGTAAGCCTTTTAAATGAAATAAATAATAATAATAAATATGAGAGGTATACCATCTCTGCAAATACTCGGTGAGGAAACCAGCCGATCCCAGAAATAATTCTGAGGCATGCGTAACAGACCCGGTCCGGCGATGGGCTCGCCTATCATGTTAAGAGGTTCAAAGATTATACTGGTGAAATATGGGTATTTCCTGAAACGGAATACATCTGCCTACCCCTCAGGGATAAAAGGCGTAAGATTTCTTTATTGTTGTAATACTTGTAATAGGTACTAGCTAATTCGTCGAGCACCGCTCGTTTCAATTAAAAATCAGTTGTGTTTTATTATATTGGCTTGAGAGGTTCCTCTCACGCTGTAACTCCGCTGGCGTTAAAAGTCAAAGGCATCAATCTAATACTTTTGTCATTCTATTTTTCTGACGTTAACGATTTCCAAACTTACTCAACTAAACCCTGTCAGCAGGCGTATTCACGGAGACTCGATACCGTTTCCGTTCGATTCAGATCGAGTGACAAACTTTATTCTAGGCGTTTCTGACAGCCACGAAAAATTTTCCGAATCCTTATGTCACATATGACATTAGTTTTCGATACCAACATCAGCCCATCTCGAAAGTGTTCGACAGATTTTCCGATATCGAATATCGAAGCTCCCTGAATACGACTGCAGAGGGCCAATAGTAAGAGATAAGTAGGTAAATACAATTTCTAACACAAAAATATAATTCACCCATAAATTCTTTAAGTTTTAATTTGATCATGCAAAATTCATCCAAGTTCTAGCGAACATGCAACAACTAATAAACGATACACGAAAAGTTTTGAGTGCGTTCTGAAACTACGGAGCTGGAAGTTAGTCCTGTGATTAACTGGCATCTGTACCTACTTGAGAGTAAGTTCAATTGGCGAATCGTGAGTAATATTGATGAAAGTGGTAATACATTTTATATAATATGTTTCATTTTCTTTTTTGTAATTCCAGCTTATTTTGAAGGTCACATGTGACAGCCCAGTTGGTAAACCCGCCTCCCACGCGTAAGGCTTGGGTTCGAATCCTGGGGATTTGTATCACTGAGTGTTTCAAAACTTGTTATTTAATAACACGGAACTGTAAAGACTAAAAAACCGATTTCAACTTATATGGTTTCTACATGGATGCCATTGTCAGAACTGAATTCCATCACACAGGAAGCACCAGCTTATAAATAAAAAAGAATCATCAGAATCGGTTCACCCAGTCATAAGTTCTGAGGTAACATAAAAAACATACAGTTGAATTGATAACCTCCTCCTCTTTTGAAGTCGGTTGAAAACCCGCAGGCTCATTGATTAAAAAGCCTATGTAAGAACACTCCATTAAGGCAATAGGCTCAACAGTCAGTACTGGTTAGAAGTTGACACCTTTGCTGCCTTAGATGTAAATCGCCTCTTGTTTGAGTGTACACTATAAATAGGTTTTGTCATGTATTTTTGAGTCCGTTGATCGTATATACAAAAGTTTAAGGATAAGAAAGCAGAGAAAATAATAATGAAGAAAGTTAATCAATTTAACAAAGTAAGTGGAGATTAAGAAAGAAATTTCGCGAAACAGAAAAAGAAACTGGCTCATTAAAAGTTAAGTTTAATAAAAATAACGAGAAAGACAGTAAACTAAGAAATGGAGTGGATATGGTAGTAAAGTTATCAGCACTTTATTACAAGTTGGGGTGCCTACAATTTGCACCTAAAACAAAATCTGGCAAACGTAGCAAAGGTTTTAAGTTTAAATGAAAAGAAATTACAAAGATGGTCTAAAATGAGTGAAGGATAGTATACCACTACACTTTAGCTAAATAAAAGAGAGCATGAACAAGTATTATATCATCTTTGAAGCTCAACTCAAAATTACTTTACTAAAAAAAGCCTTCATCAATAAAAACTATCAGATTTTTTTTAAACATTTTGTTCTCAGTACCCAAGAACTGCAAAAAAAATCAAAGAATTACATGAATAAGTGACTGTTTACAATTTTGACAACACAAAATAACGTATCTACTGAATTAAAAGTCCTATAAGAGATGAGGATCTCTTTGAAGCAAGTTTTGTGAATAATTTGCAAAGTTGGCACTCTCAGCGACGGCGTTTGAATCTGTTTCTCTTTTGTAATTGTCTTTTCACTTTGAGACAATTGTGTTTTTTGTTAATTGTCTTGTTAATCAGGGTTTTTGTTAGTATCTTCTAACTAGATTGTAATAGGACTATGTTATAGTAAGTAATTAACAACTACTTTATTTATAGATTTTGTGTCTGTAAAATGCCTAAGCCATCGTTATCATCCATTCTTTGTAATCACGATCTTCGATAATGATTAGGTATAATTAATAATCTGATAAAACCTATGTATAATGTACCTATGTACGCACAAAGCTGAACCTAGAAACTTGAAATTTCAAATATAGGATGTTGGTGCCTTTGAAATTTCTATGGAAAAGGAAAGCTTGAATTATCGGGGACAATGCCACTGGAAACTAATTGTTTAAGAGTTAAAACAGTGCATCAAAAAATCCAAGTTCGTTGAGTCAAACGATATACCATATTTATAGCAGTGTAGTGACAGCAATAGAAATTTAAAAAATATATATTTATAACACATTTGCTCGTTAAAGGTGTCTTATTTCACCAATTTCAATAACGTATTGTATCTAATTACGCCCAAGTGCGGTAAGTGTAAAGTAAAACGCACGGTTTATCAAGATGCTCCGTCTTAAAACGAACGGTACTTTTTAAAATCTCAGCGAAGAGTTTTTATGTCAAAAAAGTTGTCAACATTTTATGATTAAAATTAACTTTGGGAGATAAAATATAATAAAGAAATATTTATGTACATAATTATTTAATTTAATTAATTTTGATAGTAAATTACAACCAATTAATCTGTAACAAAAACACAAAAATATTAATTTACTTTATTAGTAGTACTGGCTGTTTTTGTGCCTTTGAGTAAAAAAATAATGATGATGCGCGCCGCGCGCTTTTTCTTAACGCTGTATTGTTTTTATTCGGTTACCATAGTCGGAGTTTTATTTTATTTCCTCGCAAATGTGTTATAAAACGTCGTATGACATACGTGCGCTTTGATAATTACAGCCTCTGCTTACTTGTAACCCTCGCCTACGGCTCGGGCTAGCAATATCGCCTCGGCTGTAATTTTCAACCTACCGCACTTATATCATAATGTACTATTATGACATGCTCGACGGTAAAAGAAATTTTTGAAAGAAGAACTGCAGGTCTCTGAATAAATTCTGAGGCATGTGTAACAGACTCGGTCCGACGATGGACTCACCACCTATCACGTTTAGGGGTTCGAAGTGAAAAGTTGATATTTCCAGGATAAAAGGCGTCAGATTATTTATTGTTATGTACAATAAAGATTTTCCAACTTGTTTCACAATTATCATTCTATCAACCAAGATACTGTAAACTCCAAATGTACACAAAATATAGGTAGTAATAAAAGAAAACAAAATACCAATACACATTACTGCAGAATTATATCGCCTTATTAGATACTTTCATGATATTTAATGGCCCAGAAAAGGGCAAAGAAATTTATTATAGGACGATAAATCTGTAGCAATACGGATACACGCCCCCGCACTTAGTGGGAATTGGGGTTTGTCTGCTATCAGCATCATTGCACAGTGCCACGTGTTGCTAACAAGCCATGTTTTTTAAGAAAAAATATTCTGCAGAGGGAAGAGATTAACCTTCAAGATTACAAGACTATATTTTGCTGAAAGTTGATTGAAATTCTCCACGTGTTGATTCTACGTAGTGTGGTAAAAAAAATAGAAAATAGCACTACAAAGTCTACCAGGGAAACACAAAAAAAAGGATACGTAGGTAACTAATAACTACTGAAAAAATATTTAATAAGAGACAATGATTTAAAAAAGTAAAGAATCTAGGCATTCGGTACTTTAATGGTGGGGACAATTTATTCCCTTCCATAAATCAAAAACGACCCGCCTCTACATGTAGAACACCTATTTTACGAAGAACGTCATACATGTTCGATCATTAACGAAGAATAGGGGGAATTTTATAAATTCCTCGATGGTGAAGGAAAACATCGTGAAGAAACCCAAAGTTCCCAAAATATTTTTTGAGATAAATGCGGTACAGTCCGGTCCGGCGATGGGCTCACCACCTATTACGTTTAGGAGTCCAATGAATATACTGGTGCAACGTTGGTATTTCCAGAAATGCAATACCTCTTCCTACCATCTCTTGGAAAATTTATGTTTGTTTTTAAATATGTAAAATTTTCTTTATGACCATGTTGTCCAATAGTAAAAAATAATATTTGATCTTTAAATTGATATTCTAATCTTGTTTCCGAAAATTTTGTTTGAGAAAACGATCCTTTGACGATTTTAATACTGCCGATAATAGAGTTCTAACCATTGTTCGACAGACAAGATTGGATTTCTCTATGTAATTCTACTCCGAGTTTACCTTTGAAGCTCACAGTGAGTATTATAGTTACAGGATTGTGTTCCTATTTCGCTTTGTTTATTAGTCCGCAGATTAGTTTGTTATTGGCACTATCTATCGTGTTTGTTAGTTAGGTATTGTTTTATTAGCTGCCACGACTTTGCAGATTTCTCTTCATGCGAAAAAAGTTATGCCGTTTGGTCAGCCAGTTCAGCAGAGAAAAAAGAAAAAAGAAAGGTAAATATGCTCACACCTTTTACACCTGAGTGGATAGGCAGAAGTATACCAATTCTGTAGTAGACCCCTAAATGTGATAGGTGAAACTACTCCTTCTAATAAAATTTTCTTTTACCGATCACTTGTTTTTCCTCTACCTTAAATCAAAATAGATTTTATATATCAAGTTAAGAACATCTGTGTTCAAAGAGAAGAGTATTTTGATCAAACCTCCTGCCACACGTGTCAGATGTCATGTGGTAATAAAGCAAAATTATTGTAGCAAGCAATAAAATGAACGTGAAAACTATAGCTCTTGTTGTTGTATTCGCAACAAACATACGAATTTGTGCAAGCATAAGATACGACAACTACACACTGTACAGTGTCTGTCCTAGTAACGTAGACCATTTGAAATTTTTGCAGAGTATCATCGAAAGAAAATACATAGACGCGAAATTTTGGACTAAGCCCAAATTGTATGACTATGTACAATTTATTGTGAATCCAAAAGATAAGGATGTATTTCTTGAGAGGATAGAGCATTTCCAATTGAAGGCTGATGTGTTGATAGACGATATTCAAAAGTAAAGTATTTTTTTATACATTTTTCGGTAGCTGTGCTTTATTGTGCCTCGTTATTCACGTTTCAAAGTGTATTTTATATACCTATTGAAATAAATAAATTTGGAATTTTGAATTTGAATTTTGCTGGTAACTTTATTTTCTTAGTCATCATTACCATAGTTGAATACAATGCGCGTAAAGTTGATCGTTTTGAAACGCACGTTAAGCCGTTGGTTCTAGTTTTCATTGTTTTTAGTCGAACGTATGAAACGTGATATACGATAAGTGTTTGGGTGTTTATATGTATCTCAATATGTTTGTCAGCCGCTACGTACCCATCTATCGTTCAAGCTCTGTTTAGCTTGAGACTTAATATCAGTAATTGAATAGTTTATCATAATTTATTATTACAACATACCTACCGCCCATTGTACTTTTTTGTATCACTATGGCACTTGTTGCATATTTTTTTTATTGGTGTACAATAAAGAGTTGTTACTTACTTACTTACTTACCTACACACATACATACAGCTTACGCCTTCTTCCCACAGGGGTAGGCAAAGACGATGGATCGCTCGCTACTTTGTTCGCTCTCTGCTTAATTCTTTCGCTTCCTTCACATCTATAAACCTTTTCATGCACTCTCTTTTATTCTTCGCACGCCGGACCCCAGCATTCTTATAATTATTATTCCAGATAATATTTCTTAGCAGTTTCATCAATTAACTCTGTTTCCATTATCAGGGCCTTCGACAACCAGTCGATGAAGAAATACTTTCGTGCCAACTTCGATGATTTCTCTTGGGAAAATTACCATAGTGTGGAAGACATTTACCAATGGCTCGGCGACTTAGCTTTGAGATTTCCATCTATAGATTTGGAACCAATCGGTAAATCAGCTGAAGGAAGAGACATATTTGCTGTTGCTTTGAAAAAAACAAACAACAAACCCGTGGTTATAGTCGAAGCTGGCATACATGGTCACGAATGGGTAGCACTAGAGTTTGCTACGTACTTGATAAACAAATTATTGAACACTAGTAGCTCTGAGGACAGTCGTTGGATACAATTGGCAAATAAATACGATTGGTATGTAATACCAGTGGTTAATCCGGATGGTCACATTTATAACCAGAAAGAGGTAAGGTATCGTACACTAGAGTTTTGTCATTAGTTAGTAATTTTTTTAAGCTTTTCTTTAAGTTGCAGTTTAGATCAAATTTTGAATCTAAGTTCATACTGAATATTTTACAGGATCGTATGTGGAAAAAAAACCGAAGGGTAGTTGGATCCGGTGTAGGGGTGGATTTGAACAGAAACTTTGCATACTCTTTTGGAAGTAAGTACATACCTACAATTTGGAAAGCTTGTCTTAGGCCTCCTCCAACGCTTTCCATCTTTGTCTGTTATTTGCTGCTCTCTGTAGGAGCATATACTTGTATGATTGTCCAAGTTTCTTCCATTTCCATGTTTGCTCGGCAGTTGTTAATTTACAATTGCAATTCTTTTGGAGACTCCTGAAGTTTCTTCGATTTTTGATGCGACATACTTCTTAATTAAAAATCCCGCACCATATAGACCTGCAGTTTCTCCTTTGTAATATAAGATATAATCCTTGTGATCTTCTATGAGTTCTCCCATTGGTCTCATCTCAGAGATGCCTATGATGTCCCATTTTATTTCGCTAAGTGCTGATTCTAATTCCATGAGTCTTTCCGGTGTGATAAGTGAGCGAACATTAAGAGTAGCGATGTGAGAGTTTTCGTTTCTTTTTTTGTTGAAGGGTTGTGGTCATGATTCTATGTCGCAAGACAAGCTGTCCAAATTGGAAACATGCCGGAAGCCAGTTAATAGTTTTAAATTAATAATTCTAACCAAAATTGTGTTTTAGAATTTGTTTCTGGATAAATTATATAAGCATTATTAAGTAGATGTAAACAAATACAGCAATAAAGGCTTTATTATCATTATTATTATTATTACATACCTACAATAAAATGAAGATACGTAGGATTAAAAAGAAGACTTAAAGATAATGGCTTTAATCATTAACTACACCATGTGTAAAAAATTCTTAATAATATCTCAATTTCAACTCTATGGCGTATTCCGCAATAATATTCTCTGAATCTAATGTTATAGAAATACTATATAGTTTTAGTATGTAAGTTTAAACTGCCTTCATACAAATTATTTATTAGTGAACTATCTGTTCTACGCAATTTTACCCGCGTAAGTCCCGTTCCCGTGGGAAAATTATAGCCCATGTCACTCCCAGAAAAGTAAGATTTTCATTGGTAAGACAATTTTTAAATTTTTAAGTAAAATTAGTAGTTTTTGAGTTTATTTGTTACAAAAATACAAATACTTTTATAATATTTGTGTAGGTTAGTGCAATAGATGTAAATAACTACAAGATACTACTTTTATTTTGTCCTCCTAATCCGTCACTTTGGTAATTTTAACTCTTACTTCTTTATTAGAAGCTATGGGTTGACGATGACTTTTGACTTGATTACGTCTTATAAATCGATGAATGCCGGCAGCACGCACGAAAAAGCATGAATCATTGTCACGTTCCGCCTGAGCTCGGCGTGCAAGTGATAGAGCGGCACGCATTTATCTCTCTTTCACTCCAGTATGCAATTCTTCATAAATGTTTTCTTAGGACGATATCACGTAAAATTATCGTCCGTAAACCGACTTTACAGTCAACAAATTTTTTATCGTAGTGATGATGACTTGTTGTTTTTGGCTTCAGAGTATGACTCAAGCAATGAACCGACAGATGATAACTATTCCGGTCCGGAACCATTTTCTGAGCCAGAAACTCAAGCTCTGTCGAAATTCATAACCCGAAAACACGACAGATTAAAGTTCTACTTCGCCATACATTCCTATGGACAAAAGTTTATAGTGCCATATTCGGACAGAGTAACTCACTTAGACAACTTTGATGAAATGGTAATGTTAATTTAAAATAATTTATTTTAGACTATAAATCCATAAATATTAGTAACAGAATACCATAGCCTAGTGTTAGTAAATCTTATTTTATTATAATATAATTTTAATTAAGTCTTGTGCCGGGCTGTGTGACCGACGCGTGCAGACGCTACCACTGCCTCAATAGTGGGGACTCCCACCTATTGGCGAATGCCCTAATAGTGGAGACTCCCACCTATATGCCAATGCGTGCAGAATGCTATTCGTGGTGCCACGCACACGTCTTAGCAGCGAGGCGCTTCGCTTGCGGATGATTGCATAGTAGCAGTCTGCGCCTGGGCAAACATGGCCGACGCACTGCAGAAACGTGACGGTCCTAACATATAAATAAATTATAATACCTTTGTGTTTAGAAATGTTTTAAGATTACGCCAACCCCATTGGGGACAAGGCGTGTATTTATTTAACACGTTTTTGTTTCAGGCAAATTTCGCTAAACAAGCAATAATTAAGATCTATCAGCATTCTTATCGCAAATACGGTGTTGGTACTACCTACGATACGTTAGGTAAGTTTATGGTTGTCATGCGCTTTTAACATGAAATAATAAAGTATAATTAGAAGTAATCATTACTATATATATTTATTTATGAAATAGTATGTAAGAGTATGTTCAAATCTCTCAGTTTCATCCATCCTAAGGTTGTCTGGAAGAGATCGCTAAAAGCGATAAGACCGCCCATTGTACTTTAGTTAAGGTTGATATCCACATTGTGTTGTTTTTGGTGCACAATAAAGAGTAATTGTATTGTATTGTATTGTATTGTATTGTATTATTTACCAAAATTCAAATATTTGGGGAACGTATAAAAAAGTTCTCTTTTTTGGAGAACTTACTCTTTTGAGAGCGTACTCCCACCTCAAAGGCCGGCAACGCACTTGTGACTCTTCAGCTGCAGGTGTCCATGGGCGACGGTAGTCATTTACCATCAGGTGACCCGTCTGCTCGTTTGCCCCCTTTTTTTTATTATTAAAAAGCTTTATAACTAACTACCGTTAATAAAAGTGCCCGAGCCTCACAAAGAAGATGAAAGTTTGCAGTATAAGAAAATGTTTTAAATCCCTATGTTTACAGGTATACTATCTTCTGGGGATAGCACAAGCTGGGTAAAGAAAACTTACAATGTTCAGTAAGTATACCTTAAGTAAATAGTGGTAAACATTTCCACAGGGTTTCAACCTTGGCAGAGCCATAAAATTTACTGGTAATATTTCCAGGAATAGAATACTTCTGCTTACCCCTTCGGCGATAAAAGGCGTGGCCATATATTATATAGGTGGACTATGAGTTCTAACCAACCAACAAACCTACCTACTTACACGAAATACCCAGACACGAAACAAACAGATAATAATACTCGTAATAAATGTTCATGCACCCAAAGAAAAGAAGTAGGATTTCTCTGCGATACAGGATCCGATCCTAGTGCAGAGGTCGCTGACTTTCCCTTTGCTCTTACCATGCAACATTATTGCTCTTGTTCCTACGAATAAGGAATAAGTCTTGTTCATTGTTCTGCTGTATTTTGTTCGAAAATAAATCATCATCATCAGCCGGAAGACGTCCACTGTTGAACAAAGGCCCCTCATAAGGCAAGGCTCCCCCATAGAACGCCACAACGAACGGCACGGCAGCTTGCATCCGCCAGTTACCCGCGACCTTGACGATGTCGTCGGTCCACCTGGTGGGAGGCCTACCAACGTCTACCAGCGTCTTCCGGTTCGTGGTCGCCACTCGAGAACCTTTCTTCCCCATCAGTCATAAAATGAATTATTAATATTTCAAGATTTTTAATTAATTGCAGATACGTCTTCACCATTCATCTCCGTGATGATGGGAGTACAGGGCTTAGTCTTCCGCCTGATCAAATTATACCAACTTGCAAGGAAACCATGATCGGCTTAGTGGAGTTGATGACGGCTCGACCCAAGTTCATCAGAAGCAACATGTTTAGCGATGCCCATGTACTAAAAGCTGGAGTTATGGTGCTGTTATTTATTATTTCTTTAATAAATTAATTGATATCTGGCCTTATTTGCTTTTATTTTTTATTCGGGTTTTGTTTTCCATTCACGGAATGAATCTGAAAAAGCATTATAGTAATACTGAACGAGTACCAATGTCGTGTTTCATTCCAAGTAATTTTCTTGTTCTGTAATGTAATGTCAAATGAATTGAGGACCCACTCCAGATTTTAAAAGAAATATCACAGAATGAAAGTTGTATCTAAATATTACCATAAATCTAGAAAATGTTCTTGGATTTTGTACTCTACACAAAGATGTTTAAAGAAAAAGTTTTAAGAAAGAGAGGTTTTTCTCTTCCAACCCCTTAAATTCTACTACGAAGGGAGTGTAAAACACTCTTGCATTTTTATGATAGGTGTTTCGTCGCAAAACCTTTTCACTTTCTGAGGTTTTCGTTGTTGAGGCTATTATTACAAATTTCTAAGCACATTTTTATCATTTTTCTAAATGATACTTAGCCCAATGCTCCCCAGGAGCCCGCCGGCGGGCTGGCACAAAATGCCGCCATTCCGTCAAGCAGCGGCAGCCCGCCGGCGGGCTGGCCTACCCAGATGACTTTAAACCTTATTTGTATCACCATTAAATACATGATATTGAATATAATTTACTACCGTGATCTAGAATAAATTCGGAATCCGTTGATATCCAAAGCTACACATGTTTTTTGTTTTTATTTATAGAAAACCGCTTCCAAACACGCGCCATGTGACAAGTCATAAAAAAAATGGCCACTTCATAGTAAATTTTCGGTGTCGGATTTCAAGTGGTGTTCAATTATAAACATAAGTGGCCTCTAAAGGTTGAGTTGTTTATCTTAGACGATAATACGATCTTTCTAGTTGGTGTTTAGTAACATTGTTTATAAATTTGAGTACTGTGGTAATATTGGTAGCAATTATTCTGTGATTATTCTCGAAACAGGTCCGAGTTTTTATTTACGAACAGAAATGAATGACTTGGACTCATAGTACCCCTTTGTTTTTTACATGTGGCAGCACATAATCTATCCATAGACAAAAATACATTGACAGTAGGATGATAGTCAAAGTAGTATTTTTTTGGTGATCATTTTTTTGGGAAAGTTGAACAACGCGCGGAATTTTAATTGCACCCGCGCGCCCCCTAAAAAACGTCAAAATCAAATAACATTTTATTGTGGTTTTACGGGTTAAACATACTTTTACATTTAATCGAAATCTAAAAATATTATATTTCATTCATATAAGTAGGAAAAGTTTATTTGGAAGAGATTTATTATATTTTAACTACTTTGACTCTGACATATACCTACTTTCTTATTATGCTTATATAAGTTACTCTATGTCCTAAGCTATGTCTATCTAAAACGTTAGTGGTTATATTCTCTTTGTGTCTATCGTCATTCAAGTCAAAAGTGTTAATGTTTTTATGGTATAAATAATTACAAATACAAATGAAATTCCTAATCATTTTCGTTATACTTATATCGTACTTAAATTATGGGGGTTGTAAGAAAAAATATGACAACTACGCATTGTTTCGCGTTATACCAAAGACAGATGGTGATATTGAGTTTTTGAATAGTCTGGTAAATGTTTACGATGTAAATTTTTGGAGACCACCCGGGTCTATTAATAAAGCAGTGGAATTCATAATAAGTCCGAGAGATAAACTAAATTTCTTGAGATCTGCTAAAGAACAAGACCTGTCTGTCACCACAATAATGACCAATGTCCAAAGGTTTGAATTCAATACACTGTAGGTACTATTAGTTTAAAATCGGTTTAGTGGTTTAAGCGTGAAAGCGTCACAAACAAACTCACTTTCACATCTATAATATTAGTTAGGATTTGTAGGATAGGTAGTCCTAGGGACCAACCATGGGCCCCCGTGCTGGAAGGCGCCCCGGGAGATAGGGGGGAGTTCGCTCGACTCCCCCGCGAGGAGGCCCCGCAATGTGTTGCGGCCGTGGATGCATAGCCGCGGTGCCACGGCTGGGTCCGAATCGGCGAGGAGGAACACCCCAGGGACCAACCATGGGCGACAACCAACACTAAATGCCCCTTAACCAAACACCAAACCACTTATCATTTTGATGATGATGATTACTAATCATTTTACTGTTAGTGTGTACATATTTTTTAATAATCTTTATAAATACCTAAGTTTTTTCAAAACAACACCGATATTTAACAAAATTTTGTATAGTTGTCCCAATCCTATAAAACAATTTACTGATTGGTAACTTAAACTAGTTGACAAGGAGTTTTGAAGTAAGGAGGAAATATTCTTTGAGTATCATAGGGAAGCACTAAAAATGGATTTGATTATTGTTTCATATTAGAGTTTTTATTTTACCAAGGGAAAGGGATAAGAAAAGGTTTCACGCAAACAACGCCGCGAGGCACCTTCTAGTCTAAAATAAATCACAGTTTTAAATACAACAGTCAACTTTTTCACAACTGTTTCTAGTTCAGCTTTAGAATAAGGCATGAGTTAGCGTAATTTTTTTTATGTGTCTTCTCAGAGCTTTAGACAAGCAAACAGTCAAGCCCTACACTAGACGGAAAATGGAAACATTTGGCTGGTCAAGTTACTTTCGTATTGGGGATATCAACAATTGGATGAAAGACCTGGCGCAGACCCATCCACGTATAATTCAGTTGCATAGAGTCGGCAGGACGGTCGAACGCAGAGAAATATTAGGAATCAGGCTACTTTTCCCAAAGTCTAAACGAAGGTAACTATAATTTGTATTTCTTTTGCAATCAATAATTTTATTAATAACACTAGCGGTTCTGCGCGGTTTCACCCGCGTAGTTCCCGTAAGATGAAATAATTTCTCCCGTTTTTTACACATTTACCACTATATCTTTGCTCCTATTGGTCGTAGCGTGATGTTATATAGCCTATAGCCTTCCTCGATAACTGGACTATCCAACACAAAAAGAATTATTCAATTAGAACCAGTAGTTTCGGAGATTAGCGCGTTCAAACAAACAAACAAACAAACTCTTCAGCTTTATAATATTATTATAGTATATATAGTATAGATGTCTAGGAATCAAATCTGGGGCATGCAAGTGGGTCCTTAATTTTCTATTCAATAGTGTTAAATTATTATTGGAAGTACATTTAACCTGGTTTTGTGCGGTTTCACCCGCGTAGTTCCTGTTCCCGTGGGGTAAAATATAGCCTATGTTATTCAAAGATATTGTAGCATTTTAATGGTGTTTTTGAGTTTACAAACATACAAGATTTTTTTGTGTGTTTGATCGGGTCCTTGGATGGTTTAGGTTCGCTATTGAACCGGATAGATGGCGCTGATGTTTTTAGCGTGATAAATAGTTTTTAATTTATAAAACTCGCAGATCCACAGTCATAATAGAAGGAGGTATTCACGGAAGAGAATGGATAGCACCAGCGTTTGTGACCTACATGATTCATCAAATTCTCCACTCCCCAGAAGGGGATGACGATAAGTTGAGAGATATTGCTATGACCTACGAGTGGTATTTCATTCCATGTTTAAATCCTGACGGCTATGAATATAGTCACAAACAAGTTTGTATTTCTGTTTTTTTTTACATTCATAATCTTTCTATTATACTCGGCAATGGATGAACAAGATATACCTATACTGTTACTACTTCTGCGATCGACTCCTGTTCATCCTGTTTTCATCATCATCACAGCAGCCAAAAGACGTCTTATGCTAGACAATATGCCTCCCCCAAGCATCGCCACAATGACCGTCGCCTTGTTTATTACTATCTAAATCACATATTTCATTTTTAGTATTTTGTAGGCTAATGACAAAAACCGGTTGTCCATGAGTATGAAAATGTAGGGAGTTGCCTTTTGAAATATTGGTGAAAAATTTTTTGAGATATAAAATTTAAAAATATGTTTACTTACCTACTGCAAATTGTTTTAAATGAGATTTGTTACCTAGTGTTGAATACAGTAATAGGTATATGTATAAGCTTTAATTTTTTCGATCTGTGGTGCGTTTAACTAAGTTGCATTAACATTGACTATAGCTGTAAAAATAAAAAATAAAACAGATTTCTTTATCATTTATAAAAAAAGAAGGACAGTGATAAATAGGTACCTACTAATATTTTTTTATTTAAGGACAGAATGTGGCGAAAAAATCGCCGTGACAATCATGGGGTTGATTTGAATCGTAATTTTGGAATAGCTTTCGGAAGTAAGTCTTTTTTTTTTATATGATAATTTTTAACAAAAAAAAAACTTAATACAAAAAAAGTAAAAAACTAGTCACCACTACGATTTTCGAAAGTTCCCCTCGATTTCTCTGGGATACCATCATCAGATCCTGGTTTTCTTATCATGGCACCAGTCTTGGGATATCTCCTCTCCAAAAAAAAATTTAGTCATCAAAATCGGTTCATAAACGACGAAGTTATCTGCGAACACACACAAAAAAATCCCGTATCATTTGGTGTCCCGCAAGGATCAATTTTGGGCCCGTTACTATTTTTAGTGTACATCAATGATATCAAAGATTTGGGATTACATGGCCACATAACTTTGTATGCTGACGATACCTGCTTATTCTACTTTGGATCTTCAATACATGAGATTTTTGAGCGAGCACAAAGTGATCTGGACACTCTTTATAACTGGTTGCAATCAAACTTATTAACTATCAATATTTCAAAAACGTCCTACATTACATTTAAAGCTAAAAATAAACATATTCCACCACATAAACCTTTAAATATCAACAACACACAAATACAAGAAAAAACTACTGAAAAATATCTAGGACTAATTTTGGATAATAGGTTATCATGGGACAAACACATTGATCATATTAAAAAAAAATTATCATCTTTATTAGGCCAGTTGCGTGGTATGGTTCGATGTACCCCCCAGAAAGTACGTATGACTATCTATAATTCGCTAATAAAGTCGCATCTTATTTATCTAATAGAAATATGGGGCAGTGCAAGCAAATCTAAGCTATCTGAGTTACAAGTGATCCAAAACAAATTAATTAAAACATTGTTTCGCTATCCTTACCTAACGCCAACGACAAATACACGGAAACTAACCTCATGAACATAAAACAACTATAAACATATCATACATGCATCCTCATTCGAAAAGTATTAAACAAAACCATTCATACATCAATCTCACTTACTCAAATGAAACAAGTATCTAAACGCAGCATGAGACGAGCTAGCTACCTTGTTCTACCGAGAATTAGAACGAACTACAGCAAACGAATGTTTACATATGATGGTGCAAAAATGTATAACAGTTTACCGTCATCTATCAAAAAAATTGAGTCATTTGTCGAATTTAAACGTAAATTAGCTGAGCACATCCTATCAATTTCAAAGAGTACCTAGACGGTGTTGTTCTAGAAAGACGGTTTAAAAGGTTTTTGTGATTCTGTGCAGTGTGAACGATTAACATATAAATATTTTTTATTATGTACCTTTTCTCATGTAAGTGACAAGTGTCTTAAATGAGAATAAAGTACCTATCTTTAAACCTAAAATATATACGGTCGAATTGAGAAACCTCCTCCTCTTCAAAAGTCGGTTTAAAAATAGAAGTAAAGTGTTCAAATGACTTTCTAAAGGGAATATTG
This sequence comes from Ethmia dodecea, assembly GCA_963855545.1. Taxonomy (NCBI): domain Eukaryota; kingdom Metazoa; phylum Arthropoda; class Insecta; order Lepidoptera; family Depressariidae; genus Ethmia; species Ethmia dodecea. The sequence goes on along the minus strand of OY979457.1, from coordinate 11,396,081 downwards.
TACTCTTTTTTGTCACTAAGTTACAAACTTATCAAGTATTCATAATAAATACTGGTATACAATGAAGAGTTGTCACTTACTTTCTCACGAATGACGTACGAGCCGCAGAAGCTGGAATGTTCAAAGTATGCACACCAATGCAATGCAATTATAATGAAAATTTTGGAAAAATCCTAATAAACCGATTTTTTAATGCTCTTTGGATAGGAGAGTACTAGTCAGTCAGCTAGTTCTAAAATTAGATTAAAAATCTGAAATAAAATATTTTTATTGTTATTTAAAATCTCATAATCTCACGCCTTTTTTTTCATCCCCGAGGGGGTAGGCAGAGGTATTCCATTACTAGATATACATACATTTTACGAGATATATTGGACCCCTAAACGTGATAGGTGGTGAGCCCATCGCCGGACCGGGTCAGTTTACACATGTCTCAGAATGAATTCTGAGACCTGCGGGTTTCCTCACGATGTTTTCCTTCACCGTCGAGCTAGTGATAAATATGTACTATGTACTATGTATTTTATTATTATTATTTTGATAAAAAATAATTTTATTGTTTAAGCTGTTGGTACAAGTATGTCTCGGTCTTCTGAGACCTACCCCGGATTCGAATCATTTTCGGAACCTGAAACTTCGTCTTTTGCCCAATTTCTGAAATCGAAAAGCTCTAAAATAGAGTACTACCTTGCATTTCATTCTTATGGCCAGTACATGATAATTCCTTACGCGTATTCTGTGGATCATTGGGACAATTATAATATTGTGGTATGTAGCATACGTATTAGTTTTTTATTAGGTTTTGTATTATTATTTTAATGATTTTCTTTAATGAGTTGGAGTTCGGGTCCCTACAGTCTAGTTTATGATTTCTTCATCGGCGAGGCCAATCTAGGTAAAAGAAAATATATCTTTTCGAATAAATATACTGACAGCAGTTCTGAATATGATTTTAAGTGCTAACTAAAGTTGAGTCGTTGTAGCTTTGAACGCTACAGTGACTAACGTTACATGTTTTTACGACAAAACCTACAAGAAACTTAGGACAGAACAATGTAAATTAAAATGAGACCGGATACGGAAAGCACCAGCTTTCAAATAAAAAAAAAACAAAATAGGTTCACCCAGTCGAAAGTTCTGAGGTAACAAAAAAAACATACAGTCGCATTGATCTCCTTATAAGAAGTCGGTTGGAAGGAATATAATTATTAATTTACCCTTTGGTCACAAAAATCACAACGTCTGTATTAGTTATCCATTGATACAGGTGCTTCATAATAATAAAAAATGTTTTCAGAAAAACATGGCTAACGAAGCAGCAGACGTGATAAGACGCCGACGCAACACCAGGTATGCTGTAGGGACAGCGTACGACACTGTTGGTGAGTCATCATTATTAAATTGAATAAACTATCAAACTATGAATAGAACTACTAAACTATATAGTTGATCACTGTTTCCTAAGATACAGGAATATTTATTCTTAGTTTAGGAGACATACATACATACATCATCTCACGCCTATTTCCCATTTGGGGTAGGCAGAGACAACAAACCGCCACTTGATACGAACCTGGCAGATCTCTCGTGCTTCCTCGACATCCACCAAACGACTCGTGCATGCTCGTCGTTTCGGGGGAGGAGACAGGGCTCTTAAAAATACACTACTGTGAATCTTGTTAAATAATGTAATAAGAAAAATGTATGTGTTTTTTGTATCAAATAAATTATTATACTCTTTATTTTTTTTAGGTTTTATGTTAGGTTTTCTATAATATGTATATAAAATTATTATATATATAATAATATATATATATAATAATATATAATATAATATAATCTCACGCCTTTCATCCCCGAGGGGGTAGGCAGAGGTATTCCATTACTGGATATACCCACATTTCACGAGATACATTGGACCCCTAAGCGTGATAGGTGGTGAGCCCATCGCCGGACCGGGTCTGTTTACACATGTCTCAGAATTAATTCTGAGACCTGCGGGTTTCCTCACGATGTTTTCCTTCACCGTCGAGCTAGTGATAAATATGTACGTAAGTTTTTGAAAAACTCATTGGTACATGCCAGGATTTGAACCCGAGCCTCACTGATTTTCGGCCGGCTCTTTAACCGTCCGGGCTATCACTGCTCAATAAAATTATTACATAGACGTATTAATGAATTATTATTATTATTATTATTACTATGCTTACGCCTTAAACCGATGGTGTCGGTAGAGGCATTCCACTCCTGGATATACACACTTTTTACGAGTATATTGTTCATATTATTAAACAGGTTGTGATCGATCTCGTTGTTCTATGAATCTGCGGTGTCCTCATTAAATTTTCCTTCATTATCTAGCGATACTTATGGTAGAAGATAGATACGAGTAACATCGGTTACTTTATCTTAACTCTCTCTAGTTGTGAAAAATACTGTCAGTGTCTAATGAAGACAAGATCCTCAGTGGTAGCTATAAATAAATCAAGGGTACGGGAAAATACACAAGTTTATAGAGCAATACAGACAACGCAGTGTACTTCAACGTTCTATGTTTTAACAGGTTTTGCCAAATAATATTTTGAGTTAATAACTTGGTAATTCCTTTACGATGTACCTATTTTATTCGTCATCTTATACATTAGTCACTTCAGCACCTGTTGCTTGTAAGGGATAAGCTGTTTGGGACGATAGTTGAAAAATAGCCTATGAAGTGTCTTCGTCCAATTTCGTAGTATCACTGTCAAAACTGTATGAAACATACTTTTTTACTCCCTTTATGTTCAGGGTACCTATGTTCTGGTGCAAGCAGTTGTTGGGTCAAGCAAGCATATGATATACCGTAAGTATGCACTTGCAGACGGACAGTGCTTTTCTAACGGTACAAATTGTTTTAGCCGTAGCAGTTTGTCAACGTCAGCCGACTGCCGTAAACTAGCTGACGACTGCTGTACATCAACTGACGACTGCCGTAGAGAAGCTGACTACTGCTGTCGATAGACTAGAGCCAATGATATAAGAGCTATAATATAATGATATGCCTGAGTAAATAACGTAGGCGTGCCTCTGTACTGGTTTTTAATTTTCCCTGAAAATCCATTATAACGAATTACGCACGTTCTCTGGGAGTGCACACAAGCTTATATCAGAGCACCGTTTGATAATTAGAATCATACAATATCGACTACTTAATCGATTTTAGTTGTGATAATTTTTTTCCGAAAAATGAATTAGCATAGCTGAATTCAGTGCTCTCTATGGAAATCGTACTATTATTGCTCTTTATTTAAGAAAATTGGTTCAACACAACTAAAGTACGAAGGTCATATTCTTTTTATATTAATTTACTATAATTGGGGTGTATGAGGAATTGCACTTATTCTGTTACGCGTTGTATAACGTCGTTTAAAAGTCGTCTCTTATATTATATTCACACTCCTCCTCCTCAGATAATGGCGAGGTTATGTGATCTCTTCTTATTACAGAGCAATATTTGGACCCAGACGATGACTGCCACTGACAGGACAGACACGTTGTCAGTAAATTGACGGCAGTCGTTTGTTAATGGCTGACGCTAACAGCGTGCTAATACATAATTTACGTGTGTCATAGGCATAATATCGTCCACTGTAAACATTATGAGATTTGTTATCAAGCAGTGATAGCCCTTACGGTTAAAGAGCCGGCTGAAAATCAGTGAGGCTCGGGTTCGAATCCTGGCATGTACCAATGAGTTTTTCAAAAACTTACGTACATATTTATCACTAGCTCGACGGTGAAGGAAAACATCGTGAGGAAACCCGCAGGTCTCAGAATTAATTCTGAGACATGTGTAAACAGACCCGGTCCGGCGATAGGCTCACCACCTATCACGTTTAGGGGTCCAATATATCTCGTGAAATGTGGGTATATCCAGTAATGGAATACCTCTGCCTACCCCCTCGGGGATAAAAAGCGTGAGATTATATTATAATATATATATTATTATTTGTTATCAACCAGCTTTTACTCGCTTCTTTGCTCGCGCACGTTTATTTCATCCCCTAGGGGTTGAATTTTGCAAAATCATTTCCAGTGGATGCCTACACTGTATAAGCTATCTTATGTGCAAAATTTTAAGTCTCTAGACCCAGCGGTGTAGGCTGTGCGTTGATACATCACCAATCAATCAGTCAGTTTATCATTTTATATATTATCAATAACTGTATAGGTACATATAAAAACTTAACAACCGTTTACACCAGATGCCATAGGGTTGAAGTTGAATTAGGTTGTTTTAGAACTGGTAATCTAAAATAGTAAATAATAATTCTTGACATTAACTTGAATTAATCATTACCTCTTGAAAGACAAAAATAATAATTCATATTGTTAATGCATAGTGTATAAAGACAGTGGCCGTTAATAAGTTAACTTATCAGTACTTTTGAATACAGTATAATATTTGAAAATAAAAAGTAAAAGTATAAAAGGTATTTTTATTTCTCTTTAGGATACGGAGCGTCTGGTGTGAGTGGTTGTTGGGCCAAGAGGGCATTAAATATATCGTGAGTAACTTTATCTCACGATGTACCTATATATTTATTGTAGGTCCCTACGTAGGTATGTGTTTTGTTTCTAGTTTTTGATTAGTGTTCGTAGTTGGTTTAAATATTCAAAGACATGAAGCCGACATACATGTTTTCGCACACAAAACTTGGCCCCGAGCGGGTATCGAACCCGCGACCTCCGACTCAGAAGGCAGGATCACTACCAAGTGAGCCATCAGGCCCCTCAAATATAAGCATTTATTTTAAAATCACAGACTGTTCAGTTTTATTATATTGATACCGATATTTAGATTTATAAAAAAATATATTAAAAATTAATAATCTCACGCCTTTTATCCCCGACGTGGTAGGTAGAGGTGTTCCATTTCTGGATATACCCACTTTTCACGAGCATATACGACCCCTAAACGTGATAGGTGGTGAGCCCATCGCCGAACCGTGTCTGTTACACATATCTACCTCAGAATTAATTCTGAGACTGCGTTTTTCCTCACGATGTTTTCCTTCACCGTCGAGCAAGTGATGAATATGTACGTAAGTTTTGGAAAACTCATTGTACAATGTACATGTCAGTATTTTAACCCGAGTCACACTGATTATCATGAGAAGCGAGCTCTTTCATATCGTAAGGCTATCACTGCTACAAAATAACCTCTGAATTATCAATATGTCTTCTAAGTAGTTATCTTCAGACCACGCAACTGGTACAGTCAAGAGCACATGAAGCTTTACACTTGTAGTGCGAGTTTGACCTCTAAAGCCATTGTAGGTAATAAAAACGTTACAAAGTCCAATATGTGAAGCTCCACGTGCTCTTGACTGTACAAGCATTGACTGGGTGAAACAGAATTTACGTGTACCATTTGTATACTGCTAACTTGCTGGGGTGAGCCCATCACCAATGAGATTTATAAAAGTTTATATTTATTCCAGATACGTAGTAACGTTTGAACTTCCAGACCAAGGTCAGTACGGATTTGCTCTTCCGCCGCAGAAAATTATGCCTACCTGTGAGGAGACCATGGATGGTTTAACATCCCTCCTCACACCTCGGACCAAACATTTCGTAAAGCAAGCCCAATTCGGACCAACAGATTCAGCAAGTGGCATTATTTTGGAGACTTTTGTACTTATTTTTAACGTATTGATATTTATTATAGTCCGTTTTGATTGAATTGTGTGTTATTTAATACTGAGTTTGGCTATTCTTCCATAGACGGTAACATTATAACTATCGTCAAATCTTTTCTCTATAGGAACTGTTTATCATAGCCCAAGAAATAAAAAAAAATCTTCCACACTTCTATGACTTTACCGTGACCAGTCTTTCAAAATTGTTTTAAAACTGAACAACAGTTTAGGGTCCGATACCCAAAGGGTACAGTAAAGGGGACCCAATGGGACCCTATTACTAAGACTCCGCTGTCTGACCGTCTGTCTGTCTGTCCGTCTGTCACCAGACTGCATCTCATTCGGAATTTTCACAGATGATGTATTTATATTTCCGCTATAACAAAAAATACTAAAAAACAGAATAAAATAAATATTAAAGGAGGCTCCTATACAACAAACGTGATTTTTTGGTGGCGCCACTTTTTAGAATTACTATTTTGTATTTAATGCGTGGGTATACGGTGCCTATCCCATCACACGGTGCTCCCTCGGGTTAATTTCCTAAACCGCAATCCTTAATTTGATTCCCACATAAAACGTAACATTTCCCTATTACGGACCACCATAAATTCGGCAATGAAAGCACAAATGATGTTATCAAAGGTGGTAATATGACTAATGATCCGTGTAATCGGTTGGGCTTCACGACAAATCGTCTGATCACGTGACTCCGTGTCATTTATTTCGGTATTAGTGACCACTTTCATTTGACCCACCTCCTTTCTCATCTACAGCGGTACGTGTACCGTTGAAGGAGTAGTTTGGCTGCCCCATAGGTCAAGTTACACAAGTCAGGACTAGCGATTATGGCAGGAGTATCGCTTAGTTTTTCGTTAATCCTTTTCAATCTCTATATTACACGTACTAAAGTCCTTTATAGATTGTGCGGTATGGTTAATTGTAAATTTCTTTTCATGGTTCGAGCTATTTCCTTGTATTAGGATTAATTACTTCTGCTCTTTATTGCATTGTTATTCCTTTCGTAATTTTATTTTGTTAATGGTGACTTTATTAAGTGTTTTTAGATACCGATTCATAAGAATTTATTATGGTTTAACTATGTGAATTAGGTAAACGAGAAATCTGAAATTCATTCTTAGGGTCGCGCCACACGACAGTATTGTATGTCGTTGACGCAGGAGGCAGATCCATGTATCTTTAAAGTGAAACGTCAATGTATGTTCAGTTGTTCACCGAACCTTCGGCGCTGTACGTTCCGCAGATATGGAGCGACCCTTATTCTTCTTTTGTAGGCAGTCTAAAAATCTAACGGTTAATGTATTCTTATGTTCTCAATACACTTCTATAGGTCGGTTAACCAAAGTTATTATCTTTTACAGAACCCACACCAATACGATTTGAATATAGAGTTGGTTTTATAATTTGCAAAACGTAGTACTAGCTATAAAGTGTGCTCTTATTCACAAACTCAACACAAGTCTAATGTATGCATCGTCGTCAATCGATCTGCTATCGTCTAGAAAAACGTCCATGAGATCTACTATTTTCTAGAAAATATTTCTATCTTTTTTAATCTTTGATTTTTCGGCTCAGTATACTGTATAATACCTAATTGGTTCACAAGTATGCATCGGATCAACTAAAGATTATTCAAGAACATTTAAAATTCCTATACCTTTTTCCAACGCAAAATAATTCCAAATATTTTATTGTGCAGTTAAGAACGCTACGCTTAGTTAAATTTAATTCATGGCTCATTGCCCTCCTTCTTTGGCTATTCTAGGTCTAGTTATTTGCATTGAGGGAGGAAATTCCTAGGTTTTCTTTGTAAAAGATATTGATACTAAAAAAAGAAAAGCAGTTTTATTAAAAGACCTTTCAGAGGATTTTTGATTAGCATTGGAAAATTTTAGCTGTTAACACGGTACGAACCATTAGTGAAGCAGCTATAATTAATATTGTGGTTAGAACCACTTTGCAAGCTAATTCACCAGCCATTTGCAATGGTTGCTTTACTGAAATATCAATTTCGATCTTTGTTAATTTACCAATCTATAGCCTTAAAATCAATAATTGCTCCTTTGGTGTGTGTGCAATACACACAAAGGCTGACCTTGATTTTAGTTCATTATTAGCCCCCCGAAAAAAAGGAATTAGAAATAATATAAAAAAAACGACTCGAAATATGTATTCAAAACCAAATTTGTGGTCTCCGAATGATAAACTGTGAATGCAAATTCTTAAAATGTTACTGAAAATATACTTCTTCAAGGATCCAATCATCAGAATTGGATAAGATAAAAATGGACTTATCTTAAAAAAAAGGATTATCTAAATCAGTTTATAAATTACTGAGTTCTAAAGTTAAAAATATAGAAAAGGGCCGTCATAAAAAAGATTGAGAGATATAGCCACATTTCACGAGATATATTGGACCCCTAAACGTGATAGGTGGTGAGCCCATCGTCGGACCGGGTCAGTTTACACATGTCTCAGAATTAATTCTGAGACCTGCGGGTTTCCTCACGATGTTTTCCTTCACCGTCGAGCTAATGATAAATATGTACATAAGTTTTTGAAAACCTCATTGGTACATGCCAGGATTCGAACCTGAGCCTTACTGATTTTCGGCCGGCTCTTTAACCGTCCGGGCTATCACTGCTCTTAAAATTATAATAGCAACTACATTTTCAATCAAGAAAAATAAATAAATAATAAATGTTCTAAGCCTTTCAAATAAACTTATGACAGATGATCACAAAATGATAAAGGGAAAATATCGATTAAATGTACCCAAAACGAAATACAGAATAAACAAAGTGGAACAAATTAAATTCAAATCTTTAGAGTTCCGAAGCGAGGGACTCGTTAAAGTTAATAATCACTGGAGAACACTACAGATTAAGCAGAAAATTTAAAGATACAGCGGAAATTCTTGCCAAAGCCCGAATGGTCCTTCTACCACTTGAGTAGTCTTTGTCTCGAATAGTTGGAATCGGGACAATAGTGTATTTAATTTATGATTTCAACCCAGTTCTGCTACTGAATTGAATACGAAGTAGGTGAGAAGCTTTATGTTATACTAGTTCAGTTATGTAGTACTGATGTTAGTAACACAACCATAGTGTTTCATTGTAGAATATTAGAGAATGAACAATTACTGGAACTACTTCCTAACATTAGTAATAATTAAACAATACTAGTGACCGAGCTAAAGTTGTTCTGCCACCTCTTCTCTTCCGAGAAATCTTGGATCCGTTTCAAATTTAACAATTCTATTTTACTTATTATTACTGTTATGTAATCAAATATTACAATTCACATTTAATTTTCTATGGATAATGTTCAAAACAAGCTCTGTGACAGTAATTAACAAAAGCAAATGGATAAATTAATATTTGGTCCAAATACATTTCAGTTATGAGAATATTTATAATTATTGAATCGTTCTTAACACTGGCAGGTTAGCGTTCTACCTACGGATGCTGTTTATCTTCAAAAAGTTTTGTCACTTTTAATTTACAAAGAAATCTTAGGACTTTCCAAATCCCGTATCCCATTAAATTGGTTGGCTTTTTAATAGTGAATGCGCCTGAAGTGGCCATTGTTTGCTCCGACTGCGGTAGCAGACCCTGGCCGGGATCCAAGCCTTCGGGATTAATTAATTGGGACACCGGGACACTTCCCGGCATCTTAGAGAGGAGCTTGGGAAGGTTTAATTTTTTAAGTGCATTAGACGTTAGTCTTTATTTTGGTCTGCTATACTCCTTAGCTTTTGTTTTGGTAGGTTGATTGGTTTACTTGCAATAACGGTAAAGTATTTTGTCTTAAATCTGTATGTGTATGATAGAAAGAGCTTAGCATTCGCTATGGGAATAGTTACAAATTTATAGCCAACAATCATGATGGATTTCTTTAAAATGTATCGTTTAAGAGCTACTGTTAGTTAAGTCACCATAGTGGGATGATCTGTATGTACCTGCGTGTGAATCTGCAATGTAATTATTTTATTTTATTTATTTATTACTAGCGACCCGACCCACTTCACTTCGGTTTATATTTTCGGATTTTCTTTACTGTAATATGCAATTTATTATGATTATAAATATTCCTCTTGAATCACGCTTAGTGAAAGTTTTTGAGTTACCACTGGCAATACATTTTTAAAAACCTCGCTGTTTAGATAAAGCGCAAATCAATACGATACCACCAGTGCTCTAATACGATATCAGCATCTGGCGCTTCTCCAAGCATTTTGATCAGTGTAACCGCATACGTAACCAGTCCTTATGGTGCTTCCACAAATTGATGTTTAGCTTCAGCTGTTTGAATTTCATTAGTAAACTGTTTTGCTCCAAGAGTTGGTGAAAATTAATTAAGTGTGGCGATGTCTCTAAGAAAATGATTGTTGTTTCAATCATTTTGTAGGGGACATTGCTTTTGGTGGAGATTTCTTCACTTTGAAACCATTTAGTCAGTTTTATCAAAGACTAGCGGTTCTGCGCGATTTCACCAGCGTAGTTCCCGTTCCCGTGGGAATACGGGAATGAAATATAGCCTATGGTAGTAAGGAATGTTGTATATTTCCATTAATAAAATAATTTTTAAAATCGGTCCAGTCGTTTTTGAGTTTATTCGTTACAAACATACGAAAATACAAATCTTTCCTCTTTCTAATATTAGTGTAGAATAGCACATAGCAAGTAAGAAAATTTAAGAAAACCTAGGATTACTAAAAAAACTAAAAGTCTTTCAGGTGTCTCATCAGTCATCAGGTAAATTTTAGCTGGTCTTATAATTATTTATCAAGTTCTGTTAATGTCTGGTCAAAAACAACAAAACAAAGCAAACGCGAAAAAAACAAATTGAAATTTACAATCAACTAACTTTAACCCGATTTTTTTTTTACTGGTGCTGACCATAGATAAAAGTATTTGATTGTAATTTCAACTTGATTCTTCCACGCGTTCTTGAAAAAGAAAACAGACAGACGAACAACAAAGTAATCCTGTAAGGGTTATTTTTTTCTTTTTGAGATATGAAACATAAAAGATAAGAAACGACATTTAGAAGACCCATCAAAAACTCTTATTCCAGCATTTCCAGCTGAGGCACAGAATTTTTAAAATCGTCGCCATCCGAATCCAATAAATCAATTAAGCAGTAACGATACAAGTGTACAGAAGTATCCAGTTCCCAATTACAGTCGATGCTTGGCATGGAGCCAAGCTGACGCGTGTTCAAACCATTGCGGGTTAGATCGAGCTACATTCTGCAGTTTGATGGATTGCATAGCAAGTTTTTTTTCGTTCTTTTGATTAATTTATGTAAGTGGTTCGAACGTTTGGATGGATTGGCGATTCGGAATAATAGGATTGGAAGACGTGTCAAGCATTGCAGCATCTGGATTAGCTGAACATAATTTGTGTGTACTGATATCTCGGATATTTATCATAATAATAAATAGCAGTGATAGCCTTACGGTTAAAGAGCCTGGTTCACATGATGATAATCAGTGAGGCTCGGGTTCGAATCCTGGCATGTTCCAATGAGTTTTTCAAAAATTACGTAAATATTTATCGTTAGCTGGACGGTGAAGGAAAACATCGAGAAAACCCGCAGGTCTCCGAATTAATTCTGAGACATGTGTAAAAGACCCGGTCCGGCGATGGGCTCACCACCTATCACGTTTAGGGTCTAAAGAATATCTCGTGAAAAGTGAGTATATCCAATGGAATACCTCTGCCTACCCCTTCGGGGATAAAAGGCGTGAGATTATTTACTTATTATTTATTTTCTATGGAAACCATACAATTATTGCTCTTTATTAAGAAATTTGGTTAGATTGTCAATAACTCACGTTACACACTTTAGCTAATAAGCCGAACACATAAAAAAATCTATATATTTTTCTAACTGGGTCATATCCAGTTACTTAAAAGTCCTCGAAAAGCCAACAATCGCTCCACAATCGCACGTGATCTCATTCATTACAACACGCATTAGCGACTGCAGGCGACCGGCGTAGACGACGTCCCCTGATTTATCGGACCACCTCCTGCCCTTAACGACATGCCGTGATGTACGGTTCGAGACGTTTGGTGGAAGTTGTTAGGGGTAGCGGTAGCGACAATTGACAACATCCAATGCTATGCATAAGCCTTCAGTAAATTTATTGCTATAAGTTTCTCTGGATGAATACTCATGCCACATGTCCGTTGCTCTTGAAAAGGCACATTACAAAACCAATATTAAGCCAGACCAATATTCTTCTGTTTCACCAGGATAAGCAAACTTTGCTCGCTATCGTAAATGAGTACCCTAAAAAATTTATACCAAGCTTTCAAAAATATAAAGATGTTGGAAGCAATAATAAAAATAATTATTCATAAAAACTGTATTTTGAAAAAAACATGAAGAAACAAACAAAAGATTAGAAAGAGAAGAAAGAGGTTTTCCACAAAAGATAGCAGTTGCGGCTGTTGCTAGCATACCAGCACCAGTTGCAGCAAAACAGATAAGCGTAAATTGGAAGGTTCGAGATGGACTTTATAAACCTAAAAACTGTGTAATATTGTTAACTCCCGGACTCGTTTCACATCTTCAGAATAATAGTAAAGCTTATGGTGACAATATTTGCGTGATTGAGAGATCTGTTTAGCATATAACTTAGACCAAAGCAAAAACAGCAAAAGCCAACTGCAAGGAACAAAGAGAATTATTCGAAGATGAAGTCAACCATGTTATTGTGGCAGAAGAGACGTGCGTGATAAATGTTCTGTGTAATTTACACATGCGTTTTTGTTTACCAGCGTTATTTTGTCTAATGAATGTACAGCTTGGAAATAAAGTCGCAATTTATCTTGGGTAGCTCCGCCTTGCACTTGATCGAGTGCTGGATATTGTAAGGCGACGGTGTTTATAGCACAAAAAGTTTAAGTTTCTGAGTAAAGAGTTGATCGGATGTGCCATTTAATTTTAGGTGCAGAATAACATAGCAGCTATAATTTGCCTCTAATGGATAAAGCCTGGGTCAGATTCCGGAATGCTTAACAGCATGGAAACATGCTATCAAGTCTATAAAAAAACAATGCTATAAAAGCTATGGGGCATGAAGAACATAAAAGCAAATGTACATATTTCCCGGAAGTTATAGGTATGGTTAGCCAAATCAAAACAACATGCAATGGGTTCGATTCTGCATTGTATTCCTGTCTTTATTTTACCTCAAAAAAAGAAAAGGGATAGAAGATAACCTACCGAATTTAGTCCTGTCAGAGGCTGTATTTTAGTCGTGACTTATTTAGTTACTAGCTGACTAAAATAATTTTAGGCGCTGTAATGCAGAATCGAACCCAATATGTCACTAATTAATATGAAAGTTATGCAATAGTCCTGCAGATGTATTCACTGAGACTCGATACCGTTTCCGTTCGATTCAGATCGAGTGAAAAATTTTCCGAATTCGAATCTATCGACTTTGGAAACTTTATTCTAGGCGTTTCTGATAGCCACGAAAAATTTTCGGAATCCTTATGTCACATATGACATTAGTTTTCGATACCAACATCAGCCTATCTCGAAAGTTTTCGATACAAATATCAGCCCATCTCGAAAGTTTTCAACAGATTTTCCGATATCGAATATCGAAGCTCCCTGAATACGCCTGCTGCAACAAAATAGAAACTTGTACAATATCTTGGACTTATTTATTTTATACCTACATGTATACTTTTTGATACCTAATAAATACAATGCGTAACAGAAAAAGCGCAATTCCTCATACACCCCAATTAGTATAATAATATAAAAAAAAAAATGATGCAATCGAACTTAAGTTGTGTCTAACCAATTTTCTTAAATATCGATCATTAATAGCGCGATTTCCATAGATATCACTAAATTCAGCTACGCAAATTCATTTTTCGGAAAAAATTAACACATATAAAAAATAGCTGAAATCGATTAAGTAGTCGATACTGAACAAACTAATTTCAGGAATTGCGCTTATTCTGTTACATATTGTATACAACCTGAGTACATAAAAAAACTACTGATTCGTAATAAGATCTACCTAACATGCTCTTGAATATGAACTATAAGATAAATAACAAAAGCAAAACCGTTTAGAAAGAGTCTCCTGGGATTTTTTTATCAAAAACAAAAAAAAGTAATATAATATAATATAATCTCACGCCTTTTTTATCCCCGAGGGGGTAGGCAGAGGTATTCCATTACTGGATATACCCACATTTCACGAGATATATTGGACCCCTAGACGTGATAGGTGGTGAGCCTATCGCCGGACCAGGTCTGTTTACACATGTCTCAGAATCAATTCTGAGACCTGCGGGTTTCCTCACGATGTTTTCCTTCACCGTCGAGCTAGTGATAAATATGTACGTAAGTTTTTGAAAAACTCATAACTCGAACAAAAAAAAGTAAATTTTATATAAAAAAAATTCGATCAATCCGTGCGACGCTGCACCTGCTAGTTTGAAACACAAAACAAACAAACCTTAATTTATCAGATGAAAAACACGGTGTAATAATATTACAATAAAACGCTTATCAAGAAAGTCAAGTCACGTAGCAAAAGGTCAACAGTGAGGGTTCTATTTAATTAATTCAAGCGAAGCCCGACTTTCAGCTGCTTCATAAATATTGAGAACTTAGCGTTCGCGGAGAAAAATAATTTCAATAAAATTATTCTCATCTTTACGTGCGCTTTCATATTCTTTGCGACTGGATTATTTGATTGTGCGGATTGAGGTCAGTGGCTTAATAATTTTGCTTTGTTCCACTTTTATTTGGGGATTCATTAAAGGTATTTAATTATGACGATGACAAATGCATTAAGTGATAATGTCAACATACTTGATTTGTCTTTGACGAAGTTTTGACGCAACACCCTAAAGAAGTTATTGAGGAACGGAGGTGGAATGCTCCTCCATCGTGAAAAGAGAAGATATTCCGCCAGGCGAGGTGATCGTGCCTTTGGACCGCGGTCCAACTGATGATGTTGGACAGTTGTATTTATACAAACTCATTAGAAAACTCCGATAGCGCGGTTTAGAACTCGGCCGTCTATTGACGCGTTCTATGTAGTGTCGCTACAAAGTCACTCGTATGTTTTTATGGTTATTATTTAAGCAAAAGCCAATTAAGTCAATGAAACCTTTAGTTGCTACTTTGCTAGGGGGAGCAAAGTATCTTTATCAACCGACTTTAAAAAAGGAGGAGGTTATCAATTCGCATGTATGTTTGTTACTTGTATGTATGTTTGTTTTTTATGTTTGTTACCTTACAGAACTTTTGACTGGGTGAAACGATTTTGATGTTTTTTTTTTAAATTTGGAAGCTGGTGCTTTCCGTGTGGCATTTTCAATTTGATCCATTTCTGACAAAGGCGTCCTTGACAAAACCATATTAATTTGAAGTCGGTGTTTTACTATTTAGAGTTCTATGTCATAGCAACAGAAACTACACATCAGCCCCCCTAGCCAAGTGGCATTGTACAATCTAATCGCATGTTCTTTTAGATTGACATGTATGCGATTGACATTAGCGTTAGCGCTCGTTGGCAAGTTATGTCAATTCCATGGCATGTCAATCTAAAAGAACATTAGATTAGATTGTACAATGCCACTTGGCTAGGGGGGCAGTATAATTTAACATCAATTACTTTTCTTAAAGTTTGCCTATTAGAGGATCCAATGAAACTTTGAATTATTCACTTCATTAGAATTCACGCCGAAAATTGCAAGCAAAATTAATTCTAGACATATTCACGAGACATTAAACATGACCAATTATCCCTAATGGCTGTGAATATGTTTCGGACAAAACTTTTAGGTCAATTCCTCCAATTTTTACGTAAAACTTCTGATAAAGCCGCTTAGTAGCTTGCTTAAAAGGAAAGATCTATTTTTGTTTTCTAGTCTGCTAAGAAATGTTTTCCTGTGGGTAACTTTTTTTTTTTAAATAATATACAGTGGTGTTACTTAATTCTAACATCGCCAAACTTACGTTTGATGGCGAGAAGCGCTATTTCACATAAAAGTGAACCACCTTATGCACTACTTATCTATAGGTTACTATTTTCATCTTAAATAATGTATTTAATTCTATATTTTGGAATCCTGATATTGTCTAATATTGTTTCTGCTAATTTCCAGAGAATAAGGGGTGATGACTGGAGCTTCACTTCTGGGCTCAGTGGAGAGTCCACTATCTGATAATGTCAACCACAGACATATACCTCTATTACATTTGAACATAAGTTTAATAAATATTCCAACATAAAAAAAATAAACCTAATACCTACTATCTATATTGAAACCTCTCACCATCTCTGTTATCTCTGAAAGATGAACCCACAAATAAACACGACTGCCTGTAAAAGGCATTGCAAATAATTGCACTTCTTCTGGTGCAATCAGGTATAAGTGTAGCTTCAGATGCTATAGAGCTTTGTTCAATAGTCAGTCAAAAGTTATCTGAAGAATAAACATCACCTGTCACTTTTCCTTTCCATTTTGTCAGACAGAGACAGCATCAATATATTCTCCAGATAAAGTTTATCTGATGGATGAACAATGAGCCCTTAAAGATAAAATAAATCTGTAAACTACTAATGCTATAGAATATCACAACGAAATATATACACCCGAAAATATATGGACCTATTCTCGTGATGTCGGTTAAAACAGGAATATTTAGTGTTAAGCAATAAGATACGGTAATGCAACGCTTATTAAACACAAAACCGCAACATTACGCCGAGCGCTGTTAAATTTGTCCCAAACATCTAATTTCTTCGTTTATTTTGTGTTGAAATCGCATTAGTTCAGTTTTAGCCGTTGAACAGTGCGGTTTGCAATAATTACGCGGTTTACGCGGCGAATTTAGCTAAACCGCAGTTTGATTTACACAGACGAGCTACTAATGTCCTATTTTAAAACATCATCCATAATACCAGTCATTTCATTTCAACTCGACACGTCAACCTAGGCGGTACATAATTTACACTAATATTATAAAGAGGAAAGATTTGTATTTTTGTGTGTTTGTAACGAATAAATTCAAAAGCTACTGAACCGATTTTAAATTTCTTTCACCAATGAAAAGCTACATCATCACCGAGTAATATAGGCTATATTTTTTTTCCCTATTCCCACGAGAACGGGAACTGCGAACTGCTAGTATACAATAAAAATAAACTTTGTTTCTTCCTGCTATCTTCAGCTATCTCTTTAAAAAAAACACGTACTACCTATCCGTTGATCCAATGCTGCGTGAAAAGGAACTAATCAACAAAATATACACTTTCGCATATTAATAGGATTCCTAGACTAGAATGCATGATTTGTACAAGACCCTTTTACCTGTTTAAATTGAATTAATACATTTTTATTTATTTACTTTTATAGCCTACAAATCCAATTTTTTGGAGACAGACATATTAGACTTTTAGTGGAACAGTATTCTGGTCCACTAAAAGTCTAATATGTATTGTTGAATTGTTGTGAGCAACAATTGAATCGCAAGTTCCATCCGCTTAGTCGCAAAAAAAATCGTTCGTCTGCCAAACCCCCAAGTCCGAGAGTGAAAAGTAAACTGTCTGGCGCGACGGCTGAAAAGACAAACGACGTCGAGACCGAACGGTCATTAATCACAATTAGAGATGTCACGGTGTGGACTGCACTTTACTTCGAATCCGGAGACGAGCGGTCTAGAGTTGCGATATTTGTACATGCTCTGACCACTTGTGGATCATGCTCAAAACACATACATAACTCATCTTTAGTAAAAAAATTGTAACGCCTTTTATCCCCGAGGTACCCACAAATACCCACGTTTCACCAGTGTATTCCTTATTTTAGTATTGAAATCATAAAATATTTGTTTAAAAAACAATTTATAATCTCAGTATTCCATTTCTGGATATACCCACAAAAAAAAAAATCTCACACGTTTCATCCCCGAGGGGGTAGGCAGAGGTAGTCCATTACTGGATATACCCACATTTCACGAGATACATTGGACTCCTAAACGTGATAGGTGGTGAGCCCATCGCCGGACCGGGTCTGTTTAAACATGTCTCAGAATTAATTCTGAGACCTGCGGGTTTCCTCACGATGTTTTCCTTCACCGTCGAGCTAGTGATAAATATGTACGTAAGTTTTTGAAAAACTCATTGGTACATGCCAGGATTCGACCCGAGAAAAAAAAAACAATGATCCAATATATTGAGCTGGTGTAGAACTAATAAGCACTTGCTTCTTCACAATACATATTAGGACAGACACGAAGCTCACTCAGTGAGCTGCTTGTTAAGATTTACCAGATCAAATAACACATTGACTGCAAAATTAACTCAGATCTTTAAGGGTCAAAAAAAAGTTAAAAACTTGTGAACCGCATCATATGGTGCAAATGCTTTTATGAATTTGAACTCTGATAAGAAACAGGTGTACACTCCATAGACGCATTCGTTCGAGATTGAGTCGGATGCATTCAAGATACAACCTTACTCTTAAAACCTTAGAGGACAATATTGTGTTAGTTGATCACTAAGCTTTGAGAAAACTTCCTCCGATATTCTAAACTACCGAGGCGCTATTTCGCCACACCATTTGTCATTACAAACTTTCGCCATCTCGAAACTACCAACTCTTTCAGCAACGTTAATTTCCGTTACAAAATATACACCGCCGCAGTTCACCTGTCAAAACGTCAACAGTTAAAAATGAACTGCAAAGAGCTGAAGCCACCGATCCGTGGCTAATTACCTTTGGGCAATCAATCTTGTAAATTCGCGTTAAAAGTTTTAAGTCTCGCCATTCCTGTAGTTCGTTTATGTGAAACAGGGGACTTCCTGAAATAGGGTATAAATTGGAGAGGCTTTGCTCACAACAAATTGTCATTGTGACCGCGTTGCGACGTGGCTGGCTTAATTACTGACGGATATTAACGGATTTATGATGGCCGATTATTTTGCAATTTACATTTTTTTAATATTTTTATTTTAATCATTGTGTTGGTTCGTTTTCATATACATGATAATAAGAAACAATAGACAAACCATTAGAAATTGGTCGAAATCGATTGAGATGAGTAAACATTTGTTCTCAAAATATCACAAGAATTGTTATTATTAAAGTTATAACTTAAACAATAAAAAAACTATTGAATATAATATACTATACATGATGGATTAGTCGCAATTTAATTTCCATAAAATCACATACCGATTTATATCCAAAATCGTAATACAATAAAAAAAAGCTAATGTTCAGTATCATAACGTTGATACTTTATTTTTGAAAAGGGTTACTACAATTATTATTCTAATAAATAGTTTAATATGTGAAAATACGATTATATGATTAGTTATCAGGATTCCGATAATATATATATCAGCGGTAGATAAAACGTATACTATTTTAATTTAAGATACAAACCAATTTGAACCTTATAGCATTAACATAAACTTTATTTCATGAAAAAGTACAAAAAACTATTCGTGAGACGTAAAAATTTGCTATCGGATAACAAAATCGAATTATATTTCATTTAGTTTAGTAAGCACAATTCAATTAGTTCAAAATGTTATTGAAAATACTGATTTTTAGTGTTCTTAGTCTGTTAGTGTCAACTGAAAAAGTTCGATACGACAACTACAGTTTATACAAAATACATCCTCAGAGTGAGGAACATTTGCAGTTTCTTAAGGACTTGCACAAGGATGCAGAAGGTCTGGACTTCTGGAAGGCACCTTCAACTGTGGGTGACTATGTAAGTGTGGTGTCTCCTTCAGAAATGAGGAGGGAATTTGAGCATTCTCTCAAGAAACGAAGTATCTATTCGGAGTTGATGCTGGAAAATATTCAAGAGTGAGTACCTAATGTATCTTTATTGGTTGAAACAAGAAGCAGGTAAAAAGTAGAAGAATTTTTGGGATTAATTCAAGTTTTCATAACATTGAAATAGGTCTGAATGTATCTTTGAATCGAAAATAATCGAAAACCGTACAAAGATATTGTTCAAAGGTACTCCATTGATTATTTTTGACAATTTGTACAGAATTTTGCCCGTTAACAGAATATTACATTAAATAAAACTCACTCGAAGTGACTTGTTCCTTACAGAAGAATGGCTATGCCATGCCATATTGGCTATGCCATGCCATATTGGCTATGCCATGCCATATATGCCTTATAGGCCATGGCTAATTACAGTAATGTAATGTTAGAAGTACTGGAAACAAGATTGTTTACTTTTTGCACATTTCAGAGCATTTGACGCCCAACTATACAGTAGAAGGAGGCGCGATGCAAGCCGACAATTAATCTGGAGTAGTTACCAAACCCTCGAAGACATTTATGAGTGGTTTGAGTATCTTGCGGAGACCTATCCCAATATTGTTACTATTGTATCAGCTGGACAGTCTCATGAAGGTAGCTCTCCTTGGATTTTACCTATATACAATGCGTACAACAGAAAAAGCGCAATTCCTCATACACCCCAATTAGTATATTAATAAAAAAAAAATATGAGGCCATCAAACTTTAGTTGTGTCTAACCAATTTTCTTAAATATCGAATAATAATAGCACGATCTCCATAGAAAGCACTTAATTCAGCTACGATAATTATTTTTTTGAAAAATTTAACACATTAAAAATAGCTGAAATCGAATAAGTAGTCAGATACTGAACAAACTAATTTCAGGAATTGCGCTTATTATGTTACATGTTGTATATAATTTAACGGATTCACAAAAATATCAGATCTTGGCGCTTACATTATACACGCGCGTCGGTCAAATTTTATTTGATAATTGTATTTTTGCAACAATGGTTCCCTTTCTGGGCTCACTTACACAGTCAAGCACCGCGCGACAGAACAATTAAAAATCAATTGTGTTTTCTTTTTTTTTTATTCCACTTACAACGCAATTCCAATACAACGTGTCCATTGATACAATAACTCTTTATATACAAAAGAGATATAAAATAAGGTAAAACGTAGTCTTAACACCTATAATATTTTATTTACAATTCTTTGATTTATATTTCTAGGTAGAAACATCACTGGCGTGAAAATATCCAAAGGTTCCAGTGGTCGCAACTTCTTTATCGAAGGTGGCCAGGTTGGAGCTGATTGGCTTTCTCCAGTTGCTGTTGCGTATATAATAGATCAGTTGGTCCAAGGCCAAGACCCAGAAGCCATAGCAGCTTCTCAAGAGTTCGACTGGCACATCTTCCCGGTGGTCAACCCTGATGGCTTTCAGTATTCTCAGGACTATGTAAGTATTTGAGGCTACATAATTGATAACTGAACGCAATGAAATTATATGATTGTATTTATTTATTTGAAAAACAAGGCATATTGAAAGCGTGAAGGCATCACAATCATTATTGATGCACCTAAAAAGAAACAGTCCACATACCAGAAATCTTCAATATTTTCTGAGTTTGATACTAATGTGTATTTTTCATCTTGTAATTTTAGGTCAGACTTTGGCTGAAAAACCGAAGGCCAGTCACTAACACAGCCATTGGTGTGGATCTTACAAAAAATTGGAACTCTCAGTGGGGAGGTATATTCATTATACTACAAGACACTCTGAATCCGCGTAGTCTAATTTATGGAATGATTGTTGCGTTTACTGTGTTTATTAAAATTAAATCAATGTTTTGCAGTTAGCGGAGGGAGTTTCATCCCAGCAAGCAATAATTACATCGGCCTTGGTCCATTTTCGGAGGTGGAAACCAGATCTCTGTCGCGTTACATCGAAAGTATTGGTTCAAATCTTGTCGGTTCGCTGTCTTTCCGATCTTTTGGTCAACGGTTACTAATACCCTTTGCCCACACCAGTGAACCTATGTACAATTATGATAAAATGGTGAGTTAAACTGACACAAGATTCTCAGAAAATTTGACACTTCCAAAAATCGAACCCGCAAATTCAAGCGACGACAGCGAATTTGAGAGAGAGTATAAGAATTGAGAATATTTCAAGGGTTACTGATGAAGTGGTTCGTATGGCCGTGAAAAGACAAAATGATGATTATTCCATATTATTGTTTTCATAATATTAAGTATAATGATTTGATGTATTTACAAATTGAATATTTTTCAGATAACCATTGGAAGAAGAGCCATGGGTTCTTTGGCTGTTAAATATAACACACAGTATTTGGTAGGAAACTCTAAGGACTTTTATGGTAAGTAAGAAAAATTAAAAAAACACTAAAACTAAATTAATTTAGAATTGTACAAATAAATACTTAATAGATATAATGATGAATTTCTTACTTTGAAAAGTGTTCATCGAGATGTAGCAAAATAATCTCTCTAACATTACAAAATTAAATGAAAAAGTCTCATTATTAACTGACAGCAATAATCAGTGCCCAACCAGCGGTCAATGACCAAATGAAAATATAATTGTGTCTGCAATTGGTTGCCATTGACACCACCTTGGTGGTCACCAACCACCTTGTTGAGGTCATTAGCCTTGTTATTGTTGTATCGGAGTAAAAAATTGTGAGAAGGACGATATAAAAATCTTCCAATAACATTTCAGATGGATCCACTGGCATGTTAGCTGACTGGGTAAAGTACCGCTTCAACCCTCCAGTCGTAGCAACATACCTCCTTAGAGACACAGGTGCATGGGGCTACACCCTACCTGTAGCACAAGTTCAGCCAACTTGTGAAGAAACATTCGACTCCTTGCTGGCCATCATCAGAGAGGCGAAATATATTGATGTGCTGTAGTAATAATTTTGAAAATTAAGATAATATACCTAAAAAAATAATAAAATTATTATTCGTATTATTCTGCAACTGAATAAAAATATTCCCTGAGAAGTTCGTCAAATTTGTTCCATTCCTGGATATAACTGTATTTTCAGAATATTTTTTGGACCGTTAAACGTGACAGGTGGTGAGATCATCGCCGGACCGGGGTTTGTTACATATGGTTCCTCACGATGTTTTCCTTCACCGTTAAGCTAGTAATAAACATTACGTAAGTTTTTATAACTATTAATTTTGGTACAATGCCATCAAGCAAACGCAAGCACCACTGTCATTAAGTTTTGTTAATACCACAATGACTTATCAATGACGAAGCTAGTAGATGGTTCTACAGCTGAGCTCTATGATGAAAACATTAATGATAGAACTGCCAAAATAATAGAGTGAATGAGATTTCAGAACAAAATTAACGACACTGAGCATATCTTAGGACAGAATCACATAAACTAGCAAATAAACATGTACATAAAGATTCATAATAAAACATGGCGAGTATAAAACTTGCTATAAAGATGACTATGGAGTTGATAACATTTTTATGGCACATATTTTACGGACACTTATTTAGGTCAGTAATTGTGGTAGGGTGATATTCATTAAAATATAATTAGTGTACATTTCGATTGCGATTCGTTGCAATGGCAACCGGATCACTTTTTAACCGACTTCAAAATTAAGTTTTTTTGTATGTTAGTCCATATTTTCGTCAAATTTAAACAAATTTTCAAAGTTTTTTTAAATGGTATACTTCAAGGGTGGTCCCATATAACTTTTGTAAATGTAATAAAGCAAAGCAAATCACTCGCTATCAGTGTCATAGATTTAGTAGGTATGGATATTGAATAAGCAAATAATAGTATTTTTAGGGGTAATGCCCTTTATGCCGACTTTCCCATTTTGCCGACTTTTTTGTAAAGTCATACATATTTTACCGATATGCCGACTTTTCATGTTTCATTGACTTTTGTGATTTTATGCCGACTTTTAAATATTTCAATGCCATTTTTCCATTTTTGACAACTTTATAGAATTTGGGAATTAAGAGTTTTCTTTTGCCGATTTTAATACAGTCACGTTCATAACATTTATCGACTTCGATATTCTATACCTACAGAACACGATTTTCATAATAAATTTTATGTTAAATGCAATAAAGGGGTATTTCCTTTATCTTTTTACAAGTCTAATTAACAATAAAAAAAATATTTTTAGTGCTATTCCTTGAAGTCGGTTTTGTATTTTTGTTTAAAATTTTGATTATGAAAACTAACTGAAGTGAACTATGATAATTAATAAGGCTTTATTTCATGTGTAATACAAAATTATTTAGATTCCATATTGTTTTATTGTTGCAATGAAAAAACGAGATAAGTACAGATTTATTTTCGTACAGAGTTATCACTTTTGCACCGTTTTTCGAAACAATCTATAATAATGAAAGTTAGTGGATATGATGCAAACTTATTTTATGGGGACATTATAGATCAAAAGAAGTAAGACTAAAACAATACTGTTTTTAGGTTATTTTACGAAACGATGGTATGAACTTGTCCTTCTAAGAATTTATATGAAAGTAATAGAAGAAGCACGTATATTAGTAAAGAAGTACGTCATATTTAAACATATTACGTGACATTCTTAAAGTCGTTCAAAATTTTCGAATCATTTTCTGCCATTTTTATCATAGTTAAATGATTTATCGAGTCCAGTATTAGCCAATAAGCTGACATGAAAATGTTTTCAGACAAATAAATCTTCAATATAATATAAGATATCGGATGGATAATCCACTGATATCAATGTTCTTTTATAGATGTGTCGTAAACTTTATCAGCATAATAAACTTTATTGATCAAATATAATTTTATTCGATGACCATAAATAGTCACATTACTCCGATTAACACAATGAGACAAGTTGTTTGTGATAAATAATCTTTAGCGTTTGCAATGTGGAAAGTAATTTTCTTATTACCTATTTTTGTGACTTTCACATCGTGCAAGTTTCGTTTCGACAACTACACTTTGTATAAGATCCTTCCAAAAAATGAACTGGAAATAAAGTTGCTGCAAGAGTTTCAAAATAGCGATAATGCTGTTCATGATTTTGACTTCTGGACTGATGCTGTACCAGCTGCGGAGTTTGTTAACATTATGTCGACTCCACACAAAAAGGCAGCACTGGAAAGTTTTCTAAATACGAACGGAGTTCAATATGAAATACCTATATCGAATATTCAAGAGTGAGTAGCTACCCATTTAATAGTTTACTGAATGACATTGAAGAAACCGGTCTAGTTGTTTATTTAAGGTTTCATACTACCTACCAAAAGACGATAAAAAACTAAAAGTCATTGTGATTGCACCCTTATTTTTATTGTTTTTATTATTTTGTTCTCTACTATTACTTGTATCTATCATAATAACACATATTCTCGCTACATATTCAAGGGTTCAAAGTATACAGTCCTTTAAAGATTGACAAATGGACCGAACCATAAAAATATCGTCCTCTAAAGAGTAGATGCGGGAACTAACTAGAAAATGTAGTAAGATAAATCTGAACTGACTTAAATGCACTTAATTATAGGTACCTATAAGTTAAACTACATATATTTTGAATTCCAAGGCAATTGATAAAGAATCCGTCAATACTTACACAAGAAACAGCAGATCAATGAGTTGGAATGCCTACTACAGTCTTAGTGACATTGAAGCATGGATGAGTGATTTGGTAGCAGCATACCCTGATACAGCTTCCGAAGTGATCGGTGGTGAAACTTATGAAGGCCGGCAAATCAAAGGACTTAAAATATCCCATGGAGGAAATAAGAGAGTGATTTTTGTTGAAAGCGGTATCCACGCTAGGGAATGGATCAGTCCAAGTATGGCTTGTTACATTATCAATGAGCTACTGACAAGCACTGATGAGGAGACCATGGCAGCTGCTCGCGATTTTGAATGGTACATTTTTCCTGTGACAAATCCTGATGGTTACGTTTGGACTCACTTAGAGGTATGATCAGGGCAACGTTACTAATAATGCTCTTGCCCCTTTCTCATTATTTGGGTTCGGTGCAGAATGTCTTCTCCTTCTATTTATTTATATCTATCAACCGTCATATCTACATTCATTTTTCGCTTGCACATATCACCCTTCACACAATCTATCAATTTTTTTCTTTTATATCATCCAAATCTATATTTAAAAGAATAATTCCTTCTTAGTAATCATTGTAAAAGTAACTCCGTTCGTCTGAATCATTTTTATGGCTAAGCCCGTGAACTGATCTTAAAGAAATTTGGCGGAATGATAGCTAACATCTTGAGAAAATATACTTGTAGCGTCAGGTATTATATGTATCGGGTGAGGCCAGTCTTCAATGGGTAACGGGAGTGGTATCATGTGTAAATGCTATGTGTAATTGAGAAATAAATTGAGTGTCGATATAAAATTCTTTTCGTGAAACATCCTTTATATTGGTGACCCCGGGACACGTAGTGAACTGTTGGTTTAGTGCATATAATTGCTGGATTGAATTGAAAACTGGCCTCACCCAATACATATAATACCTGACGCTACATACTTATAATATTTTACTTTTATCCGGGAAATGCTCATAATTTCTAGTTTCGATAACCAACAGTTCTGTCGGGGACCGCGCAACAGCTAGTAACGTTATATGTTTTTTGCAGAACAGAATGTGGCGAAAGAACAGAAGACCAGTTGGCTCCTCATTTGGCATTGATTTAAATAGAAATTGGAATACTAACTGGCTGGGTAAGTACCAAAATTTTAAATAAACAATTCGTTTTGCATAAAAAGGAACATGGGGTAAAATAAGCGCACTAATTTCCGCGTAGCCCCACTTCTTCACGGATATTTTATTTTGTAGAAGTAACTGTCTCTCTGTACGTTTGTTACCTTCTAAACGCTAAACCGGTGAACTGATCATGAATCATGATGACACTTGGTAAGAACATAGCTGAGAGAGCTAACCTACTATTTTTATCGGAACAACTTTCTATATTTTGGTTAAGCAATATAACAGATTTTACTTTACCATCTCTAGATTTCGTGTGAATTCATAATTTATAATTATTTTGTTTGTCGATTTTCCTCAGAGCAAGGATCGAGTCTTAACCCAGCAGCAGATACCTACGCAGGGGCAGGTCCCTTCTCTGAACCTGAAACGAGATCCTTTTCCACATTCCTCAGAACGATTGGAGATAGAATAGATTTGTATCTGTCCTTCCACTCCTTCGGCCAGCTCCTTATGATACCGTTCGGAAACTCGACACAGCCTTTGGCAAATTATGACGATGGCGTAAGTTTCTTGAGCCTCTACATTCTACATACGTATTTTTTTATTGTTTTGTTTAAGAAAGTATATGTACTTTGTGTCTTTATTCAAAGGGTCGAGCAGCAGGGTCACTAACTCTTTTGTCAAAAATGTATGCAGAGTCTCCCCCTCTTTTCCTTAACAATATGCGTTTTCATAATAATGTTCATTTGTACTGCCTGTTTTTGGTGTAGGTACAGTCAACAAAGTTGTTAGGGTTACATGGCCAGTAACTAAGAACTCATTTTTCTGGGGTAGTCATAACTAAATCTTATTCATTATTGTTTATTTCAAAAGGTATCTTGGATCCCTATAATTTACAAAAAAAAAACTATAAATACATTTAAGGCTTTAAGAGAAAACTGAATCTTAGTTTCTGGTCATGTAACACAACAACTTTGTTGACTGTACCTACAGTAAATAGTAACATATAGCCAGCTCCTCCTCTTGGTCCTAACCTAGTAGCTTTCATGCAACATTGATCAATGTATAGAATCTTGACTCTAAAACCATTTTGCAGATGAAAATTGGCAGACGAGCAATGGGTGCTTTGTCAGTCCGATATGGAACGCAATATGTCACCGGAAATATAGCTGAAGCCATATGTAAGTTTTATTAAATAGTAAATTCTTTCGATAGAAACACTTGCAGCGTTTAATTTAAATACAAAATTGATTGTTGCCAACCATTTTAGTCATACAAACACGGCACATTTGTTCAGAGACAAAGTACGAGTAATAGGGTTGTGTCCTACCTAGTCAAATCAGTTACTTTTTACGATCTGTCAAAACGAAATTTTACTATGAAAAATGTACTGAAATAGCAAACCGTGACGTCATAGTTTGTAGTACTCAATTGCAGCTCTTTTTTTGATTGTTTTATTATTTTTAAATTTGCTATAATTGTAAATTGAAAATCGCAATACATATTTTGAGGTGTTTTGGGATAATCTTTTTAATTTATGACTACTCGCAATTTAATTTCGATGCTGTCAACTACCCAATTGTCGGATGACAGAGTTTATAATAAAAAATTAAAATGTGTAGGTACATTGATAGGTGTATTTACAGGTGCTAAAGAAACAAATGATAGTTTTATTTCAAATCTTTCAGATTCTTCCCACCAGTTTTGTCTGGAAGAGACCTCTAAAATTGATGATACCACCGTACTTTATTTTTGTATCGTTGGTGTACATACATATTTTATTGTATTCAAATTCAAATTCAAATTCAAAATCGTTTATTTTCTATTGGTATTAAAATATACACTTAGAAAGTCAATATTTTATAATAACAAGGCACTCTAAACTCGTCCATGAAGATTGGCTAAATGCAAACAGCAGCCCATCTCCACCGACGAGCTGCTGGTTCCGAATGCAGTACCCCGAGAAGAGCCAGCAAGAACCTCAAGGGCAGCTCTTTTTAATCTCGGTGTAATCTCGGTATCGGTGTATGTTTCAGACCATGCAACTGGTTCAAGTGTCGACTGGGTGAAAGAACAGTTTCACGTACCCTTAGCGTACTGTTACGAGCTCCGAGATAAGGGCACCTTTGGGTTCCTTCTGCCCACCAATCAGATCCTCCCAAATCATCTCGAGGCCATGGACTCTATCATCGAAATCATCCATCAAGCCAAAAGGTTCGGGTATCTGAACAGTGGTAGTGGACTTCAGGCGCCTGTGTTGATGATTGTATTTGTAGCAGTGGCGTCGTTTTGGCAATTGTGAATAAACTTATAACATAATTTCTAATGTGTGTTTTTGTCACTTCCAAAGTGTAAAAAAATATTCAAGTAAATTACTTTACTGGGTTTTATTAGGAGTATTTTATCCAGTACAGTGTTGATAGAAGAGTAGGTATATAATAATAATGATTACATACAGTTATATAAAAAACAACATTAATATAGGAAAATATATATGTGTATCGAAGGCTCGCCGCAACAGATTCACGGATATGTTGTAGGTGGGAGGGGGGGTTGAGAAGAGCTTAACTTGAAATTTTCGAACTCGATTTCGTATGTGGGTTTCGCCGCCATCTTGAAAAACTTGTTGAATTTTGTTTTTATGCAGTAATTTTTGGTAGTTGCTTTATTTACGATCTACAATTTAGGTCTCATAAATTTTTTAAATATGTACTGTAGATGGTTGTTGAGATACCGTGAGCGAAAGTAGAAAATAAAGTCGAGAACGATAAATCGAAACTGTTATGTTTTAGGAAAAACTATTTACTAAGAAGTTGGGTTATTTCGGGCTTCTGTTAATGGTGATTTAAGGAGATTTAAAGAACTGTAAGCTACCTTTTATGAATTTTAGGTCGAAAGAAGGATCATACAAATATTTGTACATTATAAATATAATTATGAATTCATAACATTTTTCATGTTTATCACTATGGTGAAGAAAATCATCTGGAGTAAACCAGCAGGTCCCAGAATTTATTCTGAGGCATGAGCACAGCACCCCGCACCAACAAAAAATATAATGGTGAAAGTGGGTAAATTTAAGATGAGAATACCGACGTGAGCAATTCATTTTTAGTTATACCACAGAATAAATAATAACTCGTAGATATATCAAATCTTAATATCTGAAAGACTCACTTTTTGAATTAAATCCCCGGGGGGGTGTGCAATTGAAATTTCTGGAAATACCTACTTTTCACGAGAATATTGGACCCTTTAAAGTGACAGGTGGTGAGCCCATCGCCGGAACGGATCTATTACACATGCCTCAGAAATAATTTTGAAACCTGAGAGTTTCTTCACGAAGTTTTCCATCACCATCAATTGTGCAGAATATGTACTTAAGTTTTGAAAAATTAATTGGTACATGCCAGGATTAGAACCTGAGCCTCACTGATTATCATCATGAGAAGCGTGCTCGTTATCACTGCTCTCTTTGTCTATAGGTATACTCGTATACAATATGTAACAGAAACGCAATTCAGCTATTTTTAATATGTGTTAAATTTTTCCAAAAAATGAATTAGCCTGAATTTAGGGTTACTCCACTAGGGAATCTCCACTATTATTGCTCTTTATTTAAGGAATTTGGTTAGACAAAACAAAAGTACGAATGCATCATATTTTATTTATATTAATATACTAATTGGGGTGTATGAGGAATTGCGCTTATTCTGTTACGCGTTGTATACGATGGCACCGTAATAATTTGTCTACAAAACAGGATCCTCAATAACGAGTAGGAACTTACTAAACTCCTAAAGCTTGTGAGTAAGCGACTCGTGCATTCATGTTATAATGTAATACTTCATTTATGCACTTCATACGAACATCGGCAGACGAGCAATGGGCGCTTTGTCAATGCGATATGGAACGCAATATGTCACCGAACATGGAACGCAATATGTCACCGAACATAGCTGAAGCCATATGTAAGTTTCATATATAAATGGAATATTCCTCCGATAGACACACTTGCAGCGTTTAATTCAAATACAGAATTGATTGTTGCAAACCATTTGTATTCATACAAACACGGTACATTTGTTCAGAAAGCATTCTACATTCAACAAAGAAAGAGTAATTTAAAGAAAAAGTTACCTACTTTTGATGTACTCTTACTTACTTCCGTTTTAGTTTTTTGTTGTAAATGTCATTATGAAGTGTTTTCTATACTAAAACTATTGGCGTATATAAAATAAATTTTGTAAAGTCCAAAGTTTTAAGTCTTTTGTTATGTTACTTTACATTAGGTTTACATAACATCCACTAGGCCACACCATCAAAGTTGAAGACAATACGTATAAATATAACGAAAGCATTATTTCGAAGATTGCACTGGTCTTACATAAAATTATTGTTCCTTTGCAATTTGCCGTATCAGGCATAACATCTATACATATAATAAAACTCTAACGGGGCCGTGTCTGTACATTAAATATTTTTTGAAAATTTTAACGGTAGTGTATATAGTTATCGATATAGATACCGAAACACCAATTTTTGGATTTTTTGTCTGTCTGTCTGTCTGTCTGTCTGTCTGTCTGTCTGGTTGTGCACGCATCACTCAAAAACTACTGAACGGATTTTGATGAAATTTGGTATGGAGATAACTGAGTACCCGGGTCAACATCTAGGGTACTTTTTATTCCAGGACAATATCTCATTCCCACGGGAAAATAAAAAAACTGGTTAAAAATAGAAATACGTACTACTCCGAAACGATAACACCTAGAAACTTGAAAAATGGTATGGAGGTGTCTGATATGTCATAGGAAATTGGTATGAAGGGATTTTTGGAAATTCCCACGGGAACGGGAATAAACTAAATCCAAGCGGGAAAACGCCGCTGGGCACCCGCTATTTGAAATATGGTATGTAGGTGTCTTAAGTATGTCGTAGGCAACCACTATGAAGGGATTTTCGGAATTTCCCACGGGAACGGGAATAAACTAAATCCAAGCGGGAAAACGCCGCTGGGCACCCGCTATTTGAAATATGGTATGTAGGTGTCTTAAATATGTCGTAGGCAACCACTATGAAGGGATTTTCGGAAATTCCAACGGGAACGGGAATAAACGGAATCCGCGCGGGCAACGCCGCTGGGCATCCGCTAGTTTTTATAATAAATAATCAGATTACGCAACTGGTACAAGTATTGACTGGGTCAAAGAAGACTTAAACGTTCCAATTGTGTACGGTCTGCTATGAACTCTGAGACAAGGAGCTTATAGATTCCTCCTACCAACCGACCAGCCCCCCTAGCCAATAACGCTAACGAAGGCGAATGATTTTATAGATTGACATGTATGGATTTGACACAAACACGCGTTAACGTGATCGCTCGTTGGACCTAAGTCAATCCAACCCTATATAATATGTCAATCTATAAAATCATTTTCGTTAGCGCTTGCATCCTAGGGTAGTAGTAGAGAACTCATGTGTTATGATTAAAGCTTTGGGTATTAGAGATTAACATACTGAAATACATCAAGCTAATTAATAATATTTCATAATAATTGTACTTTTCGAAATGGTTGAATGGTCTACATAATATGTAGGTACAATTAATCGACTCAACATTTTTAAATTATTAAATATTCTAGTAACAATAACAATGCAAATATTGAAACATAGAAGGAACCACGAGATGTAAAACAGTCAATCAAAGAAATCGACCTATAGCATGACAAACCCAACAGTTTTTTATTTTAGGAAAAATTACAATAGGGTGAGATATTACAATATAGAGCAGTGATAGCCCTTACGGTTAAAGAGCCGGTTCGAAAATCAGTGAGGCTCGGGTTCAAATCCTGGCATGTACAAATGAGTTTTTCAAAAACTTACGTACATATTTATCACTAGCTCGACGGTGAAGGAAAACATCGTGGGGAAACCAGTAGGTAAATAGACCCGGTCCGGCGATGGGCTCAACACCTATCACGTTTAGGGGTCCGATGTATCTCGTGAAATGTGGGTATATCCAGTAATGGAATACCTCTGCCTACCCCCTCGGGGATGAAAGGCTTGAAATTATATTATTATATATTTATTTATTTTATATCTTAAGGTAGGTTTTTTACAATATGTATATAAAAGTAAAATATATAAAAACATTTACAAAACAATATAAAAATTACACATTATAAAAAACCTAACCTAGGGTGCCGCCGGCAACGGGGCAGAGGCCCAAGCTGCCGGTGGTCAGGGCTGCAGAGAGAGGAACCGGCGGACTATCCGCGCCGTGTCCCTTGATCCAACCACCTAGCTAGAGTCTCTCAAGATGTTGGTCGAGACTCTTTGCTATTATTATTATTATTACAATATATACAGCAAAATCAATGACAAACTATAAACATTCATTATGTATACTAAGTATTATTCCTTTAATAATTGTAATAAAATTGTGCCCTTGTACTTGTACTTTTGTTACAACCTATTTAAACTAAATTGGATATAATATGTGAGTTATAAAAGCTGATAAACTACAGGTTATTTATTTTATTCTTATTGTAAATTTTATCTGAACAATAAAGTTTATTACCGAAATAGAATTCGACTCTTTACGTTATAGATATTCAGTTATTAGCTCCTAGTGGCAGGAGTAAGTGTTGGTCAATTACAGTATCCGTATCAAAGTAATCAAAATGTGGCATGTGTTGAATCTATTATTAATAGTTTTTATAACGTTTTCATCATGTGAGAAGTTTCGTTACGACAACTACACATTGTATAAGATCCTACCAAAAAATGAAGAGCAGATGAAATTACTGCAAGAATTACAAATTAATGATAGAAGTTATGATTTCTGGAATGATGCTGTACCATCTGCTACTTTTGTTAACATCATGTCGGATCCAGACAAAAAGGCTGCATTGGAAAGTTTTCTTAATACCAATGGCGTTGAGTTCAAAATTTCAATGCCAAATGTGCAAGAGTAGGTACTTACCTATTGTTCTTATAATTTAAAAAAAAGCCAGGCAAGCAATAGCATTCTTAACTAAGATGGTGAATTTCTTTAAGGGCCATCGATAAAGAAACCGTTAATACATATACAAGAAACAGTAGAGCTATGGGTTGGTATGCTTATTACACTCTAAGTGACATTGAAGAATGGATGAGTGACATGGCAGCAGCTTACTCAGCCATAGTCACCCCAGTCATAGGCGGTGAATCTTATGAAGGTCGTCAAATAAAAGGACTTAAAATATCCCATGGACCAAACAAAAGAGTGATTTTCGTAGAAAGTGGTATCCATGCCGCAGAATGGATAAATCCAACTATGGCTTGCTATATTATTAATGAGTTATTGACAAGTACAGACAAGGAAACAATGGCGGCTGCACGTGATTTTGAATGGTATATCTTTCCTGTTATAAATCCTGATGGTTACGTCTACACACATGAAGAAGTAAGAACAGCGGTTATTATAAAAAAACTTTATTTTTGCCGACTTAAACAAAGTGTTGACCATTCTTTGAAATTACAGATCAGACTGTGGCGCAAAAATAGAAGACCTGTTGGTTCGTCGTTCGGAGTTGATTTGAATAGAAATTGGAATAGCAACTGGCTGAGTACGATTTTATAGTTCAATAATAAAAAATACATCCCAAGTGATAAATATAGTAATATAACAATAATTATTTTCATGTGCAGAATATAAAATAAATACTCAAATATCTTGGCACTATTTTTGGGTAATGTGTAGGTGTTGTTAATTATTCAATTTGTTAACAGTGGAAGGAGTAAGCATCGATCCAGAAGACCATTTCTATGCGGGACCAGGACCATTCTCTGAACCTGAGTCTAGATCCTTCTCCACATTCCTCAGATCCATTGGAGACAGAATAGATTTGTACTTATCTTTTCATTCATACAGTCAGCTTCTTTTGTTACCTTATGGAAACACTACAGAGCCTCTGGACAATTACTACGATGCGGTAAGCTTTTTAATTCAATTCATAATTTATTTCTGTAGGTAGAAAAAATAATTTAGAAACGCCAATAGTCTAATAACAAAGGACTCTAACCTGGTCCATGGAGGTGGCTAAATGTTAACAGCAACTCATCTTCATTGACAAGTTGCAAGTTTCCAAGTACTCCGAGAAGAACCAGCAACCAACTCAGGAGCTGCTCTTTTTAGCATCATGTGTTATGATAGAAGGACAATTTATTAATAATAATGGATATCTTGACATATTTGCATTTAATCCCATGCATGTAATTCTGTACTTTGTAAGTTTAATGATAGATTTTTTTAGAAACTCCTTATAATATTATGATTATGTTTATTACTTTTTAGCTGAACATTGGCAGACGAGCAATGGGGGCTTTGTCAGTGCGATATGGGACGCAGTATGTCGTTGGTAATACAGCTGAAGCAATATGTAAGTTTAATTGTTATGATTAAAAAATACAATATTTAGTTAACACAGAATTTGTTTCTTTACATTTGTACACATACATCAAAAGAGGTCATAGAGGACTAAGCTATTATATGTAAATACTAACTGTTACTTAGGTTATCTTGTCCCCTAAAAACTATGAGTTTTTCTAGGATGAAAAGTAGCGTATGCCATTTCTCAAGATGTAAACTGTTGTCCTACAGACGTTATCAGTAGTTCAAAGGTTTAATAGTGACAAGGTACCTGCAGGCAAGGTAGCGGCAGACACAAAATTTTCACATCTATATTATTAGTAGGGATAAGATCACAAAATCCCACAAAATAACCTCTGACTTCTCAATATATTTTTCTAACTACCTATCCTCAGACCACGCAACTGGTACGAGCATTGACTGGGTGAAAGAGCATTTACGTGTACCACTTGTATACTGCTATGAACTACGAGATACAGGCACATACGGCTTCTTCTTACCAAACGAACAAATTCTGCCGAATCATCAAGAAGCCATGGATTCCGTTATTGAACTCATCCATCAAGCGAAGAGATTTGGGTATTTGAACAGTGCAACTGGACTTCAGGCATCTTTGTTGATGGTCGTTTTGATAGCAGTGGCTTTGTTTCAGTGAATGAGTTAAGTTTAATAAATAAATATACAAATGTACTTATTTAATTATTTCTTATTTATTTTTCTTTAAAAAAGTATTTAAATGGGAAATTGTAATGGTTACCAATTAAAGTCTTACCTGCAATGCAAATTTTTTTATAAATGTTATTCTCTTGCGTACCTACTTTTTTTGTAAAATTTTACATCATTCGAAATACTATAAGCTAACCTTCTCTAAACTTGCAGGACACATTTCAGTTCCATAAATCAGTATTAACTTTATCTGTTATACCTACTAATTACTTAAGGAACATTATCAATGTTTTATATTTTTAATCTTATCTGTGAATATAACTCTTCTGCTAATGGACATTATAAAAATATTTCAATTACAGTGAGTGGACAGTTTTGAAAAATATTAAAATGTGGTTCAATAATATTTATATATTGGTTTTTCTCTTTCTTCTAAAAACGTTTGCTAGTGCAAGATTACGATTTGACAACTACAGTTTATTTAAAGTGTTGCCAGGAAACGAAAATCATATAAAGTTACTTCAAAATCTTCAAAACAATAATAAGACATACGATTTTTGGACTGATCCTGTTAAATCTTCTCAGTTTGTTAACATTTTATCTAGTCCCACCTATAAGAATGAATTGGAAAGTATTCTCAACTTTTACGGAATTACGTTCGAGATACCAATAACAAACGTGCAAGAGTAAGTAACAATACACAATTCACACATTACTCTGAAACTCGGCAAAGTCTAAGCAGATCTACTTCAATATAGTTGAAGCAGATACTGATCTGCGTGAAAACGGAGCTTACCACATTTTTTTTACCTTCTATGACAATTTCTTTCCGCACCAGATCGTGTAACTAAAGGCATCTTATGGTTGGTTTATACCATTTTTAGTTAAGTTGCTTAGTAGATGAACATTGCTTGGCCACTATGAAGTTTAATATTCATATACTTACCCGAGTATAGAAGCAGTGTACATCTTCTGACCCACTTACTAAACAGTGTGTATTTTAGACATTTAGCATTTTAGCGTTTCCGATTGATATATAACTAAGATCTGTCGGAATTCGGATGTAGACTGAAAGTAACAGTAACATTATAATTGTTTTTAATTATAATGGGTTCGAATTTGGCACGTCAAATACATTCACTTGAGTAATCTACTTCGATGTAAGTCTGTGTGTTACACTATGAGTACTAAACCACGGATAATCTTACATTGATTTATAAACACCAAGACACGAATGTAATAGCCATGTTCATGCACACAAACAAAAACACGAACATCCCTAGCGGTAAATTACTTAGGTTATACACCATTATCAAGAGCACTTTTTTATATTATCAGAGCAATCGACAAAGAAGCCGTCGGAAGTTATGCAAGAGGCAACAGGAACGTCATGGGATGGTATACATTCTACCCTCTAGAATCTATCGAAGAATGGTTGCGAGACTTGGCTAACGCCTACCCAAATATTGTAACTCTAATAGTTGGCGGTGTGTCTTATGAAGGTAGAGAAATTAAAGGACTTAAAATATCCCATGGTACCGGCAAAAGGGCCATTTTTATAGAATCTGGAATACACTCCAATGAATGGATAACCGTATCCACTGCTTGCTATATCATCAACGAGTTGCTGACTAGTGGAAATGGGGAGATTGTCGCTGCAGCTAACGATTTTGATTGGTATATATTTCCCGTTTTCAACCCTGATGGCTACGTTTGGGCACATACTGAGGTATTTAATTAAAATGTCTTTTAATTTATATTTTTTCATAATACTGTGGTAGAACGATGGAATGCTTCTTTATCGAGGAAAGATCTTTCGCCTGGCGAGGTGAATGTATCTAACTGCCCCCGTCTAATGATTGAGATTGGAGAGTTCTATTTATACAAACTATTGCGAGAAATGTGATAGCGTGGTTTAGAACTTGATAACATCACGTGCTTGCCATCCGTGGTCCTTGTGATTCTATGTAGCACTTATAGATGTTTGCTTGAGTTTCTTGCTGGCTCTTCTCGGGGTACTGCATATGGAACCAGCAACTCGTCGGTGGAGATGGGCTGCTGTTTACATTTAGCCAATCCTCATGGACGAGTTTAGTGTACCTTGTTTATATTGAGATTTCAAAGTGTATTTTTTAAACCTACTGAAATAAAAGAATTTTGACTTTGACTTTGACTTAGATGTCGCTCTGAACTAAAATGACGTGCAAGAAAATATTTACAAATACAGTTAGTTAAGTCATAAAAATTTTGAAGACTCGCTAAATTACTTAGATATAAATCATAATAGTGGTACCTATTCTTTTTTTCAGGACCGCTTCTGGCGTAAAAACAGACGTCCAGTTGGTAATCAATTTGGCGTTGACTTGAATAGAAACTGGAACAACAATTGGCTAGGTACTACTTCACTTTCTACTATTATCAAATTTGTTTTATATCCGGCGTCAGTCACATGAGTAATTTTACGTTGCGAAAACTATCCGTAACGCTTACCAATAAAGTCATCTTTAACCAGCCTTTATTCAGTAGTGTTCTATATATCTATAGTCATCTATAGTATATGTCAAAATAACAAAATTGAACATCTTATTTAAATACACGTGTTTAGCAATTTTAGCGACGATGTAACAAGGTAATGGATAAATGTGACAGCTAAGCACGTTCATAAGGTTCAAATTAGTTGATTTTTACATGTTTGACATTACTCTTCAATCTATGGTTTGTTTCTGTCCTTTTCTTCCGTATTCTATGGAGAAGGATAGGCTCACTTAAAATTAAGAATTTTAGCTAGTCTGCAGAATCGAGTCCAATGATTGCTTAAAAAAAATTACTTATCTTGAATTTCTCTTTCAGTTGCAGGATCAAGTATAGATCCAGCATTGGCATCATACGCTGGTCCTGGGCCATTTTCTGAACCAGAGACCCGGTCTTTATCAACCTTTATCAGATCTATCGGGGACAAAATAGACTTGTACTTATCTTTCCATTCATTCAGCCAACTTCTTTTATTGCCATTTGGGAACACAACGGACCCTCAAGCGAATTATTATGATGCGGTAACTTTTAGCACTAAATTTTTCTAGTTTGAAACTTAAAGTAGTTACAACTTATTTGAATAGCTGCCAGTGAATAAATTGTAGTAAAATTCCTGGGAATAATTCTGGGTTTAGTTGAGCATTGCGTCGATAAATCGTGATTTTAATATAACTGAAAATTAGGGTAGATCTTCTTTATTCCGTTTTCTTTTATGTTTGAATAAAGTCTACATATTTATGTAGTAGGTACTAATTCCTAACATAATATATGATTACTAGGTGCAATGCTGATACTAAAACCTTTGTCTTGAATCACTCTATCTATTTAAACCGCATCAAAGTCCGTTGCGTAGTTTTAAAGATCTAAGCATACATAGGGACAGACAGATAGCGGGAAGCGACTTTGTTTTATACTATATAGTGAGTATCATCAACAGCCCACGGCTGAACTATGGGTTTTTCCTTATGGAGCATGCCATAATCTCCAAAGCGTGGATTGGGAGGTGACCATCAAACTGACCGATTGTTTAAATCACTCAAGTAGGTAGAACAGACATAGCTTAACAACTTCTATCTACATACATACAGCTCACGCCTTCTTCCCACAGGGGTAGGCAGAGATGGATCGCCACTTTGCCCGATCTTCGCATACTTCCCTCGCTTCCTTCACATCCATAAGCCTTTTCATGCACGCTCTTTTATTCTTTGCACTCTTGACCCCAGCTTTTTGAAGGACGTCACTAATTTGATCCGTGAACGTCCTTCTAGGGCGTCCTCTTGCCTTGCATCCTTCGACATTCGCACCGTAAATCTCTTTCGTTACTCTTCTATCTACATCTACACTAATATAATAAAGAGAAAAGATTTGTAATTTTGTATGCTTTTAACGAATAAACTCAAAAAATACTATAGGCCGATTTTAAAAATTATTTCACCAAAGGAAAGCTACAATATCCTTTAGTAACATAGGCTATAGGGAACGGGAACTACGCTGGTGACACCTTACATTATATTATTTACAGATAAACATTGGTAGACGAGCTATGGGAGCCCTGTCTGTCAGATATGGAACACAGTATGTCTCAGGAAATATAGCTGAAGCTATTTGTAAGTGTGCAATATATTTTTCAACTATTTTATGTTTTGAAGGGAATATTCACACCTACAAGTAACCAAATTTGTATTTAGTCCATTCTCAATCGATACCGGTTTTAAACTTAAATATGTTAGTTCTTATAATAAGTGTGCAATCTAATTTATTAGATGATAATAAACTAGTAAATATCAGTGATAGTTGTAGGTGTTTGGAAAAATCAAAGAGATTAAAATATAACAGAGTATAGAGGGGACAAAGCGAGGAAAATCTGAAGCCAAAAATTGTTACTAGTGGGCAAAAGTCTAGTGTGATTCTATCGAATGACAGCTCGCGTTCGGTTGGGCGCATTATGTCCAATTCGCAAAATGTCCAGTGGGCTCAAAAATGTCCATTTCTCTCAATGGCTGGACAATTTGCGAATGGACAAATTGGACAAGTTGCTAATTAGACAATTTAAGATTAGGACATTGTGAGAATTGGACATTTTGAGCCCGCTGGACATTTTGCGAATTGGACATAATGCTCCTAACCCCTCGCATTCTTACCACCTGACATGACGCTTGAGATTCAAAGTTTTTGTATGAAAGTATTCCCAATGCCTCTATGCCCTATTATATTTTAATCTTTTTGGGAAAAATAAAACATTTTGTATTTTTTTTCTTAGATGAAGCAACGGGTGGCAGTGTTGACTGGGTCAAGGAACATCTTCAAGTACCGTTAGTATATTGCTACGAGCTTCGAGACAAGGGAAGTTTCGGATTCCTATTACCATCTGACCAGATTTTGCCGAATAACCAAGAAGTTATGGATTCTCTTATAGAATTAATTTACCAAGCAAAGAGATTTGGATATTTAAATAACGCGAGCAGTATTCACATATCATTTTTTTCATTAATATTTGTAACATTTGCTTGCGTTTTGTAAAATATTTTATTGAAGAAAATTATGAAGCAATGAAAACATAATTTAAAAGTATAGAACTAGTTTAATATTTACCCTTTGACGTGTTTTTGATTGATCTTAAAATGGTTAAGGTTATTTGATTTTAAACTTTCAAAGTAAAATACTTGAAGAATTTTTTCTATATTGAAAAGTAAGTAATAGAAGAAACTCAAAAGGTGAATGCTTATGAATAAGGTATTGAGATGAATTAAACTTTAAAAACTAACAAAAAAAATATTTAACAGGCCTGTTGGCTCAGTTGGTAGTGACCCTGCCTTCTGAGCCGGAGGTCGCGGGTTCGATCCCGGGGCCAACATTTATTTATTTATTTATTTATTTATTGCACATTGTAACATAACAAGAGTATGTACAGACCCTGTCAGGGTGTAGCAATCTAATCTAAGTGTAAATAATTATCATTCATAAACTCTTCTATTTTATAGTAGCTTTTGTATATTAGTATCTGTTTAAGTTTGCTTTTAAAGGCTTTTTGAGAATCTAATGATTTAATAGATTCTGGAAGTTTATTATAAATAAGTATGCTTCTGTATAATGGGCTATCTCTAAACATTTCTATTCTTGGAGGTGGTAGAATTAATTTATTTTTACGACGGTCGCTTTTAACAAAGGTGAAAAGATGTAAATGTTGTCTTACAAACATTATTACCTAAATCAAATGTACCCGCTTTTTAGTGAAAAAAACAAAAAATACACTGATTGAATCCATAATTATCACTTAGCTTATGGAATATTTACTTAGTTAGTACTTGCAAAAGCAATAACTTAATTTTATTATAATAGAGAGATTTCTTTCATTGATTGGCACTCCCTAAAGACATATTATCTGTA
Organism: Ethmia dodecea; assembly: GCA_963855545.1. Classification (NCBI taxonomy): domain Eukaryota; kingdom Metazoa; phylum Arthropoda; class Insecta; order Lepidoptera; family Depressariidae; genus Ethmia; species Ethmia dodecea. The sequence continues at coordinate 11,354,798 of OY979457.1, read as the reverse complement.
ATTATGTAAAAGAAAGTCGTGTTTGTTACACTATTTATAACTCAAGAACGGCTGAACCGATTTGGCTGAAAGTTAGTGGGGAGGTAGCTTAGAATCAGGAGACGGACAAATCATACTTTTTATTCCGATATTCCCACGGGAACGGGAACTACGCGGGTGAAACCCGGGGTGCTGCTAGTTAATTATAAAAGAAAATCATCTCTGCTATTTTAATTCCGTTAGTTTTTATAGCCCATTAAGAATTAAGTAGTTTTAACCTTGTCTATTCACATTTCAAGCCCGTCCTGTCATTGGATTGGACGACGCTTCAGATTTATCAGAGAACTGTCAAATGTTAAGCTTAGTATCCAGGCAGAGTGGATATGGAGTCAGCTTTGTATAAGCACTAAGTCATACTGTCCTTTTAGGAAGTGATTTTCCCAATGATTCCTACAAATTGCTCTTACTGCAAAAGAAACTGCTGAGGGGGTGACTAAGTCAGGTTTCTTGGTTTTGTATTAATTGAGGCTAGGCAGAACCCGAAATTTCCCATCCACATAAGTACTTAAATTTAAAAAAAAATGATACACAGCAACTTAAAAAAGTTTCATTGCAATCAAAAAACTACTTTAGGAAACCATAGAGGAAAAAACAAACATTCATTTTTATAAATTTAGATATCATTTTTAAATATATATCATTAACTCGACGGTGTAAAGGAATGACAGCGGGTATTTCTTAAAATAAATAAAAGCACGCTACATGTCGAAAATTCATATAAATAAAAACTATTTCGTACCTATTACGGCAGGCCGAGACAATATATCTAAATTAGAAAATCTTGTGCTAAAAATAAATGCTGAACTCTTCGACTAATAATAATCCAAAACACGTCCTATTCCCGTAACCAATATTGGCCGGTCAAGATAAGGGGTTTCTGCAAATACTGGACCACTTTCGCGATTAAACCTTAGACTATTGAAGGAGACTGCCGTAAAACACCATGTGAAGATTTAGCCTCCGGCCATTAGGCTATATGAGGGCGATGCAATTCGTTATGCAAGATGGAGTAAGAAATTATAATAATATTTTTTGTTTTAAATATTCTCCATGAAAACTGATGAGCTGTGGGTTTTTTCTCGCGTAGAACATTGCATTTGGCACCTTTTGCAATAGAAATATTTATAATAATAATAATAATAATATTTATTTGCTTTTAATGTAGTATACATGGTATGGTATGTCAGTACAAAATATACATTCAGATTTTTTAAATAAATCGCGCAAAATTTCAAGGTAACTTACATGAAGGTATATGGTAGCTACATTGGCTAAACTTATAACTTAACTAGCTTTTACCCGCGGCTTCGCTCGTGCACGTTTTTTTTTCACCCCCTAAGGTTGAATTTTGCAAAATCCTTTCTTAATGGATGCCTACACTGTCTTTGTGCAAAATTTCAAGTCTCTAGACCCAGCAGTGTAGGCTGTGCGTTGATACATCACCAATCAGTCAGTCAGTTTATCATTTTATATATATAGATAGGCACCGAAAATCCCCCATTTAGTATAATGCCGACACTACCCATAGGGTAAAGCTATCGACGCTGGTATTCTGTAGATAAAGAGATGAACACTCCATCACAAAAGAAAATGATATTATATGTAAATATTCAAATTTTTTATATTACCTATAAACTTCGTTCTTGGTCATCTCCAGCATACAACGGTCGACGGAACCACGTCTAGTGGGCACGTTATCGCGATCTCAGCACTTTGAGCCATGCGCCTCGGGCCAGTAGTGGGAACTGCGCACTGGTTCCTAACAACTGGTGCAAGTCACTAGCTCCTTGTGAATGGCTAGTTGACTGTATCGAACATTGTGAGTAATTATTATTCTAAAATTATTATTCCAAAAGATCTTATCCGAAAAAGGTATTCCAATTTAGATTTTAGAATTACGGAAATGTATCTATCTACATCTACAGTTACACTTCTACACTTATATAATTAAAGAGGAAAGATTAGTATTTTTGTATTCTTGTATTTTTGTATGTTTGTAAAGAATAAACTGAAAAACTATTATAGCGATTTCAAAAATTATTTCACCAATTTCAAGCTAGAATATCCCTAAGTAACATAGGCTATATTTTATTCCCGTAAAATAATAAAACACTCAGAAAACAGAAGCAATTGAGCACACACAACGATTTTTGTTTAAACCAAGTGCCTCATTTTCATTCAAACACTTATTGTAAGCGAATTAAAACTGTGTTGTCATTTTATTACTTAAAGCTGTGTACACGCTAGTAAAATTACTTTTGTATTGAGACACACTAGGTATCTAACAATTTATTGGGAACAAACAAACGCACCAACAACAAATAATTATGAAACGGCCAGTAGTCATAGCAACGTTATAGCAATGCACTCTACGGTAATGGATTCTGTGGAAATTAATTATTTTCACCGGTCGCGTGCTTCTCGTGTTTCTAGAATTTTTGGTGTGTGAAATTTGGGTGCTGGCAACTTGTTTGTTGCGATTTGGACTCTGTTATGGGTAGCCACGGCTTAGTTTTCAGTGGACGTCGAACTAATCACAGCACTACCATTGTTTTGCTGAGCATTGATGGTGTTTTGATTTTGGGTAAGTAGACAATTTCCAATCTAATAGGAAGTCATGTAAATATGTACTTAAGGGCTGATTTTTCAATAGTCAGATAAAAGTTATCTGAGTAATAAACATCACCTGTCACTTTTCCTTTCTATTGTGTCAGACAGTGACAGCATCAATATATTCTCCAGATAAGATTTATCTGACGATTGAAAAATCAGCCCTAAATCAAGTGTGTTTTTTATTGTGCACAATATATGTTATGTGATTAGTGACACAATGACAAAAAGAGTAGGGGGAGTTTTGTTGCTTTAAGTTATTTCTTAGTATTTATGTAATCGATCAGATATACTAAAGAAAGGATATATAAAAAGTACCTGAAACCGACAAGCACGATGTGAGTCCATTGATGGATGTAGATTATTGTAGACTAATAAAACCTTCCTCTTGAATTTTTAAAAAAACCGCATCAGATTCCGTTGCGTAGTATATAAGATATAAGCACACATAAGAACATAGGGATATAGGGACAGAAAAAGCGTCTTTGTTTTATACTATGTAGTAATGTGTCACTGCTCTTTGATGCAATGTCTACTTCTCTCAGATCCTACTAATATTATAAACGCGAAAGTTTGTATGTATGGATGTCTGGATGTTTGTTCCTCTTTCACGGAAAATCTACTGAACGGATTTTGATGAAAGTTTGCAGTTATATAGCTTATACATCGTTATAACAGATAGGCTATATTTTATCCCCGTATTCAGATGGGAACGGGAACTACGAGGGTGAAACCGCGGGGCGCTAGTAAAGAATAAAGCCATCAGATTTCCACTCGAAAACCTTCGCGTCACAATAGTAGTAGCCCAATTGAATGCATGTTTCGACATGCATGCGACCATCCCCGCTTCGCGGTTTCCGATAAATTTGCCTCGTGTGTACCCTACATATTTTATTGGAGCTTTGTTTGCGGAAAACGTCCCAAATATGGGCGCCGCGTTGTGTTACTCTCGTTGCGTCGCGTAGTGCAATTGAATTTTTAAGTTTGCTGCCTTGCTTGTTTATTTTTGTTTGCGGTCACCGGGGTTTTTATTACCTTCTATGCTATCAAAGTAGGTAAAATGTACTATACCAATGATAGTAATTGGTTTCTAGAGCAGTGAAAGCCTAACGGTTAAAGAGCCCGCTTCTCATGATGGTAATCAGTGAGGTTCGGGTTCGAACCCTGCCATGTAAAAATGAGTTTTTCAAAAACTTACATACTTTATCACTAGCTAGCTAGCGAGGAAACCCGCAGGTCCCAGAATTGATTCTGAGGCGCGTGCAACAGACCCGGTCCGGCGATGAGCTCACCACCTGATGGGTCGAATATACTTGTGAAAAGTGGGTATTTCCAAAAATGGAATACCTCTGCCGTGTCGGGGATAAAAGGCGTAAGATAATCCTGGTTTCTATCTAGACTTACTTATTACTAGCTCCGCTCGGTACATGAATATAGTGATTACCGTGTTACCATACAATTCTATACTATCTGTGTGACTCAGGAATAAAATAAATGTAACCAAGGTGTGGAAGGCGTGCTTCCCCTTCTCCTTTACGTCCGAATTAGCAAATCATCACTACATAGTATAAAACAAAGTCGCTTTCTCTGTCCCTATATCCCTATGTAATTATGTCCCTATGTCCTTATGTCCCTTTGTATGCTTAAATCTTTAAAACTACGCAACGGATTTTGATGCGTTTTTTTTTTAATAGATCGAGTGATTCAAGAGGAAGGTTTTAGTATAAGCATTTCACCCGTGCGAAGGCGGGGCGGGTCGCTAGTAAGTAATAATTAGTATATTACATATCAAGGGAAGTAAAATAAAAAATGTCCCAGATCACATAATATTGTAATCGTCGACCGAGGCGAAGCCGAGGTCTACAAACATTAATCACCTCAATAAAAAAAAGATAATAATCTTACGCCTTTTATCCCCGAGGGGGTAGGCAGGGGTATTCCATTACTGGATATACCCACATTTCACGAGATATATTGGACCCCTATAAACGTGATAGGCGGTGAGCCGGACCGGGTCTATTTACGCATGTCTCAGAATTAATTGGACGTAAGTTTTTGTAAAACTCATTGGTACATGCCAGGATTCGAACTCGAGCCTCGCTGAATTTCGGCCGGCTCTTTAACCGTAAGGCTATCACTGCTCTACATCTCTTCAATAATCATTTTATAAATAGGTAAGGAACCCTGCAACAAATGACTATTCCATCACTACTAAAAGGAACGTGGAACCAATAGATTAAAACTGCTGCGTCAGCGACGAAAACAAAGATGTTTGACTGATAATTATTAATGGGATCAGTAACTGTTCAGTGTGATACCTTTGATAGGTATATAAAACACTTAACTGATGTCTGTTCGTACAGTTAAAAACGTAGGGCAAGAATTTTTTACTTATACACCGTATAAGTAACAAATAAATAGACAGACGTATCGTATCCCTATTTATTTACTTACTAGCAGCGCCCCGCGGTTTCACCCGCGTAGTTCTCGTTCCCGTGGGAATACGGGGATAAAATATAGCCTTTGTTTTATTCTGATGTATCAGCTATATAACTGTAAAGTTTCATCAAAATCCGTTCTGTAGTTTTTGAAAGAGGAACAAACACCCATCCATACATCCTGCCATACAAACTTTCGCATTCATAGTATTAGTTAGGATATTATAAATGCGATAGTAACTCTGTTTGGTTGATTACGTTTATTACCTTTTCATCAGCGATAGCTAAATCGGTGAAGCACTATATTTATCACGTTTAATGGATTCGAAAAAAAAACTAAAAAGTGAGCATTTTCAGGAATAAGAATAAGCCCTGAGCCCATGTTCAGTCAAGAGCACTTCTATCTTGACACATCGGACTTTGTAACGTTCTTATTACAATCGCCATAAAGGTCGGACTCGCACTACAAGTGTATTGCTTCATATGCTCTTGACTGTACTATTTTTTTTTAAACTGATTGATTGTGATGAAATTTGTCAGAAAGTGATGTTGCATACATACATATGATCACGCATTTTTCCTGAAGTCGTAGGCAGAGACAATAGATCGCCACCTGCATGTTGCATCTTGAGGAAGAATTATATGCACTTTTTTAAATGACAGAAACTGACATACTTTTCACCTGGAGAGAGATATTCACCATATAAGAGAGGTTCACAAATTCCCACATAATCGGAAAAACGAGAGTTGAATTAGGAGACTGCTAATACTTACCCTAAAAAGTAAATTTGAAAAAGTGTGGTAATATTTTTTTTGAGTATTTCAGAGACTTTTATTGGATAAAAATTGTTTGTGAAAAAATATTTGTACTTCATAATAAATTGAATGTATTTTTGTAATCTTCAGAAAATATTAATATTCCTTTGCCTCAATATTTTTATATAAAAATTGGGATAATTTATTAAAGAAAGTTATCAAAATACTTATACATTTTGTAAGGGATTTGTAAAAACGTTTTTATTAGATTTCTAGGTGTATTTGTTATTTATAAAAGAAGTTTTTTGTAAAACTTATTGGATAAAATATAGTGCTTATGTTATTATAAAAAGTTGTGGTTAAGATTTCTATTTAATTTTATTGTTTGCCTTATACAAGTCTGTATTTTTATCTTGACCAGTGCATTTGTTACCCATTTTTTTGGTACACTGTCCAAATCGGAATAGCTTTAAAATTAATTTTACATTTTCAACAAAATGTTATCATGCATCAATAAATTACCTTATCAATGAGACATATTTTTTTAAATAGTCCCGTATTTTACAAAAAAAAATTGAGTAATTTTTTTTTCTACCTGACCTAATAATTTGCGATAGGTACGTAACTAAATTTACAAATTATTGCAAAACCAAAATTTACTTATGAATAAATCTTAAGTAACGCCAGAAGACAAGGCTATAGTCTCATCGTATCGCATGTCCCAAAAAAAGGCTCAAACAATAAAACAACATTAACTCGCTGAACGTATCTTTGTATCGATCAATTACATTCGAAATAAGAGCATTTCTTATCAATAATGGATCAATCACTATAGCGCTGAGCATGTAAACTGAGTGTTTTTAGGGTTCCGTACCTCATGATAGAGAAAATTTTACCCTGCAGGATCTCTTTGTTGTCCGTCTGTGTATTTTAAGACCATTCGTCTTTTGAATAATTAACATTTGTAAAAAAAGACAAGACTTATTTATTTCTTTATTAGGCATGCTTACAGCAAAACATAACATGACATTTTAAACTTAAGGTAGACTAAAACTATTACACAATATGCTCGCCAATTAGTAGCACGCACAACATTTGCGTAAAATTATAAGACAACTTAGTAATAATAATAAAATATATATATAATATAAGAAACTATAAAAAACTTAAAAAAGGACGGTTCAGGGGGACAGCATTTTTGAAATTATTGATTACTAGCGGTTCTGCGCGGTTTCACCCGTGTAGTTCCCGTTCCCATTGGAATACAGGAATAAAATATAGCCTATGTTACTTAGGGATATTGTAGCTTTCCATTGGTGAAAGAATTTTTTAAATCGGTCGAGTAGTTTTTGACATACCTACTTGAAAAACTTTTGACTTTGACTTTGCTCGTCCATTCATAGGCCCCGTCTTTTCCTTAGGGCTAGTCTGGGGTCAAGAATAAGCCAATCTGCACTTATCTATATCTATACTAATACTATAGAGAGGAAACATTTTGTATTTTTCTATATTTGTAACGAATATACTCAAAAACGACTAAACCAATTTTAAAAATTCTTTAGCCAAGGTAAATCTATACGATTCCTTAGTAACATAGGCTATATTTTGTTCCCGCATTCCCACTTGAACGGGAACTACGCGGGTGAAACCGCCCAGAACCGCTAGTCACTACATAGTATAAAACAAAGTCGCTTCTCTGTCCCTGTATCCCTATGTATGCTTAAATCTTTAAAACTACGCAACAGATTTTGATGCGGTTTTTTTTAATAGATAGAGTGATTCAAGAGGAAAGTTTTAGTGTTAGCATTGCACCCGTGCGAAGCCGGGGCGGGTCGCTAGTATATTATAAAGAAGAGATTGATATTTTTGTAATCTGGTATGTTTGTAACGAATAAACTCAAAAAGTACTAAATCGATTCCAAAGTTCTTTTGAAAATGCAAAGCTACATTATCAGGGAGTAACATAGGCTATATTTTTTCCCCGTATTCCCACGGGAACGGGAACTACCCTAGTGAAACCGCTAAACCGCTAGTCATTAATATTTTCGTCGGTAATGGAGGAAAACAGGATCCACGCGGCCAACGTCATCGAGCGCTTTCTAGTTTATTATATAACAGAAAGATATGGATAAAGAACTAATAGTATATTATAAATAACTATAAATAACCTCACCTGCTGTGAGATAAGTGGCACTAAGTGCTGTGACCACATTTATATTGGAGTGAGCCATAAAGATAATTAGTCGACTGCTGAGTGAAATAATATCTCTATTTTCATACCAACCAGCTAAGCTGTCCACAATTTCATTGACATTGTGTAATGTATAACCTATTTATGTCTTCACTAAATAGTATAAAACAAAGTCGCTTTCTCTGTCCCTATATCCCTATGTCCCTATGTATGCTAAAATCTTTAAAACTACGCAACGGATTTTGATGCGGTTTTTTTAATAGATAGAGTGATTCAAGAGGAAGGTTTTAGTGTTAGCATTGCACCCGTGTGAAGCCGGGGCGGGTCGCTAGTATTACATAAATAAATAAGTTATATTCGATTATCAATACAGATAATAAAACTGTGACGAGGCCGTTTCTGTACATGAAATATTTTTTAAAAAAAATTTAAGGTAGCTAAATAGTTATCGGTGTAGATACCTTAACATTTTTTTTTAATTTTTTTCTGTCTCTTTTTGTGCATGCATTACGCAAAAACTATTGGATGGATTTTGACCAATTTTATTAATTTAGTAACGGGGTCAACATATATCGCATTGTTAGTAATTCATAATGAAGATATTATTAAATAAGCTAATGCAATTATTATTGTCTGTTACACTTACACTAAATTTCATCAAAATCCATCCAGTAGTTTTCGAGGGATGCGTTTACAGTCGGACAGACTGACAGACAGACTAACATTTAAAAAAAAATGTGTTATGATATCTAAATCGATAACTATTGTAAAAATTTCAAAAAATATTACAGCCGCGTGTTTTCCTTCTCGGACGCTGCTCGAATGATGTAAGCACGTGATCCGAGTGTACTCGGAAGCCGGCTTACTATCAGATGATCGGACTGTATTATTGACCCATACGAGCACAATCGTACGTACCGTAAACGGCTTTATTAAACCGATCTTATATAACAGAAAACTGTTTTTATTAAGATAAAGTTGTTTGTTGTTTTTAAGCCATAATAAATTTTAAAAGCAATAAAATGATCTACGTAGCCTTTTATAAACTAAATAACCAAAATTCCAACTTTCAAATTCAGAAAATAGAGTGATCTGAATTTGCAATTTAAGTTTTAAATGTTTGCTAATTGAGTCTATTCTAGCTGTCCTTTGATCTCCGCTAATTATAATAGTTGAGTTGACTTTGCATAATTTCAGCTGCTTTATAATTCAGTTTGAAAATGTTTGTGATATTTTGTCATAATTTATTACTATTTAATATTCCGTTTAAACAGGTGCATTGATATAGTTATTTACTAAGTAATCCACTAATAATAGACTGTGAATAGTTGAAAATCGCAATTAAGATATTTCACTATGTCTTTGAGTCCTTACACATATACCTACATATAAACAATGCTAGGTACAGTTCCTACCTATAATTAGTTTCACCGCTGTAACGATCTCGATGAAATTTAATATGAAGATAGCTGACATCTTGCGCAAGGTCATAGGCTAACTTTCATCCCATAACGCAGAGACGAAAAATCGGGCAGAAGCTAATTATATTATAAACTAGCAGCGCCTCACGGTTTCACCCAGCACATAACATATTGTATAATAATAATAATAAAACTTTATTTCAGACTTGTGTCCATAGTTCTGTTAGTATGTTAGTAACAATTAGAGCTTATGTATTTATGTTAATATTGTTATTTCCATTTACTTATTTATTTTCTTAGACCTATGACTGTCTCCATCCAGTGTCTCTGAAAGGGACAGTCTAGTCTAGCAGCGATCATTTTCAGAATGCTGTTGTTACTACCATGCAGGCGCTGTAGCAGAGAAGCCGCTTTCTTTCGCATTTTGTATAAAGCAATAGAAATAATTTATCCATAAGTCATAATGTGGCGTAATTACGTCACATCGTTAAGCGACGGACCGGTTAAGTAAATAATAATGGCCACCCCAATTATATTTACATTACCGTTATATTTGAATAACCTACTCATTACTTGGAGTCGTCACAATAGATTCCACTAGCAAGGGATCTAGAGCTAAACTGCAGCCACAAAATATTGGATGCGGCACAATCTATACAATAGGTTTTAATTTAAAATATTATGAATGTGATAGAAGTAGGTAATATGTAGTATATTCGGAGTAGATTGTCAGAGTTATAGAGAGAAAACAATAAATAGGTATATTTGAATAAAGAATTTAACCTTTCTTTTAATGTGTTAATTTTTTTCCGAAAAATGAATTTAGGGCTACCTATGGAAAATATACTATTATTGCTCTTTATTTAAGAAATTTGGTTGGACAAAACTAAACTATGAATGCATCATATATTTTTGTATATTATACTAATTGACCTGACCTGAGGTTTATGAGGAATTGCGCATATTCTGTGACTCGTTGTAAATAGGTACCTATAATATAATTTTTCACTTCTCATGCTCAAAGTACGCCAATATAGCCCTACGAAGCGGGACTAAAGAGACCACTTTAGTTCCTAGGGAGTAAAAAGTAATTAGTTTTTAATTTCCTTAATGAGATGTAGACCAAATCAAACAGCCAGTAAATATCTGTGGAGTGTGGACCATCTTCATTGCGAAAATATTGAAAGTTTTAGTTCTATGGTGTTTCCGCATAGAAGGTGGCGCTATGTGTTTTAAAAGAGATTTAAATCTCTTTGTTAATCTGTGACAGGTTTTTTTGTTCGGTTTTAAATAAATTTGTACTAAATTGACAATTTTTCTCGCACTCAAAGTGAAAAGTACAGTTTGCACCTCGAGACTAAACGCCAACTTAATATACCCTCGCTTTCATTGACTCCCTGTACTGTTTGAAAGTTTGTGTTAAAATGGCTCAAAGATTTCGATGACAATTTTAGAGATTCGAACAGATATTTTGAATTTTGTGTACGTTTCATTTATTTTTTTATTCCTTTTAATATCTTGGAAGGTTTGTCATATAAATATTGTTTTAATAAACCGAAACAAAGCGATTCGGAGAAAAAGGAAACTAAAACATAACAGCCTCAAGTTATGAAATTTATAATAGAAAATTTGCATCCATTTGTCCAACATAGATCAACATACCTACCTACTTCATAAATATCGAACACAATATGACGTCACTAAGTTCTAAGCCGCGGTATTGAAGTTTTCAGAAGAGGTTGCATAAATAGTTGGACCGCTATCCCCAGGCACGATCACCTCGCTCGCTCGCTAAATATTATTACTAACCGCTCACCCTTTGACTGACTGACTGACTGATACTCAAACTCAAAATTCTTTTATTTCAGTAGGTATAAAAATACACTTTGAAATGTCAATATAAATAAGGCACACTAAACTCGTCCATGAGGATTGGCTAAATGTAATCAGCAGCTCATCTCCACCGACGAGTTGCTGGTTCCAAATGCAGTACCCCGAGAAGAGATAGTGCCATCGTATGTTTGTATTATGCAAGTCAGACACCTAAACGACTCACCACCGTACAATATAAATGTCAAAAATACGCATCTTGTATGTGTCCATTCATTTTTTAGTATCGAGCACCTGCGGGAACCCTTTGTTTGTTGCAGGAACACATTTTATAAAATTGTCTAGGTACAAGTACTAAGCCAGATAAAGAGTACCCGAAACCGACGAGCATGCATGAGTCGTTTGATAAATGTGGAGGAAGCGCGTGAGATCTGCCAGGTTCGTAGCAAGTGGCGGTCTGTTGTCTCTGCCTACCCCAATGGGAAATAGGCGTGAGATTATGTATGTATGTATGTATATATGTCTAGGTACCTATTACCTACGGTTCATGAGATACAGCCCACTAACAGTCAGACAGACAGTCAGATTAACGGACAGCGGAATTAGTAATAGGGCCCCGTTAGCTCCCATTTTGTACGGAACAATAAAAGCAATAATAATAATATAATAATATAATCTCACGCCTTTTTTATCCTCGAGGGGGTAGGCAGAAGTATTCCATTACTCGATATACCCACATTTCACGAGATACATTGGACCCCTAAACGTGATAGGTGGTGAGCCCATCGCCGGACCGGGTCTATTTACACATGTCTCAGAATTAATTCTGAGACCTGCGGGTTTCCTCACGATGTTTTCCTTCACCGTCGAGCTAGTGATAAATATGTACGTAAGTTTTTTGAAAAACTCATTGGTACATGCCAGGATTCGAACCCGAGCCTCACTGATTTTCGACCGGCTCTTTATCCGTCCGGGCTATCACTGCTCTATAAAAGCCGTCACATCCAAGACTTTCTTCCCTCGCAGTTCTTGAAGTGAACGCTAGCGAGCGAACAATAGATTTTATTTGAAAGAAGCCACTCGTCCCGGTATTTGTGTAACTGACGTTCGTTTTACCGGTCTTCACTTAGTGCTGACCTTTCTGTATTCTTGAAATTTCAAGGTAGAATTCCGAGGTATATTTTTTAAAGTGAGCTATGCTTCTGTTCTCATAGAAAGAAGCCTATGTTAATTTTTACTTATTTTCACTAGCTACTGACATTTGCACAAATCTCTTTCCCGTATGATTTTTATAAAACCCTTTTATATTTATTCCCAACTAGCAGTTCGGCGTAGTTTAGGTAACCCGCGTAGGTTCCGTTCCCGTTCGAATACGGGATTAAAATATAGCCTATGTTACTCAGGGATCTTCTAGCTTTCCATTGGTGAAAGAATTTTTAAAATCGATCCAGTAGTTTTTGAGTTTATTCGTAACAATCATTCAAAAATACAAATTTATCTTTCCTCTTTATAATATAAGTACCTATAGGTATAGATTTTGGCTTTCTGAGCGTTCTCATTTTAAATTAATTTGGACATTATTGCTGCAGTTTTAGCTATTCTATTTTGTCTACTTTTTATTTTGTGCGTGGTTTTTCACTTTTTGGTTGGTCATTTAATGAGTTTTACCTTAAATTCGTCATTCCAGTGTTAAACTGAATTATCTATCTTTATTATCTCCATCATTATCTAGCTAAACAAGTTTCTCTCATACGAGAGCCAGTATTCGCAAGCCTGCAAGGTATATAGTCTACTAGCGGCCCGCCCCGGCTTCGCACGGGTGGACATTTATTTTTTCAACATTTTGGGATGCACAAACAAATTTCTCCTAGCAACCCATAGTAAATTATCAAAAAAAATAGACTTTGTATGGAGACTTTTAAAGAATATTTGTGCCAAGTTTCAAGTTGATAGACGCAAAAAACCCCTCTTCTCTATACCAACTTCAACCCTTAATTTCACCCTTTTAGGGAATGATTTTAAAATAATACAAAAATACGTTTCTCATCATTTATTTTTAAGAGTATTTGTGATAAGTTTCAAGTTGATAGACGTAAAAAAAACACACGTTTCCATACAATCTCCAACCCCGTTTCACCCGTGAGTAAATCGAGATATACCTACTTGTCTTGTTGTTTGTTTTGAGGAGTATTTTTACAAAATTTCTAATTGATACATCCAAAAATGAAGGTATTCATGCAAACTTCAACCCCCAAGGGGATGAAACCCCTTGGAGGATGGTTTACGATAAATCCTAGAACTGATATATCAAGTTTATTTTCAAGAATATTTGTAAAAAGTTTAAAGTTGATACACGCAGAAATCACACTATCCCATACAAACTTTATCCCCCTCTTTCACTTCTTTCAGAGATGATTTTCAAAAAATCCAAAAACACGTGTCTCATCATTAATTTTTAAGAGTATTTGTGCCAAGTTTGAAGTTGATAGACGTAAAAATCAAACACGTCTCTATACAAACTCCAACCCCCTGTTTCACCCCCTGAAGAGGTGATTTTTGAAAAATCCAGAAAAACGTATCTTGTTATTTGTTTTGAGGAGTATTTTTACAAAGTTTCGAATCGATACACCCAAAAATGAAGGTTTTCCATACAAACTTCAACCCCCACTTTCACCCCCTTGGAGGAAGATTTTTGAAAAATCCTAGAAGTAATATCTCATAGTTTGTTTTCAGAAACATTTGTACCAAGTTTCAAGTTGATGGACGCAAAAAATAAACTTCTTCGCATCAACTTCAACCCCTACTTTCATCCGTTTAGGGGATGATTTTCGAAAAATCCAAAAATATGTGTCTCATAATATATTTCTAAGAGTATTTATGTAAAGTTTGAAGTTGATAGACGTAAAAAACAACACGTCTCCATACAAACTCCACTCCCCTGTTTCACCCCCTTAAGGGATGGTTTTTGAAAAATCCTGAAATACGTGTCTTGTTGTTTGTTTTGAGGAGTATTTTTACAAAGTTTCGAATTGATACACCCAAAAATGAAGGTTTTCCATACAAACTTCATCCCCTACTTTCACCCCCTTGGAGGATGATTTTCAAAAAATCCTAGAACTAATATTTCATAGTGTATTTTGAAGAGTATTTGTGCCAATTTTAAAGTTGATACACGCAGAAATCACACTATCCCATACAAACTTCAACCCCCTCTTTCACCCCCTTAAGGGTTGAATTTCGTAAAATCCTTTCTTAGCAAGCATCTACACTATAAACGTAATCTACACACAAAATTTCATGTTTCTATGTTCAGCGGTTTGGGCTGGGCCTTGATTTTTAGATTTAGCTTCTCCTTATATATATATAGATTCGTAAAAGCCCTGCTGAGTTAGGTGTATTTCCCCATACATAGAAAGTTAGGGCCCTAATATCCCACGCGAGCCCACCGCAGTTTAGGAGATGGTATTAGGTTAGTGGCCACCTGTCAGACTTATTTAAGACAACCAAGAGTATCTCTCACTACGGGAATAAAATATAGCCTATGTTACTCAAGTATATTATGCTAGCTTTCCATTGGTATTTTTTTTAAATCTGACCAGTAGTGTTTGAGTTCCTTCGTAACAAAAACAATAATATGAGCCAAATTTGATACGTTTATGTAAAATAGTTTTTGAGTTATGAGGGGGTCAAAAGTGGCTCGGAATGGTTCGTGTAATATTACACACGGTGCTGCTTGCCATTTTGCTACTAAAACTTGGATTGACACGCTACCGCTAGTCTAGATACAAATCTTTATAATATTAGTATAGAAGTATAGATGACTTAAACTTGTTCCAGTATGACATTTCTTACTCGATGAGTTACTTCAAAAGAATTTGCAAAACGCCTCCAAATAAAAACGCTGCAAATGGAATCCATCTTCCAACCTGAGCTAATAACCTTTTAAATATATCAATCGCTGAACTATACCAGCACGAATACCTTGTTCACTGAGATCTTGTCAAATCTAGGTCAGCAGAGGTTCAATATTCAATTACCGAGTTACGCCGATATCTGGCCAACGGCGAACTGTGCCCATCTCAAAATTGGTCAAACCCACCTCAAGGTGGCTTTGAACAAATTTAAACTCTCTACTGACAAGGTTAAGGTGAACTTTTGAATGCGAGAACCGCTCTTTGAGTTCGCCTTTGATTGGATACCCTCACACGATGTTGCGTACCAATTACTTAGAGTAAGTGATTGTCTTACGTTCAGTTAGATGCAAATTTTACTGGGAACGTGGTTTTGGCGTTTTGGTTCTTGTGGGTTAATTAAATTATTAATCATGTCTATCTGTATGTGAGATCAAATGGAAAGTCACCCAACAGTAAGTGTATGAGAGATAATATTTATTTATAAGTATATATCCCTTCAGTGCTTACAATTATATGTATGTATACTAGGACCAGATAAAAACATGTAAATAATGATATTTTGTTAAATAAGGAACCAGTGATTGTGAAAAAAAAGTACGTTGCTCTTTTGGAGACTTGACAGTGAGCAGAAACTGCAATTTCTATCAGATACTTTATCATGTTATACAGAGAAGATTATAATATGCAACCAGACTTCTGAGAAATCTCCCAAATGGTTTCATCTTAGGCCCAGCGCACACCACTGGAAGCGCAGCGGAGCGCATTTGAAGACAACAATTTAATATAAGCCTTCACGACCTGGACATACGGTCAATAATTACGGAGGACATATTCATCTGCCACTACACACTTCTTACTGAAATTAAAAACGCGAAAGTTTGTAAGCAATTCAAAGAAAAAATAATTACACAGCAAAGAGAAATATACTTACATCAGTATAACACAGGCTACTTTTTATACCGGAACCCGGAAATAACAGCCGAAAGCTAGTCGTCTAAAATTATTATTTTTATATATCACCACAACCTAAAGGTTAACTATTATATATAGAACCCTAACCACCATAAATAACCCATAGATAACACTCCCTAAAATACGGCAACACGAAGATACAAAAAAACTCCATAAATCAAATGGAAAAATCATCCTATTGAGCCTAAAACTCTTCCGTTCCATTGGCCAATAGTCCGTTACGGGCTATAAAAGTCTTTCTATAGCAAATATTCCGGCCGTATTAGCATATGAATGATACAGGCTAAAAAAACTCCCCAGGTGGCGTGTCAGGATCGGAAATAGGTTCTAGCGCCGCTCCCGTAAGCTTTGGATCGGATTTAATACGTAACCCTTTGCGTTAGATATTTTTGAGGTTCCTTAAACAAGGGAACACTGAAGGTCAACTGCCACAGAGGAAAAGGAAAGGCAGAAAAGCGGGATTTTGGTAGCATGCAACCGGTGTCACAGAAAGCGGCCCCGATCAACACGGTGGGTCCTGCCCACCTGATCAAGAAGCATAGCGCCAAAGAGATTTAAATATAATAGGGCATAGAGGGGACAGGGCGAGGAAAATTTGAAGTCAAAAGTTATTCCAAGTGGAATAAGTCTAGTACAATTTCGACCGAATGACAGCTCGCGTTCATACTAACTGACATGATAAGGACATGACGCTTAGGCTTCAAAGTTTTGTAATGTTGTGAAAATATTCCTAATGCCCCCTCTATGCCCTATTATATTTAAA
The DNA here is from genome assembly GCA_963855545.1 of Ethmia dodecea. Taxonomy (NCBI): domain Eukaryota; kingdom Metazoa; phylum Arthropoda; class Insecta; order Lepidoptera; family Depressariidae; genus Ethmia; species Ethmia dodecea. The sequence continues at coordinate 11,337,864 of OY979457.1, read as the reverse complement.
TCACTTTGCATAGCGCTAATAAAAGCGAATAATTTTATAGATTGACATGTATGAAATTGACGCAATTGCCAACGGGCTTTAACGTTAACGCGTGCTTATGTCAATCCCATACATTTCCAATCTCTTTCATCGAGGCTAAGGGGTTCTGCGGTGCTGCTAATGTCTTTCGATTTACGATCCTTATAACTAGCGACACTTGGTATCGTCAAATCTGAAGCGAGTTATATTTTTTCGATTGATTGGGTATACCCTTTGAGTATTAAACCAACAGGAGACGTCACGCGCACTAGTTCCTTTGCAAAAAAGTCTGCCAATTTCTGCGGGGGGGACGAGGAAACAAACACAAATAATGTTAAAACAAACGCATTTTTTGACAAAACAATTAAACGCTAGCTTGAACTAGATGCACACAAATACATTCACCAATCCAAGCACTCCGTGAACTCAAAAAAACTAGTTGTATTTAACAGGTGTGCGCGTTGACCGACACTTTTTTTTGGCAGAGGGGAACGCCTGTCAGTGGCGTCTCCGGTTGGTTTAATACTCAAAGGGTATACCTCAAAGTTGGGCCCATAAGTTTTGTGAAAATCTGATGAAGGACTTCAGGTGGAGAACGGAACTCCTCAACGGACATTAGCAAATCACTCGCTATCGGCACAATTATATTTAATGGATAGGCAATCTTCATGGACGAGTTTAGAGTGCCTTGTTATTAGACTATTTACTTTTCTAAGTGTATTTTCTATAACTACAGAAAATAAATCATTTAAACTTTTGACTTTGATGTTGAATATGCAAATAATAGTCTTTCAGTGCTATTCGTTGAAGTCGGTTTATTTTTTGTTTAAAGTTAATTACTGAAATGTGTTTGTTGCGATCACGCTGGCTAGGGAAAGTTGGGTGCGGTCAGTCAGTGAATGGGACCGCCTAGTGGCATTTATATCACGAGCGCTTCGGTGTTTCGGAAGGCACGTTAAATTGTTGGTCCCGGTTTTCGTTGTGTTTACTCACAATGGAAGTCGATAAGCCATGTTAGATACCCTTGGGTGGCTTGAAAAATTCAGACTATTAAGTGGCCACTAGCTTAACACCATCTCCCAATCCGCGGTGGGCTCGCGTGGGAGATTAAAGCCCATACTTCCTCATGTGTGAGGAAAGACCCTTAGCTCAGCAGTGGGATGTTACGGGTTGATGATGATTGATGACTGGAATAGATTATTTCGTAGTAAAATTACAACATGGGTATATTGCACTCAGTGGTAGGTCAGCCACCGGAAATAGCGTGTCCCACAGAAGATTCTAGTGCGTTTTATCTCCTTGCTTTGCTTATGTTCGTTTTTGTGTGTGTTTTTGTAGTAGAAGTTATCATTTTGTATTTCTACTTTCTTTCTTTCCGATCTTAAATTAGAATAACAATGCAAAACGAACGAACGTTTAAGTTAGTTAAAGTTTCGTGGAAACGCAAGAGTTACGTTCTATTGGTGTTTCGTGTGAAACATTTCTATACCAAAGTCGTGAACGACAGGCGACAGTGTCGGTAGTGCAGGCTTAACTAAACTTTTATATAGAACATGCGATATGTTTATTTTAAGCCTTAGCATTACTAACCTGGCTTACACCTTTGGTACTTATTTTAGTCAAATGATTAGTTTTAGCACGTCAAGCATCAGCGTCTCAAGGACATTGGTAATACCATTGTGTCTGCATTCCGATACTTGATTTGTTAGGGTATTTGATTGTATCGAAATTAAGTATCGAGCAATCACTGATTTAAAAAAAAACTATAAAATAAAAAAATACAGGTAGGCATGCTCACGACTTTTCACCAGTGTATTTTCAAACTCTTAAAGATGACAATAGTGAATCCATCGCCGCCGAACCGAATGCTGTTACACATACCAAAAAACCATATCTGAGGTTTCCTGACGAAGTTTTCATTCAGCATCTAGATCGAGTGATAATTTTTGCATGTTTTTGACAACTTATTAGTAGATGCCCTTTCTAAAATCAAAGAATATTATATTCACTTACTGAAGGTCAACACTAATAAGTACAGTCAAGAGCACGCTAAGCTTGACACTTTGGACTTTGACCCGGCCCTGTATTCTGTGGCGCGCAGTATAAATCAGAGCTCAGCTTAAACTGGTAGTGTAAAGATTGACTTGCTCTTGACTGTACCTAGTTATCTATTGTGACTTTTTAGTGTTCTAGCTGAGAAGTGCCCAAAAACACTTCTCATTCCACCAAGATCGAACCATGAATGTGGGATGGGCTAACTAGCGACAAGGCTGCTCTTTTTAATATAAGTGGGGGTTTTAGGCATGAAGGCGCACACCCCCACAGGAGCATGCGAAGCACGTCTCACTCCGGAACGTCGCGACTGCACTGATTTCAGTCTCTTTTTACTTTCCCAATGATAGATAGACTCGATTCTTTTATTAGAGGCGCGGAGTTCTTTTAAAGATTCCCATTGTTGCCGGTGGAGGATTCCTCTATTTTCAGCTTCGAATTGGATTGAACTGGATTGTTGAGTGGTTTGTTGAAAAACTAGGTTTTGGTTGTTTTGAGGTCAGCTCTCGTTTGAAATTGGAATCGTGGTTTCTTGTTTTTGTTTAAAACAATGGTTGCGAGTTTTGATTTGACGATCGTCTCTTTTTGTCTTTTCCCCCAGAAGGTTGGCATTTGTGAGGAATAGCTTGTCTGGAAACACCCGCTTCTCAAGTGTGTTGTTGAACTCCTCAGCGGGACAGTATGGAAGCAGACTGCCACAATTTTTTTTAAAGTGTGCGCCCATCGCCGGACTGAGTGCTATAGGTACTATCAATTTCAATTTATTTATTTGCATCAAATATGATTACATTTCAGATGTTAGACGTCAATATGGGAGGCGTATCGTATTTCACCATTAATGGTCACGCAGATAACATATTTAAAATATACAGTACTCGTATCAGGCCAGGCAGAACCAATTTTAGAGATTTCCTCAGGACGTTTTGTTAATAAATTATCCCAATTTTCATTGGAAAAGCTAGCTTAAATAAAATTAAAAAATAAGCATGTTTTTCTATTTCGAATACAAAATACAAAATTATGCTCTTCCATCTCTGGAAGTTACTAAAAATATCGCAATGTTGAAACGATAGAAGCCAATAGACCTTTAATTTTTAATAAATATTTTTTAAACATAGATTAGTGAACGCGACAGATCAAAAAGCTAAAAGGGGAACATGTGGCTGTCCGTTTATAATGCTCGTTGTTAATAATTTAAGGAGTCCATTAAGGATGTAGTTTAGGACAGATACAGAGGGATTATGTGATAATGCGGATTTAGTTAAGTATTTTGCATATTTAATAGACATAAATGTTGAAAGTTACGGTAAGGCTTAAGCATTAATTTTGGTGAGCACTTAATTATTTATTTGTTAACTTTATGTATCAAAAATGTTTAATGTCATTCTATTATTAATTTCATTTTGTTCATCCGTTGTACTTAAAGTGCCTATAATGATTAAGCAACAACGATTTTCCTTTTTTTTTATTTGACGTTGGTAAATGGCATTACCACTAATTTTGAGTGTTCCATGATTGCCAACATTTTTTTTAGTTTCTGCTAGGCATTCGGAACTCGCTAGAAGTCCTAGCCACTGACAGGCGTTCCCCTCTGCCAAAAAAAAGTGTCGGTCAACACGCATACCTGATAAATACAACTTTTTTGAGTTCTCGGAGTGCTTGGATTGGTGAATGCATTTGTATGCATCTAGTTCAAGCTAGTGTTTAATTGTTTTGTCAAAACATGCATTAGTTTTAACATTATTTGTGTTTGTTTCCTCGTCCCCCGCGCAAAAATTGGCAGACTTTTTTGCTAAGAAACTAGTGCGCGTGACGTCTCTTGTTGGTTTAATACTCAAAGCCTAGAGCTATTAAAATTATATTCTCAATTTAAGATTCTATTGCTAAACGAGTAAACATCGGGCCAATTCCACTAAATTTCAACGGTGATAGTTGTATGACAATGACATGCCAATGATCAGTCAATGGTGTTATTTAACACTTTTCATAGCAATTAACAACATCGACTAACCATTGACATTACATTGTCATCCAACTGTAACCGTTGAAATTTAGTGGAATTGGCCCCCAGGTATCTTCTGGGCAGGCTCGTCCCATCGTAGGCCCCGTCTTTGCGTTCGGGCCAGTATTTCGTATTTTTGATAATACGAAATACTGGCCCGAACTATAAAATATCTTTTCGATATATTAATTACTCTAATGAACTTGACGCCTTCTCGAAGACATGGCCGGAGGAGGCACAGGATAGAGACAAGTGGAGGGAGGGAGGAGAGGCCTTTTCTCAGCAGTGGGACAGCGTATAGGCTAAAAAAAAATTACTCTAATAGCTCGGCTCAACTTTTGATTAGTGAAGTACAGTACGGCTGTTTTAACTTGACATCTCTGAAGCTGCGCTAACGGCTGCGCAATAAAAATTGTTAGCGACCATTTGGCGGCATGAGGCGGTCTGCACAGGAGGAGCCTATGTTCAAAGCAGCCCATTTAATACGTCCGTACCGTAATAGAAGTTGAAGTAGCCAAAGAGAAGAAGCTTCACCCGCATCCTTGTTATCGCCACGTAGGTACCCCTGCGCCGTGCCGCGGTGGTGGCAGCAGGTGGCCAGCAGCAGTCTAGTCAGGGTCTAGAGTAAGCCCATCAATAATATAAAAAACTAATATTATAAGTCGATCATTCTCTGTTTTTAATAAATACTCTGTACTACATCATCAAAGCAAGAAAAACGCAAATAGTCCAGATAATGCGTTTGCTGGATTCAGGCTAAAAATAAAAATACATCATTTTTAAATGTAAATAAACACATTGATGCATTACAACGCGACGTGGGGTAAATGTATCATGGTATATTGTGAGGTATGTCATAATTAGCTTTCCCCCGCAGCTTTACCCGTCAACACTGAATAGTCCCATTGTTTCATAGTTAAGGTAAAACTGTGACAATGTCTTGTCGATGAGTTTCTTGTTTCGCATCTCCTCTTCAGCTATAATGCTTTTCGAAGCGGCGGTAGCTGTAGTAACTTCAATAAGTGGACTTGTGAGCCCCTACATTCAATAAAGACTTATTTTTAATGTTTTCTCGCGTTCCCGTGGGTATTTTTTAAATACCTTTCATTTAAACGTTGTCACAAGAGACATTAATTACGAACACAACAAAAAATACAGCCATCATCTCGAGTTTTGCCCTTGGCGCAATTGCCTTTACATTTTTATTTAGTATATAGATTTTCATTCACAAATTTAAGCAGTAACATAAAAATCATTCGGAGTAAGTTGTTTCACTGCTTTAACATTTATTTAAGAGAAGAAACTCGTACGCTCATTTATCGGGATCATAAAATAAATCAGGGTACGTACAGACGCGAAGACGTTAACTCAATTGACGCCTTGTGTTCCTTTATTCCCGGTTTCAGGATCTACGTGACACCAAACTACTCAACATTAAATAATAATAATAATAAATTGTGGGACACACGGTTATTTAGTCCCAAACTAGGCAGAGCCTGTACTATGAGTACTAAATAACTGATAAACACACATAAATAAATGTGAAACACCCAGACACGAAGCCAACAGACATGTTCGTGCACACAAATGTTGGCCGACAGCGGGGATCGAACCCGCGATCTTCGACCACAGAAGGCAGGGTCACGGTAGTAGTTGGATTCAGTTGGTAAACTGAATCCAACGGGCCCGTGAAATCACATAGAAGTCTAAAGATTATAAAACCTTCTTCAACTTACATGGATGCCATTGTCAGAACTGAACCAAATTCCACAACACACGAAGCACAAACTTTCAAATAAAAAAAGAATCGCCAAAATCCAAACCCAGTCGAAAGCTCTGAGGTAACAAACATAAAAAATACATACAGTTGAATTGAGGAACCTCCTCCATTTTTGAAGTCGGTTGAAAACAGTATTTTTAACAATTTTTTCACCGCTACAAGCAGTTTGCCATAACGAAAACCATTTATTTACTTATTAGTAGGTATTTTAGGTACCGTTGTATGAAACTAGTTCGATAAACAGTTTTACAGGTATAAACTGTTTTTAATGGTAATAATATTAATAATAATCTTTATTGTTCATAAAATATTCATACAAATAGAGTAAAACCCTAGCGTAGGTAACTAGACTAAGTACTTAGCGTAGGTACCTATATTCTATTGCAAAGTTCCGTCAAAAAGAAATTTAAAAACAAAGTTAGAATTCACAAAGAAGTGCTTACAAAATAATCTCGCGCGATTACAGCGACCCACTTAACGCGTAGTTTATTTAAATCTCCACCCTAGAACAAACTTGTAAATTCACGAATGTAATTAAATGCAAATGAAGCAATATCGCCCATGCGATTACGTAAACAAGTTAATATATTAAAATGGAAGCCAGTTTGCTCTTTCCTTTTTTGGAAGACACTTCGAATTGTTTCAATTTGAGTACTATATAATAATTATAATTTATTGGTAAAAACATAAATATACAATATGTAACAGCTTATTCTGTTACGCGTTGTATATTTATAATGTCGCACACAATTCAACGAACATAGATTATGTAACATATTTATTTTATTTAAAACGTCATCGAGTTTTAAAATAAATAAAATAATATAATCTCACGCCTTTTATCCGAGGGGGGTAGGCAGAGGTATCCCATTACAGGAAATACTCACATTTCACCAGTATAATCTTTGGATCCCTCAACGTGATAGTTGGTGAGCCCATCGAGATTTGTATATAACTATGAAATATACGTTATTAAGTGTTATAACATTTATTTACAAAGAAAATATACCTTCATTTACAATAATTACATATTATAAAAAATATTCTCCAAATACTTAAGCATTTTCAATTCACATTTGTATAAAACTGCCAGTAATAAATACGAAGTCACATCTCTAAAGACCTTAAAGCGTAGATCTTGACACAACCTTACACTTACGACAGCTGATCCAGACACCTTGTAACTTCACGGGGATCAAGTCAAACAAGCCAGTTAGTCCGTACAACTCACTCACCACTTCTGAAAGAGTGAGTGAGCAATATACAGTTAAGATCACTCTATAAATCTAGAAAAATATTCTAAGATAAACACGAAGAGAAGCACCGGCCATGGAATGAAACTGAAATGGTAGATGCGGTGTGTCGGAAAGTAAAGAGCTATTTTTACTTTTCAAATAAATGTCAATATTTACCTCGATTTCGACCATTTACCTAACCTTTCTAACCTATCCTTGGCATTTCTCTTGATGGTGGCTAACACTTTATCTTTTTTTATCGTGGGACACAATTTACACAAAGTTATTAAGTCCCAAACTAGGCAAAGCCTGTACTATAAAGCAAAGACTTACTCAAACAAATAATATTAAACACCCAGACACAAATCCAACAGACATGTTCATCCACACAAATGTTGGCCCCGAGCGGGAATCGAACCCGAGACCTCCGACTCAGAAGGCAGGATCACTACCAACTCAGCCAACAGGCCCGTATTTTTACATCTCTAAAGGTTCTGTCTGTCCAACTGTCCAGTGTTAAAGGGTGGATTATAAGGCCAAAGGTCATTTTCCAACTCTCATGCACATGTTGGCTGTACTGAGAGTCGACCAGTCCTGAAGTCGATGAATACAGGGTCAGAAAAAGAAATAGTTATATGGAGGAGCTGAGATAGAATGCTCCTCTATCGTGAAAAGGGAAGATCTTCCGCCAGGCGAGGTGATCGTGCCTGGGGACCGCGGTCCAACGGTTGATGTTGGAGAGTTGTATTTATACAAACTCATTAGAAAACTCCGATAGCGCGGTTTAGAACTCGGCCGGCTATTGGCGCGTTCTATGTAACTCGGCCTTCTATTGTTGCGTTCTATGTAGTATGTGGACATTTTAAGAAATGGACAAATGCAGCAAATGACTTAAAAAGAATTTGTCCCATAACGTCAAACCCTGTCAAAGGGTATCATTCTAAAACCTATAAAACTATTGCCCTGCACTTTCAATCACCCAGAAACTGCCGTATCTATCGCGATTCGCGGTAGTTTGCTAATCCTAGCACATTCCAGCTCAGGCAGTAGCATGACAAACTTGTGCCTCCGACGTAGATATTTGCACAAGATCTTAAAATAGCAATCGGCTGATCACTACATTTTAGCCTCCAGTCAACATTCAGATACTCTAGCTGAAATATTTATTCAAGCACAGTATATGAAAGATTTGTGCTTCTCTTTTTGTAATGGCGTGGTCTTCGTGGTTGGTAAGCTGTTTATACTTACGTCAAAAGGCGAATCTTATAATGATCTGCCATACTTATTTCTTTATATTTATTTAGTGGCAGATGATTGGATGACTTTCAATGGTCAGGTAAGGTTTAAGGCAAAGCCAAAACCATGATTAAATTTATTTTAAGAAAATATATCTTAAGCAGTTTCTGTGCTATTTCACGCCTTAGAATATAATTACCATCTACAATACTATAAGTATTATACATTATATCGCAGTAACAAAGTCAGTTTCCGTATGTACATTGGAACTCAGGCTGCCATTACACTATCCAATTTTCTTGTTCAAGATCAAATCATATAATTGACGCTCGGAGATTCAGAAAAGTTCTCAAGACGCGCTGACAATCGCAGTGTAGGAGATTGTCTATCCACGAGATGGATGGACAACCTCAACTTGGTAACTTACTGGATTACTCTGGAAGACCGAAAGACCTAGGTATTTTCAGAAGTGACTGAACGTTATGTGGCTATTTAGGCGTTGATGACTAGACAGTATTCGACTTCGAAGATACATAATCAAAAACCGATAGGTATACTATACCTACCTAATGATGAAATCATTAACAATGTTTTTAGTAAAACTCTATTTGACGGTGTAATGGCAGCCAAGTGAAGTAGATCAAGCAACATCTAAGTAATTACAATGTCTGCAACTATTATCGAACAAAGCAAACATCAAGTAGCAGTCGCTAAAACAGACATCGACAGAAACAATTTCAATCAGCCAATACAAAGGTAGCTAATCTAATTACCGTTAACACGCAAGCTGCCGTGTTCGCACGAATAGCAGAAACACGTTCGTATTAGAGGGTGAGAAAAATAAGTGAATTTTCTTATTTTCGCCACGTATTGGTACTAGTGATTGCTACTGGCTTTGCGGTGGATGTGGTTGGAGTTTATTTTGTGCACAAAGGAGGTTTTAAACTGAATCGTTGTACTTTTCTGAGGTAATATTAGTAGTAAGTCATCTAATATTTGGTCATCTCTTCAGAATGTTGTTTATAATATAAAGGACAAACTTTGATCTTATCTTAAAGGTATTTTATAACGAGATGCGTGCGTGAGATAACTTTCTGTCTTCAGTGTCTGTAGATATTTCTGTTTTCTATCTGTGAAAACCTGTATTTGCCTATATGTTTTTATATTTTTAATTATAATATTGGTTTCCCTAAATAAATAAATAAAAAAATATTTCCATATATTGATATTGTTGACTAAGTACATACCTACAATTTTACCGTTTTTATTCTCATTCGCATTAGTTGCAAACTCATAAAAATTATAACAACATTAATAATAACTAATAATAAATAACACTGTTATCAATTTGAATTTCCAAATAGAGAAAACCTGAACTTTTGTATTGCATTTTTATAATATAACTAGCGACCCGCCCCGGCTTCGCACGGGTGCAATGCTAATACTAAAACCTTACTCTTGAATCACTCTATCTATTACAAAAAACCGCATCAAAATCTGTTGCGTAGTTTTAAATATTTGAGTATACATAGGCATATAGGCACAGAGAAAGCGACTTTGTTTTATACTATGTAGTGATAATATTAATATAATATTATAAAATAAGAATAAAGCAAAATATATATTTAATTACAACATACTATTTAGTTCCACATTTTAATTATTGGGAGCTCAATTTAAATCGGTAAATAATTAAACAAAACTTAATTACTTGTTTTTTATAATAAGAAAGTTTTTTTTATTTATGTTCTAATGTGAAAATTTATCTTAAAATCTTACGTTTACTAAGCAGCCCAAGGTGTTTAATCCTCATAATTCAAGCGATCTAAAGCATGCTCATCACAGTATAGGTATCACACCAACATTATTCAACAACATTGTTCTCAGTTCGTGGTTTGAAATAACTTAATTAAGGTTTTGTTAGGTATTAATAATATGTTAGACTGAATTATTCACATAAATACCTACATCATACCCCAAGTATATAAATACGAGATTATTATGATTTTGTCAACGGTAATCTAACTCAGAAATGTTTCATATTTTGAACATATGTAATGTACCTAAGTCCAAAAACTGATTTACATTTCATTTCCTTTCAAATTTTACCAGGTTTTTAAAACACATTTTAACTACATTATGGTTCGTTTCCATTTTTTTTCAAAACATAGTACCAAGTTCAAATAGTACGGCATACACTCGAAATACAGTTGCAATGGAACGACAGGTAGAACCACCATTAATTTAAGATTTTCCATTGCTCACCGTACAACTTACTAGTGACTTATTAGTTCTTTCTATTCAATTTAGGAATTTAGAGCTCACAAAAAATATATCTACCAAAAATAAATAGGAATTTCGGAATCCAAGATTTACGTAATAGTTAATTCAATACTCACAGTTAATAGACATGAATCATGGTCCAATTATTCTATCATCAAATTCTACTTCATCTGGGAAAGTAAACACGAAATGACGAAGTCGTTAGTTACGGCTGTTTGCGCAGTGTCAGTGCAGTGCAACGGGGTGCATCTGTGGTTACCTTTTCTAAAGGACAACGTCCAGATGGTCAGCAAGTATGTTAAATCAACAGTATTTCCTTCTTTCGTTTTATCCGCAACAGGATTCTTCAAAATCTTAAAATTATAACAGTCAATTATCCGCAGAAAAAATTAAAAAAAAATCTCACGCCTTTTATTCCCGAGGGGGTAGGCAGAGGTATTCATTACTGGATATACCCACATTTCACGAGATATATTGGACCCCTCAACGTGGTAGGTGTTGAGCCCATCACCGGACCGGGTCTATTTACACATGTCTCAGAATTAATTCTGAGACCTGCGGGTTTTCTTACGATGTTTTCCTTCACCGTCGAGCTAGTGATAAATATGTATTATCCGCAAACTTCGTCAGTACATCAGTGAATCTGCACACGTTTCTTCAATTGTGAAATTAAATTTACTACATATAATTATTTTTTTACTTGTGCACTATAACTAAAAAAAACATTCCGGAAAACTTCCGACCCAAAGGTCACCATAACACTGGCAGCATTACTACGCTATAGAGCGAGGGAGATCTGGATCGGATCTGCTCGGTTTTATCCGCGTAGTTCCCGTTCCCGTGGGAATACGCGAATAAAATATATCCTATGTTACTCTCCCTGAGTAACATAGGATCTTCTAGGTTTCTATTGGTGAAAGAATTTTTAAAACCGGTTCAGTAGTTTTTGGTTTATTCGTAAGGAACATACAAAAATACAAATAATTCCTCTTTATTATAGTATACATATTATATATGGTATAATAAGTTTAGGGTATACATATAGATAAAGAAAGGAACTCTTCACTTGTCAGAAAGACTATTACAACACTCCACAAATACCAAGATTATCCGTATCAACCCACGAAGTTTGGTCGCCCTGGTATGATGCGCATACGCAGCCATACACACCATTACACCGTACCCGATACCGGCGACATCTCATAACGAGTGTGTCAACTAACTCCCGTACCAATTGCTGATACATAAACATTTTTGCGTAGGGATGGCAAAAATATTTTATTTAAAGATGTAAACTCTAACACAGAGTTTCACAAATTATAAGCTAATTCTTAGGACTACCTACCAAAAGGGCATTTAAAAATAACTCAACTTCTTTTCCTGTATTTGTGCATTCTGTGTTGACGTAACCAGGTAGACTTTTAGGGTTTCTAAAAAAAAATCATTGGTCTATAATAATATTCAAATTAGCATTGAAGCTATTGTTAATGAGTCCTTAAGAATGGAAATTCAAAGCAATAATATTTCATTCTTAAATTCTTATAGACTCGAGAAGCTTGGAAGTACACTTCATCAACAAAATAAATCATTTTGCAATAAGTATAGCTCGACAGAATAAAACAAAATCAATTTGAACGGATCACGATATAAGTATCCATCCATAGAGTTGTCACAGATTTCAAGTGCAGAATTTCCAGCAGATATTTCTATTAAATCTGAACTTTATTGCTTACAATTTACGATCGAAGTTATTGGAGCGAAAGATAAAGGAGCAAGTAATAACTTAGAAATAGAGCTACTTGAAGCTACTACTATCGATCATGCCGTTGAAGGAGTATTAACAGATATTTAAAATGAAAACAATACATAAGTTAATGGTTTCTGCTTGACTTTTGAGGAATTTAAAATACATCGTTTTGTAAAAAGAAGTGAACCAGTAAAATAAGTGAATCAAAGTGTCACAAGTAACTATAAATAACCTGAATTACACTGGTTTAAGTACTCAAATACTTTTGTAATCAAAAATTGTCAAGTAATGTAACAAAGATGATGCATTTTTTTATTTGTAAAAATACCCGTTCGTGCGTCATCGTTCAACAAGGTAGTTACACTAAAGCAGCAATAATTGCTCGCGACTCCGTCCAAATTTTAGGCTATGGCGTCCCCTAGGAACTTTGTGATTCCGGAACCAGATGTAGCCAATGTCCTTTTTCAAGGTCCAATCTATGTACCAAAATTCATCGAGATCGCTTCACCTTTTTAGGTGTGAAATCGTTACAAATAAACAAAACACAACAAATTTCGTGCAAACTTAACAAACTCATTTTCGCGTTTCGGGTTCAAAAGTACCCTATATGTTTTTCTGACGTATAAGCTGTATCACTTTACAGATTCATCAAAATCCGTTTGGTAGTTTATGTGTGAAAGATCAACAAACAAAACATCCATCCATCTAGTCTCACAAACTTTCGCGATTATAATATTAGTAGAATAGTCACCAAATGTCACCAAAACATAATTCCTCAATACCCCTTAAATCAACCTCAGGATTAAACATAAACCGCAGAATTGCGAATACATTAACAGCTTCTATACTAGCGTCTCCCGGTCCATTGATTCCCTGTGCTGATTTACCTGTGATTAATGATGGCAAAGCCGTCGACTTCGGAGTCCATTCCCGTAATTACATGATCAAAGACAAGACTGATGGTGTGGACTGCAACATGCACAGTATCCGCAACCAATGTTGGGTTTAAGCTCCAACTATTCTGGTGACATCGGCTACTTCGACGTTTTAAAGAAATCATGTGTAATCCAATTTTGCACTGAATTGTTTTCTTTTTTAAGCTAATTTAAAAAAGGAAGCAGGTTCTTAATTCATCGCACATTTCTTAATAATAGAACTCCGTCATTTTAAATCGATCTGGAAAACTCTTTTTAATTTAAAAGGATGGTAGGAGGAATTTGATATTTGCAGTAACATTTCAAGCATTGGCGTTCAGAATATATCAAGGTTTATTTTGGTGATGTGGAACTATTGAAGACGACCACAAGTTCAGTTTCATTAGTGCTGATTGTTCAATCGCCAGACTTTATATGGAGAATATAGTGATGCTGTCACTGTCTGACACAATAGAAAGGAAAAGTGACAGGTGATGTTTATTCTTTAGATAACTTTTTTAACTGACTATTGAAAAATCGGACCTTAGAAGTATGTTTTTGTTATATTTAATAAACACAATTATCTACTAGGACACATTCCAAAGCGATGGTAGATAGCCACTTCGTCATCATCATCAGCCTATAGTAGACCACTGCTGGAGGCCTCTCCAATCGCACGCCATTCAACCACTTAGCATTGGCTTTCATTAGGTGAGGTTTTTTTATATTTTTTTTTATTTTATATTTTTTTTTATTTCCATTCCAATCCAACGTTCTTTTAACTCATTGCATGAAAAACTGCATAATTAAGGTGTGTATGTAAACTTTTTGCTTTGATGTTATGTAAAATATAATCATCCATAATATCAGGCTTAAAATAAACAATTGGAATTAAATACTTACTTTTAAATTTATTTATATACTTACTTATATTTCAGAAAGTAATTTAAATGTTGAAAGAAGCCACTGAACATAAATAATATCACGAACAGTCATGTTTTTGAATTAATTTACCTGGAATTGTAGTTGTAATTTAATATTGTAGACAAACAACTCCGAACGAAATGTAATGAATTTTGATATTACAGAGAGTCAAAACAAATTAATTTAAATATGCTAATAAAAGCTTTAATTTTAGAAATTCTTTCATGTTAGAATAGACAGAACCATTTAAACAATTTAATTGAATACATTTCTGTCTAGTTTCACAAAATACCTAGTTTGAAAATTTGCTTTTCTGTTCTATAAAATATTTAAATTAAAATACTTTATACGTTTCAGGCACATGAAAATACAGAATATAATAGTGATATTGGGTTTAAATGTAACCCTGAAAATAACTGTCTAAAGGGTGTTTTATATTTTTTATCCCTTTTTAGGGTTCCGTAGCCAAAGGGTGCCAATGGGATCCTATTACTAAACCTCCGCTGTCAGTTTTTCCGTCCGTCTGTCTGTCAGTGGGCTTTAGCCCATAAACCGTAATAGAAAGGCCAATAAAATTTCTTCAGTGTATAGATCTTTATATTTCCACTATACTCTCAAATAATAAAAACGAATAAAACTAAACAAAATTAGGGCTTTCCTCAAATTTATAATTTTCTTTTTTAGAAAAGCCGTGGTTTTTGGTCCGTATATTTATCAATTTTTTATTTTATATATGTCTGTACTATACATGTGTATGTAGTGGTATGTAAACTTTTGTGAATCCGACTCTCACTTGGCCGGTTTTCAAGAAATCGTCAGTTTCCAGACATTTAATAATTCATTGAAATTAACCTTTTCTTGACAGCCCTGGATTTTACGCGTAATTTTAAATTCCGAACGTCCATTGTTGTCGCCTATCCGATCCTATATCGCCTATATTTATTTGTGTTCCACCACCACTCCTACTTGATACATGAGAGCGGTTGCTACAGTTCCATTTACAAGAAACATGGGATCATATAGGTATCCTGTTACAGTGGTCAGCGGTTTGTAGTAATGTTTTAAGTCGGTTACCCAATAAGGAATGAGAACTTGCGTACTTCGCAGTTTTGGTATCAAGGATTAGCCAGGCAACTATTGTTGGAAAAAGTGTGAAATAAATGTTTGTTCAAGCAAAGGTATTCGCAGCACTCGCAGAATTCCTAGAGGCGTGAATTTTTAAAGTAAAACAGTCGGAGAGTGAATTTATCTGAATCATTATCATTCTTGCAACTTCGTGACTATAGCCTGATCTGCTTTGTAGGGAGTTTGTGAGTGGATATATATACAATTTTTCAGCTTGTGTTGGTTTGTTGTTTAGTTAATTAGATCAAAATTTTGTATTATTACCTAAAATATGTAAGTTTTCTTTATTATAAAAGCGAAAAAGCTACGTTAAATACGTGAGCGCTTCCGTGTTTCGGAAGACACGTTAAACGGTTGGTCAATATTCAAATGGTAATACTCAAAGACACACACAAACCTAAGAAGTTGAAATTTAATTTTCGGTAGTTTTAGGATGTACCTAATCACAAAGGGTTTCCTAAATTCCCACGGGAACGGTCAAAACGGGAACTGTGTGGTTAATATTTTCAAGAAACGCGCCCGCCACATACCTAACCCTTTTTGAGGTAAACGCGAGCTATAGCTTATCGCGGCTGCGCGGCGGTCACTGTACGTTTTTATTTTTTGACAAGCGCCATCGATATTCGCCGCCATTGTTCCGGGGCCGCCATCGTTATTTCGGTGTTATTTACAATGGTGCCTTTATTTATTTTTCACTTTTTCATGGCTATGGACATTGAGAAATAAAAAAAAAACTTAATAAAGCAAGTGATGGCCTTACCGTTAAAGAGCCCGGTTCGCATAATGCTCATCAGTGAAGCTCGGGTTCAAATCCTGGCATGTACCAATGTTTTTCAAAAACTTATTTAGTCTATTTCATATAGCATGGGTTCGATGACAGTTCACATTTTTCCGTTTTACGCTTAGTACTTTCGAGTAATAAAAATATTAGGATTAAAATATTAATAGTTTATCATTGCATAAATACCTGCAATATTTTTATTAGTCGAAAGCAGTAAGCGTAAAACGGAAAAATGTGAAAAAAATAACAAGTATAAAGATCACGTATCTTTAAACATTTGATAAAACTTAATTTTTTTATTGTTTTTTTTTTTATAAATTTGACACTACATTCTAGCAAAAATACACCATTTTAGAACGACCCCGGCCAGGCTAACCGAATCCACAGGAATGGCGATCGAGATTCGATGGAATACATTTTGACGTGTTCGATTTTAAAAAAAATCAACTTTCTTTTTCTTTTTCCGCTCACGAGGCGAGGACAATGTGGTCTCGGGCGTAACGAATAAGTTGATTTATAAAAACGCATGTACGTATGCTTTACGAATTCACATTTAGGGTTGATGTTTTTATGAAACTATCGATATTTTTAATAATATTACAAAGATGTAGGAAAATAAATTGATTTTGCATAAAGGCATTTCGTAGTAAATTAAACTAATTAAATTACTAATCACTTATTACTTATATTGAAATAAAACATAGACAAGTACCTAAAAATACTACAGTCTACCTACTTCTTATATAAAACCTCGTGTCACGGTGTTTGTGGTTGCACTCTTCCGAATCAGCTCGACCGATTTTAATGACACTTGTTTGTATATTTAGTAGGTATGAGAATAGGTTGTAAAGTATTTTTCATCTCTCCGGGCTGAAAGCCTCAATTTTCGGCCCGCAGCGCTAAGCGAAGTTGCCGCTTTCTGCCTCTGCCAAGCAGAAAAAAAGTATACACACCTTGGGTAGTAAATAAGAAAGCCTCAGATCACATGTTTGTAGACCTTGGCTTCGCCTCGGTCGACAATTGCATGGTGATCTAAGACATTTATTGTTTTACTTCCCTAGGTGCGTAATCTACTATTTTACCCTCCTACCCCTTTTTTAAATGGCAGAACAGCGTTCGCAGGGTCAGCTAGTTTATTACTGAAATTTAGAAATACAAGTACAAATTTGATGCAGTTTTTTTTCCATTATCTGCAACATCATTCATGTTTTTCGGTTAGTATCGAATAGTTACAGTTAGAAGTGAAATATACCTTCTTACCTTCTTTGTTTATAATTATTAATCCATGTTAATTTATTAACATCGAAACAGTATCGTAACTTTGAAATCAGTGTAATATCGACATCCAGATATCGATAAACCGTAACAACTATTCGCATTTAGCTTTCACATTTCCAGAATAATACCGTGATTTGTTTAGCGCGGTAATGGGGAGTATGGTGATTTTATGTGACTTTTGTAGGCGCAAATGTTCCCGGGATTGCTTTTATGCTATGATTTCACCTTTTGTTTCACTATAAAATGAGTTTTATTTCATTTGGAGCGGCTGTGTGACGATGCTGACGGTTCGTACGACGTTTTGATCTGTTACGTAGAAGTTATAGGGTCTAAATTGGTACGAGTACTTCGGCGCTTGTTTTAAGCAAACTCGTTTGTTAAAATTTTGCTTTAGCTTGGCAATATTGGATACAAAGATGATTACGAATTCACACTTTATCTCTGAGTGGTTTGTGTATCAAAGTGTTCTCATATCATACAAACCCACGATGTCTTAATTTCATTATCCTCCAATAACACATATTTAGAGGAAAGGAGTTTCTTGCCCGCTTTGACTGCTTGCAATGACTTTAAATAAGTGGACTTATAAGCCCAAAAATTCAATTAAACATTTGATTTGATTATTAAAATATCGATAGCCTAAATTCTCATGTGTGAGGAAAGACCCTTAGCAAATATTTTATTAAATACATTTTTGAATTACCGTTTATTATGGCCTGCTGTACAAACATTATTTAATAATAAATTGTGGGACACAATTCACACACGGTTAATTAGTCCCAAACTAGGCAGGGCCTGTACTATGGGTACTAAACAACTGATAAACATACTTAAATAAATATTAAACGACCAGACACGAAGCCAAGCCAAGCCTTTGGATTGAAAGCATAATTAAATACTCTGCAACGTATATTTTACTTTTTCCAAAAGTTGAGACTGATGTGTCGCCCAATTTCAAATCATAATAGGTATCTACTTGAAAAGTTCGCAACACAATAATAATTCGATAATATGCTGCCACTTTCGGAAGTCTATCTGACAAGGCGGTCTGGTTTTATTCTTTATGTGCAAAACACAGGCTACACACTGCCGACATCGCTTATACAGTCGCATCCGCAAAATTGGTAGCTGCTGAGTGTTGAATACAAAAGTGAGCATTATAAATTTAAAACGGGCGCTCGTTAAAATATCAAGTTTTAAACCACATTTGTTTCTCTTTACTACAATAATTTATTTATTGTTGGATAAAGGCTTTTTGTTTAATAAAGTGAAACCTTTAGGAATACCTATTTTTATGACAGTTTTATTTTATTCTCAATTTAATATGACGCTAGATTTGAAGATTAATAATTTTGTAATTATAAAAGTAATATGATAATAATATATGTAGACCTTTTCTTCACGCTTCTGGTCGACTTGGTACTTGTACCTATATTTCGGTGTGTTTTAAGACTTTTTTCGTCAATTATTTATTTATGAGACGCCTCTTGTGTTCTTGTATTGAAGTTTATGAATTTAGTTTAAAATATAATGAAACTGTATCAATACCGTGTTTGTACATTTAAGAACTATCTAACTAGGATCTCAATAAAATTGTGAGATATAATTTTGTTTTTTAAAATCTGCAGGTCACGTTAATAGAATAATGATAAAGAGCAGTGTAATTACACTCAAAACTGAAATCAGTTGCAATGACATCCAACTCGTAGTTTTAATTTAATCAATAGGCTGACCATTCTATGTGGGTGATGAGTTGATGATGTTTTGAAATAATTTCCATGTTTTTGGATTGATCCATCAAAACAATTGCTATATTTTCTTTTATTTTAATGTATTTAAGTGTTGTCCCGAATGTCGGGACAGAATGTCCCGTAAAAAAATGTAGTCCTAAGGAAGTCTCCGATTCTTGTTTCTGTTCTTCGAAGTTTAGGCAAATAGGCACTACCTATTTCTATCACTGAAAATAAAGTTACAATACGTCCGTTTTAACTTGGCTTCTCTGAACATAGGCTTCGCCTGCGCAAACCCTCTCGTACCGCTAAATGGTTGCTATTTTTTTTATTGCTCAGCCATTTGCGCAACTTAAGAGGTGCCATGTTAGAACGGCCGAACCTACTGTACATTCTTCTTTGACAATTCTTGATTTAGGAGAAGATAAACAGATTGAACTAAAAGAGGAAATTACAGATTCACCAAAATAAATTCAAAAAACATCACAAAAGGTATTTTAAAGAAATAACAAGATATAAGGCAGTTCCTTTTCGATCAATCATCGATATGCACGTTTTAATATTAATGATCATTGGGCTGAAACGAAATAAACGATCCTGTTATTACCATTGATGGCACAAACCTCATTTTATGAATATTTTATGCTCGCTAAGCTGATACTGAAATAAAATTTATCGTTAAACTTTTAGTAAATTGAACGAGGTTTTGAGGAAATTTTGTTTTACCGCTTTTTATGTGGATAACTGTATTTTTGTATTTGTTTTTGGGTGTTACAGTTTTAGTTAAGTATATCGAACAAAAATAATCAATTAAACTTGGCCATGGAAAGGTATTGTGTATGTAGGTACTTACTTATCTTTATTTCTTAGACTATTAAACAAAAAAAGACAACGCCACCAGTTGTTTAAATTAAGACACAGCGTTTCTCGATCGAGCACAAAACAAATAACTCATTATGTAGATTTAGGAAGAGAGAATAATTGAAACAAGTAAAATAACTCTATTCTCTCCGCATTTTTAAAATCTACACTAATATTATAAAGAGAAAAGATTTGAATTTTTGTATGTTTGTAACGAATAAACTCAAAAACTACCAGACCGATTTTAAAAATTATTTTACCAATGGAAAGCTACAATATCCCTGAGTAACATAGGCTGTATTTTATTTCCGTACCTACTAGTTACGGTACTACGGTAACTACTAGTTCCATATAAAATCGTTCCTTATTATTTGAAAGTGGATGAAGTCGAAGCGCTCGTTAATTTTCAAATTTCCCAATAATAATAAACATCTTTTCTGCCTTCAAAAAGCTGGAAACTCTGATAACAATACACAATGGTGGTGATAATTATGATGATTGAATTTGGCAGATCTGTTAAGGCGAGGCCTTGAAGCTCGGCTGTTATTTTACGAATCCGCCAGCGAATATCTGTGTTTCGGTACAGCCTGCAAATTAAACACAGCTACGGACTTATACATATTTTTTTAAATAGTTAATTGTTATTGAGGGTCCCGTACCTCAAAAGGAAAAAAAATAACGCTTAAAGGATCACTTTGTTGTCCGCCGGTCTGCCTGTCTGTCAAGACCCTTTATCTAGCTAAGGGGTGGGGGGGTATCGAGTTGAAATTAAAATCATACTCTAGTCTACAGTCCCTTGAAGCTGTGAAAAATCAAACATCTATAAGGTAACGTAAAAAAAGATAAGTAGATTTATGTCGCAAAAACCGTACATTTCGACATTCTCAAATCAATCAACATTCATAGGGTACTTCCCGTTGACCTATAACTATGAAATTTGGCAAGTAATATCGTCATACACTACAAGTACAGGAAAAAACGCTGCAATTATGACGAAAAAAACGTATATTTCGAAACTCTCAAGGGATGTACCTATTAGTAGCGAGTATGTAACTGTAATATCTATATTATGCCTTCTACGGAGGAAAAATGACTCTCAAAATACTTACAGGTAGCCTTAGTTTTAGAGTCAGTTGTCACCACTTGTGAATAATACTTTTACCTCTTTTACCGTATTTTTGATCAGTATGTGTTAAGCAATAAATTATTATTATTATTTTTATTTAGCCATCTAGATCATATTAGTCTTCTTGCATATAGGTATAATTACTATCACATATAAAATGTCGTCTACGCAAAATCATTTTTTTGCTATCGCTACTGGGCACGCGGTGGGTAAGTAACTGAGTCGGTATAATGCGAACCGGTCTCGACCTACCAATGCGTTTTCAATACAGCCGCCACTTAAAACATATGCTTCGTACATACCTATATATATCAATACGTAGGGTGTTTCAAAAATTATGAGAAGACACAAAATTTTTGTGTTGAATTCCAATACAGGGGACTTACTGTCTATTTATAATCGTAATTGTAATCGTCTTCATTTTGACGTACGTTGCTTCTTCCGTACATCTGTCAATACAGTCAGTGAAAGATGAGCAAGCACTGATCGCGCAACAAATGTCAAATAAAGACGATTACGATTATAAATAGACACTAAGGCCCCAGCACACACAAAGACCATTGAAATAGTATTGTGTTTGGGACATACTGACGAGAAATTCTCTGGTAAAGAAATCGGAATATCAAACATTTTTAATCTTGAATTTCAACGACGAAACACTACTTTATAGGAAGGGAAAAAACTAAAAAAACACTTTGGAACGGAAAAAACGACACATTAACTATTACAAAACGCATGCCGATGTATTAAGATTCGAGACACGTGGTAACAAAAAAATCACTGGTGAACAGTGATTAAGTACTTCCAGGCATGGCAATACCTTTGCCAAATCCGCGATAATTATTTTTTTAAATTGCAATATTTTTTTGGATACCCCTGTATAGTGCTAGTGTACTACTCCCTTACAAAGGTAACGATACAAATAAATAGCAGTGCAGTAGTATACACTTTTCCTCCTCACTGTACGACTTAAGTGGACTGCGAACACTTTCGAGCACGCCTGTACACAACGCACGGCGCTTATCTTCATGCTTAACTTATGATGTCTGCGTATAATTTAAGTGTCTGTAAACTATTTCTAACCTAGTTTCACCCGTGTATTCGCTTGAATCTTCTTCATGTAACGCACATGAGCGGCTGACGATTGCTTACGTGGTCATATTTGAGGATATCATATCCTTTTAAATAAATTTGTAAGGATATGCAAACAATCGCTGAAACATAATCTTAACAATGTTTTTCTAGAAGATATGGTCTGACAAACTGAAGCAGGCTCTTTAACCGTAAGGCTATCACTGCTCTAAAAAAATTGAGCTCCAATTCAGTCAAATATATTTTACAAGCTTTTACCCGCGTCTTCGCTCGCGCACGTTTATTTCACCCCCTTAGGTTGAATTTGGCAAAATCCTTTCTTAGTGGGTGCCTACACTGTATAAGCTATCTATGTGCAAAATGTCAAGTCTCTAGACCCAGCGGTTTAGGCTGTGCGTTGATACATCACCAATCAGTCAATGCCTACAAAAAGGTGTTTAATTCTTCACATGTAAAACCTGACTAGCCGTTATCCAGAGCGTACTTACTTGTCAGTGCTATAGGATAAAACAATAACGTGCCATAATGGTGGGACCAAATTCATACTCGGTTATTTAGTTCCAAACTATTAGGCAGAGCCTACGGAAACTAAATAACTGATAAACATACTTTAATAAATATACTAAATATCCAAACACAAAGCCAACAGACATGTTCATGCACACAAATGTTGACCCCGAGCTAGAATCGAACCCCCGACCACCAACTCTGAAGGCAGGGTCACAAATTCTTGCATCTCATCATTTTGCCGGATTAAAAACTTTTTCCTTTTTCAAGATGGACGATAAGCGAGTGCGCAAATTTGGGGCGTGACTCTAGAGGTTTATCTCACGTGTTGATAGAGTTATTTACAATGTATCTTACCAGGAACGACGCTTGCGCATTCTGAGAACCCGCGGCTTTCATTAAAATTACATGGTGTTCATAATGTTAACTGACAAGACTATTTTGGTTGGTGATAATATAACATTTCTGTTATTATATTTTTAAGGCAAAAGAGGGAGACAAAAGAAGAGAAAGAGAGATTGTAACTGTCACTGTTAGTTACATACATACATACATAATCTCACGACTATTTCCCACTGGGGTAGGCAGAGACAACAGACTGGCACTTGCTACGAACCTGGCAGATCACTTTTAATTATTTAAATATTAAAAAAGAATGACACGCATCACAATTGTAATCATTCGTCTATTGGAATCGTTATATATTTTTTTATGTACCTACGGTCATTATTAGTCTAGGCAATAAAGGTAGTGGACCCCAACATTAATTCCTCAGTCGATGAAACTTTGCAGGATTGTAGTATAGTATGAGACAATACTTGCATAAAAAAATCCAAAAAAAAAACCTAACCGAAGTTAGGTTTTTATACTAAAAAAAAAATTATTTTTTTGTTGATAATTTGATAATTTCTAAAAATAATGTAGCGAGAAGGTTTTTATTTTGGATTTTCCTATTGTAAGTCCACAGCGACCATTAAATGACATTCCAGTTAAAAAAATGGACTGAGCAATTTTCCCGAGCAAGGTACATAAACGTCTGAGTTTTGTTGTTTCTACCAGGAGATTTTTTTGGATATTTCGCATATAGCTTTCTTAACACACATGAATATTGCTGAAGAAGAAAATTTTGACTGAGCATTTTTCCCAACAAAGATATCAAATAAATAAGTATTTAGTAAAAATACCTAACTTCGGTTAGGTTTTTTTTTTGGATTTTTTTATGCAAGTATTGTCGCATACTATACTACAATCCTGCAAAGTTTCATCGACTGAGGAATTAATGTTGGGGTCTTCATACAAAAATCCGCTTCATTGCCTAGACTATTATGCGGTCTAAAAATCACGTCTGTTTAAATTTTTATTATTCATAAAATGCATACAGAGTTAAACACCCTATAAGTTTAAACAAAAATAATATTAAAATTAAACAAACGCATGTTAACACGTTAAAAATTAACACTTCTCTGATAACGTAAAGCTTTTGTATAAAGACCAATGTTTAATTAGTAGTGCTGTACTAAGTGGCGCTTTTTACCGTGCGACCTTTACAAATCCGACTTTACCCATTTGAAGACGAGTTTGATCTTACATTTATTTTTAGAAAATAAACACACACACACACCCCCACACTTAAAATTTAAATAAAATAATAATAAAGAAAAAGAAGTGTCAATCTTATACAATAATATTATATTTATAATTTCGTTTAATATTATCTACTTATTAGCATACCTACTTTCATTAATATGTGGTTAATGAGATTGGTTATACAATTACCTATCCATGTATAATAATGCCCTAGTATACTAATGTATTGTGTAACTGTTCTTTAACCCAAATAAAAGAAAATAAGAAAAAATAAACTAGTTTTCCTTTCCTCATCCTATTAATATTGTGATAGTACTCATAATTGTAACTTTCTCAATCTCAAACCAAACCTAAGCAAAGCGAATCAATTTAGTTACAGTTCTTATATTAATTAATATAATATATAATATTAATATACTCTCACGCCTTTTATCCCCAAGGGGGTAGGCAGAGGTAATCCATTACTGGATATACCCACATTTCACGAGACATATTGGACCCCTAAACGTGATAGGTGGTGAGCCCATCGCCGGACCGGGTCTGTTTACACATGTCTCAGAATTAATTCTGAGACCTGCGGGTTTCCTCACGATGTTTTCCTTCACCGTCGAGCTGGTGATAAATATGTACGTAAGTTTTTGAAAAACTCATTGGTACATGCCAGGATTGGAACCCGAGCCTCACTGATTTTCGGCCGGCTCTTTAACCGTCCAGGCTATCACTGCTTAGTTCTTAAATTAAAAATATTTATTTTCATCTCTCTGGGCAGAAAGCCTCAGATCAGATGTTTGTAGACCTCGCTTCGCCTCGGTCGACAATTACATGTGATCTGAGTTTCTTATTTAACTTCCCTAGGTGTGTAATATACTACCTATTCTATAACTTGGAATAACATTTTTACAGTACAAGTTTGAGAGACTTCGTTCCTTTAAGCAATTATTTCGCTTGTTGTAGAAGGCTCCAATCTTCCATAGACACACATATTTTTACTTTATAACTAAGAGTTACATCTCTGCAACATCACTTAAGACTATAAAAAATGTAATCAGATAAGTACATATTTGCTGTGATGTTTGTGTAGGGTGGGTATATATATACCACTAGTAAAAGCTGTTAAATGGTCGGAAATCGAAAGCCTAAACTATTACACCAGTTACTGCATAAAAGATATTCTACACGTGCTATGCGCAAGCGCAGACAGGAATTACGAGCGCGAGTCGACTCGTAATTCACTAGTCTCAGCCGTCGGATGTTACTATACATAGTGGGCGTGTTGGAAATAAACACGACTAATATCATATATTGGTGGTTTTTAATCTGTAATGGGTAGTTTAAAATTGTATATACTGATGTTATTATTAAAGAAAATTATCTTCATCTTTATTTCCTAACTGTAGCTGCGATTATGAAATTCATAATGTAAGTGCGTTGTCGTGGTGGCGTTATCATGTCATTGCGTTTTTTAGCTCCAATCTAAAATGGAATAGCAAAAGTGTCATAAATCAGAAGAGTTCATGTCATCATCAACCCATAATAGCCCACTGCTGAGCTAAGGGTCGTTAATCACAAATGAGGAAGTATGGGCCATAATCTCCCATGCGAGCCCACCGTGGTGAATTTTTAAAGCCACCCGAGGGTATCTGACATGGCTTAATGCCTCCTATTGTGCGTAAACACAACGAAAACTAGGACCAACCGTTTAACGTGTCTTCCGAAACACGGAAGCGCTCGTGAAATAATGCCGCCATGCCAGAGTTCATGTAGGTACTTACCCATCTTATATTCTTCTGCATTAAAATTGTAAAGAACTAGATTCTAAGAATGTTTTTATTAGGTAAGGTCTGGAAATTCGTTAGTGATGAAATCCTAATAATGGTTTTAGTTTTGATGCAGGAAAAACCCCTGGGCGTAGCGACTTCCCTATAAAAGTACATGAAAAATGAAACGGATGAACTGGTGTATCAAGTATAACATTTTTAATTCAACTACCTTAGATATCCTATCTAAGAAATCATGTTTCAAAATCTCACGGCAACAAGAAAATGTTTTAATGTAATTAAGAAACAAGCCCCGTACCACTACCTCTTAAAACAAGCTTAAATATTTCTATCTTAGAACCATGACGTGCATTATATAAGCTTGTTTAGGAACACTGTGCAAATGTGATCACACTAATTGAAAATGAGGCTGCATCTCGTCATAGAATAGCCGTTCATGAGACAATCATTTGTTCTTTTACATCACTGTATATGAATGAAACAATATTGTTATAGGAGGTCGTGGAATACGAATCTGAATAATAATTGTTTTAAGCTTGAAAAAAAAACTTTCTTCAATTATGATTTTTAAGAGCTGGTGGCCTCCAAGTGTAACAACGGATACAAAATAGTAGAAGATTTTGCTGTAATCTGAATTTTATTACAAAACGTTCTTATTCTGTACTTGCTTTTAAATCGATACAAACAATCGTCGGAAGCCGCAAGCCCGCCGTATAAATTTAGCTGGATTCGATTACCGTTATCGCGTCGCATCGCTCGTTCGAATAGAATAGATAATCGGGGAGCCGAGAGCGTTCGAGATATCACCTCGAGCTACAAAAGGTTGGAAAAAAATTAATGTCGAAGCTAGAAAATACTTTTTTCAGAGAAATTGGTTTCAGATAATTTTATAGCGAGATAAAAGTTGAATTGAAGTCTCTTAGTGAAATTTATATCTTATTATTACGTCTTCTCTTCCTATTGGGTATATGGGGCTTAGTGACATGCAAATCTAATATAATATCTGTTTTTTAACAATGATTAAACAAATTTAAAATGTAATTTTCACTAATGAGTACTTTTTGGTTCGAGACAAAAATATATATTTATGTAAATACAGTGAAAGTCTGATTAGCTTGAACAGTAATTAATAGTTTATTTATTTCCTCATTCTTTATTCTCTTCACCCAAACAGACTTATATAAAAACTCTGATAGATAAAACTCTGGTAGAACACATAAAACTGTCGTCATACGAGTACAGTGCTTTGCAAAAGTGATATTATTTACGGAAACCAAAATTGTACATGTAAATCTTACTCTTTTTAATTCTCGCACTGCAATACAGTAGTTGCAACTAGCACTATCCAATACTGTACTTACCTGCAGACGTACTCACAGAGACTCGATACCGTTTCTGTTCGATTCGAGTCGAATCTATCGACATCGGAAACGAATCTATCGAGATGGGCTGATGTTGGTGTCGAAAACTAATGTCATATGTGACACCAACTGTCATACCAACATCAGCCCATCTCGATAGATTCGTTTCCGATGTCGATAGATTCGATTCCGATGTCGATAGATTCGTTTCCGATGTCGATAGATTCGACTCGAATCGAACGGAAATGGTATCGAGTCTCTAGGAATACGTCTGCAGATCGTAAAGAATTAACGCATTCTTGCATAGGAAGGGCAGCGCGAGTTTTACATAACGATCGCTCGACTGCTATTGAAAATTGTAGCAACTTGAACTTCCAGTCAGGGAGGTATTCAGTAGAGAGTGACGTCACTATGCTACAACATACAATGCGTGCCCATTATTAAATAGATGTATACTATTTATAGATAGCCATTTTTTTTTTAAAGAGCAGTGATAGCCCGGACGGTTAAAGAGCCGGCCGAAAATCAGTGAGGCTCCGGTTCGAATCCTGGCATGTACCAATGAGTTTTTCAAAAACTTACGTACATATTTATCACTAGCTCGACGGTGAAGGAAAACATCGTGAGGAAACCCGCAGGTCTCAGAATTAATTCTGAGATAATATGTGTAAACAGACCCGGTCCGGCGATGGGCTCACCACCTATCACGTTTAGGGGTCCATTATATCTCGTAAAATGTGGTTATATCCAGTAACGGAATACCTCTGCCTACCCCCTCGGGGATAAAAAAAAAGGGCGTGAGATTATATATATTTTTTTTATTATTATTGATGGCCTTACCCTTGACTTCAATCTAGGACAGAGTCCACAGATGAGGTAAACACTTCCAACATAGACCTATTTAGTTACAAATAATAAGATAAAGTAAACACTTCCAACATAGACTTATTTAGTTACAAATATGTAATATGATGAGGTGATATGAGAGCAGTGATAGCTCGGACGGTTAAAGAGCCGGCCGAAAATCAGTGAGGCTCGGGTTCGAATCCTGGCATGTACCAATGAGTTTTTCAAAAACTTATGTACATATTTATCACTAGCTCGACGGTGAAGGAAAACATCGTGAGGAAACCCGCAGGTCTCAGAATTAAGTCTGAGACATGTGTAAACAGACCCGGTCCGGCGATGGGCTCACCACCTATCACGTTTAGGGGTCCAAAGTATCTCGTGAAATGTGGGTATATCCAGTAATGGAATACCTCTGCCTACCCCCTCGGGGATGAAAGGCGTGAGATTATTTATTTATTTATTTTTATTTATATGATGAGGTGAACACTTCCAACATAGACCTTTTAGTTACAAATAATATGATGAGGTGAACACTTCCAACATAGACTTATTTAGTTACAAATAATAATATATCAAGTAACTGGTCGCAAGTCGTTTTAAATTGTCATTAAAAGTGTCTTCTAAAGACTTGTTTATAAAACTTAATTACATTGATTCAAAACGATCTTACACACAGAATCATGCCTTCAATCTTTATAGCTAAGACTCGAGTTTGCCTAACCGCTGTTTTTATCGTAAAATCTCTGTAAACATTGTGACAAAATGAAGAAAATAAATAATTAAACAGACCACAAGACGGCTTAATTAAAAATCCTCAGACGAACTGGAATAAATTAAACTATTAGCGTATTTAAATACCCTTAATATTTAAATGTTATGTACTGTACACGAATATTTAAACAGATCAGTGTCACAGAGCATAAAAATGGCAATAATGTTTTGGGAAAAATTTGCAGTGTCAAGGGAAAAATAATAAATATTTCTTTAGTCTGTGACTTAAGTTAGGGTAAACAGTCCACTTTTGGACACTCAGCGTTTTAATCAAGATCAGCTAAAATTTAATATCGCCCACGCGATTTCGCGAAGACTTTTTGTGCAAACATTAAAGTGGAAAGGACTCATTAGCATCATTTTAGGTTTCTTAACGTCTTAATTTGAATTTGGAATGGCTTGGCTCTCGATAAAAAGAGATTGAGGTTTTAATCGAGTAAGTGCATTGACAGGGTAATTGAAATTTAAACATTCATTAGGAAAATTTTAAATTGTATTACTGATTATAATTATCTTACTCGTTTTTTAGTTTCTTTTTACAGCCATTAGTGTTCGAATTTAAAAAAATATTATCTTTTATTCCAGTCTGTAGTTTTTGAAATTTTCCTCTTCAAAATCATCTGTGAATGTACCTACTTCTAAAATACCTCTGCTAACCCTGTCGAAATTAAGATGTGAGCAAAATAATTATTTGTTATGTTATGAATTATGAGTATTTAAGGTTTATTTGGTACCTATACCTAGTTTCATGTACATTGTCAATGCAGATGCAAAAAGAATAAAAAAATAACTTTAAACAGTCAAAGCCCGACGGTTTTTCGCGCCTTCAGATTTGGCTCTTTGGGGAGCCGGCGGGTATTATAGGTTTTGGGCGCTGACTCCTTCGGTAGCCAGCGGGTTTCGAAAGGTTAATAAAAACAAAATACATGATGAATGACTTGTTGTTTTGCACACCAATAATTCGACCTGAAAAAACTTGCAAAAAAAACCTGTAACGTTATATTTCTTTATTTGCCAACTGTTTTACTTAGATCAACACGGAATAAACCAGTAGCTGCGCTGTTCCCGCTATCAGATCGATCGCCTTCTGATTAATAGCAACTGGCTATCGTAGGGCTATCACGACGGCGATTCTGTAATTAATTGAGCGAGTGTAGCCCCGTAAGTAGGTTTAATGAGTGGATATCTTAATTCTAAGATAATGCCTATTGTGGAATTTATTTATACGATTAGCGGTTGTGCGCGGTTTCAACAGCGTAGTTCCCGTTCCCGTGGGAATACGGGAATAAAATGTAGCCTATGTTACTCGAGG
Organism: Ethmia dodecea; assembly: GCA_963855545.1. Classification (NCBI taxonomy): domain Eukaryota; kingdom Metazoa; phylum Arthropoda; class Insecta; order Lepidoptera; family Depressariidae; genus Ethmia; species Ethmia dodecea. The sequence continues at coordinate 11,307,515 of OY979457.1, read as the reverse complement.
ATACTCTAGCTTTATATTGGTGTAAGAGTTTTTAAAATCGGTCCAGGAGTTTTGAGTTGATTCGTAACATACAAAAATACAAATCTTACCTTTTTATAATATTAGTATAGACAAGACGGATTTGTGATGATGGAATCAAAATTATTTTTATTTGTTTTTAATCTTTTCACGAAATGAAATGTTCTGGAAGTAATACAAAGTTGTGTGCGAATGAATGAATATATGGTCCGTAGTATTTCAATAATTTCTTAATAAGTATCCAATTTTGTTTCTTAATCATAGTACATATCAATAGCTCTACAATGGAAAAATGAATTTTACTAAATCTGTATAGGTATTGTAAAGAGCTGTGATAGCCTTAAGGTTAAAGAGCCTGCTTCACATGATGAAAATCAGTGTGGCTCGGGTTCGAATCCTGAAAACTTACGTACGAGTACATATACACTAGCTCGACGGTGAAGGAAAACATCGTGACGAAACCCGCAGGTCCCAGAATTAATTTTGAGACATGTTAGTCTAGGCAATAAAGGTAGTGGACCCCAACATTAATTCCTCAGTCGATGAAACTTTGCAGGATTGTAGTATAGTATGAGACAATACTTGCATAAAAAAATCAGTTAGGTTTTTATACAAAAAAAAAAATTTTTTTTTGGTTGATAATTTGATAATTTCTGAAAATAATGTAGCGAGACGGTTTTTATTTATGATTTTCCTATTGAAAGTCCACAGCGACTATTAAATAACATTCCAGTTAAAAAAATGAACTGAGCAATTTTCCCGTGCAAGGTACATTTACGTCTGAGTTTTGTCGTTTCTACCAGGAGATTTTTTTGGATATTTTGCATATAGCTTTCTTAACACTCATGAATATTGCTGGCGAAGAAAATTTTCACTGAGCATTTTTCCCAACAAAGATATCAAATAAATAAGTATTTCAGTAAAAATACCTAACTTCGGTTAGGTTTTTTTTTTGGATTTTTTTATGCAAGTATTGTCTTATACTATACTACAATCCTGCAAAGTTTCATCGACTGAGGAATTAATGTTGGGCTCTTCATACAAAAATCCGCTTCATTGCCTGGACTAATGTGTAAACAGACCCGGTCCGGGGATTGGCTCACCACCTTTCACGTTTAGGGGTCCAAATAATATCTCGTGAAAAGTGGGTATATCCAGAAATGGAATACCTCTTCCTACCACCTCAGGGATATAAAGCGTGAGATTATGTATTTTGTATAGGTATCGAGGTCGTTCTCTTTTATTTTTAATATCACAGTTTTTGTTAAACTCAGCTAAGCCACTGTAAACCTATGATAAACAAAGAAAAAAGTACCTATAATTGAAGTAAAATAAATAGGTTTTAAGCATGAGTCCTTGTTTTAATACCCACTTAAATTGAGCTTAGAACTGTTAAGTAACTGGTTTAAATACAGATTCTAGAAACAGTTCAAAGAGATAATAGAGCTTATCGCCGCGACGAATACTACATTTTCATTAATTGTTGAATAAGTTCGTTAATGGTACAGTTGACCACTGAATAATAAGTGGTCTAGCAGACATTGTATTTATTATTTCTACTGTATAAATAATAATAATAATAATATAATCTCACGCCTTTTATCCCCGAGGGGGTAGGCAGAGGTATTCCATTACTGGATATACCCACATTTCACGAGATATATTGGACCCCTAAACGTGATAGGTGGTCAGCCCATCGCCGGACCGGGTCTGTTTACACATGTCTCAGAATTAATTCTGAGACCTGCGGGTTTCCTCACGATGTTTTCCTTCACCGTCGAGCTAGTTATAAATATGTACGTAAGTTTTTGAAAAACTCATTGGTACATGCCGGGATTCGAACCCGAGCCTCACTGATTTTCGGCCGGCTCCTTAACCGTCAGGGCTATCACTGCTCTTTTACTATACTAATATTATTGATTTGTATTTTTGTATGTTTATATGTTTGTATCTTTGTTACGAATAAACTCAAAAACTACTTTACCAATTTTAAAATTTATTTAACAATGAAAAGCTAGAATATACTTGAGTAACATAGGCTATATTTTATTCCCATATTCCCATGGAAACGGGAACTACGCGGGTGAAACCGGGCAGAACCGCTAGTATTTTATAACCTCAGATACGATCCTATTCATTTTGTTCGATACTGTTCTTGTGATAAGAGCGGTGATAGCCCGGACGGTTAAAGAGCCTGCCTAAAATCAGTGAGGCTCGGGTTCGAATCCTGGCATGTACCAATGAGTTTTTCAAAAACTTACGTACATATTTATCACTAGCTCGACGGTGAAGGAAAACATCGTGAGGAAACCCGCAGGTCTCAGAATTAATTCTGAGACATGTGTAAATAGACCCGGTCCGGCGATAGGCTCACCACCTATCACGTTTAGGGGTCCAATATATCTCGTGAAATGTGGGTATTTCCAGTAATGGAATACCTTTGCCTACCCCCTCGGGGATAAAAAAGGCGTGAGATTATATTATTATTATTATTATGTTCTTGTGCAAATCGATTTAACTAATTGCTGAAAGGAAAACATTATCATACATTTAGTACGAATTGATATTATCACAAATAAATAGCCCTAGGGTTAAAGACCCCGCTTTGGATGTGTGAAGGTCGGATTCGAATCCTGGCGATGTACCAATGAGCTTTTAAAAAACTTACATAACATTTAGGTAGCTGTATTAATCACTAAAAATGGTTTCACACGCGTAGTTCCCATTCCCGTGGGAATACGGGTATAAAATATATAGCCTATGTTACTCAGGGATCATCTAACTTTCCATTGGTGAAAGAATTTTCAAAATCGGGTATTCGTGTAACAAACATACAAAAATACAAATCTTTCCTCGTTATAATATTAGTATAGATAATAAATGTTTAACACACTGGAGAAAATTTTAATTTATTTTATTTCTATTAAAGTTTACCAATGATGGGTCCAGAAATAAATCTTTGAAGGTAATATAAGGACCTACTTAAACTGTCAAAAATGATTTTGGTACTTTTTATAGCTACTAACACTGTTTCTAGGAGTATATCGATTTACAAACAATTTAGGTTACTGAAGTGGAAAGAAACCAGAAAACCGCTAACTTCTGTAACTTTCCGATTCGTTCTCGATTGAGTAATAAAAGGACTGTTTCCAAACAATTCGAGGAACAATTTTCAATCAAAGTTCGGTAACAAAGTTTTCGTTTATCGGAGAGATGTAATGAAAAAATCGCTCTCCTACACAATTTTGGGTTAAAATGTAGCTACTATGTAAGATTATTTACAGAAACAGTGTCGTAATGGGGGCTACCGTTTATGTGCTCACCAGTTGGCGCTACTGTCGAGTAAGGTCCTGAAGTATAACTGTTTATGGCTCTCAAAGTTTGTTACTTGAAATATGCAGTGTTATTTCTTCTTTCAACACGCTTAACTATTGCACGATTTTGAAGCTCTGTCATTCATTGACCCTTTTAACTCATATTTGCTATTATTTGTATAATGTATTGCAAAATAGTAACAACATTATTTTAATTACCTCGCTCGGGGCCAACATTTGTGTGCGTGAACATGTATGTTGGCTTCGAGTCTGGTCGTTTAATATTTAAGTATGTTTACCTACCCATATTACAGGCCCTGCCTAATTTGGTACTAAATAACCGCATGTAAATTGTGTCCCACGTTTCATTTATTATTTATTTAATTAGAAACAAACCCGCGTAGTCCACCCACAAACAGTGACATTTGACATTTCTTACACCTTACACTACACTAGCGCCTCTAGCGGCGAATTCTTACGCGATAGCTCTCATTCTGTAAGTCAAAGTTACAAAGCGTTATTACTTTCTGTTAGCGAAAGGATTGCAAATATTTCTCAATTCACAACTTAGTATTTAAATTATTTGCATTTATTAAAATCTTTGAGGGTCTTACGCAGAGAATTTTGTTTAGAAGGCTTGTGAAAGGTCTGAAATATTTCTATAGCAGTGAAACTATTTGCATTTTATGAATAATATTGCGAATGATAGCGTATTAATTGAAAATCCTGAAGGTTTATGAAAGCTTAGCGAGTAATTTTATTCTTAAATTCTCTTTCAGTCATTATTGTCAAAGTAGGTAAAAAGCTACTTGGAAAAATGAGAAAAAGTAAACTGCTCTATACCATTTTGAAACTATTTCATTAGTTCGTAAGACGTTTTTTTTACCAATTTTTCCTTCCTTTATGATTTTTTTGTTAAAACATCTTATGCTTTTATAACTGGAGGTGGAGTCATTCGTAATGCTGTGTTAGGTATCGTTAGATTTTTATCTAACTGCGAATTGTCATAATATAGAAAGAAATATTTATTTGTCCTATGAATTCTTCAAGTATTCCCACCTCCTAAGGCCGGCAACGCAGTTGTGACTCTTGAGTTGCAGGTGTCCATGGGCGACGGTAGTCACTTACCATCAGGTGACCCGTCTGCTCGTTTGCCCCCTTCTTTTTATATAAAAAAAAAATGTACAAAACTTAATGTAAATAATTATATAGCATGGACAAAAAGGTCTAAGGCTCATTAAGCTACATTTTTACCCAAATGCACTACAAGGCCGGTGCCTTAAACATATACCGATATTTATGTTTGAATATCGATGAAAGTTTTGCAGTAAGCTAGTTTAGAAGACAAAAAATAGATTTAGGAAGGACTCAACTCTGGAAATAATAAATTTATATGAGTTTTCACAAGAGCTCAGTCACTCAGGTACTTTATCTTAAGCGCTCATTGATATTTTCTTTGTGTACAATTCTAAGATAAAAAATCTGAGGAATGTCATCAGTATACTGTGTAGTATAAAACTAAGAATGATCGCCTATAAACGGTATGAAACTAACCAGTTACCGACGGTTGCCTGGCTAGTACACATAGCGGAGTCTCACAATAAAGATATAAATCAACGAGGGCTCTGAATAAAATCGCCTATATCTCGTTTTATCGGACGATCGGTTGCTCCTTCATATTATACGCTTATACTGCTTATACAGGCTGCTTTATGATTTAAAAATTTATATACACGTTTTCTCTTTTATACTGAGTGACTTGAATGTGTTCTAACATTTTTTATAAGCTTTCATTTAACTCGCAATGTATGTTTGTGCAGGTGCAATCTTGCAACTCAGTTTTGAAGCAGACATCTTCAAGCGATTGAGCTAAAATTTCTCATATTTTTGTAAGTTTGGTAACAATGCAATATAATTTTGCACCACTGCTGCACTGATCTGATCTGATGATGGAGCCAGGAGGTGGATGTGGCAACTCCTTAATGGCTACTCGTTCGGTCAAAAACATGTAAGTATAATATTTACTGATACAAAACTTCCCAAAATGGGACCATGTGGACAAATAACCTTAAAGCTGGCTACAATTCCTTTCTGAATAAAGCTGGACTTTTGACATAAATAAGTTATACTATGAATGTTTCCTCACACCTTAAACGTAAGGAAGTTTGACATGTAATCTCGTAACCCCACTGGGCGCTAGAATAAGGTCAACCTGCCAGTTTTTAAGCCGAGAAGAAAAATTGGAAAAGGAACACCTTATGAAAGCAATAAATTTCTCAGTCACCCTGTATATTAGCGGCCCGCAGCGCCCGTCAGTGGTGCCCGCGAGGTGTTATTTTTGACGTAATAACGCACGAACGTAACTACAGGGTTTGCTGCTAGAAATCCTTTCTTGTTAACATTTTTCCTAGGTTAGAAACCATTTTGCCTATCACACAATATAATTTATATAACGCTCATTTTATCACTCCTTCGCTGAAAGGAAACATCGTATTGAAACAGGCCTTGCAATAGGTTCTATGAGCATGTGTATAACAGCTCCGGCGATGGGCTCGCCACCTGTTAGGCTTGTCTGGTGTTTTAATATTTAATCTAATAATAAAATAAATAATAATGCTCACTTTATCTCCTACAGGTCGACACCCACTTTTCATAAGTTTAATAGACCCCTAAACTTGACAGGTAGTCAATCCCATCGCCGGACCGGATGGTTGTGGGACCAGCAGGTGTCCTCATCATACTTATTATTTATATAATATTTATATAATATAATCTCACGTTTCTTTCGTTCCTTTTTTATCCCCGAGGGGGATTATTATTTACTAGTGATAAATACAATACAAAACAATACAATAACTCTTTATTGTACACCAAAAACAACACAATATGGATACCAACATTAACTAAAGTACAATGGGCGGTCTTATCGCTTTTAGCGATCTCTTCCAGACAACCTTAGGATGGATGAAACTGAGAGATTAGAACTGGGGTAGACGGTGCACTATATACCTATTATTGAACATACTCTTACATATTATTACATACATAAATAAATATATAAATAATATATATTAAATAAAATAAACAAGAATAGAAAATACTGAATCATCCGTTTAAGAAAAAGGTATTTGTACATGCTCTCTTCAGAATTCAAACCCAAGCCTCACGCATTAGAAGAACGTTCACAACCAGCAGGGATAGGGATAGTAAAAAAAAAACTCACGCCTTTTATCCCCGAGGGTACTTACGTAGTAGTAAGTCTAATAAAAAAATATTCTCACCTCTTTTATCCCCCAGAGGTTAGAAGGAAATAAAGTGAGGACACCTGCTGGTCCTAGAATTAATTCTGAAGCTTGTATAACAGACCCGGTCCGGCGCGTGGGCTCGCCACCTATCACGTTTAGGGGTGAAAGAATTTACTGTTGAAACGACGGTATTTCCAGAAATCTAATAGCCATAAGACTAATAGCATAATGATTACTTATCTTTGCAAACCAAAACTTAAGTGTAAGCCCAAATACACACTGCCGACCTTCCTATTTAAATTGCTCAGTTAATATTGCCCGACCCTCGCGCTCCAGTGGGCAGCTACCCTAAACGGACAGTCCGGCCGAAATGGCATCTTTGGGCACAATTTTGTTGTTACTTATAAGGGTGTTGTCAGACCGGATTTCACGGACACTGAATTACCAAATATTATGGAAAATTTTAAAAAAGTGTTTCAATCAATCAATCAAGATCTTTTATTATGCACACCGCCAAGGAGTGAAACTACCTGCCTGCGTCCATTTTCGAGTTCATAGAACCCGTCAGTCTTTAAGGCTTGAGTGAACAGGCATCTTCTGGGCAAGCTCGTCCCATCGTAGGCCCCGTCTTTGCCTTCAGGCTAGTCTGGGGTCAAGAGTAAGCCAATCATTATTAAAAAAAACAATCAAATTTATTCAGTTACAATAATTAATAATAACATGGTGTTCGAAATAAAACTCTTCAATCCTATCCTCGAGAAGCTCGGCATAGGTAGGAAACCCAGTGTCCTTGTCATCATCATCTGCTGGAAGACGTCTCCTGTTAAACAAAAGCCTCCCCCATAGAACGCCACAACGAACGGCAACTTGCTGCTTGCATCCACCGTTACCTTGACGATGTTGTCGGTCCACCTAGCGGGAGGCCTGCCAACGCTGCATCGTCCGGTTCGTGGTAGCCACTCGAGAAACTTTCTTCCCATCGTTGATCGGTCTTCGAGCGATGTGACCTGCCCATTGCCACTTCAACTTGCATATTCTGAAGTGTCCTTGTGATGTAAATCAGAATTATTAGTACACATGACGTTAAAAAGAGCTGTCTTTGAGTTTGTTACGAGCTACGCCATCGACTACATAAAGCAAAAATGTAGTATCTTTACAAGAGTTTCTGTGAAGTTATATTGATTTATTTTAAATACAGGTTGTTACCATAACGTGATAATCTAGACATGTGACATTATGAACACACCCCAAGGGTTGCAAGGACTGAAGAGTTGAACCTATTCAAATAGATTCGACTACAATAAGTCCCGACTTCTGAACGCATTTATTTATAACAGGCTGCTTATTGCGAAATAGCCCTTGGCTACAATATAATTCGAGTATTATTTGCATGACCGTCTGCATTCTGTCCGATGACAATAAGCAGTGCTCTATATGTAGCGAAGGAGCAGTCTTTTAAATTAGGTATATACAATCACACAGTATCGCAGAATATTAACTGACACTGATCAAAATCGTTCCGATATGATTTCTAGCAACTAAAGTATAGGTATAAGTTTACATCCTTATATTAACAGTAAAAAATATGCCATTAAAAACAAAACACTCAGTTCTTCTACCGTAAAAAGTTGTGAGATCCATGTAATACCAAGTCGGTTAATTTATTCAGTCCCTACTAAGGGACCTACTGTCATAAGTAATTACGCAATAATCTAATCTAACAATCTAGCGACCATAACAATGTTAAAAATCTTTTATGCTATTTATTATTTATTTATTACCTATAAATTAATTACTTATAATCAAAAATGTTGATAGAGGCATAATTTTAAAGTGATAACATTTATTACAAAGTATACTCTTATATTTAACACTTATTTAAAACACACACATAGGTATTCCCTATTGCTTGCTATCTTAAAATAATTATTATAAAGTAACATACGAGTATATTATATAAGATTTAGGTTATAGCGTCCCCTCTAAGTTAAATATAACTGCCAGCCCTATGGTCCAAAACCATGAGGCTATTGGTAGCCTCATGATTCAAATCTAAATTTAAATCGTATTTTTAATAGACTACTTTTATATATTTTGATGTCTGCTTTCTCTGTCCTCGAATAATTAAACGGAGAAATATCATCTATGTCATTACTTTCCTTCGTTCAGAAACCCGCGCGCAATCGTTCTAAAATCATTCATCATACCATCTTCCCTCCAACCCGAATTTATTTATGTTTCGTATCCCTGTCCCTTTTGTGCTACTCCTAATGGCCTGTAGTTGCTGAATCAGCATCACGAATGTATCTTGTAACGAAATAAAATGGTAATGAATTATAATGTGGAGGGTATTTTTTGGTAAGGGTCATCATCCTGTGAAATGATTATTTTTTTATTAAAAGCTTTTGTTTATTATAAGTAACTAGCAGCGCCCCGCAGTTTCACCAGCGTAGTTCCTGTTCTCGTGGGAATACAGGGATAAAATATAGCCTATGTGTTATTCTGATGTATAAGCTATATAATTGTTAAGATTCAAAGTGTATTTTATATACCTACTGAAATAAATGAATTTTGAGTTTGAGTTTGATTCATCAAAATCCGTTCAGTAGTTTTTGCGTGAAAGAGGAACAAACATCCATACATTCATCCATACAAACTTTCGCGTTTATAATATTAGGAGGATATTTGTAAATTGAAAATGACTCCCTTATTTATTTCTAAACGTGATATTTTGCATAGAAATATTAAGTAAAGGCCCGAAAGTAAGCTACTTTTTGGTGAACATATTATTATGTTAGTTTTGGAATAATTTCTTTGACTAACTGAGTACTTTGGAGTAGACCGATATCATCAGTCATTGAAAGTAGTTGAAACAAAGACAACTTATAGATATAAATAAAAAAATCTGACTGGCTGACTGACTGCAGATCGATCAACACCGGTCCGGCAACAAGAGTCCAAACCCCTGACTCTAGAAGCACGAAAATTTGCACAAAGTTTCCTTAACTGACTTGAGCAGTAAAAGTGATTTTTGGTAATTCCCACGGGAACGGGAATAAACACTGTAAATAGTGCAACTACTCACACTATCACTACATGTATGTTTTAGATCATTAAAACTACGCAACGGATTTTGATGTCGTTTTTTTAATAGATAGAGTGATTCAAGAGGAAGAGTTTTGAGTACCTACCATATAAACCGTAACAAAGCGAGGGCGGGTCGCTAGTTGCAAAAGAAAACAGCGTCAAATTAGATATAATGAAACTTATGTGGTACGGCTGAAGTCACATTCACACCAACGCACAAAGGTCGGAGAGCAAAATACGGAATTTCGAATAAAAACCTTAAGCACTCGTAATTTCTTCAAAAGCACTCGAGACTAGAGGTGACCGGACGGGTCAGTCTCAAAGGGCTCGCAATCCTGGCATCAGGACGGTGTTTAACACCCTCATTGTGGTCTGAGCAACAAAGACCGCCGACGCACAAAAGGGCAGTTTGGATGTAAATGTAAACTGGATGTGTCATAAATCGCGGTGGACGAAACCGTGGTCGTGGGGATAGTTGTTCTGGAAGAGGTTTCATGTGGTGAAGTAAGATAGTGAAGTCGGTAGATGAATCTGTGTTATTGGGGGGTGGGTAAAGGTACATAAAGATTTAAAAAAAATAAACACATATAAATATTATTATTTTATAAGGCATTTTAAAAAAAATCTTATTTTAATATAACTGCAGTTATCAAGTGTTAATGTTATAACAGTAAACAGTATTCTACTGCATATTTCAGTAAAGTATAACTATAAAAAGATATATTATAATATAATTATATATCTTTTGCATCTGGTAAAATTTATGTTTTATTTAAAAAAACTACTATAATCTTATTATTTACACTACTAATTCAAAATCAACATAAACCTGAAGTAAACTCATAATTTTCCATATGTACTTTCTGTCGTTTGTCAACTGCGCTCACCCTTCAAATTATCACTTCCAGTGAATTTATTTGTCTGTAACCTTTTGCCTTCAACAAAAGACTTCCACATTATACTGCCTTAAGAAGACCTTAAGGAGGCCTTATCCGGAAGATGCCACTTGTAATGTAAATACGCTATTGTGAGTGTTGGCCGCAAAACTGCGAGGTGTTTCTTATATCTTCTAGTGGGCAGTTATGATTTAATTATTTATTCACTTTGAAATTTTGTTTATAAATCTATAAATAAAAAATTAAATAAATAATCTCACCCCTTTCATCCCCGAGGGGGTAGGCAGAGGTATTCCATTACTGGATATAGGGGAAGGGGGGGCATGATGGGGTATCGAGGTAAGATGGGGTACCGCACATATACAAGAAACTAGACGTTTTTGAATAGAAAGCAATAAGCCAATAGGAAGCCTCAGTCGACCAACGGTCAATGCGAGAAAAACTATGAGTTGGGGTGCACGCGTCTTTTGTTTACAAACGGAAAGCTGTTATAACGTTTCGTCGATCTAATTTTGTGTAAGGTCAAACGTCATTATTTTAAATTAACCATGATCACTCCATTTATGAATTTTTGATCTTAGTTTACTAGTGTTGTTTATTTTGATATTGTATGTTGTTTGTATGAATGCGTTTAATATTTTATTATTAAAAAATTTTTTTGCTCAAAGTTACCCTATGAGGCAAGATGGTGTATTGGGTGTAGGGTAACCTTGGGTAGCCTGTCAGCTCTATGGATGTTGGGCTGACAATGCTTGTGCTGGCGGGGACAATGATGATCTGGAGGAAATACAATTTGTTTGTTTGTGAGAATAATTAGCCGTCCTCATCATGCCCCAATTTCATAACCCCATCATACCCCATAGTATGGGGAAAGATGGTTTTTCGGATGGTCCTATTTAATAATATATTATTAAAAAATGTGATAAGTTTATTTTCAAAAACTGTGCCAAATCATAGTTAGATTAATAACATAACGTGCCATAAATAAATAAGAGTAATAAATATAGTGGTTATGCTGTATTTTTGTTATTTTCCTTAGCTACGCCATCATGCCCCCCTTTCCCCTACCCACATTTCACGAGATGTGATAGGTGGTGAGCCCATCGCCGGACCGGGTCTATTTACACATGTCTCAGAATTTCTGAGACCTGCGGGTTTCCTCACAATGTTTTCCTTCACCGTCGAGCTAGTGATAAATATGTACGTAAGTTTTCGAAAAACTCATTGGTACATGCCAGGATTTGAACCCGAGCCTCACTGATTTTCGACCGGCTCTTTAACCGTCCGGGCTATCACTGCTCTTTAAATCTAAATCTACTTATTTTTATTATAAAGTAGATGTTGTCCAAGACTCCGCAATTTTAAGTTATCATGTCCACTAGAAACTCAGATTTTTCGGGACGGGCCTATAGTCTTGCCAAATTTCATTAAGATTGCCACCAATTTATCTGAGAAAAGGTAACGATCAAACAGATGCTTTCGGATTTATCATATAAGTAGGGATTGCCTTAATATTTTTAACTTAAACATAGTAAGGAAACCAGAAATAACCAATATTGTTTCCGGTCCAGCGATGGTCGAATTAAAAAAAAATCGGAAGTTGTTTTAAACTACAGTCAGGGATGAGGCATGGGGATTAATTTTATTAATAGCAAAACACTCAAAACCTGTACTATGGATACTATAAAGAATCGATAAACATAGATAATGATAGTCAACGGAAGCAGTGAAACTAAATGAAGTCGTCAAAAAATCATTTTCACATAAGTACACATATAGAAACTAGAAGCAAACCAAAGTAGATGATAAAACATATTATGGTTTCGTTGTGTTTACGATTGAAAAATTCAGTTAGTTAGAGGGCTAGCCTAAGACCATCTCCCAATCCGCGGTGGCCTCGCTTAGGAGATTGTGGCTCTTACTTCATGGTATATTAGCAGATATTGGTAATATCCTTAGCTCAGCAGTGGGCTGGGACAGGTTGATGACGAGGGGTCCAAAAATGTATTTGAACGAATATTAAACATAATTATATAAATATATTTTAATCCATAATTACTAGCACAGATATTAGAATTACTAGTACAACATGAGATTAAAAAAGGTTATCTTGAGTTTATTGCTAGTTCTTCTCGGGGTACTGCATTTGGAACCAGCAACTCGTTGGTGGAGATGGGCTGCTGTTTACACTTAGCCAATCTTCATGGACGACTTTAAAGTGCCTTGTTATTAGACTATTTACATTTTTATCTATACCTTTTGTTTACAGAAATAAATAATTATTATTATTAATAGAAGAATACCTTTTGCAGACGGCAATAAAAGCGTGAGCATATTTCATTTTTTTTCAAAACTAGGTATGCGAAAGGAGAACCTTACAAAGTTATTAAAACTGTTGCGTTGCGGCAGTAGGTACTCAGAATTGCTCGAAGGCAAATTGAAAACAGCGAGTGTTTGTTTAAAAGCGCAACTTGATAACGTTCATCTCTATTTGTTGCCAACATTTTTCATGGAATCGCCGATACAATGTTTCGAGTGGATGTGTTGTATTTAATTAAAGTTAAACAAGCTTTCTTAATGATAATTCATTATAAATTACGTGGAAATAAATATATCATGCAGCAGTTTTAACATTGTTGCTCGGGTGGGATTCATAATTTGTCATGTAGATATGTCACCGTAAAATTGCAAACACCGTTAGATTATAATCTATCTCGCGAGATTGTAGACTGTCGAAAGATTGTGAACCGAACATACTGCTTACAATTTAACGCATTATTTTTCGGTAGATTATAATATATCGAAGTGAAACTGATAGATCACAATTTCTCTAGCGTTAAATTGTCAACTGTCCAAGGACTGTCCCTGATTGGTCGGTCTTGCCGTAGCTATTTCTGAGCCCATAGAGTTAGGAATAAACCACAGATGTCAGTCAAACAAAATAAAAGCAATAAAAAAATTGTGACATTAAGTATATTGTATTTATTATTTAGTAGATAGGTAATCAATAATTCTGACATTATGTTAAGAAAAATATGGAACAAAAAAACAGAAATATTTTCTCTTCAAACATAAAAGAAAACTAAAAAGTAACAAAATTTTCACTTAGAAACACAATCACAAAATAAAATCTAGATTAAAAAACTAATTGAAAACTTAAAAAAGGTTTTCTCTCCGAAATAAATCAAACATTAACTAAAATAAAAATCGAAAACATAATAAAATTGTCCCTTAGAAAAAAAATACAAAACAAAATCTATACCAACTTAACTTAAAAAACTCACGTCTTTTATCCCCGAGGGGGTAGGCAGAGGTATTCCATTTCTGGAAATACCCACTTTTCACGACAATATTCGTCCCCTAAACGTGATAGGTGGTGAGCCCATCGCCGGACCGCTTCTGTTACACATGCCTCAGAATTAATTCTGAGACATGCGGGTTTCCTCACGATGTTTTCTTTCACCGTTGAGCTAGTGATGAATAATGTACGTAAGTTTTGAAAAAGTCATTGGTACATGCCAGAATTTGAACCCGAGCCTCACTGATTCCCAGAATTATTGATTTCCTACCTGCTAAATAATAAATACAATATACCTACTTAATGTCACAATTTTTTTATTGCTTTTATTTTGTTTGACTGACATCTGCAGTTGATTCCTAACTCTATGGGCACAGAAATAACTACGACAAGACCGACCAATCAGGGACAGTCCTTGGACAGTTGACAATTTAACGCTGGAGAGATTATGATCTATCAGTTTCACTTCGATATATTATAATCTACCGAAAAATAATGCGTTAAATTGTAAGCAGTATGTTCGGTTCTTAATCTTTCGACAGTCTACAATCTCGCGAGATAGATTATAATCTAACGGTGTTTGCAACTTTACGGTGACAGATATAAAACAAGAAAAAGCGCAATTCCTCATACACCCCATTTAGTATATTAATATAAAAAAAATATGATACAATCGAACTTTAGTTGTGTCTAACCAATTTTCTTAAATATCGATTAATAATAGCACAATTTCCATAGAAAGCACTAAATTCAGCTACGCTAATTCAAGTTTGGGAAAAATTTAACACATATTAAAAATAGCTGAAATCGAATAAGTAGTCGTTATTGAACAAACTAATTTCAGGAATTGCGCTTAATAATTACACACATATCTAATCTCACGACTATTTCCCATTGGGAAAGCCAGAGACAATAAATCGCTACTTCGTGGATGAGGCAGCGATTTATTGTCTCTGGCCTATCCATCAAACAAGTCATGCACGCTCGTCTTCTCGGGTTTTCTTAATCAATACCGCCGATCTGATCGATTTAAGCACGGGTTAAGCGCCTTTCATACATGCCTACATACATAGAATTCACGCCATTGTCCCACAGGGGTAGGCAGAGACGATGGATTGCCTCTTTGCTCGATCTCTGCATACTTCTTTCGCTTCCTTCACATCTTTAAGACTTTTCATACACGCTCTTTTATTTGTCGCCCTCCGGACCCCAGGACGTCAATAATTTGATCCGTGAACATCTTTCTGGGGCGTCCTCTTTCCTTGCATCCTTCAACATTCGCACCATAAATCTCTTTCGTTACTCTTCTTTCATCTTTCATAGCCTTTTAGGCATCTACACAATATTACGAAACCACCTCAGCATTCCCTTTTCAATCCTCTTTAAGGCCACAACGCTCTTTGATAAATCTTAAGGAAAATTAGTTTTCTTGGAGTTTAGTTTCCTGATTTATTTGTACATGGTGGTGTACTAAGTCGCTCCCCGAAGCCCTCAAGGACCTCAAGTCGCTGCTGGGCTTCCTTAAGGAGCCGAGATGGCAAGAGTAGAGCCATTCCCACCATCACACAAAATAAGCGCAGAAAAGACGTTTAGTTGCGGAAACAAGCCCGCGTTAACACACATACATACATGTGGTGATTCGTATTTCTTGCAAATCCTATCGAGCACAACTCTAATCTGACTGACGAATCGATCAATGCACAGCCGAAACCGCTGGGTCTATATGAAATTTTGCATAAAGATTCCTTAAAGTTACGTCAGTAAATGGACACTTCGGAAATTCCAACGGCAATAAACAGGACCAGCGCATTCAAAGCCACTGGGATAGTAACAAATAAAATGGCTATCTATAATTCTGTTCTGTGTAAGCGTACAAAATCGAGTCTCCGCAATTAGCTCGCGCCGAGTCAAGTGGAGTTATAGCCATTGTCGACGACTTATTTCTCATCTTACAGTTGCCGCAGATACTGAATGTCGATATCACAATGTCTGAGAGTGTACTGAAGCAAAAACTGTAATAGAAGGACAGATGACGTAGATTAGACAGAAGTTGTATCAGATTGAATAGAAAAATTACAAATTGAGTTATTTAAAAACTTAAACAAATTTCCTAAGATCTATGTAGATGATCTATAAACCTAAACAGCTTGGATTAAGGAAGAAGATTTACCATAAATAATAAATTTTTTCGAGGCTTCAGATGACCTTGAATTCTGGCAGGTTATCTTTGTCATAGGATTAATTATGCAGTCAGTTTTTATCTTAAGCATTTAAAAAAAAGTGTGTCTTTATAATTAAACTAGCGGGTCTGCTCGGTTACACCCGCGTAGTTCCCGTTCCCGTGGGAATAAAATATAGCGTATGTTACTCAGGGATCTTCTAGCTGCCCATTGATGAAAGAATAAAATTGGTCCAGTCTAGTTTTTCAGTTTATTTGCAACAAACATACAAATCTTTCCTCTATTATATTAAGTATAGATTTAGTAGTAATTAGTAAACAAATATAGATTAGTAGAGTATAGTTACAGTACACATTAATTCATGTTTTTACACATTATTCGTAAAAGTTTTTCAAGTGTTTCTTTTTCCATAAAATAACATTATTAAAACACTAAAAAAATGCATATAGTGAGTCAAAATCATTACAATGCTATGTAAATATTTACGATGTAAAACGATACGACAGTGGTGAGCCGAAAATGCGTTGTAAATATTTCGCTGACGTGTTTATGTCTGAGACAATGAGTGACTCAAACGTGTTACCAACTTACATTTGCTGTTGTCCCGGACTAGTTCCAAACTGCTTTAAGTAATAGAAATAAATTTAAGGGATGGATGTAGCTGAATATCGTTAAATATCAAATGAGCTGCTTAGTCAGGAGTTGGGCTCGTCTTGTCGTCACCGCGAAGCCTTATGTCTATACTTTTATACTAATCTGCACTAACATTCTAAAGAGGAAAGATTTGTATTTTTGTAACGTATAATTTCAAAAACTACATACTTGACCGATTTTAAAAATTCTTTCACTAATGCAAAGCTACATTATCACTAAGTAACATTATGTTATGTATCATTATGAACACGTTTGTGAATAAAGTGTTTTATTATTATTATTAACATAGGCTACATGTTATTACCTTAATGCCACGGGAACTATGCAATTTGATTTGTTTCTGTTCTCTACAAAGATTTGTTTGTTTGTTTTGAATGGGCTCCGAAACTACTAAACCGATTTTAAAAATTCTTTCTCGAATGGAAAGTTACATTATCAGGGAGTAACAAAGACTATTTTTATTCCCGTATTCCCACGGGAACGGAAACTCCACGGGTGAAATCGTGCAGAACAGCTAGTTAAAAGTAAATTGATAAACTTTATAGTATTTTGCGGTTTGATCTCCAACCAGCAAAACTAATTTTGTAAGCGCAATATGCAATGATTGCTGCTAAGCTGCCGACGGGGGCGTAATGTCTTTTACGAGGTTGAAATTCGATTATTACCTGTTTACTTTGTTTCTGCATTCACGTGGGAGCGGAATTTGCACTTCTGGACATGTAAATGCAATTTATGGCTCTGAGAAATTGGAATATCGGCTTTATAAATAATACGAAAATAACTGAGACAATTGATGTTTTGTGGAAGTGCATACTACATCGTATGCAGTTTCGCAATGCCAACCTCTGTTCGCAGTACCTAATGATTAGTAGGTATTGTTTATTTGATGTAAACAAGTAACATTTTTTAATAACAATCTACGTCATATATACGTTTATAGGTGACCACCTAGTGGCATGTTCGTACAGGTGACGATGGTGAAGATGATAATATTGTACGTAAGTCAAGTAGCTCAGTCTTAACCGCAAGACTGATCTTGATAAAATTTGACAGGGGCAAATTGTTCGCATCATCATCAGCCTATACTTGTCCAATACTGGACATAGGTCCCAACAGTTCGCATGTTGTTGAAGAAATTAAGGAGTGCAGACGAAGTCACGGACAAAATGTTGTCGTATATAAAAGTAAAGGATTTAAGTACCTATGTATTTGAAATGAATAAAATTTATTTAGGGCTGATTTTTCAATCGTCAAATAAATTTTATCTGGAGAATATATTGATGCTGTCACTGTCTGACACAATAGAAAGGAAAAGTGACAGGTGATGTTTATTCTTCAGATAATTTTTATTTGACGATTGAAAAATCAGCCCTTAAATGAATAAACTTTATTTACAATTACATATTAAGCAGTGTCCATAGTTTCCGGCTCAAAAGCTATGGAATACAAGTAGACGGATTGACAGACAAGACAGAATGAAACTACGAGGGTTTCTTTTACCGCTACTTGTCAGCGGAACCCTAAAATATTTGGAGAATAACACCAAAAAGGTGGCAATACTGGCAATCTCGGCACCAAAGTAGGTAGCCTAAATGTGTCCAGAGAAAATACAGCTCAGTGACCATGTCCCATCTATAATGTGTCCTAATGAAAGCTGCTTAATTAGTTAGCGGGTTTCAATTATTTACGGATGCCCTTATAGTTTCGGACCTTAAATAATAGATCAAGGGACGGGATCTGGATAAGACTGGACAGAACTGGATTTGCGGTGACAGAAAAAGCTTTCTGCTTTTATATTTCAACATTTTTATGTAATTGTATCCGCAATAAGAAAAAAACTAAAACAATAATTATTATGTAATGTACGCTCAGGTTTTATCTCCGAAGGGGTTTGTAAAAATATTCATTTATTACGAGTATATATATATATTTAATATCTATTACTTGTATATTTTTCGATCATTGGATTTTTTGGACCTTAATTAGCAAATAATACTAAATAAATTCGCCGGGTTGGGGTGCTCAAAAACTCATCGTTACACAGGTATCGAACCCGAGTCTTACGTATTGCATTCGAACATTGCTAAGAAGAGCTTAATGTATATTATAAGTAAAGTGTATATTATAAGTGAAGAATTTAGTGTATATTATAAGTAAAGTTAGTCAGTGAATGGGTGACCACTTATGGCATTTATATCACAAGGGCTTCCTTTCACGTTAAATTGTTGGTCCCGGTTTTCGTTGTGTTTACGCACAATGGAAGTCAAGCCATGTCAGGTCGGGTGGTTTGAAAAATTCTGATTTTTAGGTGGCCACTAGCCTAACCCTATCTCCCTAAAAGTCAAAAAATAATGCTTAGGGCACCGAAAAATACATTGAGAAAATGTAGGTTTTTTTTTTATAAAAAAAGGGGGCAAACGAGCAGACGGGTCACCTCATGGTAAGTGACTACCGTCGCCCATGGACACTTGCAGCTGAAGAGTCACAAGTGCGTTGCCGGCCTTTGAGGTGGGAGTACGCTCTCTTCTTGAAGGTTTGAAGGTCGTATCGCTCCGGAAATACCGCCGGCGACAATTTGTTCCACAGATCGGTTGTACGAGGCAAAAAGTCTAGTTTGTGACCTTTATTTAATACTAGATATTTCAATCTCGTAAGTCCCATTTCTGTGGAAAAAATATAGCCTGGTCCTCATGGAAAGTAAGCTTTAAGGAAAACAAACACAAAAAAAACAGTTCCTCTTTATAATATTAGTGTAGGAGTGTAAACAAAACATTCTATTCTGCGTCGTGTAGGATAATGGTACACGAAACACAGACGTAGGAGTAAAAAGAAAATGCGTCAAACGAGTTCGTCAACGCTGTATTAGCAATTCGCATGTATGATACAAAAACAGCTATGCCACTAAGAGCTTATAGTTAAGCTGCAATATCGAGCTGTGCGTGGACAGTGGGCTCCATAAACAACGAACTTCCGACAATCTCTGTGGCTATCTTTTATGGCTTAAGTGATATACTGCTGGCGATTTTGGGAATATACTCTTTGGTAAATTATTGAAATCGCTATTTAGTCGCAAATTACTCCATATGGTTGAAATAAGTAGGAATTTTATTATGATATTTATATATTTATAATATTTACTCTTTGTATATATAATTATAGAAAAACGTCTGACTGACTGACGTGAAATGTGTGTGTGCAGAAGCTAAAATTTTATACATGAGTTCTTAATATTATTAATTTATTACTTATTCTGTGATAGAACGCAAGTGAGTATTATAAAATGAGAATTATTTGAAAGTATTGTTCAAGTTTGACACTTTTTCTAATCCCATTGGGAATTTGTGTAGAAATATAATTTTAAATTAAATATATGTAACGTAATTTATATAAAGACTAAAAACTTAGATGAACAATTGCATAATGCTCTAGACATTTTTACAGATCGGCTTTATATCAAAAACAAAGCCTCAAAAATGGTGGAGAAAACATAAAAAAATCCATGTCACAAAGAACACAAAATGGTTCGGAGTGTATTTAGGCTATTAGATGTTGTATAAATAAATAAACTTTTTAAAATTCTGTCTGCGGGCGTTAAATCTCGACAACAAATTACAAAGTAGCTTTCAGTACTTAAATTACATTACTCAAAGTCGCTAACTGGCCATTAGTATTACCACAACTTTCAATCACTAAATTCTGGATGAAACAAAAACGAAACTTTCCAGACTTTTAGGCCAATCTATCTTTTAACCCCCAAGCTGACGTACCTATTCGCCGCAGAGAGGCCGCACTCGAAACTTTCATCTAACCCTGTCGCTGCGTTCTCATATTTATGAGGCGACGGGCCGCGCAGACCCGAGTTATGACGGCCGGCCCAGTAGCCATTATATGAGCATACAATGCGTCATATATACGGGCGTTTTGTTTTGTCAGTTAATAAAAATCTCCGCTACATCCGTGTTGAACGCGGCGTGTAAATGTAATTTTATTGCGTGTTGATGCGAGTTTTAAGGGTTATTTATTTCGAATTATTAGGAGATATTTTACCCTTCAGGGTAAAGACGAAAAGGTGTCAGAAAATTGGTGTTATAGGGTAAATTGTACTTAGTGAATGCGGCTATTTATACTTATGAACTCTAGTTCACTCACCCTGTTCCCGCGGGGGCTGGTAGTGGTATTCCGTTCATGCGAAGCGAGATTATTATTATTATTATTTAATTAATACACTAGCAGCTCTTGAGCTGATGCGTGTATATCACTGCACTTGTGTTCATTGTTTAAAATGTTTATAAAGTCTATTTTTAAAACAATTCTCTGATGGGGCACTAATCACGGTTTCTGGGAGAGCATTCCATATGTTGGTGACACGATGTGGTAAAAAGTGTGTTCTGGGGTTGCTTTTACATAGAGGTTTGCTCAGCTTCAACGAGATTGGGTCGCTATTTACTAATAAATATCTTATCGTACCATTTAACATCATTCCACCTACATACCGTGTTCATTTTCCATACATAGATTCGCGAGCAATAAATAACATTTAATCCCGAATTAACCTACTTCACCGAATGTTAATACCGAAGTTTATGAATCTGTTTATGAGTCAAAATAAAAAGTTAGCAACAAGAGAAATAAAATCAGGATTCCGCCCACGATTGCCTGTTTCGTGCAAACATCGCCGAAGCACCCAAGAAGCGTGTGGGTGGGAACAGTGGAGCCTCAGTTACAGCGTTTTTTTTATGAAAAAAAGAGGGCAAACGAGCAGACGGGTCACCTGATGGTAAGTGACTATACCGTCGCCCATGGACACCTGCAACTCAAGAGTCCCAACTGAACTTCAAAGAATATTATTTAGGTACTTCCTCTCTTAATATTATAAATGCAAAAGTAACTTTGTCTGTCTGTGTTTTACGCAATCATGCCCAGGCTACTGAACAGATTTAAATGAAATTTTGTACAGAGACAGTTTAAGGCCTGAGAAAGGACATAATAGGCGACTTTTTGATGGGAAAACAGGACTGCAAGGGGTCAAAATAGGGGATGAAAGTTTTCTATGAAAATTACGTCATTTTTAAAGCTAGAAGCTTTGAATTTATTTTTAAGGATTTTAATTAGATATAAATAGCTGAGTAACATAACTGAGGCTCTAGGAAAGGTAGGTTCTAACGAAATAAAAGCATTTCTCTGGCTTTTTTCTAGTAGTACCGATGGAAAGAGACTTTATCATCCGTCCAGCGTGTTCATGATTATAAGTATCAACAAGTGAAGGCAAAAGAGAGATATTTTAATTAGTAAAGATGCCGCACTCAAAATCTAAGTAGGTACATTATTTTTTCTTTTAATAAAGTTAAAATAGCTGTATTTAATACCAAATAGCGAACATAAAGTAATAGGTACTGTAAAGTAGAACTCAATCATAAACATAAAGTTTATTTTGTTATGAAGTTTCGTTTATTTTAAGTAACACTTACTCGTAGATACTTCTACAACTATTATACGTACTATTTCATACAAAACTTTGTGAGAAATCAATCCTTTAGCTCAGAATTTTCCACTATCAGTGGCACCCTACCCAAGAAACATTTCATACCGTGTCCCTTGCAATGTAGGATATGGTCAAGCATTTTATTGAGCCTTGATCTGCACTAAAAGTTTTTCTCGTGTGTATTCCTATCAAACAGTGTGCTTGGACTTGTAGGGGAAAATAAATGGGGGCATTTGTAGTGGGGACAAACCTTTATGGTGATTGTTATTCGGATATGTTCGAGGAATACGCGCTTTTGTATTGGTCATATTTTTGTTCAAGCCTGGAAGCAGATATTCTGGTGCCCTTACTAAAATAAAAAGAAATAGTTGCGTAGAAACTAAATGAGCGTTTCAATAAATGTTTCTTCGATATTAGAAGGTGGTAGTGTCTATTTAAAAATATATAACAAAAACGTCTTGTGCATCGATTCCAGTTTTGTGGTTGAGAAAAACTAAACATTTTCAGTTGTTAGCAGGTATTAGTATCTTTTGACATACACACGCCTACCTAAATGTATCTCATATTACAGTTAAGTAATAAGGGTATTGTAAAAAAAATCGTGTCTTTAAAAATTCGTCAAAGAAACTTCAAAATTGTTAAATAAAATTACACAGTTTCATACAAAAATGATTAGCTAGCTAGTTGGTTAAAAGAATTTGTAATTTAAAAAACCACATAAGACAGATGGTTTTGATAATATTATTAACAAAAAAGAAAGATGTTTTATTTGACTTTCAGCCTTTTCTTTAGGAATTTTTGTCGTAGATAGCAGCTGTTGTTTGCCAGTTTTCATATTCGCGCTTCTACTTAAAATAGTAATAAGGTTTATTTTCTGAAGAACTTTACGACACCGCTTCCGTTCAAGATAAATAGATCTCAAAGCTATGAGTGCAAATTAAAATACTAATATTATAATAAGCGATTCTTCATTAGTATGCAGTGGGTAGTGCATTGCGGAAATAAAGCTACTTAAATGCAAAATCCGTACTAATTACATCCACGTAGTTGGGTTCAGTATAGGCATGAATTTGAATTAATGCGAGGAAGTGCAGCTCATTTGTGGTGAATAAATGTTATGGAAAGGACGCGGTTAACCTTTTTTTTATATTAAAAAAAAAACATGTTATTCTGCTTAACTTGTTAATTCTTTGAGATAAACTTCATTCTTGTCATCATCATTGCCTTTGTTCTTCATGCGTTGACCGGTCAGTCAGTCAACCAGTCAGATTCTTCTTTTTATATGCAGTTATTTTAAATTAAATGCAAATATTTAAAGGGTAGGTCAAAAAAAATACTTAAAACTACATATTTTCGGCATTGATATTTATTTTTACTTTACAAGATCGATAATTACAAAAATTAAAAAACAAACTAAGACGCTCTACATAAAATACACGCACACTACCTAATCAAAAATTGCGGAAAATAACAAAATATGGTTTATGGTTTATGCAAAGCATGTTTAAAAATAATATTTTTTTTGTTAGAAAAAAACTAACTCTTTTTTCTTTCTTTATATATTAATTCTATTCCTCTTACATATTTGTACAGCTACCCTTAAAATATTTGCACTTGATGATTTAAAAATGACCTTATAATTATATTGGTAGAAGATTGACTGTTCCAAAGCCTTTTATGAAACGTTTGGTTCTGACGCTCGCTGGATCACATCTCGGCAGGCTCGCTCCACTCGCTTAAGCTTCGCGCATCCTTATATGGCCAAAATACTAACTTATTTAATGCTTAAATTTAAAAACTCATCATATTTTATTTAGCTTAGTCAAATGAGTTACTGTTTATGAACTGTCAAAATAAAATTTCCTATTGAAAATGTCAATGCAAACTGTGATGTCATAGCTTTTACAACTCAATCACTTCACCTTTTTGGTGGTTTTTAAATTCGCAATTTTCGATGCAATCAAATACTCCATTGGTGTTTTTCTTCTGAGATTTGCTTATTTTCTAGGCACGATGAAGTTTTGGCATTTGACAATTATGTACCTACATGCCTTCACCTAGAATCAGACAGGTGCACGCACATCACTGCTGAACACCATCCGGAAAGCATTCACGTGCAGGTTTGACTGTCATACTGCAATGATTCATGTACTGACTAGTACTTAATGATGTCTATTTTTTTTATTTTTCATTGATTTTATTTGTGTGTTATGGATGTGACTTAAAATAAAATATTTTTTATTATTATTATTAGACCTCACGTACGAGAGCCAAGCTCACTTCATACATAACATGTAGTACAAGAACTAAGTCAATCGAGTGGTTCTCTCACGATTACTGTCAATCTTCATCGGACCGCAGCGGGCCTAACCGTCTGTGACTAACGCGACGTGTATGACGGGTGTTCTGGGATATTTTTATCCTATACTCAAATTTTACTGCCTCTTAGAGTACATTATTCTTAAAATGTAGAGCTTATAACTGTTTTCCTATTATATTACTATTCCGAATGTTGTCTAGAAGGTAAGGTCTTTTGAGTGACATAATAGAATAGAATAGAATAGAAAACACTTTATTTACTTGAATAATACACAGATACACTCACTAAACACAATTAACAAGAAGATGGTCGTGTAAAGCGTATCATGCAAGCAAAAGGGTCATGGCTCAGCTCTACGTCACAGCCGCGGGGCTATGACTGGCTGTTAATTCTGCCAGAACCCGAGGAACGGGGTCGCCACTCAGTAGGCCAACATAGCTCTCATTTACAGTGAAAAAATTAATAATATAATTAATAATAATAATAATAAATTGTGGGACACAATTCACACACGGTTATTTAGACCCAAACTAGGCAGATGATGCACTATGGGTACTAAACAACTGATAAACATACTTAAATAAATATTTAACATGTAAACTTTACCTCTTCTATAACGGAAATAAATAAATCTCTATTACAAAATAAATTAACAAGCTAGCAAAAGCCTCGCAAAAGCAATATAAAATGTCTTCAATGAACATTTCTTATTGCGAAATCCATAACTTGTAATTGGATGTCAAATTATTGCTAGTTGCATCTCCATAACACTTAGTTTCGCTAACAACTTCGAATATATCAGCTGGTGGAGCCAAGTGTGACTTGGAATCTATAAGTGAGGGTTCCAAAAGATCACAAACACAACAGTATTTATATCATACAAGGAGCGAATATTTTAAGGATCTAAAATCGTGTAAAAAAGCGGAGGTACATTTTATGACGGCATACTTTTATAGAGCTGCAAATTTGTTTCTTGGTTTTAGTAATACAAGGTTTTTAAAATATATACACTGTTAAATATGTTTTTGTTTTTATTACAGACTGATTTTTCACAATCTCACCTGGTAGTGACGTGAGAGCAGGCTTACTGAGACTTATGCCAGCCTAGTCTTTTAAAACCGGTTTAGATACTCTGCATCATCGTTAAGGATAACGATTACAATTTAATGATAGTCATTTGACAAAAACCGGCAATTATGCGTCAGCTTAATTGCCAATACCGGCTGGTAGGAAATATCAGTAGACCTTGTGACAAAATTTTGCAATTCAGAAGAAGAAACAAAGAAAAATTTATGTGTCCTATTAATTTTTCGAGCTCAAAACTTAATGTAAATAGTTTTATAGCGTGGACAAAAGGGTCTAAGACTCAGCATTGGCTGTGGACAGTCCACGACCGCTGATATTCTGCCATAGCCCGTCATGTCGAGGGTAGAACACAAATTAGCAAATACTTGACCGAAGAAAATGGAATAATAATGTATACAAGAAAAAAGAAGAAAGAATCGGTTTTCACAGTTTACACAAATTCGCAGTTCACTTACTCAAAAACCAATGCAATGATGAACCCCAAAACGTGCCCTGTCACATATCTCTAGACGCCACCCTTTAACATATATCAAAGGATAGACACCACAGAATGGGCCGTAAATACTTTTAAAGACAAGAACGCTAATTGCTCTCTACAAAATGTTCGCGTATTCAGGTAAAGGAAGCTTCATACGGAACAACATCATAAATATGTTGGTTGGAATAATTATGTTGGAAAATCGGCACTAATGATGTAAGAACTTGGAGACCATAACAATACAATATAACTACTCTTTATTGTACACAAAGAAAAACACAATTTGGATACCAACATTAACCAAAGGACAATGGGCGGTCTTATCGATTTTAGCGATCTCTTTCAGATAACCTTAGGATTGATAAAAGTGAGAGATTAGAACTATGGTAGATGGTGCACTTAAGTACTTAATATAATAATTAATATTTTAATGAAGTAATAGCAAATTAGGACATAATATCTACGTCAAATTATACAGGGGAAATATTTGTATGTTTGTTTCGGCTCTAAAACTACTCGTATACCTATTAAAAAAAAACAGTTAAAAGCGTACTTTTCTGAAAGTAACATAGGCTAGATTTTTCCCACGTGATTTACGGAGGTGAAATCGCAGAAATCGGAGTCTTAAATTAAACAAAAACATTGTCCATTCTGCTTCCTCACTCTTAGTTGTATTTTAAACATAGAATGTAGCTAAATCATGTATACGGTCCTGGAGACCTACCTGTAACACAGGTCTAGAATCTAGCTCTGGCTAATGTCTCCTAAAACCTAAATTAAGAACTTCTTACCTGTTACCTAAAAGTAGGGAAAATAAATGAAATTATAAAATTAAACATAAATAATAATTGAAAGACTAAGTATTTTTAGTGAATACATTTTTATCGTTTTAATTACGCAAACACTATTGAAACTAATGGCATAGCCAAAATTTCATGAATAACATTATTCTTCCCAATGGCATCAACATAACTATCACTACCAACATTTAATACCTACATGTTGGCCAGTATACGTCGGGCTTAACTTTTCAACCTGAAAGCCGGCAATATATTCTGACTGCTCCATGCAAATCACTAGCATAACCTACTGAATATTATTATTTAACACCGGTCTAAAAGGCTCGAGTGTACCACAGACAAGCTAGCGCATTTGGAATGCTATAGTGCATTCAAATCACCTCTCGCAATCCTCTTAGTACGAGATCCGGCTGCAAAAAAGTGTAGGGATCGAGTAAATGCTACAAACCAAATTTCTGAGTCTATACATAAAGGGGCAATATTGTTATAGAGGCCATATACATAGACTCTGAAAAATCAGCTGCTTTTGCATGATTTTTCATAGTCTTTATGTATATTGCCGTGAAGTGGACGATATTTTGTAATGTAAAAAACAAGTGAATAAAATTTCGTCCCAAAAATCAAAATTTTTTTTTCAACAGTGCACCCTGGCAGATATACAACCCGTAACAGAAAAAGCGCAATCCCTCATACACCCCAATTAGTATATTAATATAAAAAAATATGATGCAATTGAACTTTATTTGTGTCTAACCAATTTTCTTAAATATCGATTAATAATAGAACAATTTCCATAGAAAGCACTAAATTCAGCTACGATAATTCATTTTTTTTTTAATTTAACACATATATTAAAAATAGCTGAAATCGAATAAGTAGTCGATACTGAACAAACTAATTTCAGGAATTGCGCTTATTCTGTTACATGTTGTATATTCTCCTAATCATAAATATGAGTAAAACATTTGGTTTGTAGCATAATATACTCGATCTCTACACTTTTTTGCAGCCGGATCTTAGTCTATCTGTACTTTTTCCGTAAGATAGGATTATCCCAGTTTTTACTGCGCTAAGGTGTGTAGTGTAATTTCGTCTGACGACGTTGCTGGTCCGTGTTGAGTATCAATAATTTAGAATTGTCCGGAGTGGTTTCTAGGAATTTTGTTTTTTGAAACTGTTATAGCGTTTTTCAATTTAATATCTGAGTAAGAATTACTCTTTGTTTGAGGGATCCAGCCTCGCGTTTATTTCAGTGTAAGAAATATTTACTAAAACATGAAAATAAAATAAATAAATAATCTCACGCCTTTCATCCCCGAGGGGGTAGGCAGAGGTATTCCATTACTGTATATACCCACATTTCACGAGATACATTGGACCCCTAAACGTGATAGGTGGTGAGCCCATCGCCGGACCGGGTCTGTTTACACATGTTTCAGAATTAATTCTGAGACCTGCGGGTTTCCTCACGATGTTTTCCTTCACCGTCGAGCTAGTGATAAATATGTACGTAAGTTTTGAAAAACTCATTGGTACATGCCAGGATTCGAACCCGAGCCTCACTGATTTTCGGCCGACTCTTTAACCGTCCGGGCTATCACTGCTCTAAAATATGATTTAGATATATACTTATTATGCTATGCTATTTTTATTATATAAAAAGATAAACTGACTGACTGATTGGTGATGTATCAACGCACAGCCTAAACCACTGGGTATAGAGACTTGAAATTTTGCACATAGATAGCTTATAAGAAAGGATTTTGCAAAATTCAACCCCTAAGGGGGTGAAATAAAATCAAGTTATAGGTACTATAAGTGTACCTACCTACCTACTTATTATTTTACGCATATGTTTACAGTTAAATGAAGTGCTGGTTTATTGATCTTATTAAGTGTCTTGCTAGCTGCAAATCTAAAAGTAACTCTTTGTTTGACAAATCTAGAAACTCTAGGTTTTATAAATTTCATGAAATAGTTTAAAAAAAATGTGAGGAATATTTATTACAACATGATTTTAGCCATATAGAGTTTACTAGTGTTTTATTTTATAAGTAAGTAAGTAACAACTCTTTATTGTATACCAATAAAAATATGCAACAAGGGACACATTGGTAAAAACCGGTACTTACAATGGGCGGTCTTATCGCTTTATACCTATGTTCAAAGCTCAATTAAATAGGCTTTTGTTGATACCTATTATGTAACTGGCTAGCCGTAAATCTCAAAGTAAATGTAACATACATACAATAAAAGTACGAAGTAAGTAGTAGGTACTATAAATCTGCAGAATCGGTCTCTCTTTACGTAATAAATGAGAAAATATTCTATAAGATTACAGCGTTCTTTGGTATTCATATTGAATTATGTTTGTCTGTTTCAAAGCTCATAAACATGACCTATTCATAGCCTTAAACACTGACTTGCCTATTTCAGCCACAATACAGCTCATTTCCAATTTATCACTCATTGTCTCGGATATAGAGAATGGTCGTGAATTAAATGCTTCTGATGCTTCTTCTTTTCAAAACTTTTATCTAAAAGTGTTTTATTATCCTTTGTATAAAGAATATAGTAGCTTGCACATTGCTGAACCTATGTTATAAATAATAGTAATACACAAAAACATGGTATCATGATCAACCTTTTCCATTAATTCTTCAAAAAGGTAATAAAATAATCGAGGCAGATTTAACATTGAAATTATTTTGACAATAATGTTAATATTTATTATTCAGTAAAAAATGCCATTACAACGCTAAATGACAAATTTATCCGTTGACCCAAATAATAACCTTCAACGAACCTCAACAAACAATCTTCCCCGTATGAACTCAATCATAAAATTGCTTTATCTCACATGATTAAATGAAATTGATCACAATTCGGGTCAGTTAAGTCATCAATTCATTAATAGTCTATTAAAATTGTAGGTCCGACGCCCGCGGGCTCAGCAGCATCTTTCGACCGAATGCACTCTCTCAATCTCCAATTCTCCAACCTGCATATGAAACCCCCTTGATGCAGCCGACTCCCACCCTACCTGAGCACCTATCTCTTTCAACCCAATAGGTTCCACAATCCCTCCCTCTCACGCTTCAAAATTACATTCGGCCGCTTTCGTTTATGCTCGGATGCAATAGCCGGTGTGGCCCGCAGCAGCTAAACATAATTTCAGTCAGTCGTTTCCCGGCCTTCGAAGGAGGCGTATCGCTGCCGGCCGGTTGCAAAGCGTTCAAAACATCGAGGCATCGAGTTGTTTGTATAGGGATGTTTGTTCCCAGATAGTGCGGCCTACAAACCGTTTACAACAAGGATTAGTGACTGTGCTGTGACCAGTGAGCTAACTGAGTGATGGGACCAGATTGCTGATTTTCTTGTGAAAGTGCGTGGTCGGTTTAATGGTCAGTGTTTGAATCTGATGGTAGATCTGTTTTGTCCAATGTAAACACATGTGTCAGATAATATTAGAGCGTCGACTAACGGCGTTTTAATGGAAGCAAATGCACAAATGGTAACATCAGAACGGAAACATGAAATGATTTAGTTACACTGAAATGTTATGACTTTCAGAAACATTTACTGTCAGTGGAACATGATATTACCGGGACAGTAGTAAATATTAAACTTAGCGAATATAAGTCTGCAACACTTGTTTTGACTGCCTTTGAAGTATTCACAAATGCAATACCAAATCAATTCCAAATGATCATATACCTACACATGTAGAGATAATTGATTAGATTAATGTGGTATTATTGTTTAATTAGAAATGTGTGGGTGGAATAAAAGCCAACAATGAACGAGCAGTTTTAGGATGAACACGTAACAAAACAATTCATTATAACAATAGAGTATTGTTTGTGATTGGACCTAGACCTTTTTGTTCCGTAAATTACTTTTATTTGTGAATGTGTTTATAGAACAATTTCCGTGGGCGGGACAATACGGGGGGTAAATCAATTAGGAGCTTTTGAAGTGCATCAAAACTACAATAGTACACTTCAATGTACAGTAAAAATTAGACCTAACAGATCACGACACATTCACGCACTACATGACCGAAAAACCGACAATAAAGTATTCATTTTTGCAATTTACAGTTGGAGCTACTCCAAGACAATTAAATCGCTGACTATATAAATCATTTTGGAGATAGGTACAGTGCGAACATCGAGTTAAAATCAAGAAAAAATCTTCAAAGATAATTTCTACTCGACAAAATAATAAACTTGTAAGTAAGTTAACGATTTTTTTCAAGCGTAACTTTGTTTATATTGTTGTACGTAAAATTTTCCCTCCGTAATTTCTGAACGGCACGCTTGATGAAGTTTCTTTAGAATTTGTCGAGTCGTTTCCTAAAATTAGTTACTTCTCCAAATGTTGTTCTATTGACAATGATCTATTTAACATTTTCATTAGAATTGATAATTTCTGTTAACGTTTTAAAATTGGCACAATCACAAATTTATTTCCGGTTTGTTGATGACGATGTCATATTATTATTAATTTTGTCAGTTTCTTCTTTTTCCATAATACGAGATGTTTTATTTGGACGAGTATTGTTATTGTTTGCATTTATTTACTGGTTTAATAATTTTCTACATAAATTGATTGCAACTGTCAAAGCAAGTTTTTGCTTACCCACATGCCAAGTTTTAAGGCAAGTCCTTAAAACTTGTAGATTAATAAAGAAGTAAGTATTATGTATTATAAACACAATTATTTCCCATCAGCTATAATTATGCATTATTTTTTTTGCTCTTCACCATATAGGTACTGGTTAGAGTTTATGTTTAAGTTATCAGTAATAGGTGCACCTGATAAAAAAGAACGACCCAAATACTCTGTGGATTCATCACGCTCGGCATCCGTTCGCCTTTCATACCAAACAATTCTTACAAATGTAAAACTTACCTAACATGTCTAGCCGACATTCTAAGTTTGATGGATGTAGCACGCTCGCGCGTTGGCCCGATGTGTTCAATGATACAATTTCATGTCAAGATTTTTTGGGGTATTGGTTACTCATTTTCTTTTTTAATTACAACTGACATATCTTTTTGATAACTGACATTGAAGTTTTGTTTCGAATTTCATTCATTTTCATGAAGGAGCTCTCCATTTTGTCTGTTTGTGTGGTTGTTCAAATAGTTGAGTAATTTATAAGATTGGCATAAAATAAACAATCTCACTCCTTTAGTTCGTATATTATTTGGACATCTATAAGACACGGCACTTTGTTTTTGTAATTTTAGATGAAACTAAATAGATAATTTTTTTAAGCGTTGGTATAATTCTTATTTTCGAAAGTATCTTTAAGTTTAAACGTTTGGTAGTAAATTTTCAAAAGATAATTAAAAATATACTATAAAAGTATTCTATCGATTCATTGCGAGTTTTTGGACTTGATAAGTACCTACACATACTATAAAAGACACTGAAGCATGCGGGCTTCCTGACAAAGTTCTTTTCTACCGCCGGAGTAGGTACCTACCTATCTAGTAAAAAATCTGTTCATAGTTAGGTTTAAAACAAGATCTGAATCATCATCTAATTACATTCTCGTAAGTTGACATTATTTTGCTAATGATAAAGTAATATTTTGCTTTCGCAATATCATCTTATCAAGAAGAAAGTACCATAATTACTTTCAGTTATTTAACTAAAAATAAAGTAGCAGCATCGTTGAAACGAAACGTCTCAACAAAGTATGAGAGCATCACGGGAAAAAAACGGTGGCTGTATCGGCTTCTTTTCATTAAAGATCATTAGAGTTTGGAGGATGAAAAATGAAAAATAAATAAAAGAAGCCTTCATTGTGCGCCTCTGAGGAAGTTTCGGAGCAAAGCTTTTTATAACAGAATTTCGTTGCGACGCTTTCTGTTCTATTTTAGCGCTGGTGAACTTTAGTCTTTGATTTTTATGTTCTTTGAACTGCTATAATCTTGTTTTTGTATTTGTTTGAATAGAAACGATCTGATTTTGATGCATAATTTTCACAGCTTATATTTTTTCGTGTACATCAAATGGTACCGTGACTTAGGTATGTATTTTGACATCAGAATATGGATCTGTCACAGAAAAGACTAGATACATTAACGAATCATGGACAACTACCGAAAGTGGGACTACTAAGTCTCTTTAACCACATAATTATACAATCGTACTTGGGCCAGTTCTCTTAATATTTGCTGCTTCCCAAGTCGCATTTCTACCTACACTTAGACTGTACCAAGCAATATTTCACCGTTTCCCTGCTAGATTTGGAATTTCACCGAGCACTAATCTAAGATCTGACCAAGTTCAAAATAAGTTAGCTAATGTTATTCAAAACGTGTCGCAACATTTATCCTAACTGAGAGATCTGGCACGACTTCCACCGACAGCAACTCCATATAAATCTCTACGCGAATATATTTTAACTTTGTAATAGACGAGGAACGAATCGGTAGAGTTACCTGATGCAAACTTTGGTGCCGATTTTCGAGTAGTTTTGAGTGTGAATAAAGTGTGGTGTAGAGAAAAGATGAAAATAGCTCGCTCGGCCTAAACTATCACCCAGCATCTATTGAAAGTTAATAGGCTATTTGGCTATTTTAGAGACTCATTAGCAAAAAAATAATGAACTAAAAAATTTACATACAAAATTCACTATATCTGACATAATAAGATATAATCTGTCTTTAAACGAATAATGGAACTAAATAGACGAACAGACAAACTGACGAACAACACGAAAAAAAACTCACTAGTTCGACGATCGAACTAATGAATTGAATTAGTGAGAAGAAACGGTTAATAAAATAGTACATCACTAAGTATAATATCGTATAGCCACAAGACCCCTTAAGCTAAAGCCAAAAGTCAAAAGAAGACATACTTTTAATCTTAAACAATACAAAATCAAAACAGGTGCAATTTATAATAAAAATGAATCTTCTAACAGTACCAGGCACACAGTAACAGCTAGGAGCACCTCCGCTTAGATAAACAGGACATGTTCACCATCGCCTGCTCGAATAGATAATGCCCTCTGTCCGAGATAATGACGCGAAACTTGGATGTCCCACTCATTAGAGAGATTTGTTTGCTGATTGCCGTCAATTGCTTAGTTCGCAAATGTGGGAAATGGAACTTGAATTTTTAAATTAGAAAGGTTAAGAGTTAAAAGCAAAGTAAACTTAGGGATTAAACTTTATCTGACTGAAGATATACTAGTACTAACTGATAGGATAGCAATAAATATTCAAATCTGGACTAGAAAACTAAAACTGTCCATACTAGGACCCCAGAAATTACATCACAAGATTAAAACACAAATTTTCTTTCAAATTTGGAAATCATAGAGACAATGGAACAAAACATTCCTACACCGATCTAAAATTTTCTCAATTTAGCATTCCATCAACCCCTGTCAATACATAATATCAACTTCCGCTCGTAAATTCACAACGAATATTCCGCGATGTTTACATACAATATGAAAAACGTTTATCCTACCCGTAACGTTAACTGAAACAGTCTAATTTTAATCCTTTTGATCTCAAAATGATCGCGGCTGATGGAACATCGAGCGATATTGGCTTCTTGAAACACAGGAAGGCTTGTGATGACACCGTTTTATCGTATTCTTCATTTCGTTGGACATATTTTATGAAAGTTATTGGAGTTTCGCAATTGTTAAAACATTTACCGGCATTGATAGCTTTTTTATAGCTGCGGCTTAAAGTATAAAAATGAAACCTTTTGAAATACACTCAGGAATTTATTGCGTGGTTATTGCAATATTTTCTGTGAATGTCATTTTAATTTATTGTGGTGACAGGCTTTGAATGTACTAGTGCTTTGAAAAAAATGCCATTACCACTTTATACATTATTGAGGGAGCAATAAAGAATACTTATTCATTCAGCTACAGGCCTACAGAGGTACAAGTACTATACTGATAATACTAGGTACAGTTGAAATTGTAGAATTCCGAACTTCACTGGATCTAATCTCACAGTCGTCTAGGTCTTCAATTCAGTAGCCGCCAGACGACCATTAAACATTTGTCAACCCATGAATGAATTGCTTTATCCTACAAACATCACTGAATGTTTCTGATATACCTTCCAGTCAAAGGGCCAACATCCGCTAAGAAGCTCTAAGAACCAGATCATGCCTGTGATTTACAACACAAATATTGAACTAAATTTGTCGTAAAACCCTCTTTATGGCTCGCTGCCTCCATTTGAGTTTTCCCTTGTATTATATTTCAATCCTGATTAAATTATGGCAGCCATAAAGAAAGTTGAAGAGAAATCCTGACATAACTGAAGGCAATTATGGTCGTAAATGAGTGTTAGTGTAAATATTAAATGGAACGAGGAA
Organism: Ethmia dodecea; assembly: GCA_963855545.1. NCBI lineage: Eukaryota > Metazoa > Arthropoda > Insecta > Lepidoptera > Depressariidae > Ethmia > Ethmia dodecea. The sequence goes on along the minus strand of OY979457.1, from coordinate 11,272,281 downwards.
TTGATTCTTTACGACGGGTTTGTATGTGCCATATTTGTAGCTAACGACCGCCCACGTGATTGTATGCGTTTGATTTTGTTTATTGATCGTTTTACTTTGCAACTCCTGCAGTTAACATCAGGTAATGAATTGATACATTTCAAAGGTGTCAAGCTGAAATATTGATTTAGAAGTAGTAAATATGGTCAAAATAAAACAAGTACGCTGGATTCAAACGAGGTCTTGTTTATTAATAACACATGTATTGATCAATAAAACAAACGGAATTTTCAAAGTTGGTTATTTTATTAACACAAAAAGATCGTAATAGAACATTTACATTTGGAGTTTACAAAGTAAAATAAATCAAAGTTAACAAGTTATAGCAGAGCGGGGGGGACCGACACGATTATCACAAATTCAGGGCAGTAAAATCGCAAAGACATCATAAAATACGAAACGCCTTCCGCTTACTCCACCAGTACATATTTTATTAAAAAACTTTCCCCATCTTGTCACCAGAACGTAACAACTTCAACCGAGACGATGCCAATCTCTCCTATATTAAAACATTTTCGACACCAAATCTTCTAGAAGACTGAGAAAACTGAAGCCGGCACTCGACCACATAAAAAGTGTCAAAATTAAAAAAGAGAAAAATGATTTTCTTGATGTTGATTCATTAAATATGAAAGAAAGTTTTGAGTAACGTCGTTTGAAACTTTGGGTAGGAAGTTTGAAAATTACGCGTCCATCTTGGTAATAAGATGGAAGGGAAACTTAGTGCGATAGATACTTTGTTGGACTTGAATGTGGAATTGTGGATGTGATCACAACCCAACTTGTGAAGTTTGTAGAGACGTTTTACAAATATTCGGAGTATGCTACAAAGTTTAGAGTAAATGTTGTTTCGTTAGTTCTCAGTCAACTATAACTTTAGATACTGCTGACAAATTGTGCGTGCCTATTTACAACATTGTATAGTGATGTTTGTATAGATAGAAAACTTATTTCATAATCTACTATATAAAAATAAGTCGGGTTTTCCTTCCTGACGATTTAACTCCAGAACTGACGAACCGATATCCATGGTTTTGCATTCGTTGGAAAGGTCTAGGGCTCCGCAAGGTTTATAGCAAAGAAAATTCTTATAAGCTTTGCACCCGTGCGAAGCCGGGGCGGGTCGCTAGTTAAATTATACTTTCGAACTCATCTAACAATGACACATAATTGTCAATATTATTGTTTAATAGAATTACACGCTGTGTTTCTTAAAAAACAAAATATATTTTTTTGTATTTCATTTTACTGAGCCGTCCAACTGTCAACAAAAGGGGATTCCGAAAACCAAGCAAACCTAAAACGCTAAGAGCACTCGAAACAACAATAAAACAAATAGAGAATAGATACTTGAAGGCTATTGTAAGCAAAGGTGTCCTAAGGGCGAACAATAAAATGTAAAATCACTTAACATAGACCGAGGCTGTTAACAATAAAACAATTTGGTGAGGGAAGAGTGGCTTCTGTTGCTAAAGCTTATTCATACTGGGATACTATTGAATGTTATAGAGTGGCCTTTCATTAAACCCCGCGGTAATGAGGATGTGTTAATAGATACTTCCTGGCTTCGCTTTCTCATTCGTCTTAAGCATTAGAGCTTTTAATTCAGTTTTCTATTACCGTCTTTAATTTATTTGCGTTGGGTAAAATGTTTTCTATTTGAGGTTTGTTTATTTTATTCCGACGTTAGTTTCGAGACTGTCCTCAATCCCAATCTAAATACATACCCGTAGTCTTTCAACAAACGTTATAATAAAAAAAAGATTTTTTCTGTCTTTTAAAGAACAATTTAAATAAAAATTCCACTTATTATGTTAATTATTATCCCTTATGTGTGAGGAAAGACGTAAAGCTAGTGGATTGTTAAAGATTAATGATGATGATCTTTCTAAAATGTGTCACTTATTTTTTATTCTAACACACTTCCAAATTGTAAAGTTCTAATTTCACTATTATGTTATGAAGCAAAGGCATATCAAAAGTTTTTTATGATTAACCAAATTTTGTTTCAAAACTGCCTTAACTAAAGCATTTGAATACGTAAATTGGATCAACGATCGATTGCTAACGGCACCCGCACTGCAACCATAGCTATGATAACCTGACATACTTTCTACTTCTCTTTTGGCCGGTAGCATAATAAAACTAGAATTATATTAAACATAACAGCCTCTTGGAATTTCTTATGAAGTGTTCCATAAAATTAATCATTCAGTAGGTATACCTATAGAAAGATCGCCCGTTGTATATTTTTAAATGATTGTGTCACTTATTGCATATTTTATTGGTGTACAATAAAGAGTTGTTACTTAATTACTTACAAGTAGAAGATTAATGAAATGATGAAACTAAACATACCAGTAGGTACCCACAAAGTAAAGTTTGAACAAAGCAGCTAACATTATTATAACCTGCAGAAACGTTTATCCTACAGCGAAACCATCAAGATAAAGTTTCTAGTCCATTTCCTACTAATAAAGCAATTAAACTCGTACCTTCGAAATTACCTGACGCCATAATTTCCCAGGAAATGTCTACAAGTGGTCTAGACTTATAAATTTTCCGCTAAGCTATCAGCAAGAACTGCTACGCTAATGAACGAGCATTCGAGTTATAGTGCAATTACTGCTGGAGATTTGCATAATATCTCTGCTGATGCGTTAGGAAGCAGAGAAATAAAGTGGCTGGAATCCACTATAGTTGAATGGGAACGGATAGGTTCCCATTGTTGCTATTAGGGAAATATAAGAGGCATATTTTGCTGATTTTATTTTTAAGTAAGTATCTAAATGAGAACATAACGAAGACGATGAAATGGTTAATATTTAATGTTTTCTTAGTTTTGTTCTTCATGTTAAATAGTTTGAGTTTGTGTAATTAGATTCTTATTTTTTGAATATACTCGTATGTAGTAATTGTATACCTAAATAAACAAATTTTCTATTTAATAATTATATGTATTTTTCGACTCAACTTAATTTACTGGTATACGTTATTATGAAAGTATTTGTTATCTTGTTCTAAGTTAGCTTCTTAATAAACGACACCATTCACTTTACATTTATTATTATATTACTCTATTTCCCAACCAGCGTTGGAGTTAATCAAATCTCGTAAATTCCTTTCATATGTCGAAAGTTAATTAAGAAGTATTTACTAATCCAACCCATCGTAATAATTCCAAACTTCACTTCTAGCAGTTTCTACTTCCTAAACCGTTCAGGAATTTATCAGCGCCACCGGCTCAAACGATATAGGAGATTACGTCAGCTTGTTTTATGGTATCACCCTCTGATGCGACGAGAGCTTGTGGCTCGATTGGCCACGTAGCTATAGACTCTAACTATAGACAATTGCTATATTCGTGCTACTACGTGCGAGAAGGTACCGGTGTCACCCGAATGAAAGTTAGTGGCTACGTATTCTGTTTGCAAGAAACTTGTGAGATTTACTGCAGTGTTTTGTTGTAATTTGAGATTAGAAATTTGTAGCTGTAAAAGCTTCTTCGCTGTGTTAGTAATTAACCTTTTTATGTGTATGGCAGATTTGTGTTGTTTTGAGATTTACTCATTGAGTGAATTGGTTCGAATTTCGGTATCACAATTTTGTAAATAAGCATTCTTATCTAAAACAGATTTGTCATCACTGATTTCATATAAAATTACAATAGGTACTGCCATACCTTATTTACTTAAACTTATGTGTGAAGTTGCTAAATAAGAAGTCTGGTTTAAACCATTATATTAGTGTCATTATACCTTTTACTGAAGTAATATTTTTTACTCCGCTACTGGTTCCAAGGTTAGAATACCTTAGAACTAAATCATAAAAAATCTAAATCAGGTTATATCGCTTCAGATTTGACGGAGTTATGGATTATGGATAGATTTTATTATTGTGGAAGGACATACAAATAAAAAGAATTTGATAAATAAAAATACATAAGTGACGGAGTAAGAACCAACGTCTATTTTTGAAGATACACTGATATAAAATATATAATATTTACATATGGAAAAAACAAAAACCCTTAAAATATTAATGACATGTACGACAAAAATTAATCCAGTAGCGAGTAGCTAAGATGGTTTTTCCAATGTACAAGTCTACCGTATTTTTTATCAATGCCAATGGAAAGCTTGAAAAACCATTTGTGTATTCTCAGCCCTTTGAATTTCCTTCGGAGGTATAAAGTAAATTGCACACATCCTTATCTTGAGTGTGGAGCCCTCGTAGGCTTGATAAGTTATGAATTTTCAATACGAAGCTTAATGGTAACGATTTCGGATAAAATTTGAGAGTTACATTAACATTTATATAGAAAGCCTCGGGGTGATCAAATTCTTGAAATAGCTTGAGTCGATCTGCTTATTCAGTCTTCTGCAAAAGTATATATTTAATATCGAAGAATATAAGATTAACTTCAGTCATTTTAGATAGCGTGATGCAAGATCTATCTATGTCTAAATATAAGTAAATTTAATTTAATTTCTAAAGTCTCAGTAAGAAATAGGTAGGTATTTCTCACGACTCTCTTAGTTTAGTTTTATGTTCTTAAATCAACAATTAATTATTTATTTGCTTTTATTTAACATTATTATTCTGGAATCTTCATCTTCAAAATGTCATGCTCCAGCTCACTAATGAATTTAGAGTTTAAGTAAAATACATAAAATGTGTACTTTGTGTACCAGACTACCAGCCTAATCACCTTTTAAGTTTGAAAATGTTAATCTCATTATAAGTGAACCTGTGTTCTTTATGAGAATAAAGTTCCTTAAACCCTAAATAAAATAAAACGAATATAAAAATACCAAAATACTCTGTTTTTCTAAAATAGACGATTGACTCCCACATTATTATGTATTTAGAATACCCAAATAACCAATAATTTGCAATCTTAATAGTTTTATACAAATTAACAGTTGTAAAGCGATTACAAAATAGGGTTTTAGCATAAATAACAAATCTGGCGACAGTCGTAACTATTCATAAATTTCTTTAAAATATCTCGTTTAATTTCGTAAATCCGAATACATAATAGGAATATCAAGTTTCAATTAAAGGCTTCAAATTATATTGATAATAATCTTCATTCGTTTGTAATATAAAAAGAACTTTCTCTGTTTTAATTTGACATGGTTTTACCGAAAAATCAATAGACCAATGACCCGTTGGAGGATCACTGTTAAATGGTTTCACCTGGTAGGTAATTATTGCCTTTTCAAACCCGTTGAATGATGTTCATTAAAATATTTTGTGCAAAAATCAAAATATACATGTAATTAAAAATGATTTAGGCTTTTATTACAATATTATGTCTGATTCAATCTTGAGATAATGAATAATTAAGTAGCTATTTGCTAAACTGGAAATGGTAGATATTTTAATATGTATTCCTGTTACATTAACGGTGCTCAAATGAGTCCTAATAAATCGAATAAGTTTTTGTGCCACTTGATAGGTACAAATTATTTTAGGGTAGGTATCTAATTAAGATTTTGAACGATCTGTAGACACAAATAATTTAAGTAACATAAATGACTAAAGGTTGTTTTCGGAAACAGAAATTGTCTTCATCAATCACCACACATAACAATGTTGCTGACATTTCCTTTATGCAAAGCGTGATTATAAAAGAAGGTATTGCTACTTTTTTTCTACAGGAATATCTTTAATTCAAAATACACTAATACTGTAACACCGATTTAAAAAAACTTCACCTCGGGGAGTAACATGGACAAAAAAAATCCCAGTTTGCTATACCTATCAATATTTTCTTGTCTATAACTAGTGTCATTCAAATTTGTATGAAAGGTTTGTACTCAGCTGAATACCGATATTGGGCCTATGTCAAAAAGATAAATATATTTATGACGGTGACATTTTATTCCGTCCAATCCGTCTGACTGTTTGTTCATTGCAATGATATCGGTAATACGACAAGATTGGACGGATCTAGAGGGACTTTAGTGAAGTTGCAACTGGGTTATTGTGCATCATTCATGCGGTGGGTCTAGACACGGTAGTTCCTAGATCTAGTTTTAGTCTGAATTTATCAGATCGGAAGGCAACGAAATTATTATACATTCAAAATATTTTTATGTATTCTTGGTTCATGAAACTGTTAAAACAAACTCCTTATAAGTACAATATGTCCATTATTAGTAAATCTTACTATTCTTCTCGGGAACAGGTAAAATTTATATAAAATACCAAGGTCTCTTAGATAATGTCAAAAATTAAAGATTCTACTATTAATGATACAGCTATTTATGTCACATATTTTATACTCCAAAACTCATTCATCGAAATTATATTTCCCGTTAACTTACCAGTATGAATTTTAAAAAAAGATATCTCACATAAGAAAATAACACCAAAAACTGATGATTTGCACTAACTATACATACTTAGAGTTATTAAAAAACCACTTGTTCTATGAGTTAACCATTAGACAAGCCAAACATCTTTTGTATGTATAAAGACCTATTTGACACGTCATGTTTTAAGCAGATCAAAGAAATTCTTGACTGTAGTTATGTTTTTTTAGAAACTTTCGATTTCGACTGGGTGAAATGATTTTGTGGATTTTTTTTAAAGCTGGTGCTTCCCGTGTCATTTTAATTTGGTCCAGTTCTGACAATGGCATCCATGAGAAAACCATATATTAAGTTGAAGTTGGTTTTTTACTTTTAGATTTCTACGTTATTAAAGTTATAGTCTCTTCCAGCATGAGCACTTTTCGACATTTTTGTATAATCGTGACAGAAACATTCACCTCGCTCCCGGGCGGCGATCGTACCGTTTGCGGCGGTCTTGTAATGGTCTATGAAATTATTCAGCTCGCTTCTCCGTCCGAACCGATTTGGACATATCCAGGCATTTCTGGACATCCATGTAACTTTGTAAGGAACGCCGGAGGCTGCGATCGGGTTGTATTGTGCCTGTGACGTTTTTGGATTGTTGAACGATGGTGTCAGTTATCTGAGACGGAAATTGTGTAGGAAATTAATTTTAGATTTGCATTGCAAGTGTTTTATTTGTAAATATGGATCAGGAACAATGAACAACGTATTTCGGAAATACGTCAGCAATATAGACAAATAGTCTAGGCAATAAAGGTAGTGGACCCCAACATTAATTCCTCAGTCGATGAAACTTTGCAGGATTGTAGTATAGTATGAGACAATACTTGCATAAAAAATCCAAAAAAAAAAACCTAACCGAAGTTAGGATTTTATAATAAAAAAAAATTTTTTTTTGGTCGATAATTTGATAATTTCTGAAAATAATGTAGCGAGACGGTTTTTATTTTGGATTTTCCTATTGTAAGTCCACAGCGACTATTAAATGACATTCCAGTTAAAAAAATGTGCTGAGCAATTTTCCCGTGCAAGGTACATATACGTCTGAGTTTTGTTGTTTCTACCAGGAGATTTTTTGGATATTTCGCATATTATAGCTTTCTTAACACACATGAATATTGCTGGCGAAGAAAATTTTGACTGAGCATTTTTCCCAACAAAGATATCAAATAAATAAGTATTTCAGTAAAAATACCTAACTTCGGACAGGTTTTTTTTTTGGTTTTTTTTATTTAAGTATTGTCTCATACTATACTACAATCCTGCAAAGTTTCATCGACTGAGGAATTAATGTTGGGGTCTTTATACAAAAATCCGCTTCATTGCCTAGACTAAAAATAAAATATAGAAAAGTAACTTCAAATAGGTACTGTAAATTACCTAAACATGTTTTTTAATTATGTGAAACTAAAGCCTGACCTTGGAAAAATGTAGTAGGGAATCAATTATCACCATTTAATGACTATTTAAGTCAACATACGTAACTATAAACATACATACACTGCTACAACACAATAATTCCCTTTGGCCTAAATTTATAGTACATCTACAGAATTAAGCTTTATTTTTATCATCACACTCTGCCATCTGGGGAAGTATCTTGAACGTCCATTGCGCCATATTCATTGATTGATAATAAATATCCGATGGCATTTGCAAAATTATCAAATTTATTTACCGTTCTCTTCACCGAATATCTTAAACCCACACAAAGGCCAATAGTAAAACTTTTCACGTATAGAAATAACGAGTTATCCTAAAAAGGCTAATGGTAAGGAAACTCCGTATTCGCGTCCATCTTTAAGGAGCAATTAAGCTACTTTATTTCTTTCATTAGATCGCAATTCTGCTGTTTCATTTTATTTATGAGAGGAAGTTTCTTCTTCATAGTTGCTTGGAGTTCGAAGTTTAGTATGATAGCTGTATTCATGAATGGTCTTAAACTTTGCACCTCTTTCGCTGTTCATTTTCTTTGCTATTTTATCTTCTTCAATAATGTTTGTGTTGAGTATCATTTTTAAATGATAGTGATTAGTTAGTATAGCGTAATCTAAATATTCTAATTAAGGTCTCTGTTCGTTCAAAATAGTATAGCTCAGGGATTTCCCGAATGTTCGCATAATTTTTAATATTCGCATCAACACTATCATTCGCATCAGCACTCTCATTTGCATTAAGCAATGCGAAAGTTTTGCGATAATGATGTTGCTTATTATCTGAACATTATTTGTCACTTTCTAAATTATGGTTCCGGAATGTTTTGGCGGGATAAATACTCACAAGAATTTCATTGTAACTTTTGAATAAAAAAAAAATGTTATAATGAATATTTTATCGCATTACAGAGTAACATCCTTGGTTTAACTTATAACACGAGTCTCATCAATAAACGACTCCTCATTCCTAAATAGAGATTGTTGAATACTATCTCAGTAAATAGACCAGAACCCAAACAAGTCCTGGACCAAACTTCCATCACAATCATGCGTTTCTCACGCAACTTTAGTACCATCCTAGCGGGTCTGTCCCTCGAATACTAATAAGTTAATCTTTTATATCACGTTTTCGAGAAACAAAGAGATGGAGGCAAGTATGAGATAAAACTGACCAGTGATCGCGACCTCCCATGTTATCTACTTTTCCTCCGACCCCATCCACGTTTGTTAGAAAGGGGGGAACGTGGGAGCTCTTCTATGTGGTTTCCGTCTGCCGGTGGTCGAGTGTGAGCCTGTATTAAGCAGCAGCGGAATTATGAAGCACATGCTCTTTGAATACTAAACGACCGTTTTGAAAGGTCGGTCCGGTTGAAGCAAAATAAGCATGAAAACGGTATTCATAAAGTGCCGGGTGTGACTAATGCTGGTCTTTACATTTTGAGAATATTCATAGGATAAAGTGTTAATATAATATATCAGTAAAAAACCTTCGAAGTGCAAGTCGGATTCGAAAACGAAGGGTTAGGCACTTCTATACAATAAAAAATGCACCAAAAACTCGTCTTTTGTACCCGTACAAACGACACCCTTTAATTTTTAACTTTTTTTATAGTAATATTATTATAAAGTGTGGAAGCACTTGTAGCCCTGCGGTAGATGTGTGTTTGTAATGATCGCACTGGTTAAGCAAAACTGGCCGCGGTCAGCCAGTGAATGGGTGACTGCCCTTCCGTGTTTTGCAAGGCACGTTAAATTGTCGGGCCCAGTTTTCGTTGTGTTTACGCACAATGGAAGTCGTTAAGCCATCAGATACCCTCGGGTGGACCATTCGCTCAGCAGGGAAGATGAAAATCTGTGAAAATTTCAACTGTCTAGCGGTGATGGTTCATAAAGAACACAGACACGGACAGAGACAGACAGACAGACGGACAGAGGGACAGCGGAGGTGAAGTAACAGTATCCCGTTGGTACCCTTTGAGTATTGAACCCTAAAAACGGTACATGATCGAATTCGGTGTCGATGACTTTTTAATTGCTTAATTTGGAAACAGAACCTGTGATGTATGTTGTTGGAGCATATGATTGGTTCTGACTAATTAAAATACAGATTGTAGAGTATCCATTAAAGATTTTGCTATTATTTTTATAACGTCAATAAAATCTCCTTCGTGTGAGCAAATGGGCTTGCGCATAAATTTTAATAAAAAAAATGTTGATAACGCCTTTTCCATCGCGCAGGCCATAATCACTTGTGATTTTTTTATATGCGTAAAGTTACGACATTGCGTTTTTCCATATTTTATTCAATCCAAGACAGCTGACACTTATCACCATCAATCATCAATTTTATTCTGTAGGCAATTTAACATGGATTAAACTATATTCTAAATCTTAAAACCTGTTGAAGAAACCTGCAGGTCCCAGAATTAATGAGGCATGTGTAGCAGCACTACAGTCCAGCGATTGGTTCACCACCTGCCCCGTTTAGGGGTCCAAAAACATACTGAAAATTGGGTTTTTCCAAGAATGAAATACCTCTTATTACCCCTTCGGATATAAAAGGCGTGAGCATAGGCGTTATTTTCTAAATATTATATCTTTCTAATTGTTAATTTTTATCGCAGGTCCCGGGTTTGATCCTCGATCGCTGCCAACATTTGTATGCATGAACATGTCTGTTGGCTTCATGTCTTGTTTAATATTATTTAAGTATGTCTATCAGTTTGTATAGTACCCATAGTACAGGCTCTGCCTAGTTTGGATTCAGTCCCAAACCCTGTGTAAAATTGTTATTTATTTATTTATTTATTATATTATATCAGTATAGACAAATTAACACAAAATCTTTAGAAACTTCCAGCTTTGCAGTTCCAGTTGTTGCAAACCTTTATCTGTATCAACTTACTATCAACAGGTAGATAAATCTAAGACAAATCACAGACCAAGGAGACAACTGCGTAAGTCCAATGCAAATTAAGTTAACCTTTTTCAATCCACTGAGCGTTAACTTTCAACACGAGAAAACGAGCTCTCTTATTGAGTTAGTATTTAAGCCAAAGATTTATTCAAAACAGTACAGCCGTTTACGTAGGCGCTGCTGTACATACAAATGAATGTACGGGGAGTTGTGGAATTTGGTACTTGGTGTCTTTTGTGATTTTGATACTTTTAGAAAGAACTTTTCAAATTATTTTGTTGGAGGTATTATGTATTCTAAGAGGAATTTCATTAAAAAATATAACTAGATACTTCATAAGCTTAAGTACTGCATATTTCCAATGAAGTATCTTTCCACATTTCTAAAAAAAAAACATTTAATAAATTACCAAAGACTATTAAACACATAGAAGTACAAAAATCTTAAAGTGTCCTTGTATTGCATTATTTTTATTGACTTTCTAGAGTTTCTAGATTTTAAATAACAATATTTTATGACTGATTCACTAAGGACTAAACCATTTAGGATGATGATAGACTTGGCTATTAAATAAAAAAACTGTGTCATTTACTTACGTTTATAAAATCACATACCTATATAGGTTTTAAATGTAGAGTTTTAGTATTGTATTGTATCAACCGACACGAAGTTTGAATAAACAAAGTAAAACCCAGTACCTACTTGTATTATATTAAATAAATAACCCTCAAACTCTAACTTACCTAGCAAACGGTGCTTTAGTTGAGTTTTACATGCGAATGTTAGCGAAAGCAAAGTTAAATAACAAAAACTCAATTAATACCTACAACATTGTTTTGTCCATAGTTTCAGAACGAAAACGCTATACCTATTGTTCTAGTGAGTGGTCTCAAATAGCCGCGAGCGATTGCAAACTTATAGCAAAAGGTATAATAAAGCGACGGTAATGATAATGACTACCATAATTTGCCGCGTAATACTTCATCAATTTCTAATTAAAGGTTTATTACCTCTGGTGTTTTTTTTTCACTGGTTGCTATATCTTGCGAAAGGAAATAAAAATAAGAAAAACAAAGGAAAATACAAAAAACAGTTTTAGAAATTGAGCAGCCTTACGGCTAAAGAGCTTGCTTCACATGACGATAATCAGTGAGGCTCGGGTTTGAATCCTGGCATGTACAATTAAGTTTTTCAAAACTTATGTACTATATTTATCACTAGCTCGACGGTGAGGAAACCCGCAGGTCCCAGAACTATTTCTCAGGCATGTGTCAGATCACGTTTAGGGGCCGAATGTTTTCGTGAAATGTGACTATTTCCAGAAATGGAATATCTCTGCCTACCTCTCGATGATAAAAGGCGTGAGATTACAATTTATTATTATTAGTATTACATTTTATCAAAACTATATGTACGTAAATTGCAATGATTTTACTAATTAGTAGTTTCTTTTAATATTTTACTTCAACTAAATGGAAAATTTATTTTTAATATAGACACCTACTATGATAATAAATTTGACAAATCAAATTAGGTTCCTATTGCTTTAATTAACTGTAAACAAAATTACAAAAGCATATATGAATATTACACACATTCTTATGAACATAAATATAAAGGAGATGCCACACACAAACCTCCGTAGCTCTATGATCACTGTAGCTCACAAAACTTACTTCTTTGTCATTACCACTTCCAAAAGTGCTAAGTCACCGCAAACAATTATACCTAATGAATTGTATAATTTCTTGTACTGGACTCTGACAGCATATTAATAGGCTCAAAGGTGGTTGTATGGGATTCCAAAGTATATGGTACTTGACATACATACCATTCAAAATGTAAGTAGAATGCGTTGATATGTGCTGAGATATCCGCTTATGGACGTATTGAAACTTGAGTATGTCAGTAAGACTGCTATTAAAGTATATTTAGCTCCTATTCATAATTTTATAGTGTGTAAAATATCTTTTGCGTACTCGGAGATGGTAATGATGCTTTGATACTTTTTGTGTAGGTATTTATAATAATATATTCATAATAATAATAAATAACTCTAGTGCTGCGAGTCCAAAATATACAAATAACTTTTTGATTATTATTATGTTTAAGATATAAGTATAATATCATTAAACCAATCAAGTTTTCTGTTGTCGAGTAGCCACCTAAGTCATTATTACATTCCTAATTCAAATTAAAAGAGCAGTGATAGCCTTTACGGTTAAAGAGCCGGCCGAAAATCAATGAGGTTCGGGTTCAAATCCTGGTATGTACAGTCAAGACCAAGTCAAGCTTGACACTACCAGTTTAATCTGAGCTCTGATTTATACTGCGCGCCATAGAATACAGGGCCGGGTCAAAGTCCAAAGTGTCAAGCTTAGCGTGCTCTTATATTATATATTTATTACTAGCTCGTCGGTGAAGGAAAACATCGTGAGGAAACCCGCAGTTCTCAGAATTACTTCTGAGACATGTGTAAATAGACCCGGTCCGGCGATGCGCTCACCAGTGGTCACCACCTATCACGTTTCGGGGTCCAATGTATCTCGTAAAATGTTGGTATATCCAGTAATGGAATACCACTGCCTTCCTTCGGGGATGAAAGGTGTAAGATTATTTATTTTTATTTTATTTATTTATAATTCAAATAATGATGATTGGGTATTGAGTAGGTATTATGATATTGAAAATGTATTAAGTGATATTTAGTGCTATAAAATCTGAACGATTTTTTTCTTTTGATTGTCTTGAAGACAAAATAATTATGATGGATAACAAAAACATATTCTTATTTTTGTCTACCTATTTAACAAAATTGATAATACCTACTTAACCACATAACAATATTAAGTAAGGCGCCAGCAAAAGCTATTTGCAATAAAACCGCCACAAAGATAACCTCTGAGTGAAACACGTGATTTCTCGAATCAATTGAGTGGGGTAATGACTGATGAAGACATTACCGTCTACGATATCCATCTCCCGAGATAATCGCTTGCATGATGCGCGGTACTGTGCGCAGAAAAGATTATTTGTTTTTTTTTTATCCTGTGAGTTTATGGTGAATCATTTCTGTATTACTTTCGTACGTAGTAGCTGTATTATATCTTGGAGGTGTTTGTGATGTTACCTACAGTATTAATCATGTTTATCGTACTTTTGTTGTGACTTGATTATGATACAAGGGGCTTAACACTATGTCTTAAAACTAGCTTAAAACAGTATTGTTTAAGTCTCGATTACTTGGTACTACATATTTTTAAAGAAAACATAGATGGTTTTGTGTTAAATATAATAACTTGCTTCATTTATGCTTGTTTTGGTTGAAACTGTATCTCGTTTTCTATGTAGCAGGAGATATACAATCTAATGTTTCATATATTCACTATGAATGAAGGAATAAAAAAATATCGTTTTATGAGGTCTTTGTATAAATCTGTTTATATTGATGTTAATAGTTTTTTAAAGATGGCGGTAGGTAGGAAGTCAGCAAGGCAACCAAATTAAATACACATTAGGTATATCTAGCTTTAGAAATAGATATTCTGTAATAATCGTTTTCAAATATGTAAAATCGCGTATTTTCTTTAAAGTCCCCAATACATACAACGCGTAACAGAAAAAGCGCAATTCCTCATACACCCCAATTAGTATATTAATATAAAAAAATATTATTAGTGATATCACTTTTGTACCTATGTATTGTTTCTAGTAAATTAAATGATTCCTAAATCTTGTAAAAAAATAATATAATATATAAAAAAATATGATGCAATCGAACTTTAGTTGTGTCTAACCAATCTTCTTAAATATCGATTAATAATAGCACGATTTCCATAGAAAGCACTAAATTCAGCTACGATAATTGATTTTTTTGAAAAATTTAACACATATTAAAAACTAGCGAATGCCCAGCGGCGTTGCCCGCGCGGATTCTGTTTATTCCCGTTCCCGTGGGAAATTCCGAAAATCCCTTCATAGTGGTTGCCTACGACATATCAGACACCTTCATACCATTTTTCAAGTTTCTAGGTGTTATCGTTTCGGAGTAGTACGTATTTCTCTTTTTAACCAGTTTTTTTATTTTCCCGTGGGAATGAGATATTTTCCTGGAATAAAAAGTACCCTAGATGTTGACTCGGGTACTCAGTTATCTCCATACCAAATTTCATCAAAATCCGTCCAGTAGTTTTTGAGTGATGCGTGCACAACCAGACAGACAGACAGACAGACAGACAGACAAAAATTCCAAAAATTGGTGTTTCGGTATCTATATCGTCTATATCGATAACTATATACACTACCGTTAAAATTTTCAAAAAATATTTAATGTACAGACACGGCCCCGTTAGAGTTTTATTATATGTATAGAAGATATCTGAAATCGAATAAGTAGTCGATACTTAACAGACTAATTAACAGAAATTGCGATTATTCTGTTACAAGTTGTATAAACTTAAAAAGCAAAACCTTATCTGAATACAAGATTTATATAAATATATAGATACAACAAAAGCTCGTGTAGTGGTATCAGGGAATTGTAAATGATATTAAATGATCCAGTATTCCTTCAATATGCAACCTACTCTTCCAAAGTCACAGGAAGCGAAAATTCACTTTGTTTCTTGTACGCTTGTTACGCATCATATTGATTTCTTCTTCTGAGTATTCCATTGGGTATACATAACTTACATATATTTTAGCATTTCGTGTGTCGAGGACGTACGTATGTAAATTACAATAAACATCAAAGGTGAGTAAGTTGTCATAATTCTGCAGAGTTTGATATTAGAATATCTTTTCATTCCTCATACTCGGAAAGTAGTGTTTGTGTGATCGGAGTCGGTACCGGTTCGAAAACGATGGTTCCCACCGCAGAGATATTCAGGTCTGTGATTCCCGGCCTTGGACAGGAAGAATCATAGTAATTGATCCTTCCCTAGGGAGGGAATGGATTAAAAAATAGTACTTAGTATCTAGTCGTCCGCTAAATTGTCGGATGAAAAAGAAATATATTTGATCATCCAATTAGCGGACGATAATCAAAAGCTAATATTTTTTTCTACAAAAACCTTACTTTTTAGATAAGTATGTATCTTTTTTTATTTTAAACTCAACTCATGAATATAATCTTACCTTTCCGCATAGTAGTTTAATGTTGAAACTACAAACTTCAAGCGATCACAGTTTCATGGTTCTGCTGATAAAGATATCCTTTGAGGCCGAAACCAACTTTCCCTTTCCGTTGGCTTATTAGTATTCGAAACAAACTTTTAGGGGCTTCAGTTTAGATTTGTATCTATCGGTAATATATGTACTCGATACGTGCTCTGAAATACATTTAATTTGCCTGAGATCCTGAGATCAAATTTGAATATCTATTTGAAATTATATACTTACCTTCCTAATATTCAAAATGACAACGCATTTTATCTTTTCACAATACGAATGTAATTGCAAGATGGCTTATACAGAAACAAAAGCTCAATCAATGAAACAAATACAAAATATATAAACTGTTGATTGTATGTGTAAAGAAGATCTCAACTTTTTTTGCGTTTCGAAAAAAAGTACTACAACATTCCAAATTAACAGACAACTATGACAAGTTACAAGTGCTTTCAGCAAACTTAACGATACAGACGAATGTGTAGTATGAGACAACAGTTTAGAGCTTAAACACATAGGAATACAGATGTAAATTCAATAACTATTGATGTATAACAACATAAAGTGTAGTTGGTAAAACTGGAGGACCATTGAAGGCTTTTGTGTCCGACGTTTCAGAGACAATAAGAAAGACAAAGACCTCTCGGCGAGTGGTCAACATTTCTCAAGTCGTCATATTGTTCGCTACACCGTTATTCTGTAGACGTGACTAATATTGAGTACTCTGTGGCACCGTGCTGTAACAAAATGTTATTGATTGTTGCTCTTCCAATATTTAATGCGAAAGTAAATGACCGTTCTATTAAATATTTTCAAAAAATCATAAAGGAAAGAACTCATTCAGATAAGAATTTTTCTATTTATGAATCATCTTAGCTATAGTGGAAAAAATCTTTATAAATCTGGAATTAATAATAACGTTCGTTCTGTTCTGATCAATTATAAAGAGATTTTTATTACATTCACAACCAAATCACGTATAAACACAATGATGGTAAATGCTGAAGACAACGGTGTAACTCCTGCCAATGCTGATAGAGCGATCAATACGAAACCAATAAGTATTAACATAGCATTAAACCTTTGATTTATAAAGGTAGATCAGTTAATAAATTCACATCGTGACTCTCCACAGTTAGTTTATCACGAGTTGTGAGGGTGGAAATACAATCGTGATCTGTCCCGTCATGGGTTTCCTTTCTTACCGTATTTTGTAAACTGGTTTGATTTATATCAATGTTTTATTATTTGATTAATGAATTTATTAGGTCTGCATTTATTGTCTCTAGTTTGTCTGTTTAAGTGTACTAACCATATTCGATATTCACACTTCAAAGATAATGTACTACATTATCTTTGAAGTGTGAATATCGAATATGGTTTGCTGTCTTAGTTTGTTTTATAATTAGTAAGTTATTTGAGTACAACAGTTCCTTTTTGGTTTAAGGCATTGAAATATAAAATAAAACGAAATAAAATGAATGCCACTTTAGAAATGAATACATATTCTCGCAATACACAAAACAGAAAACAATAAAGGTATACATGAAAGTATTGTAGTATTTCAAGAATTCTTACACCATTAGACAATATACTATTAATAGATACTCGGTATTTTAATTTTATTTAGACTTTATGAATACATATTATAAAATATTGATGTCACGTTTAATAAATTATAGACCACCAAAATATTATAGGTATCTCATATACGAGAATAAATGGAAGTTTTTATTATATTGGTATCACACCTGCGAAATTTACAGGAGATTATGTCATAATCTGCTTAGAAACAAATTAAGGGTATTATTATATCCCCTAACTTAAACCACCGCTGTTTTTTATAACTCAATAAACCTTTTTTAAATCGTCTCCAAGTCAAAGAGAAACAAGAATTTCTTTTTTTGTGAATCAAAGGGGTTTCGCTCGCAAACAGATTTACCGTGAAAGCGAATTTCACCCTCAAACGGGCTCAAAAGACATGCCGCGTCTAAAAAACTGAGGTTACCTGAGTCCCTAAAAAAGGAAAAACTAGGATACAATCCACAGGATTATACAGATCCGAATTCGCGGTTTTTTGCCTCTCCGATGTTTCAATTTCGTAACTTGATTCGGGTGTGAGTGCAGTTTCATATCCGATTATATTTTTTTAGCCTATTTCTTCCAGCTTACTGATTCTCGGTATATTTTTGATTTGCGATGATTCTTTTTTTAGGGTTCTTAAGAACTGTTCGGACTTCGTTTTGGCTGGACGTTTTTGTCACAGTAAAATGATTCACATTTTTTGTAATTTGTACTGTTATTATTTACAAATCTAATTATGACCACTAGTGAGATGTATAAGGGTTAATACATTTTACGTCAATTAAAATGACTACAACTATCTTAACATATCACATGACGGAATCAAAGACGGAAATTTTGATTCTTTTTATTCACTTACTGACTTTTTAATTAAGTACTATAAAACTACCCAAATATTTGCCCAAATCCCTTATACCTACTCCGTCCGTACCGTCATCTGTAGTTATACAGATGACTATCACAAACCGGATCATAACATTTTTTCATCCAAATAAGATCTCAACAATATAATATGGGACCAAACACCTTTTCTATAATAGAATAAAGCGGGGAGCGACATCTTGTAACCCAACTCTGGGATCATGATGTTTACTCGGCCTATGTTGGCTTTTGTCGCGCAAAATACAAGGATTTTGTACAATGGCGCAGTAATAAAACATTCACGATATGACTGAGCGAGTGAGAAGGATGCAGGATGGGCTCGTGCATATTTTTTGGAGGGCTAGTCTGTCCACAGAGTGAAGTTAGGACAAAGTAGGTACTTAGGCTACGCACACGTAACTAAAGGGCGAGTTGCGATTTGTTTTCCCGTAAATGGTGCCATCTGCACGAACTTCTTAGATCAACAGGACGTGTATGTGTGAATATAAAGAGACCGATGTAGGAAAGAGACCAGATAAATATGAGTCAAAAGTAGAGACAAAAGGCATACTACTAGTAGAAACAATATTCGAAAGACTATGATTCCTAAATTAAATGTTGCGAAACATAGTGTAAGGCATCAGGCAGTTGTTATGTTTAATTGTTTACCTGCTGAGCTGAAGACAATTAATAATGTCAATTTATATAAAGAGGCTGGGGCAGTTTTTGTTACAAAAATGTTAAAACGACGTAAAGTAATTTCTTAACATTTTATGTATTTTAGGTTGTATGTATTGTTGTGATTTATTTCCTACACAGTGTTCATTGTTTATGGAATAAATATAAATTGAAATTGTGCACGTGTATCTATTTTTACACTAGCAGTAGTAGGATTATCTTTCTTCGTTGTATTATGTAAACGGTTTGAAGTGCGAGGGTCACAGATTCGCCTTCATCTTGTTGGAGTATCATGATACATTTTGTACCTGACTACAAAGTAAGGAGGTTAATGTTTCTTAATCTTCCCCGTCCCTTGTAAACTGAATCGGGTGTTTTAGTTATGCTAATTAATTTATTTGTTTCATTTGTGGTATTTATTTACTTTATGTCTCTTTCTAACTTTTTTGTCTCTTTCAAGAGTGTTACTCTAAACTTAGAACTGTGTTATATAACGCAACTTTACATTTCCATCGTACTTAGGTATTATGAAACTTGAAAACTTTTCCTTTTATTTCGACAAGCGCTCTCAGCGTCTGGGATTAACATTTCAGGCAAGTTTGCCTATTCAACGCTATGAGAAGGGTTTCTATACAAAATGAGGATATAGAATAAATGACTCGACACATGTAACTCGATTCCATGGTATCATGCTGTTTATTTACACTACCCACTATCTTTTGTCCCGTTTTCGCGAGGATTTTGGTACGGTTTTCAAAACAGATGCCGTTATGATAGTTTTAAATAAATACACGTTTCTGTTATTTTTATAGCTTCATATCTTTGGTTTTCCCTTCTCAATGCAGATCTGTGTATTTATGTGTAGGTCTATTCTGTAATACTATACCATTACTATAACAGTAACTTTTTCATAATAATAGTCTCGAAGATTGTATTTAGTAGGTATTCGTTTTGGTATAAATTTTTTCAAATCATAAGTAACTAGAGTCAATTTAAATTTTTCTTCTACTCCACTATGAATACTGGCCACTACGCTTCATACCTAATTATAGAAATAGCGACGAACGGATTTTATTAGCTATAAAACAGTCTACTCTGATGAATGTTTCCTTCATAGTTTGTCTACTTTTAATTATGCTTCAAAAATATTTTAATCTCTATAAATTTCACAGGTGACTTACCCATTTATAGACATACCTACGTGACAAAATTATAAATATTTTTTGTAGAACTTATTTATGTGCTTTTCACTATAAATAAATCATCTGTGGGCTGGGATAATATAAATAAAGTAGTATTCAAATCTATTGAACCTCTTTTTGCAAACCGTACGTCCTTTCATCCCTCTCTCCTAAATATGATACCCACAGGAGTGGATTGCCAACAAAAGGCCATTCTGATTTTGTTTTGACTAAAATCGAAGCGAGAAAGGATCAGATTTCACTAAAACCTGTTTGCTCTGATACACAATATTTCTTTATGAATCATTTGACCGTTCATATCTGAGTTATTTGTGAATTTTATTCATTTCATAAATTGATATTCTCAAGATTCATTTCTTGTTATGAGCTATCCTGAATCACTCCACTATCGGCCAAAGGTTTCCCTTTTACATGTGCCTCCACCTGTCTATCTACATCTATACTTCTACACTAATACAATAAAGAGAAAAGATTTGCATTTTTGTATATTTGTAACGAATAACCTCAAAAACTACTGGACCGATTTCGAAAAATCCTTTCACCATTATTTCATTGAGTAACATAAGCTATATATTTTATCCCCTATTCCTACGGGGACGGTAACTAGGCGCGGAGCAGCTAGTCCTACATATTTTTCTGAACATGGTAACTAGATAAAATACTAGCCAATGTCCAGCGGCGTTGCTCGTGCGGAGCCCGTTTGTAGCGTTCCTGTGAGAATTAAATCTTCTTTAATATTAATTTCAGGGTATACTTGTACGAATGTTCTTCATAAATTTATAGTAAAAAGGCGAAAGTATGAATAGGCGACAGTGACAGTATCATCCTCGTGTCCAATTTTATGATGTTTGCGGTTTACCTACGCAACTTCTGTCATACTATTGTGTTTCAATAATGCACCGGAAGTCCGAAAATTCGGTGCGATCCGAAGATTTGTTACGAAAATGTAAACGACAACAAATACCATTTGTCCCGTATTCGTTTTATTGACAACATAACAAAAGTTGTCTTATGAATAGCTCGGAACGTTCTGTTCACATTCGTTTTGTATGACAAATATCTCTGCTTCCTCCTTCTTTACAAAGAATGTCTTCCCTTTGATAATCCCTTTAAACTTTTTTGATGGATTCAATTCAAACGTATTTATGATTTTTATGGCCGCCTCTAGTTATTTGTAACTTTTGTTAAAAAAGATCGCAATCTCCTTCATATTTCAAACCTTTTCAAATGTAATACAATCTTCATTAAAACGGACATTAATATTCAACGGCCATAACAATATTATGTGAATTTTGATAGGAACATATTTTTTCAATGTTTAACACGATCATAAAGTCGCTATAAATTTCCGTAATAATATTTTCTTGTGCGTCGACGAATCCAATAAATCCTTTAAAGAGCTATTAGTGGTACTACTTTAAATTTTAATATCGCATTTCGAACTCAAGTGTCTGCTTCAAGTAACTAGTATCTATTTGAGTATAATTTATGAACTTTTGCTTGCGTAGATCTGAAGAGGTTGCTTCGCTTTTTAGTTTCCGTCTTGTTAGTTCTTGATAAGTAATCACTCAACTTCAACTCTGTAGACACCAGTTACATTCTAAAACTATTCTAGATAAGTATTTATTCCTACATGTACAGTATTTGGAAATCAAGTAAAAGTTATAACATGCTACGATTTCGAACTACAAAACGTAATCTGATGTGAATAGAGTTTAATGGTTCTATGTCATTAAATTATTTGTGTTATTTTATTGTCTTCCATAATCATATATTGGTATTCTTATAGCACCTGTCAGTTTTATTTCTCCATTGAATATTAACATTAGGAAATAATAATAAATAATATTTTCGTGCCATTCATAAATTATACTGCCTTACTCGAATTATTACTAACTTTTTTCTTTTCTTCTGCTTCATCCATTGGTTTGCGACACATTCAATTTGCCACCCAACCATCTCCATGTCAGCTTCAAAGTTGATGAAATCCATCAAAGTTCTCGTTTCTTTTATAGCATCTGCCCTTTCATACTCGTATAACATAAGGCACCTAACCGCGTGGAAACGGTCACATCGAAAATATATTGTTCGCAATCGATTCGGTACGTCATCCGTTTTGGCCGAAGCAAATTGTCAAGGCGGTGTCGGTATGTTTTTTTCATCGTGTTCCATCCCTACTCAGCCTGTTGACACATTGATGCATGAGCTTTCCAGTTATGAACGGGACTGCCCCGTTTTTGTATTCAAGTAGTGGTGTCAGTTTAGTATTTCTGCATTTTTTTATTTCAATGTGGATTTTTCCATATTGGGAGCATATGAAACAGTGGACGATATAGGTAACAAATGCGAGCTTGTGTTTCTGTTAAATGATCAGCTTGGCTATGTACAGAGGGAATAGGGAATGCAGCTAGCATTCTGGGCGTTGTTCAATATGAAGATTATTTTTTTATCTGTAAATAGTGTAAAGTATATTATTTGCTAACTTTTTTAAAACCAATAGAAACATAACATAACATCAAATTGAAGATCGACGATCGATGAACTGATAGATCGTTTGGATTACAACAATCACATTGAAACAACAAACGGTCACTAAATTTAAAAATAATGTTATGATTATAAACCAGAAAAACAAAACAGCGACGTTCAGCTCTTATTCTAAGCAGTGCCAACCGAGTACATTTGCAATTGAAATCGAGTACCTACTTTAGACAAAATCTTGCCACATCAACAGAATTGCACAAAAATAATGAAACGGAAAAAGACGTGTACTTCCCAAGTATGTTAGATGGAAAGAGACAAAGAGAGCGCATTGACACAGAATGTTACCCAGATGAGATGAGGAAAGTCCCTAATAAGAATGCTTTTAAGATAATGCTACGTGGACGCCTTTTCGAGATGTTTGCAAAGCCAAATTCTTGGCTTTCATTTGAGGAATACTTGATTTTTCTCATTTTGGTATTTTGTTGTAGCAATTTGATAAATATATTTTATAATAATATATGCTTACACTTTATCCCGAAGGGGTTGGTAGGGTCCATTCCTGAAAATACTAAGTTACGTACCTTTCGACTGGTGTTTTTTTTCGGACCCCAAAAATTTACCCATTTTCGAACCGTAGTGCTGTTGTGTGCCTCACAACCAGTTCTGGAAGTTTCCTAACGATGTTTTCTTTCCCTGTCGAACTAGTGATACATATTTAAGTAGGCAGGTACGTAAGACTTTAAAAAAAAATTGGTAAGTAAATATATATGGTCAGATAAAATAATGCATACTCTGTTATAATTATAATGTTCCACCACCATCATAACCAGACTCATCAAATTAAATTGAATGTTTTAAGAAAATAGTCCTTTAAAAGTGTATCAACAGCGAAAGCTGATTTATTTACTCCTTTTACAGAAATCTAAAACTAGACTAAAGTTATCAATCCCAAGTTCAGTGCACCTTCAGCAAAGTCAAACGGAAAGAGGGTTGAGTCTGTTTGAATTTAGTTAATACGCTCAAATCCAATATTTGTGTGGGACCACTTCGAAGCTGATCAAATAAAATTGTCACATTGCTTGCTTGAGCTTCACCGTTTAGAGTATATTTAAGCTTATAACTCTCTTTGGGGATGGCAAAGACTACTGCTGTATAGTTCACATCAAATTTTAGGTACTAGTTTTAAAGAGCTTTCTTTCCCAAAACTATTTAATTATATTGACTTTATAGTAACTGTATCTACTCGTTGCATTCGTTGCGTTGCAAATTCGAAATAAATTGATTTCAATTATTATTAATTCATTAGTTTGTAATGATTCATTTTCTTTAGCCTTGACTTGTTTCTATAATGTTAAGTTGGTTGTATTTGAAATGTTTTTATTTGATTAATATTTAGTTAGTGGTAGTCAATACAATTTTTAATGTTAACGAGTGATAAAACTTACTTACTTTAATGAACGATATATATTTAGTAATCAGAAAGTAGGCGACCCATAGACAAACGAGTCACCGGCACGGCAGTACAATGGCAGTGGGCAGAGCACATAGCTGTTAGTACTGAGGGCCGATGGGGCTGCAACTTTGAGTATTAAACCAACCGGAGACGCCACTGACAGGCGTTCCCCTCTGCCAAAAAAAGTGTCGGTCAACGATCATATCTGTTATATACAACTATTTTTTTGAATGGTGAATGTATTTGTGTGCATCTATAGTTCAAGCTAGTGTTTAATTGTTTTGTCAAAAAATGCGTTTGTTTTAACATTATTTGTGTGCGTTTCCTCGTCCCCCCCTGCAGAAATTGGCATACTTTTTTGCAAAGAAACTAGTGCGCGTGACGTTTCCTGTTGGTTTAATACCTACTCAAAGGGCTGTAAAGATGTGGGCAGAAAGTTTCTCAAGAAAAGACCACGCACTGGAAAGAGCAGTGTAGGACGTCTACCCACGAAGTGGACCAATCATTAGGTAAAAAAACCGGCCAAGTGCGAGTCGGACTCGCGCACTAAGGGTTCCGTACCGTTATCTATAAAAAGCTAGATACCCCACACGTACCTATGGGTTTTATTAAAATAAAATTTTGAGTTTCAGTTTTAAGTATGGGGAACCCCCAAAATTTATTGTTTATTTTTCTATTTTTGTGTGAAAATCTTAATGCGGTTCACAGAATACATCTACTTGCCAAGTTTCAACAGTACCTATATTTCTTATAGTTTCGGAAAAAAGTGGCTGTGACATACGGATGGACAGACAGACCTGACGAATCCATAAGGGTTCCGTTTTTTGCCATTTGGTTGCTCTGAAAGACAACGGAGGCTTATGTTCAGCAGTGGACATAAAATGTGTCTGAAATGGTGATGATGCCTGTCTACCCTAATATTATAAAGAGTAAAGATTTTTTTGTTTGTATGCAAATGAGTAAGTTCTAAAAAAATTTAAAGAATTTTAAAAATCTTTTACCTATAGGAAGCTTAATTTTTTGCGGCGTAACATAATTTTAAAGCTAGTAATAAGTAAAGTTACACATTACTTATTTTTCTTACTAAATATTAAACTTTACAACGCCTATAATATATACAACACAAATTATATTGATATAAAGTTTTCTATACAATATACCTTCCATTTTATGCTTGAAAGCGCGTCAAAGACGGTAACTATAATGTATCGTAAGATAACATGTTGTTGCATTCGAAATATATAAATAGAACTTATTGAAACATACATATCTATATTTTGACTTGCGGTAACATATATTCCTGTGCCGTGTGTGACTTTAACTACAAACACTAAATAGGTACCCTAACATTTTACTAACAACCCCCTCACTACTATTATTCGATCGCAAATTCTCAACTACGTTATAAAAAGTGTCTAGGGATGTGAAACGATCTCGATATATTTTTTATCGGCCTGTCGCGCCGCGCCGTCGGACCAAATGGATAATTCTCGACGTTCCTCCGCCACTTTATTTCAGTTAGGTGCGTGACGACGGCCGTTTGCCTTCGCGATGGAGTTATAAGAAGTCTTAAGGGACACTTGAGTTAAGTTTAATTAACCGTATTCATTCTGCGTGGGATGTAATAGACGTGAGGCGGGTCGCGTGTTCCTTTTAGTGCGTATTTGAATTTTAGCATCGATTTGTTTTTGTTTTGTCTGTCTATTATAAATAGGTTTAGGTGTTCATTAAGATTTTGCTGAATCGAAATGGTGTCTGCCTATCTTCTAATGAGAATCAATGGAACCACTGGGTAATTTTGATTTTCCTTATTGTTTGTTTGTTATCGTGTTTATGTTCCATAGATAATGTTCTGTGATAATTCAGTTTCAACCCTGTGGTTAAAGACCCCGTTTCTCATGCGTGAGGATCGGGGTCGAATCCTGGCGACTATCTTACGTATGTGTTTATCAGCCCGACGGTGAAGGAAAACTCGGAGAGAAAACTCACAAGTCCTAGAACTTCCGGCTATAGTTTCTTCCCCGTCACGTTTAGGGGTTAAAAAAAAACAACTGGTGAAAAGTGGGTGTTTCCAAAAAACTTTGCCTTTCTTCTCGAGGATAAAATCGTGATCATAATCATTTATTTTATACAAACTTCAGTTTCATTGCACTTAAACTGATAGGCAGAGACCTAATTGAATTCTTTTTTTTATTTGTGTTTCTGTTTACATCGCATCCAGTTACGCTTTCCAGCGCAAGGTTTATGATAATTATCGATATCGGCAAAGCTTAATGGAGCGCATCACTAAATTGGTCTTTAAAATGCCACCAAGTGTAATTATTGCGTCGAGAACGGGTCTTGCAGGATTCGTGCAATTCAATGAAGACGTAAGCTAGGTGACTTAATGGTTTATTTTTACTTACACAGGTTGCTCTGTTTTTTAATGATTGTAATATATACATAATTATGTTTTAATAACACAGTGAAGACAAGTCTTATGTTTTTATTTACAGAGAAAAATATATGAGTACAATTATGCACAATATTAACTTTCATGAAACTCAGTAAACAAAATTATTCTGTTGAAATGTAGGTAGTGCATAATTATGCTAAATAGGAGAGAAAAGAAAGAAAAGTAAGTCAATATTCTCAATTGGTTTTTATTAAATTCTTACTGCAGCTGACTGCAAACGTGATTCTTTCCACATCCAATAGAAAAAAGCACATTGTGTTATTTTCGAAACATCTAATTTTCCGAGTAAACTTCAGAATTTTCTTTCCATTCAAACCACTATCGAACTATAAAAGAAATTTAACGAATGGTATTTCATTTTTATATATTTAGAAGATATTATATTTACTTTTTAAATGTTTCTCAGTAAGAATTTATTGTTTCCCGGTAACCAGACTGAATTTAATACATCCTGTATTATAGTCTACTTACTATTCCAAGCTCACTTAGCTATAATCACTAACCTGCGCGTTTAATTTCTACGCCTTGTAATTAAGCCCAATGGTTTCATACTTTATAGCGTTTTGATGTGAATTTACTATCCATTGAATTGTGCAAATTTGAATACACTTGCAGTTATAAAATCTCTCGCAAAAACATTTGTAATAAATAACAAGAAATAAATAGAGCAAACCAGTAACTTGTTTCTTTATGGGAAATCGTAAAGAATATGAATATGGAGTCTTAGTAGAAACATTACCCTCGTTTAGCGCCGTCTGGCTAAAAAGTTGTATTATCATCATTCAGCCAATTGCCGTCCACTGCTGGACGAACCCCTCCAAAGAGCGCCACACATTCCGGTCTTGGGCAGCCTGCATCCATCCACTGCTAGCCGCCTTTTTTAGGTCGTCTGTCCATCGTGTAGGAGGATGCCCTACACTTTTCCCCACACGGTCATAAGTCCGCCTATTATGTGTTGTTAAGTAATAATTTTAACTTAAGAAAAACGACTTCAAACAGGAAACTAAAAGAAATAAAAAAAAATTATTCACCACTACGATTTTGGAAGTTCCCATCGATTTCTCTAAAATGCCATCATCAGATCCTAGTTTCCTTATCACGGTACCACCCTTGGGATATCTCATTTCCAACAAAAAAGAATCATCAAAATCAGTTCATAAGCGACGAAGTTATCCGCTGAATTGAGGAACCTCCTCTTTTTTTGAAGTCGGTTAAAAGTTACTTGTTGTTACATTGTAGAACAGTAGACAAAAGCCGACTGTTACTCAATCCAAACCTGTCAGCAACACATCAACTTATCGCGTCGTCACCTCAGTAGCCACTTTATCATCAATTTATCAATTTGTAAATAAAGGGCGACAGGATTTTATTAACTGGAAGGATGTAATGGATTAGGCTGCCGACACCCCGGCGACACGTGGGTGCTGATAGTGCGTGATTGATCGACCGTTTGTTATCAATTAGTAAGCTGGTTCTGTTGTGACAGTCAAAGAATTTCGAGCTTTAAAAAACAACTGTCATCCAAGAGAAATTTAATTGAAAATCAATATCAAACATTCACCATCATTAAGAATTCTTAACAGGTAGATGGATCTTTTCTCATATATGAGGAAGATTGGTTTTTAAATTTTATAATATTTGGTGCTGACTTGCTAAGACTATACCTACTTAACTTATTTCATGATCTAACTGCTCTATTACTTTGCGAAATGTCTATAACTTGTGTGAACCGGTTGTATGGAGTTTGAGATTGTATTTACTAATTATTAATTTGAAGCAATTTGCGTCAAAAATTTATTGGTATTTATTTGAGTAACCCTTTTTAAGAATTATCTCAACTCAACTAAATTGGCTTTAATGTTCAACACATTAACAATCTATTTAAAGACGAAACTTTCCCATCAAAATTAGCACTTATTTCACCTCTAGAACTCTTTAAAATGTCATGTGCGTATTCTCACGCGACAGGACAGGCAGATACAACAGACTGCTCATAGCTTCCAACCTATTAAATCTCTCGGGATTAATATGCATTCATCAAAGGACTCATGCAAATCTGTATCGGGTACTCTTTGACTTTTCATCAGTACTTCGCATAATAGGCCTAGGTTGCCCTCTACCCTACTCTCACAACGATGTTGTATATTTCAGAACATCATTAACACTCATCACTTTGTTTATAATATATTTGTGTCATTAAAACAATAATTAACATACAAATATTACCTTATAAACATAAAGGTGAAATAATATTGAGGTTAATCATGAAATTTAAACAGGAACCAAACAGACCATGACCTGCCGATGGGTTTATCAGATGTATTAAAGTATTATTAACATAAATTTTATACGAGACGTTGACAGAAAGAAACGCCTTTGATAAACCACCTTTTATTAAGGTTCTGCTTATAATTAAGTTATTAAAACCCTCGAAAGGATTTATAAGGATCTGATCTGATCACAAAAACTTTTTTACGATTTGTATAAAATTTTATTGATGGGACCAAGTAGTTAGCCTTGTGGCACGCCTATTAAGGAGTCTAAATTAAATTGGCTACCCATAATGATATTGACGATCTATATTATTTAGTTACTTATCCATTTTATAGTGTTCATTAGTTTTATAAAGGTTCTTACTGTTTGAGGCCATGCTGTCTATCGGCACTTGTAGACCTTCAAAATCTCCATGGTCGTCTCCACTACACTTGGCACCAAAGAAGGACAACGGGTGGCGTCCGTGCGGGGATTACAGGCTGCTCAATACCCGCACTATACCAGATAAGTATCCCATCCGTCATATTCATGACTTCTCTCACAGTCTTGCAGGTTGCCAGATATTTTCAACGATCGATTTGGTTAAGGCTTACAACCAGATCCCAGTCCATCCAAATGACATCGAGAAGGCTACTGCTCGGTAGCCTACTCGTCCAAATTGTCCTAAGGAACTCCTCTGGAACCGTTGGGCCGGCCAAATGCTTCAGGTGACGGAGGAACTGGGAGGGTTTTCGATCACCTAACTCTTCATGTGTGAGAAGCTGCTGAACCTTCTTCTCTCTCGAAGCCGAAAGCCGCTTAGTGAGCTCTGTCTTGAGCCGCTCGTATTTATTTGTTGAAGGTGATGGGTCCACGATAATATCCTCCACCTCCGATGCATAAACGGGGTCGAGCTGTCCCATAGCGTAGTGAAATTTTGTAGAGTCCACCGTTATGTTTGCCCGAATAAATTGGCTCTCCAGTTGAGCGAACCATAGCGCCGGTTTTTCTGGATAGAACGGTGGCATTCTCACGCCAACCCGATGTAATTCGAAAGGCGGGTCGCAGTCCGAGAATCTTTCTTCACCGCGATCTTTTGATTTACCCGGCACTGGGTTATGAGCCATGTTACCACGTGTTTAAGCGGAGTCACCAATGTAGTTGTTGTAAATGATAGAAGGATTAAACACGGCAAAAATGTAAAAGTATAATTTCAGCAGGCAATAGACAAGAGAATTAACAAAGTTCAGTTTCCATAGTAACCGTGCGCCACCACGCATCGGATATCTACATATATAAAACTTAAAACGAAATTTGTCTGTACATTGAAATCTGAAACTAAATAAAAATTATATACATTAAGAAGACTGCCACATCTTAAATCTTAAGAAAAGTTTAAATTTTGTTGCTTTCTTAGTAGCTTCGTTATCTTTCATTTTTATTGTAGTACCTACAATAGTATCACCTTATTCCACAGAAAAAGTTTTAGTATCTATTTCTAATGGTGATAGCTGAACCGTCGTATAAAAACCACTCTCACACTTGGCAGCCTTATTTTTTAATTTTGGGCTATTGTGCGAGGATTACGATTTGAATAATGCCCTCAAACAAACCGTGAATGAAATAAAGAGCTTAGGAATGAACGATGAAATATTCGCTCATTACTTCCTTTTTTACCTCGATGATTTGTTACCTGGGTGTAACAATAAAAAAATACAGTTCTGGTATGAAACTGATAAACTTTTTATTTAATTTATTTCATCAAATTGAAAATTACTTAACTAAACATATTATCAGAGGCCTTATTCTCTAATCATAACTGGAATTAGTATCATCTTTATTTGATACGAGTTGTTCCGCACGATTTCACCCGTGTAAGATACAAATCTTTTATCTTAATATTAGTGTAAATTACGATTGAGGTTGTCAATTGACAATAATGTCACATTTCATATGAAATTTTTGAATTTGGATCATACACAAACATAGACGAATAGCAAACCTAGCAAAAGTTCGAATTCTACGAAAAAATCTAAACCAAAATTTTTCTTTCTATTTGTCCTAATAAAGTTGCTGTTCACGAAGCCGAAACCCTGAAAGCCTCAAATCACAGGCAATCTATCTGAGCACCGCGTTCTATAAAAATAATAATTCGTCTCAGTCGGGAAATGAACAAGGTACGAGAAGACAGCGATTCCTTTTACTAAAAAAATACATTCCCTATCTATGATTTTCTAAAATTCTATTTTTATGTTCCTTTTTGTCAATGTTATTTAGAACAACTTTATAATTGAAACTAAAAGTTTATGATTTGTTTATAAATATTATTTCAATATGTTACCCGATTAAAAACTACGAGTATAAATTAGGAAACAGATGTAATATTATTCTATTCTCATAAAGCTTTTGTCCAATTAGCAGACTAATCATAATACTTAATAAAATTTACAGTAATCTAAAGGACATTGTGGATTCTTATTATGTTAATCACAATTTGTTGAGGGCTTGAAAAGTTTATCAAAAATAGTTGTAACTGTAAGCGATTTTTTAAAATATTACAAAATTTTAAATAGGTATACCCTTGGATAGACCGAAAAATTTGTAGTCGAACTGTGGTCAAAATTCATTTTGGTCAATTAGGCACTTTTTGACGATATATATATTATTATCTCTAAATAAATAGCAAATTCGAATTTTCAGTTCTTATTTTGTGGCAAACGCCAAAACGCGTTCGTGATCCGTCGACCAGCCGGGTGGCGCGACCTAATATCCCTCTGAGAGCACGTCGCTAGCTCTCCAACAGCTACGTATAGGTGTCTTTGATTCCCACCCTAGATTGTACAATATACATTCACGTTCGGCTTATAGGCAAAAATATTTCTTTCGGACCGTTTTCTTTAGGAAAAGGCAATATTTGTGAAAGAAAAAGGTCAGTGTTCCAAGAAATATCAACAGTTTCTGTTAAAGCAATAGAGCTATATAACCTCTTTCTATCAGGATCTACAACAGGAATGATACTGAATCTGGTCTTTGACACGAAAAAATTCAAAGCACCAACTTAAATACGACCATTCCCTTTGATCACGAACCTAAGCTTGCATAATCCGGAGCTAC
Organism: Ethmia dodecea; assembly: GCA_963855545.1. NCBI lineage: Eukaryota > Metazoa > Arthropoda > Insecta > Lepidoptera > Depressariidae > Ethmia > Ethmia dodecea. The sequence goes on along the minus strand of OY979457.1, from coordinate 11,240,268 downwards.
AACTTACAACTACATCCCAAACATCGTTGTCGGCTTTACAAACGGCGCCGGTGATCTCTCCGACCTCACCTTGGAAAAAAAGACCGGTTCCAACGAGCAAGCGATTAAGTCATCTCCCCGCTGTTTCACCGATTTCAAGTTAATTTCTTCATTTTGTTGCCTCTTCACGGATTCCTTTATTCTTTTTCTCCATGCTTGTTATTTGTCAGGAATCGAACGAGCAATTTCTGTAATGGACTTTGGGAAAATATATCAACAAATTGATTGGAAAGCTTTCGTGTTGTCGTGACGGCTGTGTCTCGGTTTAGTGAATATGGAGCAATTTTATTATTGTTTAAGTGCTTGGAATTAGGTCTATTTTTTACTTGTTTACAAGTCAGTTTTTTTCAAGTGAAATACTTTGGATGTTTCCTATTCTGCGGCAAGCATATTTTTATTTATTATTCATAATAATCGAAGGAAAACACTTTAGAAAAATAACGAATCAAAATTGTATTCCTAACATATGATTTACTTTAAGTCACTTGCACAATAACTAAGTCATATTCTACTAACCGTCCAAACACATTAATCTTGAGACGGACGCGAGGCTGCGACCTTGTCAAAAGAATCGTTTGACATCCGATGTTCGGATCTGTACCAGTCTTTCTTGACAGCACGATGGGTTGTTAAGTCGTGATCCAGTGTCATTCCTACGTTTTTATCTGCAGTGAGTTCTGTTGCATCTTCGATCTTTTAGAAACTAGAACAAGCGGTTTGAGATACATGTTAAATATAGTTTTTTTTGTGTTTGTTTTATATTAATTCAATATTAGTTTTCGAAGATGAGATTAACTTGTCAACTATTTTTAGTGAAGTGATGTCTTACTTCATATTTATTGCCAATAGGTATATCACTGACCTAAAAATGTTTGATCCATCAATCATATGACCATTATAATATATTTTTTTACTGCAACAGTGAAATCGCGCAGGTCGCCGTTAAGTACATAAATCAAACGTCATTTAATGTTAAGCTTAACGAACGCATTCAAATCTATTATTCATAGGGGTTTATATACATAATGTCCGTGAAATTAAAGTGATACACCACTCGTAGATGCACATTGATTTACACATTAACGGTTGCTGGGATTTATTTATATAAAATTTAGTATGCACATACAACATTGGTTTCAAGTTACTTATAGACAAAGACTAATGAAGGAAAAAGATGCTTGGAGCAAATTAGCTCGCTCAGTGCAATTCAACATTTGAAAATAATAACCATTAGGACTCATTCTTATGAATTGAATAATTATAAAAAAATAAAAGAACATATAAATAAGAGTTAGTGCTGTTGTGCAGTTTCTTTCGTCTGGTATTGTCTTCACCTAGTTTTTTTTCAAAGGCTAGGGGATAGACACCTATTATTATTGACGTGCAATAAATTAACTCCATGTTTAAAAAACTAAATTAAATTATTTTATTTTCAAGACATTAATGATGACAGACACAAGATAATAGAGGGATAAGTACTGATTGAATTCATAATAGGAATAGGTAGGTACACAAAAATTAAATATGATCCATATATCAATGCTGAACCATGAATCAAAGAGACATCAATGAAACGAACGGTTCTTAAAGAACTACTTTTGATTCAATAAATTAAACAATCAATAAAAAGCCAGCATTCCATAAATCGAAGCACAATTGCTGAATCGGGATAGTAAACCGTCGTAAATAAATCTAAAGCTAGCAACAGACCGATAGTGATAGAACATTTTAATGACACTCGATACCCCAATACGATTATATTGCCCGGAATGATCGTAAATTTGTTAGAGTAACCGACAATACTGTTGACTACGGCCCATTTTGTTATGCCATATTCTAGACTTTTGTTTTGCTCCGGTGCATTTGGTAATAAACGAGGTGGCACATCGTAAAACTCGGCTTTATCGGAATTTGTCCGAGATTGTTTATTGCTTATAGGATTACCGCTTGTGATTGATTCTAGTTCCTTTTAAATAAATTTCGGGGGAGGCTGTTTGTTTTATGCTTCAGTATTAAAATTTGAATCGAACTGAGACCCAATCAGATTTATGAGTTGATCATCTCAGATAATGGGGCTCGACTTATTAAAACAAAATTTATCTTTCCGACGGATTCATCGATTCAGATTTTACGATTCCATTAAGAGATATTCCATCAGGATTTTTATGGGATTCATGTCAGTCAATGAACTTTTTAGAGAACTTCAATACAAGTTACCTTTTAAGCAAGTTGGTTAAATTTACTGAAATGCTTCTAATCAAAATAGGTTTGGAGCGAATGGATATGGTTAGCCGACAAAACACATGTCAGTCACCTGGTACCACGATAACTGTAACGATACCAGCACCATAGTCGTGCTGATAATTCTCCAGCTTTGAGTGCCCAATTCCTAATGGTCAATATCGAATGTGGAATCTCATAGTACCAGCCACCCTCTCGCTTAGTTAATTAAGACATGGGATTATCAAGCGTTTTGGAGTAGTAAATAAAATCGTAATCTTTCACCGTAGCGGAGAGGCGTCTCCATAACACACTTTTATCTCGGCATAGTGAGCCGAAACGCTTCTTTGATCCCACACCTACGCACACATTTAAATAGTAATATCCTACCAATAATACTAATGCACTGTCAATTTTTAATGTAAGTCGAGATAAGAGACAAGAATGCTTAAATATGTTATACCAAGGTGGTTTTATAATCATATTTTTAATATCTTGTAATGTGTTTTTTATTATTTTCTCTTTTATTTACAGGTAAGCACTTCTATTTGAAGAGAGTCCTGTTGTTTTTAGATAAGTGAGTACTACAAATAATTTCATATTTTGCGAGAGTTGAAGGGTGCTTGGCATCACTTAAATTAATTGGTTAGGCAAATAAATCGCGCATTTTTGACATTTGCATTTGTATTCCCATTAATTTGTTTTTCGCTGTCCTCATTCCTCGGCTTTCTCGCTTCTCCTAATTTAAACTTAAGTTCAAAAGATATAAGTCACGTCAAAAGTTTTCGTTAAGCAAGACTCTGAGCGAGAATGCTAGAACAAACTGATTAAATACTTTAATCCTTATTTACTGGGACGTCTGTCTGTCCGTACAGTCTTGTTTTAGGATTTATTGTGCAAGTTTTAATGAGTTGCGATGAAGCTTGGTTCTGACGCGATCGTTATGTAGCAACTATTAATAATTTTGTTACGAACTGGTGTGTATTATTTATCGCAAAATTCTTGACTACAATTTTGATGAACAGACAAATTCATTTGATCCTAATTAGTGATTTAGCTTGTAAATTGCTTTCACGAAAATTTGTATCTAGATTTTATTAAACTAAGTTTGTTTGCGTGATAATAATAAGAAACTTGGTTTCTATTCCAGACATAAAGGGATCTAAACTCGCGAAAGTCAATGTTCAACTTCTAAATAATAATAATAATATAATCTCACGCCTTTCATCCTCGAGGGGGTAGGCAGAGGTATTCCATTACTGGATATACCCACATTTCACGAGATACATTGGACCCCTAAACGTGATAGGTGGTGAGCCCATCGCCGGACCGGGTCTATTTACACATGTCTCCGAATTAATTCTAAGACCTGCGGGTTTCCTCACGATGTTTTCCTTCACCGTCGAGCTAGTGATAAATAACAACTTTTAAAATAAGACATAAATTCTAATGTTGTCTCAACTACCTTAGAATCACTTCCTATGACATTATCTAAAATCAAAATCTTATTATTTCTTCTATTTTTAATACTCGGTTTCTCTAATGGATGAAGAAGCCAAACATCATCGTCTATTTTCACTTCGGAATAACTAATTTGATCTTTTTCATGTTCGAAATAGAGGTCAGTTTAATTTTTATCAAGAGCAAGGTAAGATATTTTAGTAAAGTGAAGAAGTCATTTTGACTTTGTCACTGATGGGTTTTCAAATATTGACGGTCGCGGCCATTATCTGTGGGAGTGTGTCGCCGGGCTAACGCAGCTTTGATAACGCTCGGTGTGTCGCCGCCCTAAAAAACTGTCTGTTTATTCATCCGTCTATGTTTGTGTTAGGGTAACTATAGAAGTGGCGCATCGGCGATTTCTGCGTGAAAGCCGTAAGTTATTTACGGCTCACTTTGATATTTTTTAAATTTAAATTTAAACTCTTTTGATTTAAATTTAAACTGATTGTATTATAAAAAAATCCTGTTATACTTCATAGACTATGTTTAATGATACATCTGTTATAGTTTTTGTATAACCTGTTCAAATGCTTACTTACATAATTTTAGTAAATTTTGCAGCAACATTTTTAATGTTTCTTGACACAGCGGTTTTGGCTGTGGGTTGATCGCTCAGACAGCCAGTTAGTTTTTTTTTATATACATTCGAGTAAATTATTATAGCAGTTATATATATTGTTCTGTAAAGCACAATTGAACTGTATAGCTAGCACATATCATGTTCACATAGATATTGATTATGCATTTGCCGTCACTATAGCTCTATGGTGAGGGTGGCCATGTAGTGGAAACCCCAAACAACTTTCTGTTTGTGCGTCTGTGTTTGCACGGATATGAAAAGGAGCGGGCGATTGTAATTAACAGTGGACGCTGCGGATCGAATTTCTTATGAGCTGACTGTACTGCACGTCGTAGTACAATTGCTTTAGAGGTCAGACTCGCACTACAAGTGTAATAAGAACGTTACAAAGTCCAATGTGTCAAGCTCTACGTGCTCTTGACTGTACATGTGTGTTTGTAACGATCACACTGGTTAAGCAAAATTGGGTGCGGTCAAAAGTGAATAGGACCACCTAGTGACATTATAATATCATGAGCGCTTTCGTGTTTTGGAAGGCACGTTAAATTGTTGGTCCTGGTTTTCGTTGTCTTTACGTACAATGGAAGTCGTTAAGCCGTGTCAGGTACTGTCAGGTGGCTTGAAAAATTCTGACTGTTAACTACTAGCCTAACACCATCTCTAAATCCGCGGTAAGCTATACTTTAGGCTAGGTATACTTTATCATGTATGAGAAAAGACCCTTAGCTCAGCAGTGGGCTTTTACGGGTTGATGATGAAATGCCGATCTATTTTGCAAGACTATTATTTAGAATATTGTTTATAATTCAGTAGTCTCCCAGAATAGATATAGATTTTATGCTAAAATATAAATAAATATGCTTTCGCCTTTATCCCTGAGGGGTCGGTTAATGTATCCTATACCTGGAATTATCCACTTTTCCCCAGTATAGTTTCAGCTCAAATACTTACTTACGCACCTAAAAGAACTTTTAAATATTCAAATATTTTAATTTGATTATCACTATCAATTAGTTCATAAAGAGAAACTTCTCAGATTGTGCTGCGGTGTCAATACATTCGAAATAGTTTTAATTTTAGATTTACGCAATTAAATTGTAAATCTATACTTCTATTATATCTCTATACTTCTATACTAATATTATAAAGAGGAAAGATTTGTATTTTAGTATGTTTGTTACGAATAAACTCAAAAACTACTAGACCGATTTTAAAAATTCTTTCACCAAAGGAAAGCTAGAAGATCCGTTACCAAAGAGATTAAAATATAATATCATAGAGGGGGGGGGGGGGGGGGCATTGGGAATATTTTCATACAAAACTTTGAAGCTCAAGCGTCATGTCCTTGTCATGTCAGTTAGTATGAACGCGAGCTGTCATGCGGTCGAAATTGTACTAGACTTATTTATTATACTTGGAATAACTTTTGGCTTCAAATTTTCCTCGCTTTGTCCTCTCTATGCCTTATTATATTTAATCTCTTTGTCCGTAACATAGGCTGTATTTTATTTACTTATTCCCACAGGAGCGGAAACTACTCAGGTGAAACCGAACAGAACCGCTAGTCTAATATATTCCAATTTATTGCTAGCCGATACGAGTCGATTTAATCCAAATACGACAGTAGTAAATCACGCATAAATTAACTCTACCACTTTTCTTTATCTATAAAATGCTAATTATCTGTACCATAGACCACTTAGCACGTTATCAGTATTTAAAATAAAGTATAATTATACAATAAATCTGAAACATGACTCTCGCATGTGTTGAGAGAGGAATTATTAATGACATACAGACAGACATACGAGCAAAGGAATTCACAGTGTGTATTTCAACGCCTTAATTGGTAACAAATGTGGTGACGTACTTTTTTTGAGGATGCTAGAGTTTTATCTTTATTTTGACAGCGGTAAATAGTTGAGAGGTAGGGAAAGGGTGATGGATTACGAAGTACTAGTAGCGCCTCGCGGTTTCACCCGCGTAGTTCCCGTTCCCGTGGGAATACGGGGATAAAATATAGCCTATCTCTTTTTCTGATGTATAATCTATATAACTGTAAGGTTTCATCAAAATCCGTTCAGTAGTTTTTGCGTAAAAGATGAACAAGCATCCATCCATACATCCATACATCCATCCATACAAAACTTTCGCATTTATAATATTAGTAGGGTATGATTTTACAAGCTTTTATTTAACTTGGATAGTTGTGTTTGTTCGGGTGGAATCCTGCAACTCAATTTTGAAACAGATATCTTCAACCGATTGAGATGAAATTTTGTAGGTACAGAGATTTAGTTTGTATGACAATGATTGGTTATATGTGTGACGTCATTCACATGGGTAACATCGAATGTTACAGAGAAAGACGTGGATGTGTGATGATTGGACTGTAATAATGATTTAATGAAGGTTTAAACGGTAGAAAAGCACAATAGGAAAACTCTAGACTGTATTAGAACATAAAGATCAATAGAAAAACATGGAAAAGTCAAAGATGATGTAAAAATATAATATCAAAAAAAGATTGTGTTGAAGGACGTCCGCAACACCGAAAATAGCAGACTAGTTATTTTAATGCCCTCCTACAAATAGGGGTTCCTATCAATAAAAGGGCTCACTAAGAATAACTTTTTAACGTAGGTATCGTTTTTTATGTTTTATGAGGCAATATGCTTGAAAGTACCTACGTACCCATAGGTATAAGGATTTTAGTTTGCACAACATCGGCTAGTGTATACCGTAGTCGGTGTTGTGCAAACTACCATTCACCATCTGTACGTTGCAGCGAATCAACGGAAATTATCCGTCAACGGCACATGCAAGTAAAGGTAATGAAGCTTGATTAAAAATAATATATTTATTACTACAAACTTGATTTATTATATATTTTTTGCACACGCAACGATAACAATAGATAATATAAATTGCTAAGCTTACATTTTCCGACTTGATATAGATCCGATTAAAATACAAAGTGTTGTAATACTATTGTAGCTTCTCAGAGAAATACCGGCAATTCCAATGCCCAAGTAAAAAATAACAAGAATACAAGTCATTAAAAACGTTTATTCGACTCAAGAAATTTAACTTGAGAAAAATATTTAAAAACATACCGTTTTAATAAGCATACAAATAAAGAACAGTCCACGAACATTAATCTTGTAGGCAAACATCCAATAAGAAGATATTTATCTCACATCATCGGGCCTGTATCTCAATAAGAAATCTGATTAACATAACAATATGCTTAATTGCAGTGCGCTGTATTCCGGTTGTTGAAATCGGGCACATTATAAAGTGTATTCAAATTATAAGTACTTTCCTTGATAAAGGCCGTTCTGTTAAGCCAGCCGAGCTTACGGATTCGATTTCAGACAAGGGTCTCAATAAATGACAATTTATGTACGAATTTGTTCAACTCCATCAATATAACGATGATTGGTAATTTGTTCTTGATCTCGCCCAGATTTTAGGAACTTCTCTATTTATTCTCTTCTATATTAATTAAAGGTGTAAATTCACAATGCTCTTTTCTTTATAATAATAAACTTTATAAAAATGAGCTACATAAGTAGTAAACATTTAGTCTTCAGTATTTAGAGATCTCATGTTTGTTTTGTTTCTTGAATTGGAGCCATTTTTCAGGTATATGCCTCATTTAGCTCAGCTTTGCTAGTTTCCACCATTGCTTACCTGTTTAAGGTATGATTTTGTTCCTATTCTTGGTCTTCCTGCACTTCTTCTACCACAAGGTCCAGGCCGTCGACTCCTTCTCTTTTGTTTTTGCTTTTAATAACTCTATGTCGTTTTATGGTGCCTAATAACTCTATAGGTATAAGTAAACTGTACAGTAAGATGATTAAACTGATGACGATAGCACAGTATTCCTCCAAAAAAAGCACATTCGCTTAATGACATACACCTAATAATTTCAGATCTAATAATAAGTAAATATGGAGCGCTGCGAAGGATAAACTGAAGCCTGAAAAACTACTCCACGCTCTGAGCATATACGCTCACAGGCACATTTCCCGATGACATAATTTAATTTGTTCGTACGTATTAAGTCTAACTGAGCAGTGTGGGTTGAGTAGTTTGCTTGTAAATGTCTGCTTTACCTATGGATGGGTATCCCCGAGGGGTAGCCGGAGAGCAGAGAGTCCAGAGCCCATTCCCAGGTGATGTTACACGTGCCTTGGAACCAATGGTCTGTTCAAGTAAATTGTATGGTCTGTGGGTTTCCTCAGAATATTTTCTAGTATCGTCTATCTAGTGATAAAGTACGTGAGTTTAAAAAAAGATTTCTAATGGGCTCTTATAAATCTGGGCTCGGACTCAAAAGGGCAATCACTGCTCTTTTTAAATGAACATAACTAGAGATGATGATGAACAGATAAATGACTATTGCAAAATAAAATTATTAACGACAAAACTCTTAAAACATAACAACCTGTCAAAAAGACATAGTTAAACAACTGCATTTGTGAGAGCATAAAACAAACAAGGTAAAGGCAACACAAGTTTAAAAGTGTACGCAAATTACAAGGTGCCCCGTTGTGTACAATCGCACGCCACCGACTGGCGTAATTACAGGAACTACTTTTTTAATACCTGACAATATACAGGATGTCAGGGATTTCGATTTCATTTATTTGTTTATATATACCGCTAATGATCTTTGGTTTTAATAAAATTCCACAGGTTTTGGTGAAGGTACGGAAACAGTAAATATCTATCTATATATTATACATAAAAAATTGTGTATTATTTACATAAAAATTCGTGTATTTATATAAACATATTAAAACACGTGGCGTCTTCTAAAAAAAACTAGGAATATTGCTATCTACCTCTATAAGCAGAGAAAAAATTATGACTAAATTACTTTCCCATATAATAAAATTTTAATATTATCAATGTTTAAGTAACTTAAAAGTTTGATACAATGGCAAAGTTAGCTAGGTACCTAATTAGCTGACTAATTATACTCAAATGAAAAGTTAGACTTTTTGCTGTTTTGTCTTTAAATCATCTTTCTCTTAGATAACTATAGAAATTTCGAAACAGCATGTATAACATCGCCTGTTTTAATATGTTAATCAGCTACGTTTTCGTATTTTAAAAATAATGATTACCTCTTCAGTACGCCATCGACATTTTAATTTTCATAATTAGTGTTTTGTTAAATAGTCGCTATCAATAATCTTCTGCTGACTGATAATAATATGTGGTTGTGTAAACATGTATCTGACTAACAGCTTATGAAAAACATTTCAGATCGGAATACCTACTAATAATGTAAAGTTGAATACCTATGTGGTTTTTGTTTGTTACGTTTTCTCTCCCAAACTGGTGTACCGATTTTTATAACTTTGGTATAAAGATAGAACAGACCTTGCAATAGGGCATAGGCTACTTTTTAAAAAACACATAGTTCCTATCATCATCATCATCATCAGCCTATTTTTGTCCACTGCTGGACATAGGCCTCCCCTAATGAACGCCACAGCACCCATCAGCTCGACGCATCCACATCTGCCTGCAGCCTTTCGCAGATCGTCATCCCATCTGGGACGTATTAAACTAAAGTTCACGTGGACGACTGTTAGTGTGTTATAAAAAAAGACAAACAAGAAGAGACTAGGTACGCTACTGAATGAGATTCTCTTTGATTTGTCACTGGTTATAAAACACCTCAATTTACAAAAACCTAAGGAGGCATAAACTTTATATTATATATAACAACAAAACTTTAACTATATAACTAATAATTCTCATGCTACAAATAAAACAATGTAAGAGTCCTTAAGAAAAGTTCGAGCATAGAAATTTCAAACGGGATGCCAACAACAATGGTCTACCTGTTACGAGTATTTAACTATCTATGTATGTAGCGGTTTTGTCAGTAGAGCCACAGAAAAAACGATTAAGTAACTTTAACAGGATGGTTACCAAAAGTAATTTATTATAATATAATTATAATGAATTTTCAGATTTTAATCAAAGGAACACGAAAAAAACAAAGAAATGCTCTCCATTTGGCAAATTTCTGGTCGGATACAGATATCTTAAATTAATTTATTGTATTTCGTCACATAAGAAAGAAGAAGAAAGAAAATAGATTTATTGCCAAATAATTACAAGTAGGTATTACCTTTTTGCAGATCAACAAAAATCTGCAAAATATAATTTATACATAATAAAATTATCATCGTTACACATTTCACAGCAATCACGAAAAAGCTCTTTGCTTGAAACGATCAAACGCTTTGCATAAAACTAAAATATTTTTACTTCCATCACACACTCATTTGCTGCCTTTTGTCTTCTTTTACGCTTACTTCGAGGCTCTAAGCCAAAGCTTGCTTCATTTCTCATCAGAGCTTCTGACTTACTGCATTCTTAAGTATTGGTCGTGCATTCAGAACGGGTTTAAAGCAAAAACAGGGATCTGGTCCGGGTATTCATAACGCTTTTTGTCACCTGCCGCCGCTCCTGGTATTATTTTCATATTTTGAGCCGGTTCCCTGCAGTAATGATCTAAGACTGTATTTTCTGAATTTTTAATCTCTGTAATATTACGAAAATTTTCAAAACCACATTTTTTTATTTTGTTATAGCAATGATAGCCTTGTGCTTAAAGAGCCCTGGTAAGGGCATGTACCTACCAATGTGATTTAAAAAACACTTGGGTAATTATTTGTCACTGACTCGACGGTGAAGAAAAACATTATGAGAAAACTAGCAGGACGGAGAATTGATTTTGAAACATGTGTAACAACACCAGGGGTCGGCTATATGCTCACCAACTATCACGTTTATGGGCCAAAGAATAAAGGTACTGGTGAAATGTGGGTATTTTCATAAATCGAATACCTACCATAAAAGTTGTGAGATTTGGACCCAGAATTGATTCTAAGATATGTGTAACAACTCCAGGGTTCGACTATATGCTCACCAACTATCACGGTAAGAAGGTAAGTACTGGTGAAACGTGGGTACTTTCAGAAATCGAATACCATAAAAGTTATGAGATTTTTTATTGTAGTTTTATACAAAAAGCAATCTATTTCTTTTACATGAGAATGAGTTGGTATTCTGCAGTAGAACTTTAATAGGCTTATAGTAATGTAAACCTCTTCTTAGTGGGTAGTTACAAGCGTATGATCTTAATAACAATCTATGATTTCTATACGTATACATTTCAGTATACTTAAGCAGTAACTCCAAGTTGAATTGGATTTCGATTAATCTTCGGTTTGCACTTCGAAATACCATCTGCATGCAAATCTGGAAAACTAGTTTTAACATACTACAGCTTTGAGTTTATGTTTTGGTATCCAGCCATTTTCTAATATCTACTTGGCGAAGTCTTTTGTGTATTTTGTTTATAAATAAACAACATGGTTCGTGTTCTCTTTATGAAATATTAAGAAAGTCTGATGTTTTTGCTTGAACAAAATATATTCTAGTAAATTGTCTTGCCAACGGATAAAACAAAATAACAAATTGTAATAGTAAACAACAAACTCATCTAGGAATTTATTTGAGTCTTATTGATCTAATCTCACAATTAGTTCTACAAAACATTTTTAAAAGCTTACCATTTGTGCTGCCTTTTTAAAACGGCACTACGCTTCAAATGTTGTAAACTCCAAATTGATTGACAGGAAGACAGATTAGATGGGAACGAACCTTCCCTAACGGTTTCATTTCCGATGTAACAAAACTGCAATAAGAACAAAAAGTCATGTTAATTCATCAATACTCGCTTTTAAATAAAATATGAGAAGATCCGGACAATGTTAATAATAATAAAACCTATGCTCCCAAAATGTCAGAACTTTAATTAATATTTGTAACATCATAATCATTCCAATCGTGTCGTGAGTGTTCATTGAAAGCAAGTATTAATACCTTTAACCATTTAATTTAGACCCTTAAGCTGTAGCATTTTGTGAATTTTAATGTAATACTACAAGGGCATAGTTATGTTGGCCGAGGAGTACTCAGATTATTATGTTACCTTCAATGTAAGATACTAGTTTTCTTGTCTGAGCCACCCGCCGAGCTCGATGTGAGGCGTCTGTATACATCTCCACACAAGTTTATAATAAACTTAAAACTGGTTCGATCTTTATCGACCGCGTGATTATTTACATCAGTCTTAACTTAAGCGGCAAGTTGTACACCTCATGCCGTTTCATTACAATCCTTACATCGTTTATCATACTTTACATTGCCATAATTTATTCATAAAAACGATCTTGTTTTATTTCCACCAAGATTATTTTACATGGTGTTCTCAGATTTCTCAATACGTGACGCGATTCAGTCCTTATATTAAGCCGTAGCGTTGAATTATTGTAGTTTTATTATCGATAACAATATTTTACACGTCGCCAACTACGCCTGTAAAGTGAAACCGTACTTTATTTATGTTACGACCGATGGTGTAATGGATGTGTGCCTCTAAAATAACGTTGGCTTGTTATTAAAAGCTTATGCCTTCATAGTCCCTGTTAAGAATTAATTTGGAAATGAAATGATTACAGTCTTCTTGGTAATAGTATACGTTTACCTAGAAAAAACTAAAGTCACCAATGAGAATTACGAAAATACCGCTTCAAGAAATCTATTTTTAAAGTTCCCATCACCTCCTATCCAATAGCTACATAGTTTGAAGTAAAGTGGTCCAATAGATCTCCCTGTCACACCTTTATTAGCGGCTCATAATGATTAATTCTCAATAAATAACACCGTCGGATCGTAGCTGGACACCTTTACATTTATGTCTTGTAGCATTAGCTTTGATCGCCTTACATGAATATTTAGCCTCTTCGGGCTTGTAAATCTAGTTGAATCCATTTAAAAGCTTAGCGTTGCAAACTGGAATTACGTTGAGGATGTAAAATCTTATCAATAACCGTTGAAAGATGATGAAGCTATAAATGTATCTCATTCGGTATTCCTTTGCGGACTAGACTGGACCGTGTTAAACGGTATTCATGAAAGGAGGCCTATTTAAGTGAACTGATGATGATAATTCTCGGTTTAAAGTTTCCTTTTTTAGGAAAGAAAAACGTATAGATACATAAAAAGAAAACATAATAACTAAGAAGTTAACAAGAGTTCTTTCCCCCCTAAATTTTGGTTAAGCCCATTAGTGAGATACCCAAACAAAGGACAATCTTTTTGTTAGCTTAACAAAAAGATCAAGATAAAAAATAAAGAAACAAGCCCTAAAACCTCGGATCCCGAGAGCACAGTAAATATGATAATCTTAGAATGAAAGATGAATATGAAAGTAATAAAATGGAATATTTTTATAAGACCGAACCCTAGGTTGTGGCATAAAAGGCCAGTATGGATTATCGAAATAAGCATGCGCAATCACGTTCTCATACCAACTCTGTTTATGATGCTGCACAATAAAGGGAATTGGCAAAAATAGTATAAAACATAACGTATAGTGACGGTATTATTTGCATACGTTCCTATTGTATAATATTTCAGTGGACCAGTTTCGTAACATGAATTATATGGAAATGAGACTTGGCGTCCAACTCTCCTCGGTCATAAGACTTTTAGTGAAACGTACTGATGCAGAAAATTGTATTACGTTCCTCTTGAAATATTTTGTGATATGTGACCTGAGAATATTATGTAAATATGAAGCTACAACAAAAAAATCGTCATTTTGAAGATCCTATTCAGAAACTTTTCTACAGAAACATTGCAGAATCATCTTAACGAATCTTTCATTAGGTGTGGATGTCTCTTTATAATATTCTCGTTTGACTAATGACTAATCAAATACGATTGAATTTCCTTATGTCCTATTACTACAGGTGTGAAATTACTTTTCTATTCACTAAATGTTAATATATCTTTTTATTATTTATTATTAACATCAATTAACCCTCGTCCGGGAACACCATTTACATATTAATACATTTCGAAACCATAAATTAGAGTCGTTTGAATATTTTTTAAAACAACCGTGAGGTGAAAATGTTAGTCTGCCTCAATTAATAATTCTGATGGTACAGACGGTTCTGGTTAGTCTTTTTCTTCCTTAATTACAACGTCATATTTGACCTCAGTTTTCATTATTCATTTTATTTATCATCTCACAATCACACATCGATTAGATCGATTCAAATAATTAATTAAGCATCAAAGGAAACCTCAATCAATTCTGCTGTCGATGTTAGAAAGTTGACTAACCCCTTTGGTTGAGCACGGATTGGTGCCAGTTCTATCCCTAACTCCCGAACTATTCCATAACAAAAACCGCTCAACTCCGAACTCTGACCATTTTCGATTGAAACGTCTACCAAAAATAACTTCCGAACAAAGCGGCGGACCAATGTCTTAATTCCACGAATCCAATACGAATGGCTAACAATTTGTCGGTCTCGTTGACTTGATATCTAAATTAGTATGGAGACAGCCCCACACTTTTTTTGGTCGTGCAAACTTGACGTCTCAATTAATGATGTGTAATTTCAAAGATCTGAATCGACTAACGACTCATTTCAACTCGAAATGAACCCTAAAGAGAGGCCTGATATTAATACAGTTGTTGGAAGTTGTTTGCTGTCATAATTACCTGTGCAATGACGGTGCAAATTTATTCCGCTTTTTATGATCAATTCGGAGTCAGTAATTACAAATTCAGATGAAAATAAACAAAAAGTGGAAAGTAATTAAAAACAAATATTTTGCATTGGACTGTACATACACTTATTTTTAATTCTTTTCTTTTCGTGCATTTTATTTTGTTTAAAAGTAAACTGTAAATTAATGATAGTATTTTATAACAAAGCTACGAATATTCAACGACACAAAATTTTAAAGTTTAAGTGCTAAAGTTAAAGAGTAATAAAACAACTAAACAAAGTCCTCACTCATCTAATTTTGTATCTTCCCAACAAAAAATGCAAGCGAAGTCCGTCTACAGCATACTTTGTCAAAAATGAATGCAAAATAATACAATTTGGCTGAGAGCGCTCTGGCGGGCCAGAGGTTGTAAAAACCCTCTTTTCTAGCCGTCCGAACGTACTGTATTTATTTTAGTGCCTAATTTAAATAAGACAGGGCTTAACTTCTTTTGTGATTTTGTCAAGATTCGTAAACAAATTAGCCCAGAAAGTGTATTTTATTTTTCAAAGGACATAATTATCATAATTATTCTCCCTGGAGCGTTTACGGCATTTTCAAAAAAACTCAGTTGTATAGTTTACCGGGATCAGAGTTGAGGGTTTTAGAGGATTTATCAAAGGATGAAGTCTTTGTAATGTTATGAAAGTTAGTGAATTGATTATTTTGATTATTGCTATATAATATAATATAGGATAGTAGTTTTCAGAGACAACAATTTAAGATACATTTGACTTACCAGCTTTTCATGTATGGTAAGTGTAAGGATTCCTAATTTTATTTTTCCTTAATAAACTTTTAATATAGATATTGATTTCAAGAACCTGATAAAGAACGCAGGCTGACACATTTAGTTAACTCGGAAAAGAAATAAAAATCTAAAGATATAAAGATTGTAAAAGAAAACTGATTTCACAGCGATCCACCAATTGAAATGTTGAGCTTAATTACCGACCTAATGACATAAACTATTGTAAAAGTGCAACGCTCTGTAATTTAGGAAGATAATCCCTTGAAGCGTTCAAAAGTAGTCGGTGAGAAAATACCCACAAAAACCGAACAATTCATCATAATAGTGCCAGGCAATTACTGTTAGAAGCGTTAATGACTGGCATCCATTATTAATCTTTTAGAAACTTGTTTTGGACTTACACGACTTATAGCGATTTCGATAATAATCTTGTTTTAATAATTACTCACTTATTCTTCCCACAATCTTGATTAACTCTATTTGTATGTTATTTTTCTTGGAGCCCGTTAGCCTTAATTTGGTGGCTTGACAACTCTTTTAGGAATGCTTAATTCCTGTGATTTTTCTTCGCTTCTGTTATCTGGCAGTATCCGAGGGAGTGATTCTAGGAAATGTTTTGGATGTTTTTTTTCTTTATTCAACTTATCTTTGTCTCTTTTGTGTCTTGTGTGATACACAGCTTGGTGTGTTTCCAACATTTTAACGGGCTCACTAGACGGATTTTTGAGACATTATTGTACGTGTTTTCGTGTTTTTCCTGCTTCATAGTGCTAGAAACTTGTTCAAATTTATAAATGAGGCCATATTTCTCCTTTACGAGCTGCATTCTAATGTGTTTTTTTCTAGTAACTAATAATAGCTTGTTTTCATTCATGACTATGTTTTAATTCAACGTAAAATTTTATACTAAGACAGGAATCACCTTTAACAATACCTTTCTCTCTGTTATTCATCATTAAGAAAATAACATAAATTCATGGAATTATTTGTTTATCGCTTGGCTAAAATATCAAAATTCATTCACAAAATTTACATATTTAGTAAAATTACGCAAGCTCATTTCAAATTAGAGAAATGGCCTACCATGCTTACTTCGGTAATAAATATTAATCACTCTCTAACTTATATTTAAATGTTTCCTGCTACTGTTAGAAAATTACGAATGCCCAAACTTATTTAATTCATAAAGACTTCATTACCATATACTGGGATTGGTATAGGTTGGAGGGGAGTATAACTTTTTGTTGTGTCAAATAATTGGTGCTATTATCACGACAGGTTTTAATATGATTTTTAATGTAGCTACTTCCACGATTCTTTAATTTCTTAATAAATGAATAATACATCTAATAATATTTATTCATTACCATCAATTTTTGCTTAAAAAAGATACTTTGCGTCTGGTTACTTACTGTATTTTACAAAATAAGAATCAATTATATTAATTAAAAGATCATTTCGAAGAACATATCGCACACTTCTGGTCCTTCATTGTATGAGGGTGTAAATTTAGATGATTTAGTCCATAATTTTCTTATTTTTATTTCCATAATTTTAGTTTCAAAGTTTTCTTCTAAGGTGTTATTAATAATATTATTGAGCCCATCATTCAAACATCAACTTATTAAACACACACCTTCGCAGTGTATAAATAAAATTAGGCGCCATTTTGTTTAAGCTCGTTACAGCTCGACGCACGCCACCGGCTCTCGTAATTATGATGTTAAGCTGCCAGCCGTGTGTGTGTTACTGCCCTAACAACGCGCGAATAAAACTTATCCATGTGAGCGTGCTATCATGCGTGGACGCATGTAGGAGGATTTTATTAACTGTGTGAGCGGTTCGCGTGTGTTGGTTTGTCGGCGTTTTTGAGTCGTTCCGAGCTTGTCTAACAATAATTACTATATACCTTACACCCGCGGGCAGCGCAAACGCCTCCCTCCAGTCTTTTTTGTCTACTTTTTTAACGTCTTAATCACAAGGCTCGATACTTTTGATAGGCGACGCACGCGCTTGGCGAACGGCCAAAAAATTTTTGTTCGTTATTTAATGGTTGATCACGATTGTTATCGGTTTTCGATTACTTGGGGCGCGTTCGAATACATAAACATGCTCCGTCAAATATTGGTAGAGCACTCGTTGGAGCCGTTCGCAATAGTCGCTGTTTTATTAACTGTTTCATTTATGGTACTCGACTTTAATGGCTGGAACGAAAATTACTTATGTTGTACGTTTGTAGTTGGTTAATATTTTATACTTCGCTTAATTTAAAACTGTATTTTCGCAGCAGATAACATTTTTATAGTTGTAATTTATAACTTTATCAGCATTTTATAATTGCAATTATAGTGCAGTGATAGCCCAGTGGTTAAAGAGCTCGCTTCTCATTCGTGAGGCTCGGGTTAAAATCCTGGCATGTAATAACGAGTTTTTCAGAAAGCTTACGTACATATTATATTTATCACTAGCTCCACGGTGAAGGAAAACATCGTGAGGAAAGCCGCAGGTCCCAGAACTCCCAGAATTAATTCAGAGGCATGTGTAACAGAACGGGTAGGCTCACGTTTTTAAGGGTCCAAATAGTATACTGGTGACGTAGATATTTCCATAAACTTTATACCTCTGCCTACCTCTTCGAGGATATGAGGCGTGAGATATATTTTTTAATTTGTGTGTGTCAAAACATTCCTGTTATATCCTTGGTTAGGTGACAAAAGTTACTTTTTAAAATGAATAATCATATCCTACTAATGCTATAACAACTCGTTACAGAAAAAGCGCAATTCCTCATACACCCCAATTGGGTAGTTGATAGCATCGCGAGTAGTCATTCATTAAAAAGATTATCCCAAAACACCTCAAAATATGTATTTCAATTTTAAATTTACAATTATAGCAAATTTAAAAATAATAAAACAATCAAAAAACGTGCTGCAATTGAGTAGGTACTAGAAACTATGATGCCACGGTTTGCTATTTCAGTACATTTTCCAAAGTAAAATTTCGTTTTGACAGATTGTAAAAAGTAACTGATTTGACTAGGTAAGACACTACCCTATTAGTATATTATCTAATATAAAAAAATATGATGCAATCGAAGTTTAGTTGTGTCTAACCAATTTTCTTAATTATCGATCAATAATAGCACGATTTCCATAGAAAGCACTAAACTCAGCTACGATAATTCATTTTTTTTTAAAATTTAACACATATTAAAAATAGCTGAAATCGAATAAGTAGTCGATACTAAACAAACTAATTTCAGGAATTGCGCTTATTCTGTTACATATTGTATAGCTTATACATCAGAAAAACACATAGGTTATATTTTATCCGCGTATTTCCACGGTAACGGGAACTACGCGATGAAACCGCGGGTACGCTGCTAGTTTCTTCATAATGCAATAACATTTTTCAAACTTAAGAAAGTCCTGGAACCCAGATTTTCTGTAATAATGCAAGTAAGTACAATGTAATTGTTCTGCAAGAAAAGACTCAACGTATCTTAAGTGATGGTTACGCCTGGGATCTGCCCTCCAGTCATATTTGAACACTGAGGACTCACGACTAAAGTCACTTATGGTGTGATTGAAGAAAGGTATTTATAAAAGCATATAACCGTATAAGAAATGTTGTATGATGACTTGAAGAATACTCACAGTTAGAATTTCGTATCAATCAGTTTATTCTAAGATATGTTATAATGTAATTGATTAGTTTACAAGACATAGTGTATTAGCGCATAGTGTTACTTGTAAGTTAATACATATACATATTCTATAAGAATTGTTATACACACTGTACCGTTTTTTTTCCAAATAAATAAAATAAAATAAGACGGTTACGATAAATAAATGGGTATTATTTTGCGCTTTACATCGTCAAGTCATCGTTATGGTCATCGGTATTCGAATGTCCCGCAAGGAGAGCTCTCGCGTCAGTCCTCTTTCGTAAAACTGTTTATATTAATAAGAACGCAATATTTTGCAATTTTTGTAAATAATAAGATTGTTTTTCGAAATTGCTAACTTTCGTGCCTTGGGTAGTACAAGCGAATCTTGCATGATTTGCAATATACTGATGTAATGATTTGTATCTATTACTGATGCAATGATTTGTATCTGTATACGACAACATTTCCTGTACCTAACGAAATTCCTCTTCTCATATAAGTCATCGTTTTTAATGAGAATAAATCATCTCTAAACCATATCTGCAAAGAAGGAGAAACTTTTATTTCTCGGCTGGTTTCAGTAATCCTTAGTATTATAAATCTTAGTAAAATTGAAATACTTTTCATCAGTAAGCTCTTCACTTGAAAACGACCGACCGACTGTAGTGACACTAAATAGAACGCGCCAATAGACGGCCGAGTTCTAAACCGCGCTATCGAAGTTTTCTAATAAGTTTGTATAAATACATCTGTCCAACATCAACCGTTGGACCGCGGTAACCATGCACGATCTCCTCTCCTGACGTAAGATCTTCCCTTTTTCACGATAGAGGAGCATTCCATCTCCGCTCGTTGGAAAGAAAAGCGAGCCTAAAAATTTCAGAATTTCAGAAAGCTCAAAGTAGATGTTGCCATAGGATTTGGACAGGACAACGTCTGTCGGGTCAGTTACTACCTACACATTAAATTTAAATACACTTTCGCGCTTTATCCCTGACAGGGATAGCAAAGTTATTCTATTCCAGGTAGTACCCAATTTACCCCTGTGTGCTTCCGGATCTGTGAAAATGTTTGAGCTCTGGACAGGGAGGATGTTGTTACACATGACTTGGAACCAGCCATCGGGCTTTCTCACGATGACTTCCTGACCACATGATAATATGAAAAACCGCTACCACCTAAACAGGTATAAAGCAAACACCAACATTTTATATTTGTCTGATTCTCAGGTCACATTTTTGTGATCTGCAGTCACAATAATTGCTTTTTCTTAAGCACAAAAGTGTTTCTATTCATGAATTTTCTCACAAATTTTACACTCATTACTAAATAGACAAAAAGTCCATTTCCTTAAAGAACTAACATTTTGTTCCGTCAAAGTTTCTTAGATTAACTAAACTAGCGGTTACTACGTGACTATTTAGGCACGGTCAGAGTCAATGTCCAGTTAAAGTCTTCATTTTAAAGTTTGTTTATTTGTTAAAGCATTGTTTATCGAAAAATTTTGTTTTGTTTACTTTATATTTAAGGTTAGTGACCCCGCCTCGAGCCTCGGATAAGGGCATGTACTAATGACTTTTTTAAACTTACGTACATATTTATCACTAGCTCGACTATAAAGAAAAACTTCGGGAGGAAACTAGCAGTTCCCCGAATAGATTCTGAGGTGTGTGTAAGCACCTCAGCTCACCACCTTTTTTTAGTATAGGGGCAAACGATCATACGGTCACCTGATGGTAAGACTACAGTCGCCCATGGACACCTGCAACCTGTCACGTTTAGGGATCCAAAATATATAGTGGTGAAGAATGGGTACTTACTTCCAGAAACGAAATACCTTTGCCAACTTCATCGGATAAGAAGACGTGAGCATTTTGGTTTTTGTTCCAGTCGGGTAGAAAGAAAGCGTGTGTAGGTATCTATATCTATACTAATATTATAAAGAGGAAAGATTTGTATTTTTGGATTTTTGTGTTTTTGTTTTTTTTGTATGTTTGTTACGAATAATCTCTAAAACTACTGGACCGATTTTAAAAATTCTTTCACCAATGGAAAGCTAAAAAATCCTTGAGTAACATAGGCTATATTTTATTCCTGTATTCCAATGGGAACGGGAACTACACGGGTGAAACCGCGCAGAACCGATAGTTAGGTATAAAGTGACGAGTAAGACGCGCTGGCTCTGATCGAAGAGAATCAGAACAAATTGTGGCAAACGAATGTTCATTACTACCAAAGAGATTAAAATATAATAAGGCATAGAGGGGACAAAGCGAGGAAAATTTGAAGTCAAAAGTTATTCCAAGTGGAATAAGTCTAGTACAATTTCGACCGAATGACAGCTCGCGTTCATACTAACTGACATGACAAGGACATGACGGCTTAGGCTTCAAAGTTTTGTATGAAAATGTTCCCAATGCCCCCTCTATTCCCTATTATATTTAAATCTCTTTGACTACTACGAAGCGACAACTTAAAATAATGTACCTTCAAAAATTTTATAAAAACACTTCCTTCCAAATGTTCAAATCCAAATTAGCTCAGTATATTTTAATACCAGAATCAGTTTCTGTGAGAGGTGGTTTTTAAGTTTTTTAGGTCTTGTTTTGTTGTAGCACTGTGTTTTATAATCTACCTACTAATGCAATGATTTGTAACCGTGAACATCAAAAATTTCATGCCATAAAATTCCTCTTCTCATGTAAGTTACCGTAGGTTTTTAATGAGAATAAATCATAGTGTGTACAAAACAAGACGGTACAAACATAAACCATTATCATTAGTAATAAAATAACTATCTTTAACAAGTATAAAAATAAGAGTAGTCATTTCCTCTTCCGTATAATCAAGTGCTGTATTTTTCTTTAACGATCCTAAATGAATGTCTTATTTTAATGATCAATTTATTCAATGCTTAGTTTCTTAAGCTTGTTTTTGATAAGATCAAAATACCGTCAATGACTTGACTGAGACTTAAACAAAGTTTGCTGGTAATATTTTAGATATATTAAATTGCTGACACCGTCGAGCTAATGACAAATATGTACCTATAGAAGTTTAAAAACATATTGGTACATATATTGACCAAGAATCGAACCCGAGCCTCATACATGAGATGTGGAAATAACCTATGTTATAAAGGGTTAACCCCCGGTTTCCGAAAAGCAAAACAAACTAAAATTAGCTGATCGACTGTTAAATCCTCACGTTAACAGTTCTGATTCTCGAAAAGTGTTATGATTCAACTAATCAGAACAGCTAACATTATGATTTAACAATCTGTTAGCAAATTTTTGTTCGATATAGCTTTCGAAAATATTCAATTAAAATAAGGTGTTTTATAGACTAAAATGTGCCTAAAGCTAAAATTATTCCGTCATCAATGCGAAATTTTTATTGTCCTTAAATGTTTGGGATCGTGGCTCTACTTTAAGAAGTTCATTTTCTTTCTTTGACTTCTTCGTTGCATAAAACACTATTTCTCGCTTTTTAACCGACTTCAACAAAAGTAGGAGGTTATCAATTCGACTGTATGATTTTTATGTTTGTTGCCACAGAACTTTCGACTGGGTGAACCGATTTGGATGATTCGTTTTTTATTTGAAAGCTGGTGCTTCCAGATTCCATTTATAAAAATATAATTTCGTCTAGTTCTGACGATGGGATCCATAAGAAAACCCTATAAGTCTTAAATTTGCATTAAGTATGTGAGCGACAAATGAACGAATAACTCAATATCACGCTAACCTATTTCGATGATTCTTATTTAAACCGACTTCAAAAAAGGAAGAGGTTCTCAATTCGACTGTATTTTTTTAGTATTGTTCGTTGAAGTCGGTTATTTATACTCTTTACAGTTCTGTGTTATTAAAACATTGAAAGTTTTCACCAGTCAGTAGCTCCCTCCGATGGTCGTTTTTGTGTCGTATTTGTGCTTCTTTGTTATTTTTTTGTTCACTACTTGTTGGTTTTGTCAAGAATGTAAAGGAACTGACGTCTCCATTGCGGTTCGTCACGCTTTGCCGTCGACGGGATGACTAGCGATTTTTTCCGCCATTAAGAAGGCTTGGTTCTCGACCGTCTCCTTGTAAACTCGTCTTTATCACTAACAAATAAAGTTAGTTTTTCTCCACCTGTTGTGTTGTAGACATAAAATACTTGAGTGGAGCAGCAGGCCCCTTATATTGCGCTGTGATGACTTAATTTCAGACGTTCATTTGCTATGGGTAGAGCTTTGCATATCCTAGCTTATTATGTTTTTTGTGTTATGTTATTATGAGACGATACGTGTTACTTTTTATGAGTAATGGTTCTTGAAAATTATTGCAGTTGTATCCTTGCGTAGCTATTAGTACTGTCTTGTCTGCCCTTAAAAGTAATTGCATTCCTGTTGAGTTTTGTTCATATTCTTTTTGGAAGATTTTTATTGCAATATTGATTATAATATGGATTTAAATTTTTATTTCATTCACCAGCTCATCTTTTACATCGTTCAAATTTAATTTTATATCCCCACGAAGCTTAAAAATAATACCGCTACCTTCACAAAAACAGAAAATCCCTTAGCAAAGCCAGTTCCTAAGATATTCAGTGGAAATTACGTGTGAAGTGCGAGGTGTACCGGTAAGGCTCAGTGTACAAATGTAAGGGCTTGACGAGATTACATGTGTAGACTCGGCCCATAAATTACTCCGAGCGTTGTGGCTCAGGCTTAGATGTTCAGGGTTTTTAGGGTTTAAGGGGTAAGAACATTATTTCATGTATAGCCCTGCGTACGACTGTTTAGAAATGTCAGTAAATGGGTGACCTAGCTCCTAGTTTCAAGAAGTTTGAGAAACATTTGGACCTCGTTTAATCATGTGGCGACTAGACTAACATATGTGCTGATTCTGCTTTACAGCGACTAAACTTATTTTAGTTTACTCCTGTCATTTTCTTTCTCCTAAAAAAGAGACGAGAGATATTTAGTCCTGTCAACTAAGGCATTTCATAACGTTTTTAGCGCATAAATAAAGAAGTCACGACTAAAATACAGCCTCTGACCAGGACTACATTCGGTAGGTTATCTTAGCTATCCCTTTTCTTTTTTTGAGGTAAGACAAAGACATGACTAAACCAAAATAAGTTTAGTCGGTGTGAAGCAGAATCGACCCCATTGTTTCTCATCGAGTGAAGCGGGTGCCCAGTGGCTTAATGTAACGCCATTTGGTGATAATTCCTGTTTTATTTCAGACTTTCAGAGACCTCGATAAAGATCATAAGATTCATAAGACAATTTTAATATCTGAAATATTGTGATATAGCCTATTCAGATACCTACTATAATTTTGTCAATAATACGAAATTATCTTACAATCCATTAATTTCCGTAATCATATTGTGCGCTTGTAGTTAAATGTGAATATTACCGTATTATGTACGTTGTTATACTGTATAATTGTATCATCCAGTCCTGTTTGAAATAGACTTCATAATTTGTTTATTTGAACTCGCTGCACTGGAAATAATATACAAGTACGATTTCATTATAATACGCTAGTAAATTTATGTGTTTTAATTAAACACGCACTAGAGTAGGCTTATTCAGGTGTAATTAACATTATTTGCATATAAATTAATTCATTTATGTTCATATTTTGAAGTGTAACGAGCATACTGGAACAATCTCGGAATTTGATTTCATTTACTAACAATAATATATCACACAACTGTTGGTCGCACAAACGTAAAAACTAGTGTCCGACCGAAACTGGTTTTCCAGCCGAAACCGAAACCGAATATTCGGCCGTGGCTTGAGTTTCGGCCGAACCGAAACCGAAAATCAAGTGGTCAAGTATAAAATTCCTTAAAATACTGAAATTTAATGCATTTGACGCATTATTGTGCATTAATTAGGACATGAAATGGAATCACAGTATATTAATTTTGTTGTAATATTTATATAGTATAATATAAAAAAATATTAACGCACGACAATTCCCGAACAGGGCCGCCAGCGTCCGCTAAAGCATTGCACGACAACTTCCGAAATCACACTGAAAAAAAAATATGGTTACCGTAACGATATTTCGGTTGTTCCCACCATTTTTCTGGTACTATATGTGACAACTCTACAGATAGGTAGTTAACTCTACTATACACTTCTTGTAAAAAACATAATAGTATAGACAACTATGTGTATAGTATTTACAACAATATGTATAGTACGCATAACGATTCAAATTGTAGACTGCCTTTTGTATACGTCGTACGTCCCATACGTCTACGATACTGTCTTGTAACGTCTACTATAAACCTTGTTGTGCCGACATTACTTTGTGATATTTATTGTACCATACTACCGGACTAAGACTGTGAATTTCCTAATCAGTAATTGCAAAGATTTCCAAAAGAGTCGGGGAACCGTCTACTAGTGGTGTAAATCTTACGATCTTAATTGAATACAAAGCAAAAGTCGTCCGACCTTATGGCTAAACGCCGGGAACCAAACGATAGCGCGTTCTAATTCGCACCCCACGCCATCTTTGAACGACGTATTCTAACTGCGTCACGCGTTACGCCCCGCTGTCTACCACACACATTGTAGCCGCTATCATCTCATTCGTTGAGAGAACGATGCATATTGTAAACACAACGATATTATTGCAACTATTACTTGCCTAATTGTTGGTTTAAACATTTAGATAGTAACCCTTACAATGTTGCAAGTTACTAGAAATGAATATTGCCCGTTACAAACAAATTGTCACTGCTACACAAAAAATACTTGGTGATACGAAAAAATTCGTAAGGCCAACAGAAAAATTGTTAGAAGAACTAATTTCCATTTACTACACATTCTGGTAGTATTGTAAAAATATTTTTTTCCGTGCAGTTTCGGTAGTTTCGAAACTGAAACTGCCGCCGAAACTTGATTTTTGGCCGAAACTGAAACCGAACTTTCGGTCGGACACTAGTAAAAACACGTTGGTGCGACAAACATTTGTGTGACAAACGGTTCTGCGACAGTGGTGTCGCACCAAGCCGTGTGACGTGTGACCGTCAACCATTATTACTCCCAAATTGTAGAGTCTACTAATATTATCTTATGCATGATATCAGGGCCCAATAGCGTACATTTGCAGCCTACAGCGGTATCACATAAATCATTAATGAGACTGACTGCCTCTATGCCTAATAGTGAAACATTTGCATTCTAAATACACAGGAAATTCTAATTGTGCATCAGATATGAAATGTTACTGATTTGTAGCTTAGTTAATGTAGGGTGATTTTGGGCTGCGCTGTTTATAAATACATCCTTTTCTAGTCAAAGTATTTCAATTGAAAGTTGGTTTATGACTTTTTAAATCTTTTTATTATTTTTTAGTTTTCTTTACTAAGCGCTATAAATTATATATAATTTACTACAAATTAATCCCTAAAATCTAAATATAGGTATCCACTTTTAAACACTTAGATTTTTTCCTAACCATGAAATATAATATATACATTGCAACGCGTCAGAGAATAAACGCAATTCATCATACACCCCAATTAGTAGGTATCACTACATAGTATAAAAAAAGTCGCTTTCTCTGTCCCTATATCCCTATGTCGCTATGTCGGATAATAACGGATTTTGATGCGGTTTTTTTTAATAGATAGAGTCATTCAAGAGGAAGGTTTTAGTGTTAGCATTGCACCCGTGCGATGCCGGGGCGGGTCGCTAGTGTTAATATAAAAAAAAATGACGCATTCCTACTTTAGTTTTGTGTTGTTTTAATTTCGTAAAGGGCAATCATAGTACGGTTTCCATATGTAGCCCTAAATTCAGTTATGCTATTTTATTTTTCGGAAAATTTTAACAGATTAAAAATAGCCAAAATCGATTTAGTAGTCGGTACTAAACAAACTAATTTCAAGAATTCCGCTTATTCTGTTACATATTGTATACAATACATGTACATAATTATATGTGCTGCTTAAATCATAATTGCACACTATTCAGACTCAAAAACTGTTTGCTACATAACGTCTTTAAACATTGTTTACAGAATATACCTATATCCCATGTTTACGAAAGAGAATTATTTTCTCCTACAACATAGAAATTTACTGTATAGAAAACAACGCAATTACCTATCCAAAGATATTATTTTATCTAAATGACTGCGAATTTATATTAAATCGCAGATATACAATTCCTGGAACTCCGTGTACTTAAGTATAAGATAAGTGTAGTTGTTGTTAGAATAATTTTGCTTTAAAAAGGAAACCCATTTTCTTCCAAGATTATTCCTAGAATGTGTTTATGCCAGTTGCTTTATAATAGGAATTGGAGCTACCGGTGTTGTTTCGTTGAATAAGCTAAACTCGATGATTACTAAAATAAAAGAATTAGTAACATTTCGAACCAGAAACGTGGGAATTTTTTTAATTGGCGTAATATCAGCATCGTTAGCGACTTCAAGTCATATTGTAGTTGTAACTTCATAAATGAACTTAACAAAATAAATTCTCATATTAAAGAGCTACTTCTAAAATTAATCTAACGAGGTAGGTAATGAGTTTTACCTGATTAGTATAGCTATTAGTATACCTTCAATACCTTGTTAATATGACTAACAGTCGTTTTATATACTGATTACATTATTATATTGATTGAAAACTTTATTATTATTATTTTTTTAAGTTTCATTTTAAAATTTTCTATATTTTAATTTTTTTTAAAACCTAATTAGTTATTATGTAACTTTTATTTTAAAATACAAATTTTAAAATAAAAGTTACTTTATTATTTGGGTTAGATTTGAGTTCACTCCACATGATTCTACAAACAAAACTCAGTCCTAATACAAGCTAACAAGCTGTATAGTTGGCATTACTTTTCCCTTTTATTTCTTTGATAATCATTAATACTAGTAGGTATATAGATTCCTTTGTATCCTTGGCATTAATAGCTAATTTCCCATAGATTCTTTCCTTGATAATAATATTACAGTTGATAACTGAGGATAGAAAAGTAGGTACTATTAGCATTTGTACAGTCAAGAGCAAGTCAAGCTTTACACTACCAGTTTAAGCTGAGCTCTCCATAGAAAGCAGGGACGGGTCAAAGTCCAAAGTGTCAAGTTTAGCGTGCTCTTGACTGTACCTTGCTAGACACATTTCGAGTTGTGTACAATTTTTGAGGATATCGGTAAATTACTGCCACTTATGACCATGACCTCTTAGGCTCAGGGATCTGCTAAAGTCTTTGAGTATTAAACCAACAGGAGACGTGGGGGACGAGGAAACGCACACAAATAATGTTAACACAAACGCATTTTTGAAAAAACAATTAAACACTAGCTTGAACTGCACACAATACATTCACACACAGAAACAACCAATCCGAGCACTATGTGAACTAAAAAAACAAATTTTGGCAGAGGGGAACGCCTGTCAGTGGCGTCTCCGGTTGGTTTAATACTCAAAGGCCAAAGTACGCTATTTACTTAGAATACACCAACACTTACCAAAGTACCTCCAAACCGCAACCCGTCACCGCTCATTTATTCATATTCGGTGAGTACGTTGTACGGAACCAATAAAGCATCAGCTAATACGCCTCGCTATCAGAATTTGCATTTCAAACGACCTCCCGCAGGACCTATACTAGGCTAATGTTAGGTGTGAGAGAGATAGAAATTTAGCCATATTAGCCCGCCCGCACCGTTTAGCTAAGGACGCGGTGTCAGGTTGTAAAAGCGTAGAGATTTGCACAAATTTTTCTAACCACTTCAAAAAAGAAGGAGGTTATCAATTCGACTGTATGTTTTTTTTTTATGTTTCGATTTTGATGATTCTTTTTTTAATTTGAAAGCTGGTGATTTCCGTGTTGGCAATTTGGTCCAGTAGGGTTGTGTCCTACCTAGTCAAATCAGTTACTTTTTACGATCTGTCAAAACTAAATTTTACTATGGAAAATGTACTGAAATAGCAAACCGTGACGTCATAGTTTGTAGTACTCAATTGCAGCTCTTTTTTTGATTGTTTTATTATTTTTAAATTTGCTATAATTGTAAATTGAAAATCGAAATACATATTTTGAGGTGTTTTGGGATAATCTTTTTAATTTATGACTACTCGCAATTTAATTTCGATGCTGTCAACTACCCAGTTCTGACAACGGCATCCATAAGAAAACCGTATAAGTTGAAGTCGGTTTTATACACTTTAGAGTTCCGTGTTATTTCCAATACAAGAACTCTTTATGGGCACTTCAGTAAACTCTACAATAACATCAGTGTTTTTCAGTCTTCTGTTGCAGTTTTCGTTGCATTTTCTGCCTCGATAGGTATTTATTATGCTGATGACTTTTATAAAACTAATCTCGCATTTTGTTGCTTTTATATTCCCGTTAGATTTGATTTCGACATAGGTATTTTTTGGTTCTGTGATCTCTGATTTGAAGTAAATATTTAGGTTAATCAACTTGTTTCGAGTAATTTATAATTTTTCTTCTTTAAATAATTTACAGAAGTATGTAAAGTCGGATTTTTCTTTTTCAAATAATGTACAATAGTATGTACAGTCGGTAAAAACGATCTAGGCGTGCCTTCATCGACCATATCGGCGATGTATTGAAGAAAAGCCAAAGAGTATGCGTGAGTCGTTTGATGGATGTAGATGAAGCACGAGAGATCTGCCAGGTAAGCAAGTGGCAGTCATGTTTCTGCCTACCCTAATGTGAAACTGCCGTGAGATTTGTATGTATGAATAGTCACTACATAGTATAAAACTAAGTCGCTTCTCTGTCCCTATATCCCGATCCCTTTATCTATGCTTAAATCTTTAAAACTACGCAACGGATTTTGATGCGGTTTTTTTTATAGATAGAGTGATTCAAGGAAGGTTTTCCTATTAGCATTGCACCCGTGCGAAGCCGGGGCGGGTCGCTAGTATATTCTAAAGCATAGATGTTAGCAAATCAGTTTCACCGATTGCTTTTAACTTGGACCGCAGATTAAACAGCTACGCTCACAGCCAACGATAATTCATCAAGACGTGATAAGGAACAGTGTTGTGACATGAGCGCGTGTATTATATTACACCCACATTACGTACCTACCATCTACCATGTCACTTAATGTTACCATTGATGCTATACAAAATACACCTAGTTGGAGAGTTACCAATAGATTAGATACACGTAAATATACTTCACTTGAAATCAATCATGTTATTCTTATTTTAGTCTAATATTTTTACTGAGATATAGAACTCAAATCAATGACATTTGCTCGAATCCATAGACCTACTAAAATCTTAACAAATTATCGAGTCACTTAGTATACTACTTAGTAACTTCAAATGATGCTTTACAAATTGATATGATAATAAGCCTGTATTATTTAATTTTATAACGTATCCAATTTAATGCGAATAAATCTGGATATTTTTAACTCACCTAATGATACGCGTCATATAGAAAAGTTTACTTCAAGTACTTATGTTACAAATTAGTTTTCTAAGACCTGTGTAACTCTGAACATATTACTTTACAAACTTCTAATAAACCTAGAAAGTCAAATTGAAACGAGACTCAAACATACACATAAACATTGAAATAATTCCAGACTTTGTAAACTGGAACAAAATAAATTAGCTCCATAAACTTGTTCATGTAATAATTCTGATTATATCATGTGTATGATGGCTTGCTATTGTTACAATGGGAGATATAAAAGCAGAGAAAAGTAGTGAATTAGATGTATGTTTAGTGCCCAATGTAATTTCGTGGATTAATGGAGGCACAGTTACATTATGGAAGCCAGACGCTCGCTAATGGAAGCAATATTACACTTTTCCATGGCAGTTAAACTAGGGACGAGTGTGCACGTAACATTTTTGAAATACAGATTAAAAAGCTATTCGTTAAGGAATAAAATAGTTATATTATGTGCTAAAACACCTTTTTTGTAATATTTTAGGGCAAAACACAGAGAATTGTATCGTTCTCACAATTTCTTATTTGAGTTCTGAAATTGCAATATTATTTAGGTATTTACGTAAGTACGTATTTTTAAACAATATTCAAATAAATACATACCTAATTAAAATATTTATTAAAATAGAGGGTAGCGTAAATAATTATTTTGTATCTTATATTTTACAATAATATCTCTGTAAGTTTACTAAAATAAATATTTTTATTGATTCTTTCTTTCTTTCAATTATCAGTTGTTTATTTTAAATGATACAGCATATACCTACATTATGCCATTGCGAAATAAAATGTTAGACTCTACGAGTTAGCTTTTGAATTTAAAGAAATCCCAAACAGATGAAAATGTATGCTAGTTCGCACCGTTCTAAATTCAAAGCAGTTTTCCTCTATTGTGAGCAAAATTTAACTTCGCTAACTAATTTTAAGCAACAAAGGCGCGTTTTTGATCTAGGGAGGTAAAAATAAATTATTCTATTTACAAATATGAGTACACTACGAATATTTTCACATCAAAACAATGCAATTTATTCATTAATTTTTTTAGGAGTTTTTAACAATTATACGCCGGAAACTGGCTGGTTTGTGACGCGATAATAATCTATGCTTTTTAATTACGCTTATAAGCCCCGCCCGGTGTAGTAATTTATATGAAAACGTCCAATCATATTAGAGCTCGCTGACGTAGAGTGTCATTCGAGCGGGCTCCGAGAATATTAATCACTTCACATTATGATTTAAAATTAGAATGCGTCCGTTAGTGTTGATATTTTTTAAATCCATATTCGTATTTGGGATGTGATTCGATTTGACAAGTTAGTTTTGGATCGTGGGTCGGTAGGTGTAAAAAATGTGATTGATGGAGCGCGCTCTTTTGTTTCGTCTATTCCTTTTTCTCTGTTTCCTTATTTCACGTTTCTTCGAGAGTATTCCATGAATTTGTTATTTATCATATTGCCCTTTGCATAAACACAATGATAGTAGAATAAACGCAAAAGCTATTTGCATTCAAATACGTCTGAACGTGAGATCTGCATCTATGTTCTTTATAGTTTTAGCTTGCTCTTAAATAACACTGCCGATTCTCACGTCTGCCGGCTGGCAAATAACGGTAACGTCAGCCATTATACAATTTATATCTAACGGGTGTCTCAATAAGAGTGCACTTTTCAAATTGTGTAATTTTTTTCGGGAAACAGGCAACTCTGCAATTTACAGCTGTCATATATGATCGTTCCGACTATTATCAATGGAGCGCTACACAAAATAAAAAGGCGGTATCATTGTGAAAACCTACTTCAAAAATGGGGAAAGCTACGCGAAGATCGCTTTTAAATTTCGCGAAATTTTCGAACGGAAAATAAAGTGGTAAAACAATATTAATAAACTACCCTATTTTGGATTTTTTTGACTTGTTATGGTTTTTCACAATGACAACGTGTTCTTGTTTTGTGTATCGCCACAGAACAAGTAATAGTGTATCGCTCAATTTTTGATAATCGGAACCATTGTAAATGACAGCTGTAAAATTTCAGAGTTGCCATATGCAGGAAAAAAATACACAAAATACAAAATCTCACGCCTTTTATCACCGAAGGGGTAGGCAGACGTATTCCACGGCGGGAAATACCCACATACAATTTAAAAAGTGCACTATTATTGAGACACGCTTTAGTTCCAAACCGTACCGCTAGGCCTCTAACACCTATAAAGGTAAATGCACTTTAAAACTTACGTACCCACAGGGTGTAATTTACAGCTGCTCAGGCGGATGCCTTCTCACAAATTATGATTCAAAATAACACATTTCTCTCGCCGACACGACTTCGACCATAATATGGGGAGACTCGAAATTAACCATAATTGCTTAATTCGGAACGCATGCGTTGTTTGCCCAGATCTCGACGCCGCAAAGGGTTCTACGGATGAAAGAGACGGTGATACTGAAACTGGTGGATTAGAAAAGGATGGAGAGATCGTTAGAAATTGGTTTAGAATGTTGCGACTGCGCTGAACACCTTCCAGGTAATGGGAATAATGTGTGAAGGGAATGAAAGTGGAATCATTTGGATTGAGGTTTTTTACAATTAGAGTTCTAATCGTAAACAAGGTCACTACAACGAGGCATGAAAAATTTTCTCAGTATTTTTGAGGTAATCCAAGTGCACTCTGATGTATTTTGTATTGTGAATTTTGAATCGAGAATGGAATTTGATATTTAAATGATCTATCCAACAATATTCTATTTTTACGGAATCGTATTGAAAATACTCCTGGGATGTGCTTCCTAAATATAGACGCTAAACATACTTAACCTCTTAAGATAAGAAAATGAGACACAATAGATTTTTATATGTTCTGGTGCGCATTGGAACCGCGCGGTGCTTGACTGATTTGCATGGCTTAAACTATTTTGCTTGTTATATTGAGTTGTATTATTATCGATAGGCTTTTGTTGGTTTATTATAATTTAATACTAAAACCATACTCTATTATACAATAACCAGCAGGCAACTTACTGTTTTGTCCGTTCTCGTTGAAACATCCAAAAACCCTTTCTTATTAGATGTAAAAGCATGTAGGTACCAATGTGTTTTTCAAAACTTACGTAAATTTTTATCATACTAGCTCGATGGTGATGGAAAATATCGTGAGGAAACCCGCAGGTCCCAGAATTAATTCTGTGGCATGTGTAACAAAATGTAAGGTACAAAAAATGTTAAAATACATGTTCAAAATATTATATGTCGTAACGAAAAACTCAATTAGTAAAATAATTGTCTAAACGTTGGTTCATTATGTTTCAGGTTCCCGTTGTGATTCGGAAGCCATCATTAAAAACGGTAAATATCATTATTTATTGTTATATTGTACGGAAAATATTGTGAAGCCACATTTTTACGAGCACCTAACAAAAAGAATCGTCAATCAAACTGTTTTATTTTTCTTCATATTATTCGGAGAACGGTTAAATTTGCGGTTGCCAACAACATATTTCGTTGCCATTATTTGGATAACGCTTCTTTTTATATCGGAAATCATTGGACCGTAAAAATCTAGATGAGCTGTTTTTATAAGCAGGTATTGTTTTCATAAAGAAAGTTGCAAAAAATTTAGTGTTCAGTAAATTTTTAAGTTAAAGCTTCAATACAATATTTAAAATTTAAAGTATGTAAAAGAGAAAAAAAATCCTTTAGTTGTAAATAAATATTGATTTACAGATAAAAATTTCCTCTAAAGAGGAATGTGAGATAGTTCTTAGAAGACAAAAGTATAAGTATGATACTTACCTATACTTGCGTATTTAAATAATAACCATTAGTGATAAAATTTTATTTAATCTACTTATATACCGGTCTGGTAACAATTCTGCTATGCATTGCTTATTTATTAATATTCTGCGACCGCGAGAACCCCCAAAATGCTTGACCAAAAAGTTTTCATTAATACCTTTTCCGCTCACATAATTCATATTTTTACGAGAAAAAAATATCAAAATTCTGAACAACAATCGGGTACAAAAGACGGTATCAAAACAGATTTCATATTAGCCAAGATTTCCCGCGCTCGTAACCTCAAATATCCACTATACAACAATGTGGCGAGAAGTAATAAATACAAGGATCAGAATGATCGCCCGACATGCTAACGACTGTTGTAAACAAGCCTGAGTGATGTACAATCAAAGTTGCCCGGCGAATGTTGCGAATTTCGGTAGCTAACTCAAGTCGACGGAAATTGTGCGCCTCAGGCGTTGGCCATTATTATGCTTAGTTTTTTTCTCTCTTCATAATAATATTTACAACATAAGTAATACTGTTTGACGTGATGGCGTGTGATGGTATTAAAAAATATATCAAAAGTCTGGGTTATGTACATATGAACAACATCGTCATCCATGAAAATTATAAACTTAGATTTTATAGATTTTTATGTTGATCTATACCAAATAAATTATAATTAATTACAATAAAATTTACGAAAAGAAAATCATGAAAAACTTAAATATAGGTACGTATTTTTTTAAATCTAAGTAGTTCCACGTGTGTATTTGCTTTCATATAAATGTCTACTCTTAATCCCTAAACAAATGAGGCACAACACGCGGAAAAAAGTGTCAACATGCCACTTTGGAAATTGTAATCCGGAGAAACCGTCGAGATTCAGAGTTTGAGACGGAATGGCTTTATTAACTGCCAGACCGACATGTTAAAACAGATGTTCCACCTTCGCGCTTGACGGATGGGTCAGGCGAGGTCGGCCGCCATCTTGCGAGATTCCCGCCAATCGGTGCGTCCCCGGGGTGCCTGTCAACGAAACAGGCGAAACAATTAACAAGATCGTGACTTTGTAAACATTGTAGGTTAAAATACGACGCCGTAATTAGAGATTCTTAATAAACTTGAAGCTCAAATAACAAAATACGCCTTATTTCTAAGAATTTTGTTTATATTACTTAAATTAATTGGAGACTGTTTATATTCTAATTGGCTTGATGTAAAACATCTAAATTGCCAAGGCGAGATTTTTCAATTAAAAAATGGGTCTGCATATTATAATTGCTTATATTTCAAGCGATCCATCAAGCCTTTATAGCCAAAGAATCGTTTCCAAATTTCCATCGCAATAAACAGTAATGAAACGATATGAAATCGATACATCGGCAAACAACTCATTAGTCTGCACGTAACAATTAGCTATCGGGTCAAAATCGTTGGATAGCAGCTTCCAATCATTTCGAAACGCACCTGTTACGAAAGGTCTCTCGTTTATAATGAAGACGTTTAGTTCTCGCAGGTGTCTGACTTCTCCGTCCCGAATTGACGGCTTATTATGTTGTTTAATTCATTATGCGCTTTGTTTCCTTCAATCGTTTTTTGTCTTCCCCGCAAAATAACTTTATTGTCTCTGTTACAATTTATTGAGGCACAAAGGTGGATTATAAATCGTGTCAGTTCGTCCGCTATAACAGATGTACGTAATTAAGTTGTAAAGTTTTGTACAATGTTTTTATGGCCATCAGGGGGAAAAGTGAATCGATGTACTGCCGGTATTCAAGCTTTTGTGTTCGTTTGAAAAATGCATTTAATTTGATCTAAACAATGGAAGTAATGAGGGAACGAAGTACTTTTGAAAAGAAAAAGGCAACGTCAAATGAACCAGTACAAGTAACAGACTCGCAATGGCATCTCGCTTTATTTTTTCGTCTGACAACTTTTCGAACATCGATGGCTCCGACAAGTCGAGGAACATCGTTTTGCGTTTCGAATTTCGAACACTCATTGACGTTTTCCACATTCTTTTTTTTATGGAATAAGAACGTCGTTCCTTATTTCCGTCAAACAAACTGATACAAACTCAAACTGAATTTGCATAAGCATCAAATTCAATTGTTTCGTCCAGTCACGTCTCGATATTTTGAAAATAGAAGACGTGCGCCTTTAAGATAATACGCAAGATTTCGTTTGAAATTTCTGACCATTGCTGCACGGGACTATAGTCTTTATTCACTATCAATTAGGGTCTTGCATGGCTTGAGTTGTAAGGATTTTGATCGGTTTCTCGGTGTTCAGAATAAAAGTTATTGAATGATCTCTGATTAGATGATTATCGAATCGGCGTTGCATTCGGTCGTGTCTCTTGTACTTACATTTTATATGGTAATTGAAATTTAATATAAACATTCGCTTTCGAGACGTTCATTATCAATGGTTTATGACTATCAGTATGGGTAACATGAGTTCGGGCTCCAAACATTAGTATAACACGAAGTTTTATCCAAATTAAACATTCGAGAATAATTATGATCAACTTGGTATCGATTACACGAATTTTAATGAGTGTATCTGATCTCGAAGACCGTCTAACAAAAACAAGAATTCTGTGCATGTATAAATATGTATAGCTTCATTCGCTGTCATCTTTACAAACAAGCAGAGGCGATCGAGAAAAAAAAGGACAATAGCAGCGGCAGATGCGGGCAAAGGCCTGCACAATTAATTTTATACGTGTATAAAAATAACGTCTCTATCTGGAGGAAACCATTTCTCCGAAGATTTGACGTGTTATAAATTTTTGTGTGAATGGTTTTTGTTAGGGTCCGTTTCGGTGACCATATGCTGGGCTACTGATGTATCTATTATTCAGTCTTGGGTTAGGCCAGTGTGAAGACGGCCGCAAGATTTGTGAATTGGGTTTGTAATGGTATACATACGGTGGTTTAAATGGTGTAATGGTACATATAGTATGGTACAAGGTGTTTAAGTGATTATAGAAAGATATGAGTGAAGTGAAACGAGTTAAGTTTTAAAATCGACAAATTAAATAACAAATGGTAAGAAGCTATGTTTACTTCATGTTATAAAATTAAATATTCAAAATGGTGATCTGAATAATAATTAACAACTTTGTTCCAAAAATTAAGCTTTATTAAAAGAGGAATTAGAATTTAATTTAATTATGACCTTCCCTTTTGTGACATGAAAACGTCATTAACATGCACGGTCACAAAATGCAATACACCAGATGGTCTAATGTAGCACCCCACATCCATATTTTTGTTATGACAAAAGAATTTTTTTCGACGTGAACTATTCGAATCATTAAACCAACAAATGAAATAGAGACCGACTGGCGGCTCACCACAATAAGTGATTTACTAAATGGACTATTTGTGCAAAAATTGTTCCAAAGAAAGTTTTTAGATGTGATTTAATTTTATTTGGTTGGTTAAATTCGTTCAATAGGTTTCTTGAAGTGTTTAAATGTCTCTCATAAAATTGTAGCACCTATTTTATTAACTATTATTAATGTTCCGCAGTTCACAATCAAATGAAAATTCATAACTGCTGGAGTTGTATGCAAGACAGGCAATTTAATATCTACTAATATTGATAAAATCTCTACTAAGATTTTATACTACAAAATAACTTCCCGTTTGTTTGTTATCTTTTTTCGGTTAAACCAGTTGATCAACTTAATGAAATTTAGCAGTACTTATACCTAGTAAAAATTGTTCTCAAGGGATCCTAAAGTTCACTGGACAGAGTCACGGGCAACATCTAGTCAAATATAAAGTAATAAACTGAAAATAACTAAATAATCTCACACATTTTATGCCCGAGGGGGCTAGGCCTAAGGTATTCTATTTCTGAAAATACCCACGTTTCACCAGTAGGTAAATAGAGAGAAATAAATACTACTAAAAGTCTATGCAAAGCTACCTGAAAAGTTAATATTTTGCAACCATCAAAGCACTTAGGTGTAGCAAATAGGAAGATAGTTTAAAAGCTAGTGCCTCATAAACCATCAGAAGAGGCAATTGTCAAATAAGTTCCGCGTAGCAATAAAAGCGAGACTGAATGTAAACTGACCAGCCTGCCGGAAGAGTAATAACAATAGGTTACCTAGTAATATTGCTACGCTTGTAACAGCCACGGAAGACGAAGGCGTGTAATCTTCTTTTTAGGGCTGCCACTTTAAATATAGTGAAAATTAATTATTCAATATTTAAAAAGGACTTTTGATTGTTTCGACATAAGAGTTCACCAGATTACGAGGAAACTTTGCGAATTGTTTGAGAGTACGCACGGGAAGGATATTGAAAAAAATGTTTTAGAAATTCTCACGGGAACGGTATCAAAAATATAGGAATTTCCTAGGAAACCTCAAAAACTTTCAACGCCTGAACGTTCTGCTGTCACTAGCATAATAGTGTTAGCATTTTTCTGATATCAATAGGTACTTACCAATTATAATGAAGACAACAAGAAAACTTCATGATATTTTCAATGTGTTTATCCTATATACACTCCCGTATATTCATTTCATGGAAAAGAAAGAAATGAAATACATTAAGGTCGGAATTGTACTAACGCCTCTCACGGGGCCCATGAAGCGCATGGCGCCA
Organism: Ethmia dodecea; assembly: GCA_963855545.1. NCBI lineage: Eukaryota > Metazoa > Arthropoda > Insecta > Lepidoptera > Depressariidae > Ethmia > Ethmia dodecea. The sequence goes on along the minus strand of OY979457.1, from coordinate 11,200,954 downwards.
AACATATGGTGTTAAAGTCCTCATCCTAAAACATTTCAATAAAAGAACTTTTACGATTGCACGAAAAAAATCTTCATCCCCTCGAAAAGATCGTAACTTTTGTTTACCCCTAGCACTTGTCGCGATGACTGGGAGGCATGGAGATAGGTTTGTATTGAACGGGCTTAAGCTTTCGTACCAGTGGTAATAAAATTCAAACCATTTATCGATCTAGGTACACAGAATATTTTGGTAATCCTATACTTATACAACATGTCGTATCGTCTACTTATTCGATTTCAGCTATTTTTAATATGTGTTAAATTTTTCCCAAAAATGAATTAGGTAACGTACTACTGAATTTAGTGCTATCTATGGAAATAGTGTTACTATTAATCGATATTTAAGAAATTTGGTTAGACACAACAGCTAAGGTTCGATTGAATCATATTTTTAATATACTAATTGGAGAGCAGTGATAGCCCTGACGGTTAAAGAGCCGGCCGAAAATCAGTGAGGCTCGGGTTCGAATCTTGGCATGTAATAATGAGTTTTTCAAAACTTACGTACATATTTATCACTAGCTCGACGGTGAAGGAAAACATCGTGAGGAAACCCGCAGGTCTCAGAATTAATTCTGAAGACATGTGTAAATAGACCCGGTCCGGCGATAGGCTCACCACCTATCACGTTTAGGGGTCCAATGTATCTCGTGAAATGTGGGTATATCCAGTAATGGAATACCTCTGCCTACCCCCTCGGGGATGAAAGGCGTGAGATTATACATACATACATACATACGTAAATAATTGGGGTGTATGAGGAATGCGTAACAAAAAAGCCCAATGAGGAATTGGGCTTTTTTGTTACGCATTGTATAAAAATTTAGGTTCAATTTACACCGCCGCGGAAAAATATAAATAATTTATTTTACGATATTCAATCTTTACCCTAAAAAAAAACTATGTCAGCTATGAAGCCGGTTCCATCCGATTATAGATCTGTGTTGGGAATAGTTTTGCTACCGACCCGTGCTTTATTGTTTCGTTTTTGTAATGTTGTTAAAGGACTCCATTTAGAGGGTTTAGCTGAGATTATTATATTTTTTGCCCTAATATAGAGCCCTGGGGAGCACTTGTCATGTTTTCTCCGTTATTGCAAGTCATTTACTTTTCAAAGGCAACAAAGAATTCTTTTTTTTTTTGTTTTTTTTTTATATAACTTTTACTGTTATTTTATAATGCCAGTACCGTTAAATTTTATCTTTAAATATCAATAAAGAGTAGTCAACTTTAAGCTACATGACGAAAGCTATAATTATCTTGTTTGTTAAATTAAAAAAAAAACAGTTTTCTGTGCTTCTGTATATCAGCAACAATTATACACTTAACTGGAACCAAACCAATTACTATAATAAAAGCCACTGCATGTTTTCCAACAAAACTAATATAATACGCTCCCGGACACATCTATCGGCCCACCTAGTGTTTTAAGTTTTGACGGCCCCTAGCTAAAAATAAATGTTAGGTGGAGCAATAAGTTGGTATGCAGTTTTGAAGGTGATTTATTGGTCAACCCTTTGATATATTTCTTTTAATTTCAAATTCAGAATTGTGAAAAAAAAAATAAGAAAATTTGAGTCTGTTCATTGTTTTCAACGATCCAAGGGAGGAGAAAACTTTATTTAATACGCGAAAGTTTGATTTTTTTAATTATGTTTCTGATTATTGGTTCAATAATAAGGCTACTGTAAACTTTGATGCAGTTTTGACCAAAAAATATAGATACTCAACCTGAAATTGCCGCCCAAGCTGTATCAGGCCGGGCATAGCCAATGAAATGTGAGTGTGAGTTACAACTGAATTTAAACCGTACTACTGTACGAAGAGTTTATCAAAGGTACTTAGAGACTGGCGGCTTCGTTCGTCGTCAAGGGACCGCGTTCTCGTGTGACAACCTTTTTAGCTAGGGACCGTCAAAACTTAAAACACAAGGTGGGCCGATAGATGTGTCCGGGAGTGTATAAACACTGCTGGAAACATCTGTTTGAAGTGTATTTTCAAAATTATATTCTATTGTTAGTCTAGAGTCTATCTCTATAATTTATAATTTAAAAGCCAAGGTACTCAGTGGACATTCTACATAGTAAAATATTTCCGAACACAATGAACACTTGAAAGTAAAATACTTTTGTTTTCTAGCTCTTAAGATTGGAGTATCATAAAATCTTGACTATAGGAAACTTAAGAGGTCATCTTGCTTTTTCTTCCATTGTTGCAAACTTTCGCTTATATGTTTTTAATTCCACCTGTAAGTACCATTGATTTGCTGCCGTATTCGTGTCTGTGTATTGCAGAACTTTCAAGATTTGAACTTTAATTCAAAGGCTGCCTAGCTATCCATAGACGGAATGCGGCCAGTCTTCTGGGCACTGTCCCACATGGTTCCTCTTTGGAGGTCGTTTTTTCTTTTGTAAATAATTACCCCTTAAAATTCATCTTGTACATATTGAATAATTAATCTGTCTTTATTTTTTTCATAATTATCCATGGCATGCATCATATTTTTAGAGTCTATCAACACCTTTCGTATATTTTTTATACCAAATTCACCGATGCGTTTATCCTACACTAATTCAAAGGTTCATCAATCATTCCACAAGAAACGCAATTTACGCCGCCATATGCCGAGATTCAAAGTCCTTACCTGAGGTTAAAAAAAAAAAACAGAAAAAAAAGGTGACAATAACTAACATGCCAGTAAATTGTAAGACATCTCAATTTATTGAGTTCACAACTGACTGCTATAGTTAAAGATCTAAAGAAATCAATTTGTTCTTGGAAGTTGACAAAAGTTTCGGACTCGATTATCTCTAAACAGTTGCCTATTTTATGTCTTTATCGAATGCTTTAGCCGCCACCGCTGACGATTTTGGCTTCGAAACCAGTAGAATGTTTATAAATACAATTTAAAGTAAATAAAAGTCGGTAGATAGATAGAATTTCTTGATTGTATCTGTACACGCCTCATTGGCGACCGATCCTCCGTGTCTCCAGCTCACATTCCTACATTTCGAATGAGGCTATAATTCACTAACGGACGGCATCTGATATGCCATAGAGACAGCTCTCAAAGCAACAAAGTTGACAACTCATTCCGAACTAAATTTTTCAAGTTCACAAAATGTAAACAGTTAAAGATAAATTACGCAGTAAAGACAAAATGTTCATCGGTTACGGTCCCCAAGGAATTGTGACTTCTAAGAAATTATAGATTCTTATCTGCTTTTTTCGCTTTGAGTTTCGGCACCGCTAACGAAGGTCGGTTTTGGTACCTGTTAGTTTTTTTGTTACTGCCGTATCCTTCGCGGCCACGAGCACCCACACGCTGTATGATGCGTGAGGGAGATAGCGGATTATCGATGGCCACCGATTGCTGTCAACGAAAGTTTGAGTGCCGAAATAAATTTTCAATTGTCAACATTAAATCTTAAGTTGAGCCTGGAACAAGGTTCAATTTCAGATTTAACGTCAGCGAGCGAGTATTGTCCGTTGCAACTTTATGTTCCCTTGTGACGTTTGTATCGATTCATCTTTATTGCTTATGAGATGCGATGACAGATACCGAGGCTCGGTAAAATACTTTATTCAAAGTCGGATATTTTATAAAGCACATATTTAACTTTGATAAGGAACCGTCGCGACGACTCACGTCGCGTGGAATCACTTTTATATTTATCTTCAGTTATCCTGGTAACTTCAGGAGGCTTATCTACAATGGATAGTTTATCCAAAAATGTATGCGCATCAAAAAACGGTAAGCGATAATGCTATCTCCATAATTCCACTCCTGACCGTTGTTAAGCGTTGCCCCAACACATATGTCGCACGAGTTAACGCTCTTTTGTAAACCGTATCAAAATTAAGATAATGGATAATGTCCGTCGAAATTTCTACTTTATTATTAGACCTCTTCCTACACCAGCTGTTATATTTTGTTATTTTTTGTCGGCGAGTGGGCAGTGACCGGCCGTTATAGATTGATGCGGTCCCATAAAAGTGAACAGGTAATGAGCTTGGAAATTGGTAATGACTATATAAAGTTAGATACGTAACATACGTGTTATGATACCTTGATTGTGATCTACAACTGCATATCCTGCATCCACTTTATGAAACGTTGTACAAATTGCATGTCACTATCCCTCTTGCCCTAATTCCTCAGACGGTTTGTTCGCTGGCTTCGAATATAGCACAATAAAAACCAGTTTAGCTTCAATTCGTGTAGTTGTTAAACGAGCATTTGCGAAATGTTCCCGATGCATGCGGACAGATGTCACAACAGGCGTGTTCGTTTACAAATGTTTGTTTTCTTTCTATATTTCGATTCCGGACGCCAGTTCCCCTAAAATTCGTTTACTAGTGTTCAACCACATCGAATTTCATTTGTTTAATTGTGCAGCCAAATATTTGCCCCGATTCTGTCGATGTCGTTAGTTGTACACGTTCTGTCAATACGTCCACTAATAAAGGACAACATGTCATTTGGATGCCAATGTGTTTTCCAATTTTCGAGCTTGCACCGTCGACTTAGCGCAGTGTTCGTAACAATGAATTGAATTTCGGTGGAACTCAACTGCGCAATTGGCAGGTCGTAATCAATTGGGCTAGCTGTACCGTCATAGTGCTGCTAATTTTGCAAGTCACGCAATTCCATTATTATTCGTTATGTCAATAACACATTAAACTCGTATGTAGATTAATGAATAATCATGTTACTAAGCCGAGCAATTAAGTTCTTTGATGACGTACACATAGTTGCTCTTCAAACAATTCCTAGACATAGGTACTCGTAATAGGGTTATGTAATGTTCTCCGCCCTTGGAATCTCTGCTGGTTGACCGGTATTTTAAACTGCTCAATAGTATTGAGTGAAGATTATCTCTAGTAAAATGAATCGTTGAATGGATTGCATGGATTCCAACGGGCTTTTAGGCCGATTAAATTTTTTCACCAATTCCTGCCAAGTTTTTATGGCATTCGCCTGAGCTAACAGGATTAATCGTCTTTGATGTTTCACCAGTTGTAAAAACTTTACTGTTCAGTTTTATGTTTGACATGGTGCCTGCAAGTTTACTGTCCATTTTATGCGGCCAAAGTCTTCTGACCATTGACCATATTTTCCTTATATAATTAATAGTACTTGTCCACTTCCCGATGTTTATCGTATGATCAATAATTTGAAGTAGCTTTACTCACTAATAAATGTCTTTATTTTATTTATCGCTAGTAAAACTTAACTTGTAACGTTATTTTCGCTGGATCTATTGGCTTTTAAACATAAATGACTTCCTCTTGTTTTGGCTTTTCTCTCGATCTCCTGCGTAAACTTTCTTTCCTTTTGACATTTTCAAGTCCAAGCTTCCACAAACACATGATTCTCCTACAATAAATCGTTTGTAAATGGACGAGTAGTTTCACAATAAATATCTGATCTAACTCCGTCTTCCTGCCCACGCCCATAATTCAGAGAGAATTATTGGTATAAATTAAATAAACATATCAAGTGAGACATTTACAACGAATGTTGGAGTCACCGCGAAAATTATTTATAGAAATTGTCATACCTATGCTAGGACCAGCGTCGAGTTAATTGGATGCTGTAGATAAAACTTATAACATACAGTATTATTCCTCAAAATTTCAAATCAAACCACAATATTCCAAAAACATCAAAATAAATAAAATAGAACCTGCGTGTACACGTCAAAGTACACGTCATAAATTTTGCAACGATTTTTAAACCTAAGATCCATTTAGTGTTTGGTTATAACCGCTGTAAACTACTTGATGGTGTGTTTCGAGTGGGTGTTAAATCTTTACCCGATTCTCTTACGCCTAAAAGAACTTGAATGCGATAAAAAGCGAGATTTTATGATACGGGATTCTCTAAAACATTGTTCATCTTGGGTGGTCAAATAAAATGCTCGATGTGATTTTTTGGTCTAATAAACACTTGTCGTGCGTTTGCGCCAGCCGGTTTGCTTTTTAATGTTTGTTTTTAAATCATACAAAGGAAACCTCATTATAGTCTTGTCGAAGTACGGATTTAGAAACTCTTATCGAATGTACGTTCAACTCAAGTTCTATAAAAAAACAATCTGGTATTCGAGTCTGCCACTGCGTTTCATTCAGTGTTTTCATGTTTAAGTCAGCTACTGTGTAATACACGGGCTTTTGAATTAAGTTTCATTCTCACTAGCGACACCAGTCTCGGTAGTCGTGTCGACGTTATATTTCATCTCGAAGACAGATGTCAAGACGAACAAGATCAAGTTTGTCGCTAGCTTGGTATTAATTTTCGTTTGCCGTCGCTTATTGCCTGTGATTGGATTATTTCCGTGGAAAGTTTTCGCTTCCTGTCTAAAATAAGATTTGTAGTTACTAAACTTAATCTTGTTAATTTGGAATTTGTTTTTATAATTTGTAAAATGGCAGTATAGAATGTCACAAACAATGTTGTAATAAGTAGAAAACTTTACTATCCACATAAATGAATTCGAAATTATAGATAACAATTTGTTTTTATATATTATCAATTCGATTGGTAGGTGCGTTGATGTATTTCATGAAGATAAACAATAGACATGAGCAATTTGTTCTTCAGCTTCTCTATTTGTATGCAATAAATCATTTGTCACGATTGATGAAATGAAAAGCTATTGATTTTGATAAGAATAATGGGCAGTGGCATTCATATCCAGTTCTACCTATACAATACAAATTACAATGATATCAATGAGTGAACTGTTGTTCAAATAAGTTTTAATGATGATTCGGCTTTTAGAAACTTTGGCTCTAAACAATGACATAGTCGTTTCAGAAGACCAAAACTTCCCCATCAAAAGAAGTGCAGATAGCGAAACAATTAAGTCCTTAGAGAAAAACTTTTTGCAAACTCCGTCAACTAAATACGACGAAAATCACTTAAGACCCTTAAGACTGAGCATTACAATCCCTCGAAAAGTTTTTATACTTGAACAAAAAGAGGCAAGAGGAACGGTAGTTGAGTGTCATACATTTTGATGCCACCGTTTTTGCCCCTCTTGTTATTGTTGCGACAAAAACGACTGTTGTTCGCCTGTCGACGGTTTTTGCCAACTTGACAAGTTACTTGTCGGCCCAACTTTAATTTGTCGTGAATAATTACGTCATTATTTATTTCAGCCATGTTTTCTTAAGTAATTATCTATCCCCTTCTTGCCGATTACTTTAAAGAAAGTTAATCTTGTATCAAACGTAAATTGGACAAATCTTAAGTTATCTCAAGCGTTTGTCCTCCCTCCACAAAAATGTCGTAAATCTGCCTTCTAAAATTGCGTTGCACCTAACTTTGTTAAAAAGAACAAAGTTGTTTCTGTAATTGGCTCTTATCCAAATTAAGGGAAGGTCCCGTGGTATAATAACTTTTCATAATCTTAACGGAACATGTCAGGGGCGAAACAACAAAATGAACTGTCAACTGGGACGTCCAAATCCAATTACTCTTTGGCTAACAAACGCCGAGATTCAAATTAACCTTCGCTGTCTTCCTTTTTACGAGCTATCATTGGATTTCGCGAGGCTTCACTGGGATTGCTGTTATGATATTCGTGATTAAGAATCTTTTTTTATTTTATTTTAGAATTATAAAAGGTTTTTACTGAGTCAAGCATCGTCCTTATTAATCGTCTTATTGAATACATAAATAAATTTAGCATAGATATCCTTTGTTTGTCTTTCTTTTAAGGTTTTATTGAGATTTTGTACCAGTACGTTGTTTTATAGAAATATATTTAATATTTTGAAAATAAGCTTTTATTATCAGATAGGTAAGACATTTTAGAAATTGTTGCGAGCAGAACTTCGTAACATTCCGTTTTTCATAATTCTAAAAAGATAAACCGTCCTTAGTGATGTTTCGCTTAATACATGTGTTGGTTATACTTTCAGTTTTATTAGTTTCACATTCTCAACTATAACTTGTTCTTTTATAACTAAATGTAGCAATGGTATGGTACAATATAACCGTTCATAGGTTTCATTTATAACTTTTTTTACTTAAGAAAAAGAAAACAATAGCTTGTGAAAAGTAGATATATCCAGAAATGGAATACCTCTGCCTAACTCCTCGGGCATAAAAGCGTGAGATTATTTTATTTATATTTATTTTCACTTAATATTTTGGTTACCTATAATTATTTTTAGGAGACTTTGATTTTTTTTTCATAAAGGGTTCTTTTTTGAACCTAAACTAAAAATAAAAGTGCAATCATTCAACAGTAGTTTCCCAAATCTTACAAGGAAAACAGAAACGCTAATCAATCAATCTTAAGCCTCACTAAAGAAATCAAATTCACGATAGGCGAGGACACAGTGACAAATGGAACGGTAATTGCACCGGATACTTCCGAGGACAAAGACATTTTTTTTCTAAGGGCAAAAATCGGATTCGCTCAAATAACTCGCAATACGATTGATGAGGTACTGCCGGAGACAAATGAAAAACGAATGTCGGGTGCCCTTGATTAGCTACTGTAGAGTAGAGGATTTCAGAGAAAGTCAAGGACCGGGATCATTATAGAAATGTTAGGTAGAATATAAAAGAAATGTTAGCTAGAAGTATTAGGTTTGTAAACTGCTTGCCTGGATTCATAATAATAGTATTGAATAGTCTATTTTCTTTAACTAACTTATTCCAGCAGCTTTACACGCGTACCGGGAATAATAGTTAGCCTAGCTTTGTTCCCTCCGGATCCACCAACTGTCGCTTTAAAATCACGTCGATTCGTTGCTTTGTTGCTGTATGTAACAAGGACGAACCAATAAAATACCCTTTGATTTATAATATTAGTAAAATTCTTATTATTAGTACTCCCTTTGTTTTGTTTGATATAATCACAAAGAAATTCTCACTTGCATCTTAATTTCCAAGTTAATTCGACACCGTTTCATTCCCCGCAACCTCTGCCAGCAATTACTCTGTGCCAGGTGCAACTACGTCCTTATTCAAACTCTGTGGAGGTCCCGCTTTCCTCAAGCCGTGTCGACCTCGTATCACAAGAAAAACTCCAAGATTTACGACCCGCGATACTTCACAGTGGAAAAACTTGCACCATAACGCTTTAAGGCTTTTGGGTAAAGAATGAGGAATGTTGATGGTAAATTTTTTGGACAATCCATTTGTGCTGCCATTTTAGTGTGATCGGTTTTTGCTTTATAGGTAGATACGTACGTAAATATATGTTCACCGGTTCGGGAGTGTTGGCAAAGAGCAAACTTACCTTTTGTGCCGGATATAGGGTCTTTGAATTCAGAGTCCCCAAGGGGTATTTAAAGGGGATGGTTGCAACTTTATCTCAATCATGAAACACAGTTTTCGCGCCGACTCCTGCTATCAATCGTGCCCCTCTTGAAACTATATGTACCTACTTATTTGAATTTAACAAAAAAGGATTCACAAAGATTTTACTAAAAATAGTTTTCATAATATGACCAACCTTACAACATAATGATCTAATAATTGAAATGTGTGACGAGAAGTTATGAGTTTCAGTATTTACATAAATAAATACATAACCACAAGGGCATACAATAAATTAACTTGTGCTTTAATGATTTTGTTTTTTTTTTTGTGTTTCTAGTTAAATACACTGGTGTTAAGACGAGAAATTATTTTTCTTTTAATCTTAGTCTTTCTTCACATTAGCAAGTTTTACACCCGTACGAAATAATTCTCTAACCAAAAAAACCGCTATCACTTTCAAAACCCCATTCTCGTAAATAAGATTTTGAAGTTGGGGGAAAAAATCTAAAAGCTCAACATTTACGAGCTAACCAACCAGGGTCTTGTTTTTACCGAATAACCGACCGCCAGTTAAATGGGGAAATCTGTAGGCATGTCGGGGTAAAAACTTTGCCGCATTCGCATGCTGATGCAAGCCATGAACTTTGGCAGGTCTAAAACAATGGGTGGTGAAGTTTGTGGATTCTGGAATTTTAAATTTGGAAGCGTGTATTCGATCTTTTTAAGGTCTTTGTCGTTTTTATCTGTATTTTTGGGGATTGACGCAATGCCTCAAGTACTCTATTTCGTCAATTTTATCAAGTCAAGTTTCCCTTTCAATAGTCCTTAATCATCAATTTTTGACATACCTATAGGTATATGACATTTTGTAGATTTGTGCCCTTAATATCAATTCATAATTATAATATTCATGTGATTTCATCATGTCATTCACCAGAGATGTTAGGGTGCACAGAGAAATTTTAACTGCAACTCGAATTTCACAGACAATAAAGATTACATTTAATTCATTAAATATACATAGCTACTTTCACAAAACTTTTTATAGTTTCGTTAGCGTTCCTCTTTGCGTGATGTCTGACTTCGTTAAGACCCTGAGTAATTTCAACTTTTTTTATTATGACGATGATGACGCAACATAACGCTTTAACTTAATGTTTGGACCATATCTGACCAAGGGCTCCTTTTCAATTTTGTATCCAAAGTGTTGGTGCTACCGTGAATTATTACGGCTCGTATAATGAACGAACAAACTTTTTTGTGATCCAGGAAAACAAATAGTACGTTAAATACGTATTTGTAACAAAAACTCAGTACTAATATAGACCTTAAATGTAGAGAAAATAGGGTATACCTATGGCAAAGCAAGTGTTCTGGCAATAATTTTATTTACCTAATTTAGAAAATAATTTAAATGTCAAGGTATCTTCTTCACTTCTTAACTTTACGTCACAAAAATATCCCAAAAATGGAGGTCATTTTTTATCTGTATCCAAAATATTGTAAATGAATGTATATTTTCTTCACAAAAATTATTTCGTCAAGGAATTTTGTAAAAAGTGGCTCTGACGTCACGCATACAATCATACTGTTTTATGAAGCCCAACAGCTGCAACTTTGCAACTCTTCTGTGATTCAGTACATGGAAATTCAATGCTTACCTTACATTTTCAATATATATCTGATAGAGGCTTGTCTTATCAATGAGTAAAAAAATTTAATATAAATAAAAAAACATACACTCAACTACGAGAAGTAGAAATTAGTTTAGGTAGTGAAAAAGTAAAGTAGTACAAACAGAAAATCAGTCAAGTCTCACGACACAGTCTTCTCTTTCCAACTCGTAGCTTTTCCTATAACGTTTCTCGTCCCCCAAAACAAATAGACGCAACCATTGTCACCGAACTCACTTTTTTCGAAATCACGAACTCGATTTAAACGTGGTACGTGCGTTGAAAATTTTGGACTTCTTACAGGCGATTTGGTTGACATCGTAATTCTCCACGGACAACTCTTTTCGACACTGTTGGTTTTCTCAGCAACAAAAAGTTTATTTCAATGCATTTTTTGTTAAGAACGTGGCACGTGTATGGAAAAGAAATTAAAAAGAAATTCTTTTCTAGAAATTTAATAAGCATTTATTGGAAAGTACCATTAACATTGTCTGTATTTATCATAATGACTTTGAATTTTAAAACAATGGGTAAGATTTTGTCTTGTGAAGTTATTAGGAAATGTTTTTTGTAATATAATTAAAATAATCGCCTTTATATTTTTTTAGAATTAGAAGCACTGCTACATTATTTAGTTTTTTTCCAGAGAATATTCTCGCTGAATTGGGTAGTTGACAGCATCGAAATTAAATTGCGAGTAGTCATTCATTAAAAAGATTATTCCAAAACACCTCTAAACATGTATTTCGGTTTTCAATTTACAATTATAAAAAAATTAAAAATAATAAAACAATAAAAAAAATGTTGCAATTGAGTACTAGAAACTGTGACGTCACACCTTGCTATTTCAGTACATTTTCCATAGTAAAATTTCGTTTTGACAGATCATAAAAAGTAACTGATTTGACTAGGCAGGACACTACCCTATTATTACATCAGTAGGAAAAACTATTTCTTTATTTACCGCTGTATTTATTTGTGTCCACAAATATTACATAATATTACACAACCATAATGTGATTTGTATTTCTTTGTGACATTTTTGGGCGGTTCGTCATTATCAGAAGATACACTACATTACAAAGCCGTATTTAGTTGACTTTCAATGAATGAATATACTATAGGTACTTTTATTTAATATTATAAAGAGGTAAGGTTGTTTGTAGTTATGTTTGTAGGAGGATCTGATTTAAAAAAATTGACTTTTTTGACTGGTACCAAGCTACATTATTTCAGACTGTCTAGGCTGTGCTTTATTATTCACGCGAGTGGCGGCGCTGCCAGTATTAAAAAAAAGCGCTATCGCTTCTTGACGAATACATATTAGTTATGTACAAAATTATAAACTTAAACGTTTGTACCTAGTACTTGAATGTGAGTTCGTGTCTCACCTTCTCTGTTAACTTTGAAATATTGTTCCTAATTTGAAAAGTTTGTTTAGAACTCATTTAATTTACCAAGATGTTTCTTGAAATGGCAAGATGTATGTTCTCTTCGTCATAAGTAGGGATGGTACCACTTTTATGAGGTAATAATTATTTTCCCTGACTGAGTTGTTAACTTGTAACTATCAACTTGCGTCAAATACTAAAAAAGAATAGGTACATAATCATAAAAAAAAATCCAGAATATGAGGAATCATAAAATATAAAAAATCTAATCTTTGGTTTTTAAAATTAATATTAATATGCGGTACAGTTTTTTAACAGGATTTAAATTAATATTTGAAATTGAAACAACCTAAACTAAATAAATTAGAGTTATAAATCAAATTATACCTTCAAACCCATAATTTTTTTACGATATCGTTTATCAAGAATGAATTTATGGACTAGAAAACTCTAGAAAATTCTCATAACCTGGATCTCCCTGAAAGTAAGCAATAATTAGACTTATACAGTTTATAAAGTCACATAAAAATAATAATAATAATAATATAATCTCACGCCTTTTATCCCCGAGGGGGTAGGCAGAGGTATTCCATTACTGGATATACCCACATTTCACGAGATACATTGGACCCCTAAACGTGATAGGTGGTGAGCCCATCGCCGGACCGGGTCTATATACACATGTCTCAGAATTAATTATGAGACCTGCGGGTTTCCTCACGATGTTTTCCTTCACCGTCGAGCTAGTGATAAATATGTACGTAAGTTTTTGACTTGAGTTAACATAAAAATATTGAACTAATAATAATATTAAATAGATAAATTATATTGGTACATCACTAATCTCAAGGTAAAACACACCAATTAAAAGCTGCGCTAACAAGCTAAAGTAAGGAGAAGGTTATTTATTTAATTAAATATGTTTTGTGAATGATATTAAGCTAAATAAATTGGCGATAACAAACAAGAATTATCTTTAATACCTAATTAATATTAAGTCAACACTTTCTCTCCCAAATAAGGACTTGCAGGCGCTCAGCGGCGTTGCCCGCACAGTCTATACAACGACAATCGGGACCACCGGCTTAACGTGCCTTCCGAAACACTGAGACGCTCGTGATATAAATCTACTATAGTCTATTTCACGTAGCATTTGTTCGGTGACAGTTCACATGTTTCCGTTTTACGCTTACAAATTTTAACTAATAAAAATATTTGATTAAAAAATAATTAATATTTTAGTTATGTTAGTTAGTTAGTTAACTAACTAACATAACTAAAATATATTAATATTTTAGTTATGTTAGTTAGTTAGTTAAGTAACTAACATAACTAAAATATATTTTAGTTATGTTAGTTAGTTAGTTAACTAACTAACATAACTAAAATATTAATATATTTTTTAATCAAATATTTTTATTAGTTAAAATTTGTAAGCGTAAAACGGAAACATGTGAACTGTCACCGAACAAATGCTACGTGAAATAGACTATAGTAGATTTATATCACGAGCGTCTCAGTGTTTCGGAAGGCACGTTAAGCCGTTGGTCCCGATTGTCGTTGTATAGACTAAAAAAAACTCAAATATTATATAACATAACTAACTAGTTATGTTATATAATATTTGAGTTTTTTTTAGTATCAGTACAATTGAAAAATGAGAACTTTCACCGAACCCATTCACTTTGATTAACCAGGGGGCCAATTCCACTAAATGTCAACGGTCATAGTTGCATGACAATGACATATCAATGGTCAGTCAATTGTGTTAATTGCTCTGAAAAGTTCCAAAATAACACCATTGACTGACCATTGACATATCATTGTCATCCAACTATAACCGTTGACATTTCGTGGAATTGGCCCTCTGTGTGATCGTTACAAATACAAACACACGCACTGGTATAGCGGGGCTACTACACTTGTTATTAGAATCCGTTGAGCGGTTTCGGAGCCTATTTGAGACAAACTTCCAGACCGACAGACAGACAAAAATAATAGAAACGGTCATTTAGAATTATGCCTCTTATAAACAGCAAATTTTGGCATTTATTTTGAAATCAGTGATAGCCCTGACGGTTAAAGAGCCGGCCGAAAATCAGTGAGGCTCGGGTTCGAATCCTGGCATGTACCAATGAGTTTTTCAAAAACTTACGTACATATTTATCACTAGCTCGATGAAGGAAAACATCGTGAGGAAACCCGCAGGTCTCAGAATTAATTCTGAGACATGTGTAAATAGACCCGGTCCGGCGATGGGCTCACCACCTATCACGTTTAGGGGTCCAATATATCTCGTGAAATGTGGGTATATCCAGTAATGGAATACCTCTGCCTACCCCCTCGGGGATAAAAGGCGTGAGATTATATTATATTATATTATATATTATTATTATTTATTTTGAAATCACAGACAGACAATTCAATTTTATAATTGGTATGGATGTAGGTAAATAAAATATACACCCGAGTCTGTTATATCATGATTACGATCATTTTCGTAAAATATACATACCTGGAAACATCCGGGCTAATTGAAATGTAATAAAATATTCTTTCACGTGCAAATGTACATTAGCGATGAAGGGTACTGGAAACTGAAAGGGTGAAATGGAATTATGTAGAAGGGTTGGTCTAGGTACCGTAACTCTATCTAAAGTATAAAGCCTTTTATATATGTAGTCAGCTTTTTTGATAAAAGGATACAATTCCTGCTATCCATTGAAATTAAATTGTATCGCATATAAGGGAATTTTTGTATGAAGTACATATTCATGTTTGCTAAACGATTTTTTGGTAGGTGAAGTACGATTGATTGATATTCAAAAACAGCCATATCCTTTGCTAAAGAGGTGTGAGCTTAGTCTATATTTCTATATCTATATAAGTATTATAGATACACGAGTATAAGAATCAATTGCCGTATTAGTCCCGCAAAAACTCGTTAACAGCTTGAGAGATTTTAATGTTGGTGAGTTTGTGTTTGCTTTAGATTCACAATTGAACCCGATAAGAGCAGCACCTCTAGCCAAGCTGCAAGTGCTAACCATCCCATACATGTAAATCTATAAAATCATTCGCTTTCGTTGGCGCTTGCATCTTGGTTAGGGGGGCTGTATCTTCATTGCATAGGCTTCTTCTGGGTGAGCTTGTTCAACTTTTGACCTCATTTATTTTAGGAGCAAACCTATCAATTAATACAATATAATTATGTAACAGAATAAGCGCAATTCCTGCAATTCGTGTATTCAGTATGAACTACTTAATCGATTCCCGCTATTTTTAATATGTGTTAATTTTTTCCGAAAAATGAATTATCACAGCTGAATTTAGTGCTACCTATGGAAATCGTACTATTATATTGCTCTTAATTTAAGAAAATGGTTAAACACAACTAAAGTACGCAGGTATCATTTTTTTAAATTAATATACTAGTTGGGGTGTATGAGGACAATTCCTCATTATTGTTATTCTGTTGTTGTATATAATATCATAAGCCCGAACTTGCGTTTGTCTTTCGCCTTAAGCATCTAATACAATCAAACTCTATAAGTAGCTTCCTATTTTTGCAATAACGAGTCATGTTTAACAGTTAATTGTACACGTTTGTGCTTGTCACAAAGGCGGTGTCGCGATTTCGTTACGCGTTTTGTCCATACAGCGATATCAAAGAGCAGAGTTCATTTTATCATTTTGCCAGACAATTTTATCCAGACTCGTGCTGACGTAAATAAATATTGTCGTGGTAATGATTTGTAATGGCCTCAGGGAATGTCTCTGATGTACTGACAAATGACTAACATAATAATATTTAATTACAAGGTACAATTGAATCACAGACCTGCATCTTTCCCTAGTTGAATAGTTCATTCAATAAAAATATTTTTATACAATACTATTACACAATAGTGCGTAGATAATTGTAAATTGGGATGTATATCTTATTTTATAAATATCGAAACACTGGTTCAGCAAACAATAAAAATTAAAATTCACGTATTAAATAAAAATAAATACATATAAAAATTTACTTGTTTATGAAGATGCTTTGCACAAAAATAAAACATGGTCTTTGCTGTTGACAGATGTAAATAAAACGTTTTATTACTAAATTGTATTTAAATTCTATGTAAATAAATGTTTTTATTGGCTATTTTATTATTTAGGTAGTATTATTAAAATTATCATTTTTATTATTAATATTTATATAAGAATTTTAAATTTAATGTAAATTCTATAATTTATATTCGCCAGTACCTAATATGTTTCTTACAAAAACTCACAAATCTCAAAAACTTATTCAGTCTTTTTCACTCGATCATAATTTTTATGCCACCATCAATCATACCTGCCAATTTAACACCGATTCCCAATTAAATTAATCGGCTAACCAATTTACACAAAGTCGTAGTGAACAATAAATTAAGGGGTTAACTAAAATGCTGCAGGCGGCAATTTGCATCTTGCATCTATAAATATGAACGAGAGTACATTTTGCACGATTTGTATTCACTGGCAGCTTGTTTGATATCTTGTTAACATACTCTTTGGCTATTTGCAGGGGGAGAAACAAATGAATTATTGAGTTAGTTATCTTCGGTGCAGACGTGCATTCGTGTTTGTATTGTAGCTAGAATTTTTGATGAAAATCATTATTGGATGTACAAAAAACATGTGTTGAAACACAATTTTAAGAGTTTAAGAAAGTGTGGGCATTTGGAATAAAATTTTGTAAGAATAAGATAATAATATGTAAGTGATTACTTAGTAGAATAAGTATATCTATATTTAAATAATTATAGTAATTCAAATATACACAGCTGGATCTTGGGCTATATTGAATACACATAGCAGATGGCAAGTGGCGCCAAGATTTTTAAAATTATTTTCTAACAAATGTCCACATTGTATAAAGACGTGCAAAATTTCAAGTTTCTGAATGTTACATATTCTGGGATTTCGAGACAAGTGTTTTAAATGAATACTCTCTTTTACACAAATAATAAACTCTCGTATAGTTCGTTATTGAGGTCAAATAGTAGAACCATCCAATTTGTGACCCTAAAAGGCCCAGATAGAAAAACCCAAACGTAAAGGCTTTTATAGACTATGGATCCCGAAATCCCCGTGAGTTATTAAATTTGTTTGCTTACGAAGTGACTATCTACTCCACAATTTCGCGGACAAGCGCTCCAGTGGAATAAGGCTTTTGCGGTAATAAGCCATGAATTTTGTAGGGCCTAATAATATTACGTTTTTATGAGATGTAAGTAATAGGGTTCCCTTTGTTATTTTCCGGGAAAGTTGAAATGACATTTCCTTAGCCCTATTTACTTTTTAAATAATTTATGTTTCATAACGTTTATGGAGATTACTAATGTTATTTTATGGGAGGGAATCTTTAATATTACTGTACTTACAAAGGCTTGTATAATTTCAATGAAATACTTTCTTGCTTATAACATTGGTTTTTATTACTTTTTTGTTTTGTTTTAACTAGTGCGGACCTTTAACGATATTACTGACTGTCAAGGCTGGCAAGTTTTGCTGGAAACTTTGACCACTAAAAAGGGATTTTTAAAAGCTTTTATTTAACTTGCAATGTATGTAACTATGTATGTTCGGGTGGAATCTTGCAACTCAATTTTGAAGCAGATATCTTCAACCGATTGAGCTGAAATTTGGTATACTTATGTAAGTTCGGTGACAATGCAATATTATGGCACCACCGAGCTGATCTGATGATGGAGCCAGGAGGTGGATGTCGCAACTCCTCAATGACTACTCGTAAACCCCTCGAGTTTGAGCTCGTACGATTCGTCTTGACGAGTACTTTAATACTAGATGGTAACCAGGGTCTGATGATGGAGCTGAAAGATGGCTATGGGAACTAGGTAATTAAACGACACAACCCCATCGAATTTGGGCTCGTATGATTTGTCTTTACGAGTACTTTGGTACTAGATGGTAACCAGGGTCTGATGATGGATCTGGAAGATGGCCATAGGAACTCAGTAATTAAACGACATAATCCCATCGAGTTTGGGCTCGTATGATTCGTCTTGACGAGTACTTTGGCATTAGATGGTAACCAGGGTCTGATGATGGAGCTGAAAGATGGCTATGGGAACTAGGTAATTAAACGACACAACCCCATCGAGTTTGGGCTCGTATGATTTGTCTTTACGAGTACTTTTGTATATATGCATGGTTAGCCATGTAAGGTCATTCTAAATCCAACTAAAAAGTAAAAAATAAATTAAGAGTAAAAAATATTTTTTAAAACAAGCTTTTATTTCAATGCGCTAAAAAGAATAAAATAAAGTTTTCCATTAAAACTTTGACTATCCTTAAACGTCATTACACAATTTACTATGTAATAAAAGCTTGTCGCGAGATTTAAGTACTCATATAGTAAATATATTAATAACTATAACTCATTGAATTAATTTTTTTCTTAAACTTATATTTACTTAGTCTGAAAAGAAAATTCTTTTACTTAAATATGAGTACTTAAATCTCGCGACAAGCTTTTATTACATAGTAAATTGTGTAATGACGTGTCAAGATAGTCAAAGTTTTAATGGAAAACTTTATTTTATTCTTTTTAGCGCATTGAAATAAAAGCTTGTTTTAAAAAATATTTTTTACTCTTAATTTATTTTTTTGAATTCATCCCATGAATGGGTTCAATAAGGAATTAACTTTTTTAGGTTTGTCATTTATCCAAATTCCACTGGCCACTAGACTAGTTTTTGAGAAAAATCTCAATATTGTTAAAGGATTCAAAATCAGAAATTATATCTGCAAATGTTTGCTTTTCTAATTTAAAAAACCCTGAATCTTTATTGCAGACCACCGTTCTAGACAGCAATACATTAAAATTGAAAATAAAATGTTAGAACGTGCAAAATGTCTTTCGCATTAAAAAGCATAAGAAAAACTTTACACTTTCAAACAAACGTTCATTTTATTGCCCATAAACAAGCTTCCCCGCGGAGTCTATAGAGAAAAATCAGTGGCTAGATTATTAAAGCACCTTTTATAGACAGTTCCATCGACTACGGCAAGGGAAAGGCACAAAAAACCGGCAGCCAGACTATTTTCATTCATGTTTATGCGGGAGAACTCCCGTGCGACACACTGAGTTTTATTGACAACATAAATACTGCTACAAGTGCTGTGCAGATAGAAATGTAAAGAGGCGGCATTTTCGGGAAATATTGGATGGGTGTTATACTTGCGTTATTTTTTAATGCCTTGCGAAGGCATATTTTGCTGCGATTTAAGTTAATCTATATATATATATATATATATATATATATATATATATATAATGATAAACGGACTGAACGATTGGTGATGTATCAAAGCACAGCCTAAACTGCTGGGTCTAGAGACTTGAAATTTTGCACATAGATAGCTTATACAGTGTAGGCATCCACTAAGAAAGGATTTTGCTAAATTCAACCCCTAAGGGGGTCAACTAAACGTGTGCGAGCGAAGCCGCGGGTTAAGCTAGTTCACTAATAATAATACGTACCTATTCGAGCGCTATGTTGTACTTTTAAAATTCGTCATTCCAGGTGATTAAATAAAGATGAAAGTTGGTTCCATACCAATCTATAACAGTTCTGAGATACAGCCGACTGAAAGACAGATGTTTATTAATAGGGTCCCGATTCAACCATTTGGGTACCGGCCCCTAAAAATCTACATTTTGCAGACACCAAACTTCCCCCAAAAATATAGTCTGATCAAAATGCATGCCAAAATTGCCAGTGGCAGTTAGAACTATCTACTTTAGCGCCAGAACCCGATTCCAAGCAAATGCATTCACGTTCCAAATTCGAAAGCCGGGATCGAACCACGTTCGCCAATTATTACAGTGCTAGAACTTCTAGTCGTATTGGATTACCGCTTTGCTTCATAATTTAACTTCTGTGGTGGAGACTTCTTAATTCTATCACAGATATTATACATTCTCAAAGGATATTTTCTAAAAGTTTACATAGGAAATCACTTTGAAATGTATGTTTTTTTTAGAAACAGTAACTACTTTCAAGAATGGTAAACCTCTGCCAACCCCCAAAGGGATAAGGAGCATTTATTTTTAATAATTACAATTAATTATTACGCACACCAAACCTATTAAATATAAAAAAACAGGAGGTCTTGCTTGATATGCTACTTACATCAAATACCGAAACAAACATAGATGATCAACTTGTAAATGAATACAAAATCATTCCACAATATAGTCTTGTCGCACCATTTCAATTAATCAATGATTCCACAGGTAAATTCCCAAACAATAAAGAAACCTAATTTGAATAGACTAGGAGTAAACTCCCAATTCTCGGCATTCCATTCCTTATTAACATCGAGATCCGCTCTAAGAGCTCTTAGGGTCTGGCACGTACGGGATTCCTTGTAAATTGGCATCGTTTGAGATCTTAATTAAGTCTCCTCAGTTTTTAGACCGGCATCATGCCCGCCGGTTTGGAATAGACGTCGTGAAAATGGAAATGAACTTATAGCAGGCATTGTCTTATTAGTTAGAAGCTACACTTCATTTCTCATTTTGTTCTTCAAGTATTATTCTGCTTTAGTGCAAAGTCTTAGTAGTGTTACCAACAATTTATGATTCTCATCTATACTGGCTATACTAATATTATAAAGAGGAAAGATTTGTATGTTAGTATCTCTGTTACGAATAAACTTTAAAACTACTAGACCGATTTTAAAAATTCTTTTACCAATGGAAAGCTAGAATATCGCTGAATAACATAAGGTATTTTTGATTCCTGTATTCACATGGGAACGGGAACCATTTTTTCAATAAATAATGCTCATTACTATCTTTAGGATTCGTGAGAACTTTTGAAATACTAAGTCCTTTTAAACCAATCCTTCATTTTTATCTCATAAACTGGACTTTCGTGATTCAGTGAACCTCCCTGCTCCGTAACAGCTCACTAAGAGGCTTTTCATTAATATTCTTGATATGAATATCTCTGAGATATTTTACTTTGTCCAGTTATTTTGTTGCTCCATTATTTCAAGTACTCTCATTGTATTCTATATCATTCCACTTTCCTGTCCTACAAAAAAGAATCTTATGGAACAGTCACCTAAAGGCTGCATTTGCAAAATAGTCATGTTTCAATATTATCTCTGATATTTCAACGTTTTTTCTTCACCAAAGAATATATCGTGAAAAGTGAGTATATCCAGAAATGGAATAGTTCTGCCTTCCCCCGGCGATAAGTTATAGGCGTGAGTTTTTTTTAAATTTAAATGTTCGTATGTAAGCCATCAGCTTTTGCATCAACTGCAAATCATTTGTCAACCACTTGCTGGTGTCCGATTAAGCTGAAATTTGGCATAGGTACTTAGTAAGTTCACTGACAATGCAATATTATGGTACGATGAAGTTGTTATGGTAGGATGATGAAGCATAGGAGTTACCATCGATCTGATATGATGATGGAGCCGGAAGATTCATAATGTAACTGGCTATTCGTAAACTCCTCGAGTTTGGCCTCATATTGATTTGTTTTAGTGCCATAACAAAGAATCTAACAAAAAAACTTTGAATATTTTGAAATCTGAATTCTCTATGGTAAATTAGAAGTTGAATAAGCCAAGTAGAGCCGTCCATAACTCACGACGTCGATCCAGTGAAACATTAAACAATAAATCAACCATTTTTAAAAGTCGCAAACAATCGCGTTTCTTTAAATAAAGCGTTCTTGAAAAATGTAAAACTGGAAAGATACCAATATATTTGGCGAGCTCCACTCATCTCGCGCTCAAACAAAACGTTGAACTCAATATGCGAGCATCCGGAATTGTTGCCAACTCTCCCCCTACTGGGGATAAAGGGGACATGTTAGGTACGAGAGAAGGCGTGCCATTCGGTAAGGAATACCGAGCTTGGCACAGTAGACGCCTCTTGGCAAAGGGAAGCGCATCGGATCCGTTCGTACTTGGAACTGTCTGCATATTGGTGACTTCACCCTAAATTTTCCGCGATATGAATGGACAAGAATTGGGTTACGAGGCCGTTTTCGTGATCGTTCTTTTGCAAAAATTGAGTGGGTGTTTGATCTTTAATTATTATGCAAGAGTTCTCGTATTAAAAAATCTTGATTTCTATTTAATATCTATCGTGTCTTTTCAGATAATGTTTTATAATCATTGTAATATTATGTAGCTACTGATTTTGATATAAATCAACAATTTTTGAAATTGTTATCTGTCTGTTTTACTGTCTGTGCAACCGATTCGATGAAATTGCTTTTATACTGATAACTTAGTATCAAAGTGAGTATATATGATACTTTTTACCGCGGGAAAATGCCTTATTCCACGAAAAAATACAAAGAACTGTTTCGAGGAGACTCGGCCATAAATTGAAGTTCGAACAAGTTATTTACTATTCCAAATAATCGGGAGCCAAACAGTTTACTATAAATTATCGCTATTACTTTCAAGACTGGCCAATGCCAATACCATTAATACCAAACAAGCCTGAGGTAACTGACAGAACATACATCTCGAGTAAACATATTGAGGTAGGTGGTCCAAAAGAACAAAGACATTATTTACTAGCGTAACTCGCCATTTTTTCGAGTGTTATTGCCTACAGTTAGCTGGAGAGATAAACTAACTTCGGTCTTAAGGGGATAACACGTGTTTCCAATACACGGTTATTACTTGACATATTATATGTCTTTCTCTTTCTAAGAAATACTGGCTTTCAATCTCAAAATGTATTGCAAGACTAGGAAAGAAAAGTTCAATGAAAATTGATTTTTCAAGTATTTATACTGGGTACAAATTTCTCACGGAAGAAAAACTTAAATTAACTGATGGTGCTAGGTAGCCTCTTAACTGTCAGATTTGTACAAGCTACTCAAAAAGAAGTCAAGATAAAAAACCGGCCAAGTGCGAGTCGAACTCGTACAGTATACGTGGAGCTTGACATATTGGACTTTGTAACGTTCTCATTACAATCGCCTTAGAGGTCAGACTCGCACAACAATTGTAAGGCTCCATTAGCTCTTGACTGTACCAGAATGGTTCAGTACCACAGTACAGTAATCAACTAAAATTTTTAAAAAAACCAATACTTTCTTTGAATTTTTATTTTTGGCTTTTATAGCGACTGTATTAGGTAGGTAATATACACTGTGAGTTTTCACAATTTCAACATTTACGCGTCTACCTATTGTCATTATTAGAATCGAGTAAAAGAATACGTCTCTTTTATGGTTTCCTTTTCATTTTTAGTTTTATTTGTTGTTATAGCGGCAATTTGAAAACTGTCTAAGTATAACGGTTTGTAAAATAAAAACTGATAGACGGACAGACAACAGAGACTACTAGGGTCCTAAAAGCCAGTGGAGGTGCACCTCCAGTCGGATTAGATGGGAGTGTACTCCCTTAACTACTGAATCGAGAACAAGGCGATGCCGCCACCGGACCCATTAGTATAGCGGGGGCTAACACCAAAACAAATATGTAAACATGGTTCACCCTCTTAAAAGCTAAAACGTTTTAGTCGTGTGTGCACACCAATTCCCCAGTTTAGCTGTATTGTTAAGGAATATTGACTAAGTTATTTTCGTGAATACAAACATTGGAAATGAACTTATTACGAAACTAGGTGTGTTCTCGATTTGAAAAACTTAAATGGAACTTCTGCTCCATTATCTTTCATTCTATATTAAAAAATGACGTTGACATTTTCCACACCTCATTTAGACAAAAACTGGCAATTAATAGTTCTCAATAATTAAATATTTTTTTGCCACTTTAAATATTTAGCTTCTTATTATTGTAAATGTTATGTGCCTACACTGTAAATCTGATATATGACTAATGAATATAATATTATTTTAAAAATATGTTGATTATGTAGGTATACGATGTGGTTAGTCTATAATAGATAAATAAATAAATAAACTCTCTCATCAAAAATCCTTTCTTAGTTCTCATCAGACTACATTACATCATTGTCATAGTTTATATTATAATAGCTGCTTATGTATTGTTATCATGTATTGTATTGTTAATTTTGTAAATATTCAAGTTGATATTATGAAAGTAGGCATTTTTTTTTACTTTTAAATTAACATACACGTAGAAAACCTACTCTAAATACTCGTATCATATCAAATTTCATGATGTCGACAGGAAAAATAGTTCAATAAATGCATATTTTTAATGCAATTCTAAATAGAAAATTTACAAAGATAACAAGAATCTTGGAAAGTGACTCAATAAGCAGTAGGTGGTCTTTATGAGTAAGCCTCACTCGATAATGTGGTAAAAATCTTCGCTAGTGACTCACGTATGTCCAAGACATCGTTAGCTATATGAATAGTAGACTCCGTATGTCTGTTTGTGCTTGCTTTACGAAACTGGTTTTGATGTTTTTTTCTGTATTGTTCAGTACTTTTGATCGTGGTTCTGTTAGTTTGGATATTTCTTTTCCTTGGCTTCTTTATGAATATAAATTATCTTATATGATAGGTATAAACAGATTATAAACGTCACCACAAGATAAATTAGCTATTTATCGTTTTACCTACTGGCAAAATTATAACAACTGAACAATATGTAAATATTATGATTATTATAGAATAGAGATTATTATAGAATGAAAGTAGCAGCTTGTCGAAGATAATTCTTAGTACAAATATACAACATAACATCATAATGTCGAAACAACAACGTTTTCAAAGAAATAAATATATTTTTTATATATTCAGGTATAGGTACTTTACTTTGGTACTACAGTTTCATAAATAAGTACGACATTAAAACTGATAAAATACCTACAGTTAATTGTATTATTAGTGTACAATAAAGAGTTTTTACTTATACTTACTTACTTAAAAAGAAGATATAGTCTTACTTACTACGTGGATATACAATAGAATTCCACTGAACAATAATCAAAATCTACTTACAAACGACATTGAAATTACTCAAAGTTATTCCAAGAAAATAATTACAGATAATGTAATAAATAGTTTGTACTGATAAATTACATAGATAACTTTCTACTAATCTAATACTCGTACCCACATAGATGTTGCCTATAAATACCATTTTCAATTACTAAAGGTTATTGAATGAGCTATCTCGAAATCACTATGTGCGAATCCCTTTCTGTAAGACCTTTTTTACAGATCGTCTAAAGGTCGTTCTACCCTATTTTGTCCGTTAACACACAGTGAAAAAGGTTGTTGAAGTGATAATAAACTACGTTTCGGACATAAATTTTCAATATAAAATAAATATGTGCAAAATGAGGTTATCCTAAATCAATATTGTTTAGTTTACGAAGTTTATAATGATTATTGTAAAAATCACGGAAGTAATATACATATTTAAAGTTCTATTACTGTGTGACCCGTATGGGATCTAGCTCTTACCTATTCTTAGCTTTACGTCACATATTAAGACATCAGCTTTCTTGTAACCGAAATTGCGATTTGCGATCTTGAGGACACATTTTTAAAACAAGAATTTAGTATACGTTCAATGAAAAATTTCAATGTCTAAGTTTGTCTCTTTGACGAAGATTAACGAAATCGCTTGATAACCACCAACATATTATTATGGCAACATACCTTTGGACATTCGGACACTCCACATGCAAAATCTCACGCGCCCTGAGTGTCATGACTCTCGCAATAATTCACGTGAGAAAACCAACAGAATAGGCTCGTTAAGAGGTTCAAGGGCTCTTGGCGAGCATTGTGCTGATGTCAGGTCTTCCATGACAGCCATCGAGTGGCCAGCCCGCCAAAATGTTAACGAGACATCGACCTTTATCCATTGATCGCTGTTTATTTGACATTCTCATTATGGTACAGACGAGTTAATATTTTTATATTCAGCCCTATCACTGGTACAATCAATAATATGTGAACATGAAGCTTCTAAAATGTATAACCGAGACTATTTCTTAAATAGGAAAGTAGGTCCTATTATATCAAATTAAATCAATATTGAAACTTACGATTATAATGTATCTGTGAAGCCAACCAGCTAAAGAAACTTCAAAACAACAATACAACAACTCGTATGCAAAACAGTCCTTTTCAATTGTGAAAAGATGTTAAACATATCCCTTCCAAATCGTACTTCATATGCTAAATATTATATTCGACGAGCTTTCCAACAGCTATCAGATGCTTGACCCTCGACCCTGCGATCTCACGCGAGCCTCCTTAGAAACGTCTTACGCATGCATAATTGCGTACTCGGACCACAACTCAATCCGAAGCAGCAAAATATGGGAGAAGAGGTCATGTGTATGCTTATTGATTATTGAGTTACTCGTAGCATTTTGACCTCATTCATTCCGAACGTTTTTATTACAATCTACATTGTGTTGAAATTTAATTAACAATGTAGTTGCGAGTTTTAGCTTCACCACATTTAAGCTTTTAACGGCACTTGGTTTGAAGTC
Source organism: Ethmia dodecea (assembly GCA_963855545.1). Classification (NCBI taxonomy): domain Eukaryota; kingdom Metazoa; phylum Arthropoda; class Insecta; order Lepidoptera; family Depressariidae; genus Ethmia; species Ethmia dodecea. The sequence goes on along the minus strand of OY979457.1, from coordinate 11,174,072 downwards.
GTTTCATATACCTATTTTTTATTTTAAAGTTCGAATATATTTTTAAACATAAATAAAATATATTCTTCACACAAAATTGCCACGTTCTTGTATTGAGTGTGATTTATTTAAATTTTAAAATATTTTTTTTATCAATAATACTTTCACAAGGATCGTCTTCTAGAAAAGTAATCTAAATACAGTTCAAAAGTTGGCGTCAGTTTGAACTAGATTCAATGCCAAATTGAACTTTAAACTTTCAAATCTAGAGGAGTCCATCGTGATAGTAGAAATACCGCATTGCATAGTTAAGAACCCGTCCATCCAATTTGAAGCGATAAAAAATAAATTAAAATAACCAGCGAACGAACTCCGATGATACCGATAAGGGTTCCGGAGCTATTGTGCTCTCGAACGCAGTAGTCTCTAATTGCGGCGTCTTTGTTATACAAAATGAGGTGTTAGCTCTTCTATTAAATAATAGGTACGTAGTTTTGATTTTGAGAGCAGTGATAGCCCGGACGGTTAAAGAGCCGGCCGAAAATCAGTGAGGCTCGGGTTCGAATCCTGGCATGTACCAATGAGTTTTTCAAAAACTTACGTACATATTTATCACTAGCTCGACGGTGAAGGAAAACATCGTGAGGAAACCCGCAGGTCTCAGAATTAATTCTGAGACATGTGTAAAAAGACCCGGTCCGGCGATGGGCTCACCACCTATCACGTTTAGGGGTCCAATATATCTCGTGAAATGTGGGTATATCCAGTAATGGAATACCTCTGCCTACCCCCTCGGGGATAAAAGGCGTGAGATTATATTATTATTATTATTATTATTTTGATTCCTGAGTCAAGTACACGTACTATTGACATGAAATTGGTTACTTAAAAATAGTTGAGATGCGATAACATTGTGTAGGCATCGAATAAATAAATCTAATTTGCTGTGTTATTGTTACAGGTAATAAATAAGAAAACTGCGTATGGCCGAAAGGTACAACGAGAGTCCAACTAAGGCGTCGTACGCTTTTTGGACCTTCAAAAATGTTTGGCTCAGGAACTTCAGCTATAACCAAAGGAATCAGGAAAATCATGAAGTAAATTCTGACAAACCCCAAATTGAAGAACAACATGTTCAAAAGTATACAGATGAGACAAATAGAGAAACATCTAACTCAGAACCTCAAAGTGATGAAAATCGTATTATAGCGTCAGAAGTCAATTCTATAGATCCTATAAGAGACAGAAGCACAGAGGACGATGAGGACGAAAGAGTCAGAAGAAATGTATGGAGTGACGTCGACGACGAACTTTACATAGCCAATTTAATTAAACTAAGAACTTCAAATGAAGTGAAACGTGAAAAACGTGATACTAGTGTTTATGGTGGTAGTGATATCAGTGAAGAGGTTGTGAATAGTGTTAAGTTAGATAAGTACGCGATGTGGGAGATAGAGCCCACGGACTTGACAGAGTGCGACTGTCTGGGCCCCCCTCCCGAGTTCCTGCTGCCTCCACCCCCGCGGCCGCCGTTCCTGCAGTCAGAGTACTATTGCGGCGACGACCCAATACCAGACTTGGAAACGTGCGACACGGAACCAGTAAGTACCTAATATAAAAATGAAAAGATATGTTCATGCCTTTATCGAGTATCGACAGAGGTATTCCGTTCGTGAAAATACGTTTACCCAGTAGGTATATTTTTGGACCCCTAAGCACGACACATGCTTCAGAATCAATTCTGGAAGTTGCGGGTTACCTCACGATGTTTTCCGTCACCGTCGAATCATAGTAAGTAACTACTTATTAATCTGTTAATATCTCAAAAACAAATAAGGATTTAAAAATCGGTAGGAGAGGTTAGTCAAAAAGGACTAAGAAGTTTGTGAAAGTATAATAAAAGTTTTCTTTAAAGTGAAGCGAATGTAATGAGTTAATGGCGTAGTAAAAAAAAGCAGAATAAATTGAAATATAGATCATTATCTTTTAACTCGTAATTGATCTCCTACAATTTCTGTTTCCAATTAAGTTTAACGATCTAATCTATCCCTAGCACCAAAACATTTACTTAAAATTTTACCCAGTCAAAGCATTGGAAGGGCTGATTCACTTGATGAATCGTCCAAGAAATATCTTATCTACGGAAACGGTTCTACGTTTTGTTCTAAATATGGTAATGAATTTCCTAGCCAGTCTCTTATCCGACTTCGTAAATATTTGACGTATGCGGGTCTTAATGAACCCATGTTAGCGACAATGCGTGTTTATCTTTCCATCTTTCTAAATTTTACGGTCTTTATGTTAAGTAACGCTTTTATCAGTATAAGAACCCCTTGCAATGTCATTGTCTAGTTTAATACTTTTATATTTCAACAAAAAAAAATGATAAGATGATCTTATTTAATTCGTTATATTTTATATCTACTATTAAAATGTGATGTATTTATTTTTCCATTTCCAATCGGCTCAATACATTATACCTACTCATTATCATATACAAATCATACCATGCTTTATACATATAATTCAGGTTATACAAATATTTCTTTTTAGACTTACAATTTTTTTAATCTGATATCAGTCAAACAAGATCTAATGTATGTGAAGCTTTATTCCTAAAAATATTACACCATACATCTTATTTCTGAAATTACACACATTTCATCTATATGTATACCTACATACAGCTCATCGTCGGACAGGGGTGCTGTATACAGAACCAATTTTAAACATTCACATTTCCGTTCAAAGTTTTCTCCTCCGTTAAGTAATTACAAATTACAATATTCATTAGTTTTTGTAAACTCATTTTTACATACCTTAATCCAGAAACCAACCCAGAACTTGTGCATAAAATGTGGGCTCGTTCGGCTTATTTTAGAATTTCCTGTTGCGTAAAAATCGTTCTCGTATTTGCTCACTAGGTACGTTTGTAACGGATCTTGGATCTCCCGGGATGCAAGTGGTTTCCGTCCATTACGTAACATGTGAAAAGTTAACATTTATAGTGGAAGCACCAATGTATACATGATGATGTCAAAAAATTGAGACAACCTGCTTTACTCTCGAATCCGACAAATCTCCACCGTATCTGTATCTCAAAGCGCTTTTCTGGATGAAACGGTAACTTTGTAGGCAGTATGCATCACACTAGCTTTCTATTTGCTCTCTGAATTTACTTCCAACGCAGAACACTTGGGTTTTGAAATGTTTAAACTGTGGATAAGCCGTTATAAAACATTAATCATCATTTAGCGGTTCCAAGTTTTTTTGAGTTCATAAAACGGAGTTTATGATGTGTAAGAATGATTTTATGCGGTTGTGTTTGAAGTCTTTGAGTAGGTTGATTCAACCAGTTTAAATATGAAACTAAGTCCCAAGTCCGAACGACAAGTGCCATAACGATTTTAGAATTGCAGTAATTTTTAACTTTAAATCAGTGTGCCATTTAATTAGTCTGGAAAGTTGTAGTTAAATAGACTTTTGACCTTTACATGCCAAAATATCAAGTAAGCTATAATAAAATACTGGTGAACATACGTTTCCAGAAATGGAATACCTTTGCCTACCTATCGGGGATAAAAGTCAAGAGATTTTTTTATTTTTTTTATTTTCAAGTAGCTTTTAGGTATAGAATAAAGTTGATATAAAGTTTAATTATATATGTACTTACAAGGTAACAGATTTAAAAGTAACCTACCTACTTTCAGTCTTACCTACTCTTGGCACGGTTTGAATAAATACTGAGTAGCTACAAAATAAACTGTTCAGATTACCAATTTGTAAAATATTTTTGCATATATATCATCTCTTAAAAGTTGACTTGAATCATCAATCAAATTTTTTTATTCCTCTTCTTCATATTTGAGCCAAATTTCAAAGAAATATGTTTGCCGATATAAATAGTTTAATACGAAATATTTAGACACTCAAAGACGCTTCTGCCGAACCTATTTATTGCCGTGAAACCTATTATAGCGAAAAATAAAAATAAACACTACTAAAATAAAATAAATAAAAATAAAACTACCAGGTTTCCATAATACCAGGGAGGTATCACGCCGCAGAATTGGCCATAACGTTTTTTTTATTTATCCAATAATTTTTCGCTCTTCGATCACCTACCGCACTTAAATTCCTGCGGCTTACCAGGAGATTAAGACATCAAGAAGTTAATTGGCTCCGATAAACGAGACACCATAATACAAGGAAAATCTCAGTAGGTGTCCGGGGTGTTCTACTTTATGTTTTGTTTAGTCATTCTTCGCAGAATGAATGGGTGGTCCTATAAACTGGATAGTTTATTAAAGAATATCGGTAGTTTATAAAATGTCGATAAATAAGCTATTATGAGAAGTCGTTTTAAAGACTATTACGGTTGCGATTTTAAGGTGTGTTATGGAAATTAGAATGTGTTATGTTAGGTTGTGTCCTTTTTTATTCAGTCAATTTCTTTTGAATGTAAAATGCTAATCAAAATCCTAATCAATTATATCTAGGACTAGGTATATTATTTTTGCTTAATTCATTCAATAGGTTCTTCTAAATCTTCTCTAAAAAATCAATTTATGTGCTTCTTAAGTGAATATTTTTTATATAATAACGGTTGTTTTATATTATTTTATTCAGACTAGGGACCCGTCCTCGCTTCGCTTCAGTTTGTATGAACTACTAAACACGAGGACGTTTATCGATCTTTCTATTAATGAAAACCGCATCAAAATCCGTCCCATGATTGAGAAGGAGTTAGCAAATATATACATAGACAAACAGGGAAAGCGTATATATTTTTTAGTATAAGTAGTGATAAAGGTATATTTAAAACAACAGGAAAGCACGGTGCAGTAATATTTCTTACAAATGAAACTTTATTACTATACTAAGTAGAGTCGCGAATGCTATACCTGGCAGGCCACAGCGACAGAGGTCATAGCCAGCCAGTTATTGAATAACAATAAGTACCATAATTCAATTCAAGTAATATAGAAACAAATTTCCAATATAATATATAATAATAATATAATATAATATAATCTCACGCCTTTTTTATCCCCGAGGGGGTAGGCAGAGGTATTCCATTACTGGATATACCCACATTTCACGAGATACATTGGACCCCTAAACGTGATAGGTGGTGAGCCCATCGCCGGACCGGGTCTGTTTACACATGTCTCAGAATTAATTCTGAGACCTGCTGGTTTCCTCACGATGTTTTCCTTAACCGTCAAGCTAGTGATAAATATGTACGTAAGTTTTTGAAAAACTCATTGGTACATGCCAGGATTCGAACCCGAGCCTCACTGATTTTCGGCCGGCTCTTTAACCGTCCGGGCTATCACTGCTCATATGCAATATAATACGATTAATTAGTTATTCTCATCACAAATATTAGCATTGGCAGGCTTATCAAATTACATATGGAACCGTAAACTACTAAATTACACATGAAATGACAAACATCAATTAATTATCCGTACAATAACACGTATACGGGTACAGGTACGAATCCAGGGGTCAGAGTGTGCCCCTCATAGTAATATTAATAGCTGATAACAAAGAACTTTAAAGAGCAAACAAAATTTCATCGATTCTAAATTTTTGAATCGAAAAAATATCATCAGGCTATATCTCATGAACCGTGAGAGTAAGACAGTTGAATTTTTCACGATGATGTATTTCTGTTGCCGTTTGAACAACAAATAATAAAAAACAGAATAAAATAACTATTTAAGGGCTATCTTACAATAAAGGTGATTTTTTTTCCGTTTTTATAGATAGTGGTTCAGAACCATTCGTTGCGCGAGTGCGACTCGCACTTGGCCGGTTTTTATTAAATCATTGTGTCACTTGCTGCATGTTTTTATTGGTGTACAATAAAGACTTTTTACTAACTTGCTCTCCGGAGATAAAGGCGTGTCCATATTTATTATTCTATTTTTGTATTATATTTAAAAGCATAATATGTCATTTACGTTTCTAGATATAGGAGTAATGTGAAACACTGAAATATTTTAAACACTACACGCACGCAAGCTCACTCGGTGCGTGTTTTAACGATCATGTTTGCGGCTCGTGATTAGATGGATGCTTACAGGCATTTTACGAGCTGTTACGTCCTTCAGACAACATATTAAATACGTGCCACTTTTACTTTACATTTTTGCAAGAAAACTGTACTTTAGTCCAAAGATATTAAAGTAAGGATGAGTTATATTCATACTGCTTGCGTTTGAAAATTGATCCCCTACGAGTGTGCTACAACATGTATATACTTACTTCTTAGCGTATTTATAGGATACAACAATGATGGGGAAAGATGATACGGAACGAATAATAAAGAAAAAGAGAGCTATCTGTTACGAGTTGGGCCTAAAATTCGACTTGAAATACAATGCGACTAAATAAAATGTGGTTAATTAGCTACATTTGTCGGCCTTATTTTCTGTGCTCTAGTAACATATCTACGTCTTTCCATATATAATATCTTTGACTTTAGTCACAATTTTGACGCCTTCGGGTATCTTGCAATTTGTAGATGACGTCTTATTATACACAGTGACTAATAACATGTCAGCCAGAGGATGTTCACTGTTCAACTAAAAATATATCAATGGATAGGACGAGACTTTCTGCGATCTCTAATATTGTAAAGGATGGATTGGTTCATCCAATGAAAGTTGAATCACGCTGTGTTTGATCCATAGTTACTACTTGAGTAGATTCTATCGTAATGCATCTTCTATCTTCTAATTATTTATTACTAGTGACCGCCCTCGCTTCGCTTTGGTGTGTTACGAGTATATTATTATAGGTACAAAACCTTTCTCGTTTATCGCTCTTTCTATTAGTGAAAACCGCACCAAAATCCGTTGCGTGGTTTAAAAGATCGAAGCATGTAGACGACGGAAAGTGACTTTGCTTTTTACTATGTAGAGAGATCATATTTCTCATTTTCATAATCTCCTGGTAAACACTAATAATATTATTAGGTCTATGTACCTAAGTGTGGTTCTGTCCCGCAAAATTTATGGACCTCTGACATTCCTGCTGTAGCTCCTGCATTGTAGAGTACTGACGAGATTATCCGTGAGGTCACATACTGGGTTAACGGGGTTTGAGAACCATTGACAAGCTAAGAAGAAGATACCTTGCAAATCAATACGAATTGCTGATATACATTAAATGTATTTCATAAAACGAAATTCCAAATTTTGACAGAAACGAATCAACCAAACTACATAATCGCACGAAAACGCGCTGCCGGCCTAAGACCTAATGTCAAAGGTGATAAAATATCTTCTACCTAGGGCTTGTAACACTTACGGAGCCAGAGTCCTTGGATATCTTATCCCCTCCTACATCAATGAACTCCCACAAAACTTCCAACAGTTGTATTTACAAAATAAGTTATATAATTATAGGTTAAAAAAATTCTATGTTCGTACAAATTCTAAATAAGTATAGCTAGTGTCAAATCCTTACCTACTTCTATTATCACCTTATGTAGGTAGAACGGCTCACCCGCACAGATAAACCCTGTGAGGTTTTCGTGTGGTAGTCACTTAGTCTAAGAACAAGTTGTATTTACGTTGAAAGTTGAAATAAATAAAAAAAAACATAAAATCTGATTGACTGATGTATGTACTAGTGAGATATTTGAGAAAACCTAATAGGACAATTGTACCAATAAAAGAAGCCAAAACAATATTTAGAATTTGTGTCTCCGTATGTTTATATGAGCATCACGCAAAAAAAAAATAGTTTATATACTGATACTGTTTTAATTAGGTTAATAGTACGTGGATGAAGTCGGACAAAAGCTAGTTATCGTAAAAACTTTATAATGACCCCCAAATTGAGTCCTAAATCCGCTACTTATCGAGGTCCCCAAGAGGAACTCATACAATATTTACATAGAGAAGGTACAAAGTCATTATGTTTCTAATTCAGTTGGTCTCTGAGACAATACGGTTTGTTTGTTCGTCTAATTGTTGAGGATGAGTGTGCAAGTTTTGACAATATTATGTGCATATTTAGAGGAGTTGTGGCCATGTTATTTTTTGTTCTGAACCTATGTAGATTAGGACAAGGCAGTTGAATCAAATCATTTCCGACTCGAAAGCTTTTTGTGTCTAAGGATAGCTATTTAACTTTTTTTATTATCGAGATCAAATAGAAGAGCTTATGATTGTGGACGAATTGATGATGAAGAATAATTGTGTACATTTGTCATTCTTTAATTTTCACAAGGAGTTAAGGTAGATAATGTATGTAGGTAATTTAGGTTTATTAATATATCTATTAGAAAAAATATATCTGATGGTTCACTTATAATGCCTTTAGGCATTAAGTTCTTAATGTGTACATTTTCTTGGTACAAGAAGTTAAATAAATAAATAAATGAATATTATTTTCCTTATAATAAAAAGCTCGTTTTTATTTTTTGTTAGTCGTGGAATTTGCTTTATTCATGTAATATTAATAATTTGAGTAAAAGCCCTTTTAAATAAACGCTCTATGAACATTCGGAATTCGGTTGCGGCCCCCAATTCCCATTTAAATTTCCCAAAAAATCCTTTCCTGCTGCAAACTTTTAAAGGGCAACGATAATCATAATTTACCTAAAAGTTACGGAGCGCACCGACCCAAATTAATTAAGGTTTTATTAAATTTTTTAGGAAAGACTTTTTATTAATTAAAGAAGGGGCATTGACAAATCGGCTACCGTCTTGAGATGGACAGCTCGATAAAACGCGTCGGGGAACGTTGGCCGTTTTGAATATTGTTCGCTGTGAGATTTCCGATATTGTTCCTGAGATCCGGGTGAGATATACACCGATAAATTAACCGGGGACCGATGACGGATTTGTGTTCCGATAGTGCCAGGTTTTGACAAATTGACGTACCTTTTTCAGGCTTAATGCGTTTAAGCCATGCGCTTAGATTGTTATCATCGTTTTTATAAGAAAGCTGGGCGATGACCGTTTGGGTTTGAGTCTTGGTTTATCGTGCTCGTTTATAATGCCACCCAAATCAATAAGTCGATCTTACTGTGTGGCTTTCTGGAGATAAAATTCCAAGACTGTAGACAAAACTATGTAGTAATGTGTCCATTACTTTTTCCGGCATTGTTGTTTATTCATTACTATCATATAACTTAGTAAGTAAAACTTATACAACAACTAACGTTGGGATATATTACATTTATTTACATTATTGCAATATTCACAAATAAAAAATGTTCTCCAAAGAATAACTATGTGGGATAGTGTCCAAAGACCTACCGAATTATCGGAATCACTATGCTGAGATCCTTTTACAGAAATTACCCTATGGTTGATGAAGTCTGTATAAATAAACAGACAAGTTATTTGTTCATTAAACAAATTCGTAACGAAAGACCACCTCAAAATAATAAATGGACAAACAACACGCCCTAACAATGATAAAATCTATCCAATTAACACAAATAATTCCATTTTTCTCCCACTACGCCATTTAATTGCTAGCTGCGTGTATGTATATTATTTTTAATCCAGTTAACAACAGTGAAGTGCTACTTACTCTATGATGTTAGGGTTCCGGTCATCAATTTCAGTACTGAATTCTTTTGTAATAGCACTCTCATAGTGTGATCTACTGTCCTAAATATCTCCATTAAAATATGTAAGTATTTAAATAATGTTGCTCTATCTAATAAAAAAACCGCATCAAAATCCGTTGCGTAGATTTAAAGATTGAAGCATACATAGGGATATAGGGACATAGAAAGCGACTTGGTTTTATACTATGTAGTGATTAACACGTCAAAAAAGGTTAGTCTAGTAAATATTGTTGGTAACTGAGCTCTGTACGGTTATACAGAACTCTAAAATTCTACTAACCCTCCCAGAGATGCAAAGATACCCAATAATTCCTAATTCTAACCATTTTTTCTGACCCCCCCTTCTCTCTTTTACATAATCAGAGGTATTATGAAGGGTGATTTTGTTTTGAAAGGCACAGTTCAAGTTATGCTGGTTATAGTTTTTATGATATAATCGGTTAGATTTTACTGATATCCTTATAAAACGGTATTGTACCGTAGCGTTATGATAAATTTGATATTTTTAAACTAATAACAAAAATGTTACTAGACAATCATTTTAATCCTAAAGTAAACAGAATCTGCCATGATATCAAATGGATTCAAGCGGAGTCTATCCTCGGACTACGTCTCTGACATCACGAAGAACTGTCAACGATCCCGAGCAATCTGGCTGACGAAGCTAGTCTGGAGGCTATAGGGTATTTGACTGCCTAGTCAAATGAGGTCATTTTTATAAACGAATTTACTGTTAAAAATATACCGAGTATTGAGTTGTGACGTCATCATTTATAGCACACAAATTTGCTAAAGTTGTAAAAATGAAAATGGAAATGCATTTTTGCAGGTGTTCTGGGATAATCTTTTTAATTAATGATTAGGTACTCGCATTTTAATTTCGAAAAAGTCAACCAAGTTTTTCCCAGTACTTAGTCTGTCAATTGTTGAATAAGCCATTATTCGATCATCGCGTTATAAATTAACCAAATAGTAAAAGTCAACATTAATTTATTGTCTGTAGGTAATTGCAAAATTTCCCTTATAAAAGTCAATAGTCTAATAACAAGGCACTATACAAACTCATCCATAAATGTAAGCAGCAGCCTATCTCATCCGAAGAGTCGCTGGTTCTAAATGCAGTACCCCGAAAAGAGCCAGCAAGAAACTCAAATAATAATATATAATAATATAATCTCACGCCCTTTTTATCCCCGAGGGGGTAGGCAGAGGTATTCTTTCACGAGATATATTGGACCCCTAAACGTGATAGGTGGTGAGCCCATCGCCGGACCGGGTCTGTTTACACATGTCTCAGAATTAATTCTGAGACCTGCGGGTTTCCTCACGATGTTTTCCTTCACCGTCGAGCTAGTGATAAATATGTACGTAAGTTTTTTGAAAAACTCATTGGTACATGCCAGGATTCGAACCCGAGCCTCGCTGATTTTCGACCGGCTCTTTAACCGTCCGGGCTATCACTGCTCAAACTCAAATACTAGTTAACTAATGTTGTCTTAATGTTGGCCATTCAAACAGTAATCCTACCGGCGGTCAAGGGCATAGGTAATATTATTACCTATGCCCTCGACCGCTCGATCAATCAAGAATTTGCAGACATAACATTATTACCGTAATAATACTAAATAAACTAACACATTCAATGCACATTCATGACTTCCGACGAAAATCTAACTTACAACAAACAGATAGTACGTATTTGTAATACCTCAATCTATTTCTCCATTAAGAGATTAATATAAAAGGTATCTTGTATGCGTTGACCGCACCAGGTAAAAGGCGATATTAGCCGGCATTCCCCGACCTACTTTGGGGATGTCAATTATTTTGGAACGAGATCAGTGAAGCTCTTGGGAGGGAAACTTCTACTGAAATACTGCAGACAATTTGTATTATGATCGATAGGAGATAATCCCCTGGAGGCAGACTCGATACTTGAACTTGTATTTAGAGAACCAACAGTGGATTTAGGTTATAAAAACTCCTTGCTGTGGAGTTTTGGAAGAAGACTTGACGTTATGGCTTGGGGAACGCTTTTGTCAGTGCAGTGACATACGGTGACCATGATAAATACATGTATATATTTTGAAAAATATATATCACTAAACCTTCGACATAAAAAAAATAAGCATAAAGTATATAATAGTCAAAGACATTAAAATATAGTATTTAATCTCACAAATTATAAATAAGTGCAGATTGCAAATTTTGACAGTGATTTTATAGAAATAGTTATTAAAAATATTATAATGTATTTGAAGACGCTACTAGTAGGTAGATCTTTTTATACTCGTATTTTATGTGAAGATAAAAAAAAATATGATATCATGAATATTTAATGTTAGTAATACCAATACCATTAAAAAGCATAGTAATACCATTCAAAGAAAACACCTAATAATATCAAAAAAGGAATATTGGCAAAGCCGATAAAAAGTAATACTCCAAGAAAAGCAACCTAACAAGACTTATCAAAATCATATCAGAAGAAAATACGAAACTACTCAATATTATTAGTCCCAAAACAGCCTTAGCAATACGTGAGCCTTTCACCTTTCTTTTCACCTCGGAAGAGGAAAAAAATAAAAATAATGCAGCCACTTAGAGGGACGGCTGGTTGTGGGGGAAGCCAGGAACAAAAAAAGTACCTTTGTGTCAAAATTACCTTTTTTCTGGCGTACCTATGTCTTGCGTGACGCCTCCTGTATGGAATTATTAATATATATTAGTATATAAACACGATGGGACCCCAAATATTCACCTTGCACCCTCGGAAACTTGGCGTAATTACCACAATATGGCGCGTGTGTTAAACGCTCGGAAGCAATAAAACAGACATTAGGAGAATGAACAAAAATTTTGAATTAAATTTTGTAGTAGGTACTTTTGTTGAAATATTTTAGGAGTTACACATTATGTGAAAATATATTGTTTAGCAACAGCTTAGCGGCGTCAGTTTTAACTGTGAATGAAAGTATAATCTTATTTCATTGTATCATTATTTTATCTGCACAACGTCCAGGCGTAGTCCTATCAAAAAAGTATCAAACATGGATATTTACCAAAACACTTCTTGGACACTTTTTTCGGTCCATATTATCCGGTATCTTACCTCATTCTATAGTAAATGGTATTTTCTGTTCCTAATGAAACGATAACATACCTAATGTTAGTATTATTTTTATCAAGTAGTTTTATTGTTAAACAAAATAATCTAGGATAAACATCAAACAATCTGGTAATTTAAGTAAGTGTTTTGACTACACTTTGAGTAATGGTCCAAAACTCTTAAGCAAAGAGGTTGGAAGAAAATAATTCTCGAGAAACTTTTTCTTTAAACGTCTTTGCTCTTAAGTATCCCTAAAATTGGCAACAGATTTGGCATCGACCTTTGTTTTTTCTGCTTGCAAGACAAATTAGTGATTGTACATTTCGAAAGATTGGCAACTATCCAAAGAAATTCACTCGGTTACTTTAATCTTTTGTTGTATGTATTGAGTTTTATGAATATTTATTATGCATATAGGGGTATGTTGCTTTTGCATCAAGTTTCAGTTTGGATTTGTAATATTGATTCAGTTTAAGCCTACATTAACACAGTTGTGATATGAAATAATATATCTTACGAAAGATAACAGCACAAATTGCTTTCGTATCTAACACTATACCAAACCTTCTCTGTACAACTCTTTTCCCAGTTTAGCTGGGGTCGGATCTCCTTCTATGCCTGTACCTTGTCTGTGTACTCAGGTTCTATTTCTGGATCTCTTGCTGATCAACACAACACAACACAAAATATATTTATAAAATAGTTCAAGACTTCTCAACAAAGTATTATCAAACATAGCGTGTAAAAATTATAGAAGTGTGTTAATGATAATCATAGGTACTGCAAACAGATACTAAAACATTTTCTTATTTCTAATTACAGAAGATAGACGCCTACAACCACAACAGCCCATCGCTACAGACTTCGGCCGTTATCGGACTCTGCTCCATCGTGCTGATCATTGGCATCCTCATCGGAGCTATCCTAGTTTGGAAGTAAGTTGCCTTTTTCATCATCAAATTCAAATAATTTATTTCAGAATATATTAAATAATAGGTTAAAGAGCCGGCCGAAAATCAGTGAGGCTCGGGTTCGAATCCTGGCATGTACCAATGAGTTTTTCAAAAACTTACGTACATATTTATCACTAGCTAGACGGTGAAGGAAAACATCGTGAGGAAACCCGCAGGTCTCAGAATTAATTCTGAGACATGCGTAAACAGACCCGGTCCGGCGATGGGCTCGCCACCTATCACGTTTAGGGGTCCAATTATCTCGTGAAATGTGGATATGAAAATGGAATACCTCTGCCTACCCCCTCGGGGATAAAAAAGGCGTGAGATTATATATATATTATTTCAGAATATAAATACATAAATATCCATACCATCACAATCATCATCGCTTAGTTGTTTCACTTCAAAATAATATTATGATACCAACACTTCCTTTAAATGTTTTCTACGTAGTTAAAGTACAATAAATACCATGTTATTATCGATACGTATCGTATTTCAATAATGTAATTTGCCAGTCTCGTAATATTACTCATATTGCCCAATATACTTCCAAAAAAGGCTTTTACAAATATTAATTTGTTTTCCGTGCCCTTGGAACTTCAGAGTCTGGTATATTTTGCCAGCCATTACATTTGGAATACCTTATTGACCTAAACTATATAGGTCTATAGGTAGTTATGAAATACATACATAATCTCACGCCTATTTCCCATTGGGATAGGCAGAGACAATAGACAGCCACTTGCTACGAACCTGGCAGACATCTCGTGCTTCATCCACATTTTCGTGTTTCGGGTTCTCGGGACTCTTTTATCTGGCTTTTCTTCAATACATCGCCGATCTGGTCGATGTAAGTGTACGCCTAGGTCCTCGTCGTACTTATGAAATCTTACAAGAATTTCTCGTAAACTTGCACGTCAACAATGGTTCAGAATGACAGTCGCAGTGACAGCTTAATCCGCGTTAAGCCGTCATCGCATACGTTTGGGGAGGCAATGGCTCGGGAAAGTTGATTAGAGTGCCTGTCACCTATTCGAGATTTAATCCCGAAGTCGGATTGGCGTGGTTTAAGTTATAAGTGTTGATGAGGGTGACATGTTTGTAACAAACTCTCAATAAATAAATAAATGATTTAAAAAAAAAAAGTTATAAGTGTTGAAGTTGCATTACATCTTGTATTAGATAAACTATTTTGTTTAATTTATTTCCTTTTCCCCATTATTTAGGGTTGTCGCAGTATGTTTTTTCCTTCCATTTAGATCTATCATACGTCATACCTACATTCACTTCCATCTTGCACATAATAATATCATCCTTTACACAATCCATTCATATTTTCTCACACTTTATTTAATTGAATAGTCTCTTAATGTAATTTAATAGTTTTTATAGTTTCTTATCGTTTATATCTAAATTGATATTAAGGGAATTATGTATATTTTGTGTTAGCTTAATTCCTTCGTCTTTAAAAATTATTAAAGCCAGACAATCACTTGAAGAGACTTCTTCTTTACTATCACCTGTAATTCATTTACCTCTACATATAATAATGAAATATGAAACTTGCTTCACAATAAAACAAGTAAGTATCTTCGAAATTAATTGAAAAAAAAAGTTTTTTGGTCGTATTTATTTATCTATCCTTTTGTTTTTTTTTTGCACTTTTGATGGATATCTACTGCGCTTTGTTTAATATTAAATCAGTAATTCATCATTGCCCAGTTCTAGGTAAATGAAAATGAAAAAATCTTTATTTTTCTCCACACAGTCCACGTTGCATAAATTAAGGTACCTAGTTACAATTTTAAAGATGACATGAGGAACATGAGTAAAGACTATAGCCAAAACTAGGTAGATCCTGTTTCCTGTCCTGGGATCCTGGTTCTTCATCACAAGTTCTTATTGCGTCCACAAGATCTTATTACTTACTTCATCATCATCAACCCGTAATAGCCCACTGCCGAATTAAGGGTCTTTCCTCACACATGAGGAAGTATGGGCTTTAATCACACACGCGATCTCACCGCGAATTGGGAGATGGTGTTAAGCTAGTGGCCACTTTACAGTCAGAATTTTTTAAGCCACCCATGGGTATCTGACATGGCTTAACGACTTCCATTCTGCGTGAACACAACGAAAAACCGGGACCAACCATTTAACGTGCCTTCCGAAACACACTTATTACTTAGTTACTCACCGCGTATACTTACGTTATCTTTGTTCCTCCTACTTTCCTCTTCCGCTTGTCTCTCAAACTTGTACTATACGGGTAGTGTAATTAGACGTGTCACAATATTCGTGTCATCGCGTTACGGACAGTTTGAGTTCGGATTTAGAACTGGATACGTCACGTGATAAGTAGCTGACTACGAGGAAATATATCGTGTTAAATGTTTCGTTATTGGACGATATAACACACGATTTAACACTTTCGTTTTAGAGTTTTTATATTAATATCTCCAGCGCATCTGTGTTTTCGTTTTTACGACGATTGAAATAGTTTAGAAATGCTATTGTAAGATTATTGAAGCAGCTAATATAATAATAACTTTTTATTTAGTTTTTGTGGAAATCTAGCTTTCTCCACTTATAATTTGAATTAAAATTCAGATATAGCTCTGTTGATACTGAGTCTGGTATCATGAATGTGAAGTTCTATTTCTGTTGAAGGCATGTGTTTTTGAAATCGTCCCCAAGTACTTTACTTTACTAAAAATACACTGGTTTAATGTGGGTACTTCTAGAATAATACCCCAAGTACTTTATTGGGGTATTATTCTAGAAGTACCCACATTAAACCTGTGTATTCTTCTGTCCACTAACAGCGTGATAGATAGTAACAGTGTTTCCTCGCGGTTTCCTTCACCGTTGAGTCGGCGATTTGAAAAACACGTGCCTTCAACAGAAATAGAACTTCACATTCATGACAACCTTACCGGGGTTAGGCGAATGTTGCATCGCTCGAAGAACGAGATGCGTCATAAGTGTGAAACGCCTGAAACTGTTTCAAAGATAAACCCTAAGCAAATATAGAAGCAATTTTGTACTCGCTGTGCCCCGCCGGAAGTGAAACCCGGAACGGGCGACCCACCGGCCAGAAACGAGCTATTTCAGAACAATATGGTTACCAAGCTTGTTTATTGTTCATAAATCACGCGGAATGTCAATACGTAAACACAGCTAAATCCGGCTCCCAGTTTCTAGGGGATAATGTTAGTTACAATTAGTTGGAGATAACAAGTAATGATTAAGTAGTTTAGGTAAACTAAGTAGCTTTAAGGATTAATTACTGTGTAACTTAATGAAGTGGTTTCGGATTTGGTAAACAGATAAGACTTACTAACTGTAGATTTGTATTTGCTTATGTTTACTATTTGATAAGTAGGTATACATAATTGTGTCTGACCGAAACTGGTTTTCCGGCCGATACCGAAACCGAAACCGAATGTTCGGCCGTGGCTTTAGTTTCGGCCGAAACCGAAACTGAAACCGAAATTCACGTGGTCAAGTATAAAATTTCTTTAAATACTGAAATTTGGTGCATTTTACCCATTATTCTGCATTAATTAGGACATGAAATGGAAACAGTATATTCATTTTGTTGTAATCATTTAATTTTACTAACGCACGACAATTCCCGAAGAGGGCCGCCAAAGCATTGCCGCGAGAAACGAAGTCAGGGGAGCGTGCACGACAAATTCCGAAGTCAGTTTCGGTTTCGGCAAAAGTTTTTTCGGCCATATTTGGCAGAAACCGAAACTGCCGCCGAAACTTGATTTTGGCCGAAACTCGGCCGAAACCGAAATAACCTAATAATTATGTAAGCTTTGAAAAAACTAATTTTTACATGCTCTCGAATCCTGCCGATTTCTCGTACAGTCAAGAGCACGTGGAGCATGTTGTTTTAGGGTTTCCTTTAACATAAATTGAGCCTTAAACTTTCTGAACTAATAGAATCACATCTGCGTAACAAACTTCTAATTCAAGGAACTTCTAATTTCTTGGCACACATCCCAAGAATTACTCGATTTTGAGACGAAGTTTTTGGTATTAGACGAGTATATTCTTACTCAGCTACATGTCTCGGTGTAGCGTCTTATTTTGTTAGGTAATTAAGTTTTAACCTCTCAGACCATGAATCACAGACACAATAGATTTTTAATTGTGTCTCGGTTCCAATTGGTTGGATTGGATTAAAGGAAATGTGATAATGAATCGGGATTGTACATGTACATGCTTTGACCCATAATCAAACCCGATTACATTAGTATCAATGAGTTTTTCAAAAGATTTAATAAAGTATTCAATAAATATTTATTACTAACTCAAAGGAGAAGTAAGACGAAGTGAGGAACCAGAGTTCCCAGAATTGTATCTAAGTATTACATTATTTTGTAATATGTTACGAGTGTACCTATATTTATGTTTATTGATTTATTATTATATGAGTCTTAATATGGAGGACATCATAAAAACAGAGCTTTGTAAAATAGTTTTTAACGTGTCTCCTCCGCGCCTTATTATGTTGAAGCGTGACTAATTATGCCAAAATTATACTGTGCGTTTTCCGGCCGCGTGTGATTGGCTAATTCAAAAATGGCCGGCCAATCAACAGCGAGGGCGGGCCGACTCTGGCGCAACTTTTAGCTCCATCGCGTATAGTAATGAAGCTCCCGCATTATGAATATTCAGGGCTATTGTTGCTTTGTCATATCAATTGTTTTAAAATTTTAGGGTGATGAATGATGTAAGTATTGCATACAAACAAGAAGTTTTTTTTGCATTCGACGTGGAATAACGAATATCTGGGATAATTATAATTAGATCGTTAAAATGGACCGTTCAAGTTACCCGGTTTGTAGCAGCTAGGTAGGTACATGGTCATTATAAATTAAGTGCAAATAATAAACAGAAAACTATTTTTTACGTACTTAATGAACCTGGTAAAAAATGGAACATATCCTTTTACGATGGAACCTATCCTATCCTTATACGATGTAGGAATCTTGATAGAAACACGTTTTTCCAAATTCCCACGAGAACAGGTATAAAAACGGCTTACACTCTGGTAATGCCGGTAGGCGCCAGTTAACCAATAGTGTGCAAAATAAATTTCAACCATAATCACAAAGCTAACTTCACAAAAGAAATCAAAGCAGTCAAATTCAAAAAGTCCTTTATACGTAACACGTAAGTATAATCTGGAACTAAGGAAGTTGAGAACAGCCCTCTAGAAGTATTTCGAACTCGAGAAACCGCGCATAAACTCGTTGGAACCCCTCGAGTCTCAACACCGTTGGGGTTTGAGCACAATGGACTATTTACTGAAGCCTTTGTCTTAGGCTATGAGAGGCCGAGCACTTTTTCGAGTGCTGCCTTCAGGTCGAAGTGCACCCGTTGCCATGTTGTTTTAATTTTATTTGTGAACTACTTTGCTGTTTTTTAAATTGTATTTTTTGTAATTGGTAGTTCTGACTTCTAAGTTACTCAATTTGCGTTACACACTCGGAAGGAGCACTTCTATGGGTCAATAGAACTCTGTCCGATCAACTGATTGGCTGCTGGCGTCCGAGTACACACGGATCACATGTTTACATGATAACTTTAGTTTTTACATTTAGGTAGATTTTTCTCTTTTTAAATGCTTCACAGGTTTTCACTTCTTCTATCAAAGTTATTTCCACCGAGTCTTTAAAAAGATCTCCCACAAACTCCCCTTTTAACTACACAGACATGTTTATGTAAAACACTAAAACTTCCAACCAATTAGAACCGTGGTGCATTATTTGCGTAGTACAAAAAACATCTTCGTACTACACCAAGCGTAACATAAGAACGAATGCAGAATATAAATCACTGACAATGTAGCGGTGTCCTTTAGGGTCTAATGCTATCTACAGATCTGGCTTTCTATTTATGGTCGGATGTCTTTATTAAGGCCCTATTGTCTTATTCTCATTATGGTAAACGAATCGAACGGCGTTGATTTCGAAGCGCATATGCGGCGCATACGGCTTATTATTGGCAATCTGCATACAATCACATATTAACATAATATCTCAATCCGTTCTTATGCTCCGCACTGATTTGAATAGCCAGAAAACATTTCACGCATGGTGGATTTGGGACACATTGTTTTTGAGTTTCATGAGCTAAAGAAAATCGTGATCTTCTCTTGTTTATAGTCTGAGTAGCTTTTGCACACAAATTCAACTGCGTTCTGAAATTTTAATAAAATTAGCCATTTCTTTGCTCAAGAGTCAATATAGAAGCCAGATGTATTTTTTTTTTTAGTTTAGTCGTGAAAATGTAACAGACAGGGCGACACACAGACTTTTGCACTTATAATACTAACTTTGGCGCTTATAATACTAACTTTGGCACGCTTCAATTCATTTCGAGACAGACAGTAAGAAATGTACTTCCTCAAAATACAAGCTACTTTCCTTTAAAATTTCATGAAGAACGCTTCAGTGGAATATCCTTGAAACAGGCAGACGGAGCATTTAGAATATTGTGTAAATAATATTTTGTCGGTTGATTGATTTATTATTAAGATTTCGTTTAGGGGTCCAATATATCTCGTGAAATGTGGGTATATCCAGTAATGGAGTACCTCTGCCTACCCCCTCGGGAAAAAAAACCGTGAGATTATATTATTATTATTAATTTGTTGAGAATTATTATTTAGGTTTTTAAATAGTTTTTAGGTAAACCTAAAAAATATTTCTCAATATGATAATATTATGATATAACGTATACAATACCTTTTTTATGTTTCAATTCACTTTAACCCATTCGAAATCCTTCTTAGCACTGTGTCCAGTGCATATCGTTAGTCTTTGTGACCGAAACAATCAAAATTGACAGCTATCGTGCTATAAATAAGAGTCCTCGATTAACTTTATTCCTCTGTGGTTTCGACACCATCATAAAATATGGGTTAGTTCACAATACATCTGATTGAGGCATAGATAACTTTGAAATAAGCTACTGGAGGTATTCTTTGTACTTCATTATTTATGAGGTGAGTAACGTTTTTTCAAAAACCAAGTACCTACCACAGAAACAAAGGATTTTTTTCCAAGGCAAAAAACTGTTATAACATGCATTTTAATTTTAATTACTACTAACGGTTCTGCGCGGTTTCACCCGCGTAGTTCCCGTTCCCGTGGTAATAAAATATAGCCTATATTACTCAGGGATCCTCTAGCTTCCCATTGGTGGAAGAATTTTTTATATCAGTTTAGTAGTTTTTGAGTTTATTTGTAACAAAAATACAAATCTTTCCTATTTATATTATATACTAAATTATATAATAGTAAAGATATGTATTTTAATTACTATAAGTGATCGGAACCCCTTCTCGGGTATAGGCCCCCTGCTCCAGCCTTTTCCTGACCTCTGTGTCCATTACTTTCTTTCTCCATTCGCTTCCTGCTATAGCTTTTATATCTTGTTTCCAACTTTTTTTGGGACGACCCTTCTTCTTTTTCCTGTTGGTCCTTCATACCTAGTGTTAGCCGATAAATATCGATTCAAGAGAACTCTATTGGAACTACGTCTCTACGCGTGACGTCACGAAGAACTATTAACAATCCCGCGCATTATGGCTGACAAGCTAGGCTGTGGCGGTATAGTTAATTGATATAAATGTTTGCCAGAGTCTGCAAGTCTGTAACTTAAATACTAAAAAATAATATGTAAGGCTATCGCTTTATAAATTAATCCTCTTAATACTAGTTATCTCAAATATCCATCTTTAGTCTGTTCATCTTCCTTTACCTATGTCCTGCCCACCCACACAAACCGATCAATATTTAAAAAAATATGTGTAGCTAAATCAAAAATCATATTATTTAGTTTTCAATTATACAACTTTATACAACTTGTGTGTATTTTGCTACATCAAAGGATATTACTCACCCTGATAACATATTTGCTTCACGAACATAGGCAAGCTATTTTAAATTCATATTAAATTATTTGAATTTTACCAAATTCCCACGAGAACAGGAATTAATAGAATAAATTTTTTTTTTTCTTTGGTACAAAAAGTGCACTTAGAAATGCCAATACTCTAATAACAAGGCACTCTAAACTCGTCCATGAAGATTGGCCAAATGTAAACAGCAGCCCATCTCCACCGACGAGTTGATCTGTGCGGGCAACGCCGCTATGTACCCAATAGTTCATTATAACAACTAAATGTCTTGCTACACTTACACATAGGAACACATAATTATATAATCATACGGGACCAGCGTTGCCAGAATTTTTTTGCCAATTCGGGATTTTGGAACATTTTGACAAAAGCGGGATTCTTTCGTCGAAAGCGGGACATATATAAAAAAATCAGAAGTTATTTATATTTTAAGAATATTTGTTTTTATTGGAGTTCAAATTACGTTTACGTGACAATAGATAGCAAAAATAGCAATAGAAAATGTATTTCAATAAAAATATGATACTGTAAATCAGATTTAACAAATCGTTAAATACCTAGTTGAGTCTTATTCCTTTTCTGACTAAAATAATTAAAAAAAAATTACAGAAATCAAAATCATAAAGATTTTTTCATTAGAAAAATATGGCATATTTATTTATAAGAATTACTTATTCATGATATTTTTGTGCAGACTTAACTTCTTTTAAAGTTTCCTTTTTCTCTTTAATAAAAATGAAGAACTTTTCACGGGACAGGCAGCTGTAGATTAACGCACGGTCGAGTTATAAAAAAAAATAGGACCCGAAAAGCGGGACTGAGGCTGTCCCGCGCGGGACATTAAATTTTGATTTAAAAATCGGGACGTCCCGCCAAAATCGGGACATCTGGCAACGCTGTACCTACGGGACGTAATTGCAAAGTACTAACAGACAAACAAGCACATTAAATTACATCATATTACCATATACCACATAATGTAACACAATGGTCTAACACATAATGCTGTGATCCTAATTTGGCCCGGTCTTAAGCCCGGCTAAATTGATTAAAGGGCTTAACCCGGTCACAAGTTATAATTGAAACTTAGGGCACATTCACCATGTTACAATGTTAAGTGTGCTTCACACTGTAATTTCAGAAAGTTTTGGTATTCCTAATAAGCTCCTTTGTTTGAAAACGGAATGGTGTAGGTTTGTCGATGTCTATTTATTTGCTTATGACTTACAATTTATCTACAAGACTTATTTTGACAACGTTTTCACTGTAGCATAGCATGTGTATGTAAGTAAAAGTAGTGTAGTGTAAAAGTGTAAAAATTATGTCGACTGCAGGAATATTGTGAAGTTGTTATGTTAACAACATCATATTACAAATAATTCACGGTAAAGATAAAGACGAACATGGTCAAACTCGTGTTGTGTTGTTAAAGATTATATCTCAAAAAGCTTTAGTGTAAAATAATATTTTCATACCACATGCTCGACAAAGCCGGATTATATATCATATAAATGTCACCGAAAGCAAGACATTATATCCCTTGGCTTTAGCCGGGTTATAATGTGGTATGGAATTTCATTATAACCCTAGGTCAATAATGTAATTTTCACTTTTCATAATCCTTATTGCTATGACGATAAAGTCAAATTTCGTTAAGCAAAATGTGGTGCAAACTTGATTTTCGAAAACCGAAGCCGCGACCAACTAGATTCGCACGATCTTCATTTGTTAAATCAAGTAGGTCACGCCGGCAGAAACAAGTTGCTGTATCCATTTTATAGCTTTAACATTTCAAAAATAATATCGAAAATGTCGAGTGATGAAAGTACTTTGACTTCAGAGTCTATTATACTAGATGCCATAGGCATTGTCAATAATCTACTACCATGCAACTGCATTTGATTGTCTCGCATAAGGTGAGAAAAGTAGAGTATATAACTCGGGAATAAAACTGTTTTTGTCTTGGGCGCTTAAATCCCTCACTAAACTCAGGACTCAGTCTTAATTCTCGCTGGGCTCGGAAGTAAAACTGGGAGTCCTTCGTTACGTTCAGGATTCAATGTCGCGCCCGTGACATAAAACAGTGCTTTATTCCCTTGTTGTATAGTCTACTATTAAAAATATTTTATATGTGTATAACAGTTATAACATTCAGAGATTTCCTCAAGATTAAAAATGTACCAGACTTTAAGTAAGACCTGCAACAATACGACTGTACAAACCGCATCTAATTTCAGTCGCAAAAAATCGCATTTATAATATTAATAGGTAAGTAGTGTTTTCAAGGATGAATGAAATTGAACACCAATAAAAATATGCAATATGTGACACAGTTATTGAAAAGAAGTACAATGGGCAGTATTATTGATGTAAGCGATTTCTATAAAATAGGTATTTTAAAATAAGATATACTACTACTATAATAATAATATCTAATAATAGATACTCGTGAAATGTGAGTATATCCAGTAATGGAATAATTCTGCCTACCCCCTCGGAGATAAAAGGCATGAGATTATATTATTATTATTATATTATAAATAAGATATAGTTATTTATGTATTTAGCAGTAAGTGTTTTTTGATAGAACAGAGTGCAACCTTGCCAAGAAACTTCGCGAGTATTGTTATACTCGCCAAGTTTCTTGGCAAGGTTGCAAGGTTGTAGCGAAAACATGTAATGTAATGCTTATTGTAAATAAATAAATAAAAAATAATTCATAAAGTAGGTAATTCCACAGGTTTAAATCCTGTAAAACTTCACACGAAATCCAAGAGGGATACCCATAAACTTCCGGACACCTCCACGTCTCCCACCTGTCAGTATCACGAAAGTAATTTGATCCTCTTTTGTGTTGGAATCGACACGAACCGTGCTGTCAGTTTAACGCCTCACCTGCTTTCGAGATTACGACACCGTACCTTATTTAATTACGTATTAAAATGATAGCAAGTGGATTACGGAGAGTGTAGCATTGATTTTGGATTGTACAAAATAAATAACTATCCGGGAAATACCCACTTTTCACCAATATATTTTACGGATCCCTGAACGGGAGAGGTGGTGAGCCTATGGCCGGACATGAGTGCTACTTACACATGCCTCAGAATCAATTCTGGGGCCTGCAGGGTGCGGGTTACCTCACTAAGTTCAGCTTTAGCGTCGAGCTAGTCTACACTATCTACTCTTCTATATCTACATCTACACTAATATTGTAAAGAGAAAATATTTGTATTTTTGTATGTTTGTAACGAATAAACTCAAAATCTACTGGACCGATGAATGTTATAAAGAGGAAAGATTTTTATTTTTGTACTCATAGAATACAGGACATCCTAGTTTAGGAGTCAGAGGTCCACCTATACAGCCACCTAATGAAACCAAGAATGTACTATATTGTATATCCGTAGGCTTAAGTTATGAAATAAATATTATTATTGTATAAATAGACCCGGTCTGGCGATGGGCTCACCACCTATCACGTTTAGGGGTCCAATATATCTCGTGAAATGTAGGTATATCCAGTAATGGAATACCTCTGCCTACCCCCTCGGGTATAAAAGGCGTGAGATTATTTATTTATTTATTTTTATTATATTATTATTGTCAAGTCGCGGTCCGAAGCTAGTAGAGTGTCTAGAGGTACCTACCTACTTATGTAACCCTGGCAAAATTAGTTGAATTCAAAATACACATAATACCCAGTAATGAGCTATACAATTACGGATAATTCTGAAGGAAATCATATCAATTGCCTTTACAAAATAACCATGTATTTCGACATGTAATGAATCAATATTCGAAGGTCCGCCGAGGATAATCTTACACCTTCGCGTCGAGGCGCCACCCTATATGAGGCGTGTTCATTCAACTGTTAAGAGTACACTATTCTAATGAATGGTATATTATCTGTAATATACCTATCTACCTATACAACGCGTATCAGAATAAGCGCAATTTCTCATTTACCCCAATCAGTATAATATTATCATATAAAAATTATGATACATTCGAACATAAACTATGTGTTTAACCATTTTTCTTAAATAAAGATGAATAATAATTCAGCTATGCTAATTCATTTTTCGGAAAATTTTAACATATATTAAATATAGCTGAAATCGATTAAGTAGTCGATACTGAACAAATTTCAGGAATTGCGCTTATTCTGTTACATATTGTATATCTATCTACCTACCTATCTGTCTCTATATCTGTTATCCATTTTATTAGCAGCGATAGCCCAGCGGTTAAAGAGCCCGCTTCCCATGAGGGTGTGGTCTCGGGTTCGAATCCTGGCATGTACCAATGAGTTTTTCTACAGTTTGGAGTGCCTTGCTATTAGTGTATTTTTATACCTGCAGAAAATAAATTATATTTGACATAAAATTAATTGAAATTAAATAAAGATTTTTGACTTTTAAAAACGTACGTATGTGCATATTGATCATTAACTCGACGGTGAATGAAAATATCGCGAGGAAACCACATATCCCTGAATTCTAAGGCATCTGTTGGTAAATGGCGGATGTATTTCTGTGTCGCAGGTTGCGAGGCGGTGAGTAGGTACACACGCATATTGTGTTAGCGTATAGAAAAATATATTTTTCTCTACAAACTTACAAAAAAAATCTACAATAATCCCTAACTCACTTCTTGCACATCACACTTCACACAAGCCATCCATCTTTTATGTTCATAAAACACAAACGTACAAAAAAGTGTTACAATACACCATCTACACACCTCATTATCACCAGCCCGTCTAAAATCATACTAACATACGCCAATCAATCTCATAACACGTCTCCGAAGATTAGTAACGAACCACTAATTATCGATACGAGTAACTCGATACCGGTTTCGGTTTGTGGTTATCGACAAAACGCAGTGTCGACGTCGATTTAGCGCTCGTTCGCGTCTTCAAAAATGTTCGCGTGTCATGTGTCGTTTTGTAAAGAGTATGATGATTTAAAAAAAAAACTGTAGTGTCATGGTACATAAATCGTGTATTTTAATATCAATTTAATAGAAATTACTGATTAATTTAAATTCAGAGCAGGTTCATGTTATTTAAATTAGTGTAACCTAAAACCAGAGCTCTCATAAACAAATACCCACTGAGTTCGAACTCCAAGATATCTAGAACCAGAAACATTCACAAATACGGCCGCCTGATTAGAATAATCAAATAACATTAATTTGTCTCGACTGACCGAATACACATCGATATCGATATAATCGGACAAGCCTAATGAAGAGGAATTATTACTATTTATTAAGAAAGTTACTCGTATCCATCGGTCCGTATTACATTGATTTATCGAATTAGTTTTATCGACAACCGACAGTTCCCAACACTTAGTGAAGGTCGTATGTCAAGAAAGTTTGTTGTATGTAATACTTTATTATTATATTTATTATAGACATGGAAGTTTTCATTCTACGGCAATAAAAATGTTTCAACTTTGAAGAATGAGTTAAGAGATATAATACCTACTAAACATGAAGCTATTATAGTGAGCTCACTCGACATTGGGACCTTTGATTAAATTGCTGATTAGGTACTGGTTTTTAACAAAAAAAAAATTATATTGCATGTAAACTTTTGTCATTTAAAGCAAACAAGATTTAAATAACTTGTAATTTATGAGAGAAATCACCTACAAAGTCAAACTCCATTGTGGAGATTTTTGACAAAATTGTTGTTTACCTCGTGAGTTATGTGGTCAGATATATTAAAAATATGATTTGCCCAATTTCAAGAAACTTTCTATAAGACTGTTTCTGTATTTAAAATATATATTGTTAAACCCATAACTCAAAAAATACGTCAATGTATTTTTTGATAATATTAAAATTTGATAAATAAAAAACCTGAAATTGAAATAAAGACAAAGGACCAATAGGCAATCAGTGTAATTTAACAATATTTAGCAGATTTGACAGAAAATCGTCCGATAAATTACGTATACGACATACGTGTAAGTCCTTAACAATTAAACTTTAAACATAGATTAAAATACTAACATTTCGCTATCTTTGCAACGTCCTACAAGAGACGTAAAAAGAAATTTCAGTAAATATTATCCGGACGTCACAGGTATCACCAAACTGCCAGAACTAGAAAAATCCCACACTACGAGTATAACGAAGCTAACCCAGCAGCTATTACACGCTTAATGGCCAATGCAGGATGGTGTTAGTATAGCATCCTCTAGGGCTAAATAGCTGACCGTGGGTGGTCGGTACACTGTCGCCTCTGTAGCTTTTATGTACGGGATACTTGCTATTTTATGTCGTTGAATACCCAGTGTCATGTAGTGTTTTTACTTGTGGATGTTAGTACAGTTTTCAAGACATGTCCCGGTAGGTGTATGTTGATACAGTTTGTGCGGGACATGTCCCGGTATCATTGTCCTGTAAAGTAAATTGTAAATTGTAGTATAATTAGGTACTTCTTGGTATTTGGCTTAGTGGTAGTGGCTTTCTGAGTTAGTCGTTGCGGTTCGATTCCCTTCCCTAAAAAGGGCCAATATTTGTGTAGGTACACATTATTGTTGGTTTATTTGTGTTTAAATGTACCTATTTAAGTATGTTAATCAGTTTTTATGTCTCCATAAGTTTGGGACAAATTTGTATAATTTCACACAAACCTCTCACTTTTTTCTCATTTGTATATTTTTTAAATCATAATTTGACTAATAGATTTATTGTATTTACACAAGTGTACTTTACATGATAAATGAATAGTATACGATGGCCTTACTTATAGAAGATCAATGCACGTACCACTTTTCTATACAACGCGTAACAGAAAAAGCGCAATTCCTCATACACCCCAATTAGTATATTAATATAAAAAAAATATGATGCAATCGTACTTTAGTTGTTTCTAACCAATTTTCTTAAATATCGATTAATAATAGTACGATTTCCATAGAAAGCACTAAATTCAGCTACACTTATTCATTTTTGGGAAAAAATTAATACATATTAAAAATAGCTAAAATCCAATAAGTAGTCGATACTGAAAAAACTAATTTCAGGAATTGCGCTTATTCTGTTACATGTTGTATATTTGATCTATATAAAAATATCCTTCTTCATCACCATTTTAATCATAGACAGTACATTGCATAAGAGCATTGTCCCGTAAAACATTCGGGGCACAACCGTTGTGAAAACTCGTTGGCAAAGGAGTGTAATATTTATAAACTTTAATGTAATTGGAATGCCGTTTTATAGCAATTTAATTTCTACTAACACCTGCTGGAAGGGCAGTCTTTAAGGAAAGTTACACCTAAAATTGTATTTACTTACGTACATATTTATTTTTTCAATAAGTATCATCAGATCAGATTCAGAGATTTCGCGATGAGTGAGTGTAGGTGTTTTGACGAAGCATTTAGAATGTTAGCAGCAGGGATTTTAATACTTTTGAGCTGTTATTATATAAGCGCAACAAATATTTCTTCGTCATTTATCGCATAATATATCTTTGAAATAATTTTTATACTTAACTGCTTTACTACATGATTGATAAACTTTTAAAGCTGAGAAAACTTCTCTTTAAAAATAGAGATTTTCATTCAACATGCTTTTAAATTTTCGGTTTAGACTTTTTCAACTGACACTTTACAATTTTTGTTTAGTTTAACTTCTTTTGACGCATACCACCTTACAGTACAACTTAATTCGCGCGCGTTTTTGTATGCACCCAGTCTTTATACCACCGCCTCATCTATCCGTACTTTGTCAAGTACTTGAAATAAATCTATTAAAACGCGATTTGGTTCATAATCGCAGCAATCTGCGGTAATTCATCCGAGCAGACACATCCCTCTAATTTGTTAAGCACCTAAATCCACAATAGCAATTCGTTATTCGAACCCTGATATTATTATGTCAAAATTTAATAAAACCATCACAGTTTTGCTACCTGAATTTTTTCTAATAATTATTTGAGCATCTGCTTTTGAATATTGGAAATAGCGTGTCTAATAGATATATAAAAACCTCGTATCTTGAGTTGTAATTGAAAGGGATATGTGGTAAATGTAAAGGTAGAAAATGGGATGCTAGAATAATATGGATCAACCCTGGTATCGTTTTATTATTCTTCAACTTGCCACGAATCCAATTATACGGTACGGGTGTAAGATATTTTAAGCTCAGTTATTTTATTTGTGCCCTGAAACGTTATTTCGATAAGATCTATGATTTTGTTCAGTAAAATACCTACGTATAGTGCCATTTTGTGACATGTCCGCGCAACTGTCTTAATTTTTTCTTTCATAAAAACCTGCTCGTAACCGTAACAATAATAAACACAATAAAAATAGAATTAGCGAAATTGGTTCAGCCGTTCACGCGTGATGCCGTGACCAAGGGAAAGAGGGATTTTTTTTTAAAACTTATATTGTATTATTTAGCAGAAGCATGAATTTAACTACTTCATGAATACTGAATGACACAACTCACCAGTAAAAGTGATACTCGTCACAAATATTTTATCATTCTCTTCACAAATTCGCAGTTACACGCTTTAGGTACGCTAGTACTATTTATTATACTGTGCTATAGGTGTGAATCTAAGAGTTTTCTTAAATTTTTAAAAATGTGCAAACATTCGGTAGTTGAATGGTATAGTTAATTTATCACTTAGATCTACGGTCAAGAACTTTTTTCTGAGGCATGTGTAACGGCACCCCATTGAAAATTCAAAATAAACGGTGTGTACCTACTTTCAGGAACGAAATACCTATATTACGGCCCTCGGGTATACATTGTGAGCACACATTTATCATTTCTCGGGCGGAAAGCGGCAAATTTCGGCCCGCCTCCGTCGAAAAGAAAAACGTATACACACCACCATGTTTGTAGACCTCGGCTTCACCTCAGTCGACAATTACATGTGATATGGACATTTCTTATTTTACTTCCTTAGATGTATAATATTCTATATTTATACTTATTATTTTCTTCAACAGACACAAACGGAAAGTGACCAACCTCCTGCCGTCGAAGTCATCAGCGCCAGGGCAAGGTTCCGGGTCCCAGCGCAGGGCTCCACCCCCAGCCCCCCTCTACGAAGACCTGCAAGACCTGCCGAGGAGACCACCTCTCCCACATCGACCTGAACTTGAACCGCAATTGGAGGTAAGATTAATTTTCTTGACCAATACTTACCAATTATTTTTCTAAAACTTTCAAGATAGAAAACAATATTTCATTCTCAAGACCCATTGAAAAACTCAAAAGGATTTCATCTTTTTTGTAAACTAATTAGTTAGGAATCACATGAATGTTATAATGTGAAACAATTAAAATTGAGACAGCCCGTTATTATAGAAAAAACTAATTAGTAACCTTTCCTTTCCCCACAGATGGTAGAAACGAAGCGACCGGGCTGCCCAGGTCGGGTGTTCGTCTGTGGTTCTGGAGGCACCTGGAGAGGCGGAAACTCTTGTGGAGGTGACGCCTGCGGCGCGCCCCTCTACGAAGAACTGCCCCACAGATCTGACGACTCTGTCCACAGCGATGACCATTTCGCTGAAGACGAATTGAGTTTGGTCGGAGAAGCAGCTCCTTGCCGGACCTGTTCCAGGCCTCCAGCTCCTCAGTCCCTTCCTCATCGCCCCAGACAACAGCGTCTGGACAGAAGACCAAAGTCTCTTGACCGACGACGAGCTCAACATAGGATGCCCCGCCATATCCATCCACCAGACCCCTCAGAGTTCCATGAAGGAGTGTTATTAGACGCCTTGTTGAGATTGTATCCTCAAGTAGGGACCGTAGGTGCAAGGCCACAAGGTCCTATACCTGTTGGTGCTGGAGGAGCATGGCCTGGAGGTGATCTACCAGGAATAGGGTGTTGGAGAGGGCCAAGGGCGTCCCCCAAACCACCGAGTGGAGATTCCTCCTTCGGATCCGATTCAGGATATAGCAATAATACTTGTGGAACCTGCGGTACGAGAGCATCATCAAGACATAGATTGTCAGCGGAGATTCCTATGTCATGAACGGTGAAAAGTTCTTAGAATAAGTAAATGGTCGTGTGCCATACGTTTTTCGTGCGGAGTTGGGACGTTTGAAATCACAAAACAGGAATGATAGTGTAGGTATAATGCATTTAGTGGATTACTTTACCTCTCAGGGCCTAAATGATTTGCAATATTGGCCTGAATTTCTTGAATGCCTTTCAACTAAACAACTGTGTTACAATCTTGGATGTTAAAATAGCTAATTATTGTAGGGACTTTTCTACGTTGTACAATTAACTGCTAAGTAGCACTCCTGTCCCGATTTAGATATAGCGACGTGTATGGACCTGATGCAATGGTTTCATACGTTCATATAGCCTAATAATTATTTTGTACAAACTCTTGTGACCATAATTTAGGTAGTGATAGCAGTTTTGTCCTAGTAAGTTATTTCGATCAAACTAGTCCTAAAATTATCAAGATTATGAATTATCAAGTATGTAAATCTGAGTTGGTTTTATGTAAAAAGACGATGGTATGTAAATCAGTTCGCTGAATTTGTAGATATTGTACAAAATTTTAGGTAAACAATTAAGGAAGTTGAATTTTATAATCATATCACATTATAGGTAGCTAACCACATTAAACTATAAAAACTGCAAAGTGCGGGTGTGACTCGCGCATTCATGAAATAAAGTATTCAATTAGAGATCCATTTTTAGTAGAAATAAAAGTCACCTGTCAATTCGTAAGACAACAATCATGGTTTGTGAAAAAGTTAAGACTGACAGACAGACAGGCACGTAAGTGGTTTGAAAAGGTGTTTTAAGTGCGGAATGATATTTATGGGTGTATTATTTTGTTGACTGGTGCTAAAATATCTTAGTGTTACAATTTCCATTACGTCTTACTCTTGTCTTCTTTAGCGTTGATTGGGCCAACATAGAATAAAGCTTATTTTTCTCGATTAATCTTATTCTACTTTGGTCAGATTCACCCTAAATTAGGTTTCATGCTTTTTGTAACATTTTCTAGAGTCATTCCACTTAATTGACCTTATTAATTTTTTAACCCTTCATCTTAATACAAATCAGTTTTACACTAAAGAACACATCTCTTGTTTAGAGGTCCAAATTGTTAATTTTGTTTTGTAATAATAATATTTAAGTGATATTTATTTCTCTGTATTTTGTTCAAATTGTATATTTTTAAGGTTTGCGCCACATTAATATAATTAAATTTCCGGACAGAAAGTCCAGTTTATAAATATGAGAAGCACAATAAAATGAAAAATAAATACATTTTTAAGAAAACTACTTGTTTCAGTTCAACTCCTATTCTTGATAAGTGTGTAGACTGAAGTAAACTATAGATTGCAAGCTATTACAAAACCTGTGACCAATACTAGTAACACAGTCTGGCCAATTTAGAATGACAAAAAAATCGTTGGCGGTTTGTGAAACAAAATAATCCTGATATCAAAGAACTGACTTCAGGAAATGCAAATATTATTAGTTAATTGACCTAATGAGTTGCTTCTCGACTCAATTAGAGTCTAAGTTAAGTAGTCTTTCTAGTAACAGCTGTATTTTATAATACATTCCCTACACCTGACTGACACGGGATTTTTTCTACTCTTTTCCCTATATAGTCATAAATGGATACTTAGTTATATCGACTTCTTCTCCATCCACCAGTAATTATTCTTTGTTTTTGCTCTAAGGTCATAACAACAAACCAGCAAAGTTATAAATGTAAAGGTACACATTAATCACGAGGGCATGGAATTACAAAAAAAAATATCTTAACTCTTTTTCTAATAAATAATTTTCTGTTTGTTTACATGGACGTATTAATAATAAGAAGAAGGCAGAAATAACCTCGCTAAACCATCACTGAAGCTCCTGTAATAAGTTAGCTGGATAGGACATAGTGATACTATTTTATATCTATCATAATATCAGTATCTAAATTACCTACGATCCACGAACATAGAGTTTTACTTAACAATTATTATATTATCATTATTGTATATATTATATATTATTATTATATTATATCTATCAGAAATTCTCCAGTCAATCAAAGCCTATAGATTGCCTCACACACACGTACGTTGCCGCAATTGGACTTATCTATAAGGGAGAGTCCATGATTTCCATGTTTCTTTACTAACATTTTTATTTATTTTTCTTATTATTACTAACAAATACTCAGCGGCTTTGAATGCCTACACATCATCATCATCAGCTATTCCACTGCTAGACATAGACAGGGCGATATGGCGCTGATTAGGCGTCATAGCGCCCTGTCTTCAGCTCCGCGCTTCCAGCACCTACGTCTGCAGACATCCGCTGATCGTCATCCCATCTGGCCGGAGGGCGTCCTACCTTACGTTCTCCACTAAAGAAAACGTTTACAACAGCTGTGGTCGGTTCTTCGCGAGATATGGCCGTACATACTATACATCGCATGGATGTGCAAAAATTTTTTTGTAATCTTCCTTGTCATAAAACGCAAGTCTGTTAAGTAAAGACACTAGTCACCAAATAAAATATTTCTCTTTATTATTTTAGTAAAGCAGCAAAGATAAATAGGTAATATTAACAAAGAGGTTAAAATATAATAAGACATAGAGGGGACAAAGCGAGGAAAATTGGATGCCAAAAGTTATTACAAGTGAAAAAAATCTAGTGCGATTTCGACCGAATGACAGCTCGCGTTCTTACTAACTGACATGACGCTTGAGCTTCAAAGTTTTGTATGAAAATATTCCCAATACCCCCTATACAACAAGCCCTATCCAGTGTTTGTACGTCTGTGGCAAAAGCAAATATTAATAAGCCGCATAAGGTACTGTTGATTTATGCGCTTAGAAGGGAGTTTGCGAGATGAATATATTTTAACAGCGCACACGCAAACTCTCAGATGAGACATGGGGTGTCATGTCACCGGCAATACTGTCGTCTGTAACTAAATGAGGCTATTATTTATTAGTAAAATGTCTTGCAAATGTTGGGGAATGCCAAACCATTTTAGACCGCACATAAACTTGATAGAGGGATCTGGCAATGATAATAAGTTAGTAATAACGATGGCTCGTTGGTGGTGGCCCTTTTGAGTCAGAGCTGGTTTGATTTTAGCCCGAAACCAATGGGTAATCTCTTGCATTTAGGCCATGTGCCCAAGACAAATGTAGGAATAGTAGGTCGCCATAAACTCATACTCGTCATGCCAGAGCAACTCGTAATTTTCTCAACTTTTTAGTTTGTAAATTCGTCACATAAACTATATATACAAACATACATTATAGGGTTTCGATAGCATGACAAGTTTGCGTTGATGACGTTGTCCGCTGCACGGCTAAGCCAATCCGTTGGGTGAAATAACTGCAAAGCCCTTGGAGATGCCTTGGATGGAGCTATCATCTCCACAACGAATTGTTGTATTGATTGTATTATTCAATTTTTATAATATCACATTATCCAGGTATTCAAAAGCGATCATCTATATTTTTTTATTTATTTATTAAAGGCTCTCAAAACAAGTTAACTACAATCAACATCATTTTGCAATTACTGCAGTAAGAAATTTAAGACTAGATTGTAACTCACAAGATGTGTGCACAGAATGAACAAATTATCTTATATATAAAGGGTGAGGGTTAGTTATATATACTTAATCTACTATATAAAAATAAGTCGGGTTTTCCTTCCTGACGATATAACTCCAGAACGCACGAACCGATTTCCACGGTTTTGCATTCGTTGGAAAGGTCTAGGGCTCCGCAAGGTTTATAGCAAAGAAAATTCAGCATTGCACCCGTGCGAAGCCGGGGCGGGTCGCTAGTAGGATATAATATTGATCTACTACCTATACTATAGCTACACTAATATTAGAGGAAAGATTTTTTTATTTGTAAGATCGAATAAACTCAAAAACTACTTGACCGATTATATAAATTATTTCACCAGTTTAAAGCTACATTATCACTGAATAACATAGGCTACAATTATTTTTGACAAAAAAATAGGGCTAGATTTGCAAACGTGATACGTGAAGTGTGCTATAATCTACTTAAAATCGTTGATCTTCGTTGTATAAATCCGGCCGTACTAGTTAAACATTTGGTAGCAAAATGCGTTCGAAATACGAGCACAACTACTTACTTTCGTCAAAAATTCATGCCCTTAGGAGGTAGCGTGAAAATTACAAGTATTAAATTTAATTTATATACTTATTGGTTACATGCAATGCGAATGCCTTGAGCGATCTCCTTTCAGACAGCTTCATCATGGCGACCAGCGAAATTGGCGCCAGGGGCGGTAGCACGGCAATTTTTCAACAGTAACTCAATATTACTTGAAAACAGTGTTCAAAAAAGAGCGGTGATAGCCCGGACGGTTAAAGAGCCTGCCTAAAATCAGTGAGGCTCGGGTTCGAATCCTGGCATGTACCAATGAGTTTTTCAAAAACTTACGTACATATTTATCACTAGCTCGACGGTGAAGGAAAACATCGTGAGGAAACCCGCAGGTCTCAGAATTAATTCTGAGACATGTGTAATAGACCCGGTCCGGCGATAGGCTCACCACCTATCACGTTTAGGGGTCCAATATATCTCGTGAAATGTGGGTATTTCCAGTAATGGAATACCTCTGCCTACCCCCTCGGGGATAAAAAAGGCGTGAGATTCTACTTATACAGTGTTCAAGGAAATTGGTCTTTCTCAATATAGGACGCTTTACACGCCGCGGGATTATTAAGACGCTAAAATTACGCTGACAGTTTGAAATAGATTAGTTATTTTTCTCTGCTAAAGGCTGCAGGTAGATGCATAAATGCGGAAATCAGAAATGCGCTGTGGCGCTAATTAGGGGAGGCATATGTAAAGCTGTAGACTACTATAAGCTGATGATGGTGATGATTTTTCTCTGAATAAAGGTTTACTGAGATTTAAATACTAAATGCAAGAACTTTTTGTAAACTTAATTTCATAATGCTATCTCCGAGAGAGTTGTCAGTTTTTTTTAAACCCCACATTTCCGCAGATATTGACGAGGCAGGTGGTGAGCTTATTGCCGCACCGGGGTACTATTTTCTGTAATGCGTGAAGACTAAGTAAGCGGCCAGAGAGTTTCCTCAGTTGTAAAGGTTTCCTCAGTTCTGTCAAGCTCCTGCAACCCCTTTTATTGTGGTTATTTTTTCTTAGATTACTGCAATTAAAAGACACACATACACAAAGGTACTATCCCTGACTACTATAGGGTAAAAATTTGTAGGGATAAAAATTCGTTTCAGTTCAAAATCTTTTATTAGATAATGTTTACTATCAAGTCTTATATAAAGCTTTGGCTGGCTGGCTTTTGGGATTAGATTTTGTCGTCGTCTCGTCACTTGTAAACCGACCTCGAGTCTCAATATTCAGCGCGAACTTTTTCAGGAATTTATTGTAGCAAAGCCTTCACCGTGATTGTAAAATGCGAATGTTTTGTTCCAACCAGTGATCGGTGTCTGGGGTCCAAAGAAAATTGTTATGTATATTTTATGCTTAGAGCAAACCCGTGGATTCTTTATGGCCTAGCATTATGATCTGGCCTACGCCTATTTGATAGAGCTACTGATATAGAGAAAGGGATGATTGCAACAGTCTGAGATTTCGGAATAAATGCTAGTTTGTTTATTGTGTTTATAGAAACCCTACACTCATATTTTAGGGTTCCGCACTCAACAGATAGTACCTAACTACCTAGTAAGCTTACGTTGAGAGTCCGTTTGTCCGTCTGTTCTACTTTAAATGGATATTTGAACCGTAACCGAAACGTGCTCAAAAACTTAAGAAGAAAAGAAATGTAAGGCGCAACTTAAGACCATCGCACTTAATACCTAGTACAAAAAGTACACTCACGATACACTCGTTCATCCAAACATCTGCGAACATATCACACCCCGAGGTTCCTATCAGAATATGTGGTAATATGAAGGATTATCTTAAAAAAATTAATAAAAAAGTGAAAAAAAACTTTTCAACTTTATTACTGATACAGAAACCTTAGCAGTGATAGCCCAGTGTGGGTTCGAATCCCGGCATGTACCAATAAGTTTTTTTAAAAATACGTACATATTTATCCCTTGCTCGACGGTGAAGGAAAACATCGTGAGGAAACCCGCAAGTCTCAGAATTAATTCTGAGACATGTGTAAATGTGTGTTGCGGTCCGGCGATCGGCTCACCTCCTATCACGTTTAGGGGTCGTACGAATATCTCGTGAAAAGTGGGTATATCCAGAAATTGAATACCTCGAGGATAAAAGGCTCGAGAATATTTATTTTATTTAAAAACTAGCGGATGCCCAGCGGCGTCGCGGATTCCGTTTATTCCCGTTCCCGTGGGAATTTCCGAAAATCCCTTCATAGTGGTTGCCTGCGATATATTTAAGACACCTACATACCATATTTTAAAATAGCGGGTGCCCAGCGGCGTTTTCCCGCTTGGATTTAGTTTATTCCCGTTCCCGTGGGAATTTCCAAAAATCATGACATATCAGACACCTTCATACCATTTTTCAAGTTTCTAGGTTTTATCGTTTCGGAGTAGTACGTATTTCTCTTTTTAAGCAGTTTTTATATTTTCCCGTGGGAATGAGATATTTTCCTGGAATAAAAACAACCCTAGTCATATGTTGACCCGGGTACTCAATTATCTCCATACCAAATTGCATCAAAATCCGTCCAGTAGTTTTTGCGTGATGCGTGCACAACCAGACAGACAGACAGACAAAAATTCCAAAAATTTGTGTTTCGGTATCTACATCGATAACTATGTACACTACTGTACTGTTTA
This sequence comes from Ethmia dodecea, assembly GCA_963855545.1. Classification (NCBI taxonomy): domain Eukaryota; kingdom Metazoa; phylum Arthropoda; class Insecta; order Lepidoptera; family Depressariidae; genus Ethmia; species Ethmia dodecea. The sequence continues at coordinate 11,135,647 of OY979457.1, read as the reverse complement.
ATTACTACATTTAATGTACAGACACGGCCTCGTTATAGTTTTATTATAATAATATTATATTTTATCTATACATATATGTATAGATAAAAATATAATACAAATATTATCTACTAAATACAAAAGCCTCTTTAGCATACCGTAATTGTTTCAAAAAGCGACAGTCATAAAGAAAACACACTCAACTGGCGCCCTATTCCATTATTTCAAAGTGAACTACCAAGCACCTGGTAGCTAATTCCGCGGTCTTATAATTAGATAAAAATAAATATATCAAAGCGAACAGTGTAAGCATGCACTGTATTTGTTGCCACGTCTGCTGGCTCCACAAAAGAGAGGTGACAAAGATCGTAAACGTTTAGGTCTAAAATTAAATCGAGAACTCTTCAATCAAGGGGTAAAGGGGTATATTTTCAAACTGTATGATATTTCTGAAAAGGGGGTAAATTTCTTTTAAATTCTTTTAAGTAATTGTAGCGCGCACAGACGTAGTCCTGACACCTAGGACACCTATAGGGTCCAATTGTAAATATAAACAAGGGACCTACTGAAAGTCGGAAACACACAGAAAAAAATCGTCAAAGGCGAGCTAGACCTTTATCTGGAATTTAGTGACATAAATATAAAGAACTTAGAATTTTTAAAATATTTTTATTACAAAATTATCGAAGGGTAAGTAAAATTTGTAGTATTGGGATGTATTTGCCAACCTATTGGAAATAAGGAGAGAAGTATATTTTAAAATTACATTATGGGTCACCATTTTTCAACACATGGGTGATAATTTTTTGGGTAATCCTAAATAAATAAAAAATCTTACATTAAAAATATCACAAAACATTGTTAGAAAAATTTACGAACAACCTTATAGTCGTTCCCCTGCTATTTATACAGTTTACCATCCAGAGATCGTCACGAATGAATGTTCTGTGAATTTTGTGACAAACTCGTGTTTATAAATGGCATTCCTCGTGGCCGACTGTACCTTCTCCGAGAGTTATGGCTTCACGTCCTATTTGATGAATTCAGACATGCGGAATGAAGAATCAGCTTAATTTGAACTTCTTGCTTCTCTGACAGAGGTTTGAGGGTAATTTAGAGATCAGAATGTTTTCAAGAAAATGTGGTACTTTTTAAACAGATTCTTAAAAAGAAAAAATACCTTCTTTTTTTTATAAGAAAGAAGGGAGCAAACGAGCAGACGGGTCACCTGATGGTAAGTGACTACCATCGCCCATGGACACCTGCAACTCAAGACTGCAACCTACTTTTATGTACGACTCTGAAAATGTTAATAAGAATAAATGAGAAATAAAAGTCTCTGACCTCCATATCAGAGGTAGAAGCGCAACGCCCTGTGATGACAGGTGAAAATAATTAAAATAAAAAACTAGGCAGGGCTGTACTATAGGTACTAAACAACTGATAAACATACGTAAATAAATATTAAACGACCAGACACGAATCCAACAGACATGTTCATGTACACAAATGTTGGCCCCGAGCGGGGATCGAACCCGCGACCTCCGACACTGAAGGCAAGGTCACTACCAACTGAGCCAACAGGCCCGTCAATTAATTTCTCATTCTACCACGTATCTGATTTCTTATAATATTTGAAGAAACACCTATACTTCGGTACCGGTATTAACAAATGACACCTTCAAAATAGGCCTTACCAGTACCTTGTAGGACCCAATGCTGAATATAGACATGTTATGTCCCTGTCTAGTTGTTCCCACTTTAGCTAGACAACCTCTATTGACAGGTGGAAGGTTTGAATGATATTCCTAATCGAACACATAATTCGGGATTGTACCTATTTATACAGCTGGTATTTTAGTTATTTCCTCAAGCGTTAGGAAATACCCTTAACTCAGTAGTGGGCTTACGGGTTGTGATGATGATGAAGTCCCAATAGTGCGTCAGTGAGCAAATAGCTCAGTCCTCTTTTCCGTCTGATTAGGCATAGAAAATAGACTACCACTTGCTACGGACATGATAGATCTATCGTACCTAATTCAAACAACTCACGCATACACTATACAATTTCAATATTTTGAGCAGCTTTCCGCTGAGGGCTTTTCTGCAACATAAACTCTCACTGCATTGAGAGCTGGTGTTAGGCTAGTTGCTATCTGAATTTTTAATCTCTCAATGCTATTTAACATGGTTTAACGACTCTAGCGGGCAGTGATAGCCCGAACGGTTAAAGAGCCGGCCGAAAATCAGTGAGGCTCGGGTTCGAATCCTACCAATGAGTTTTTCAAAAACTTACGTACATATTTATCACTAGCTCGACGGTGAACTAAAACATCGTAAGGAAACCCGCAGGTCTCAGAATTAATTCTGAGACATGTGTAAACAGACCCGGTCCGGCGATGGGCTCATCACCTATCACGTTTAGGGGTCCAATATATCTCGTGAAATGTGGGTACATCCAGTAATGGAATACCTCTGCCTACCCCCTCGGGGATAAAAGGCGTGAGATTATAATATTATTATATTATATATATTATTAACGACTCTATTGTGCGTGAACGCAACGAGAATTAAAGTGCATTCTGAAATACGAGGAACGAAGTATAATGTAAAAAGATATACACAGCAATAATTATTGTTTAATGTTAGTACAGTCAAGAGCACATGAAGTTTTACACGTGTAATACAAGTCTGAACTCTAAGGTGATTGTAATAAGAACGTTACAAATTCCAATGTGTTAAGCTCCACGTGCTCTTGACTGTACCAAACCAAGTGTTTGTTTTTATTGCAAAATTTGAAGTCACAAATTTACTGCACGCGTGTGTTGATTTAACGACATCATAAATATAAAAGATTTAATTGAGTTATGATTATGGAGATGTTATAATCTCTAGTTTAGTGGTTGCACGTTTGCAGCGGTAGTGGTGGAAAATGTCGATAAGCCGCATGAAAATATAGACTTCTCTAGCCAAATCACAGAACTTTCAGATGCTAGCTTTTCGTCAATTCAAAGAGCAGTTGTTTTATTTAACATCCAGATATCGAGCATGTAAGGAAACCTTGCCGAAATTGCATAATTGAGTCGGTTCAATTATGTGGATGAAAAACACTTTTATTTGTTTAGACCCACAAAACACCTAATTCAAATGAAAAGTAAAATTAAAAGATCTAGTCACTAAAACCAAAACGTGCTTACAATATAAGCAGCTCAAAACAACAATTGAAAAGGAAGTAAGTTTGTAGTAATCTATTTAAAGGCTGATTCATGTTACAACGGGACGGGCCCCGTCCGGGCCCAGACGTGCCCCGTCCGCGCCAAATGTCGAGGCGTGTTGTAGGATAGTTCGCCCCGGACGGGGCACGCCCGGGCCCGGACGGGGCCCGTCCTGTTGTAACATGAATCAGCCTCAATACAAATATTAAATTACAGAATGCTAGCACATTGAAAACCACAAACAGTAACTAATAGTAAAATAATTTGGTAAACAATAATAATAATAGCAATTGGCGAACTCTTGTATCTACCTACCCCAACGTGTTTTTAGGGTTCCGTAGGGTAAGTATGGTGCCATTGGAACTCCGTTCGTCCTTCTATCTGCTAGTGGGTTGTACCTTACGAACCGTAATAGGTAGAGATTTAAAATTTTCTCAAAATGCGTATTTCTATTGGCACTATAACAACAAAAAATAATAATCAATTCGTAAGTGTACCCTTGTAGTGTGTGCGAGTCCGGCTCGCGCTTGGCCGGTTTTTTGTGTTGTATCAACTACTACAGACAAAAAATGACAGTATTATATGATGGTAACTATTTACGGTTGTTTTCGATTTAATATTATCGACATTACCATAATTCTCATCCCTAGGTCGCTACAGTAGCGTATTTCCGTCGCAAGCGCAGCTGCCACAATTTGTCCAGTTAACTTGTCACATAGACTCAGCCAATGCTCAGAATCTACATGTTAACAACGATGTTTTGACGTCGTCGACTGTTTTCGGAATAGGGACACGGAAACGCGTATTTTTCCAAATAAACTGAATTAATTTTTATGCTCCTTTCTTTTTATTGCGACGTAAAAAGTACAGACTCGAAGGAATTTAGCATTTTGTTTAGGAAATCTAGGTTACATCGTAATCTTTTATTAGGAAAATAAAGAATACTTACTCCAGATAAAAACTCAAAAAACATTATTTAGCTGTTACAGTAGATAAATTGTAGAACCAGCAACTTTTATGCTCTCTCTCTAATATACTTTATTATTATAATTCGTTAGTTAATAATCTTTCAGGAACTACATATTTATCTACGTAAAATTCACAACATTTCAATCCAAATTATTTTAATTAAGTCAAAAATCACAGCAAGGGGAAATTTCATCCAAAATTTTATTATTGTAGGATGTCAATGTCATAATATTACATACTAAGTAGAGAATGTAGGAAGGAACGTACACACATACATATATTTCTCGACATGGGGTAAGCATTTAATAAAAAAAAACTTGAGAGGTGTCAAGGGACACCTGGATGGAACGAAGTTCCATCATCATCATCGTCGTCGTCGTCGTCGTCGACATCATCATCTCATCATCATTATTAGATTTACCATAGAGCTTCAACTATAGCAAAAAGTGTCGGTCGTCTTTTGGTCTTAATTTTTTCCGTCTAGCCAGCTTTCGCAACGCGCGTTAAGGAACACGTTCCAAAAATCGAAACTTTACATAAAACTGTGCAATAAATATTACAATAACTACCCAAAATCCCTGTCGTATTGCGGACAATTATCTAGAAAGTAAAAGACGACCAATCCTGAATCTGAATGTTCCATTGTGCTGAAAAAATCCATTGTGTGGAATACGTGAGAGGAATCTGCCCCAACGGCCTGGGCCCGAGATTATTATTACTCTGATTTTCTGTTTTTTCCAATGCCAAAGTTGAGGCAGATTTTTTTTATCGCTTTGTTGCACAATTTCTTTATATAAAATGAAAATGTATTTAATTCTGTAGATAATAAGAATTACACTTAGAAAAGTCAATAGTCTAATAACAAGGCACACTAAACTCGTCCATGGAGATTATTCTGTAGCTCGATTCTGCTATGCATAGATTTATTTCACCCCCTTAGAGGTTAAATTCTGCAAAATTTATTTCTTAGTGGATGCTTACACTGTGCTATCTACGTGCAAAATTTCAAGTCTCTAGACCAAGAAGTTTAGGCTGTGCGTTGATATATCACCAATCAGTCAGTTTATCATTTTATATAATATGTAGGTTAAGCTTTTCCAATGATTTCATCCGCGTTCTGAAATAAGTAAAAGGCGTTGTAACTTCCAGTCCTCAAACTATTTAATTGTAGAAAACAACATATCTACATCTAACTGGTATTAAATAGGATGCAAAACTACAGCACCGATTTTAAAAATCATCTCATCAGGAAAACGCTTTTTTTATAGTAGGTACCTAGTTGGTAACATAATAATTGTCCCACGTGAACGGGGAATATCTGGTGAATTTAAGATCTGGTGGGTTGGGAATCATAAGCAGAAAAGGTCACGTCGATCCGTTGTTTCGTTTTGCACTTTTGCACTTATACTAGGATAGGATAGGTACGTTAGGACTAGCTTGATGGTAAAGGAAAACATCTAAACAGTATCCTGATTTGATTGTGACTTCAGTGTAACAACTCCCTGGCCCCGTAAGGGGCTCATTCACCTGTTACAAAAACGGGTCCGAAAATATATCGCTTAAACAGAATAAGCGCAATTCCTCATACACCCCAATTAGTCAAATAGATATGTTACTAGAGCGCGGAAAATGAGGCTGACAAATGTAGTTAATTAACCACATTTTATTTAGTCGCATTGTATTTCAAGTCGTATTTCAAGCGCAACTCTTGACAGAAAGCTGTCTCTTTTTTGATTATTCGTTCCGTATCATCTTTCCTCGTCATCGTTGTATGCTATAAGTACGCTAAGAAGTAAGTATGTAAATGTTGTAGCCACTCGTAGCGGATCAATTTTCCAACGCGCGCATAGTATGAATATAACTCATCCTTACTGTAATATCTTTGCCAATTAATATATTAAAATAAAAATAAATATGATGCGTTCGTACTTTAGTTGTGTCCAACCAATTTTCTTAAATAAAGAGCAATAATATTTAGTACGATTTCCATACTAAGCACTAAATTCAGCTATGCAAATCGTTTTTCGGAAAAAATTATCAAATATTAAAAATAGCTGAAATCGATTATGTAGTCGATACTGAACAAAATAATTTCAGGAATTGCGCTTATTCTGTTACATATTGTATACTAACTGCAAAAGTAAGTATTTATATAAATTCAAAATCTAACTCTACCAACTTCCTCTTGGATTCGGTATCCTAGTTGTATGATAATAAGCTTGTGTAATGTTGTTTTTTTTGTAAAAACTATTTATAATAATAATAATAATTTATTTGTTAACATCATGTTACACAATATTAGTTACGTAGGTTTTGGCAATCTGTACTAGAAAAAATTATGTATCACAGACCGCCCTTTTGTGACATTAATACAAAGCGCAGGTACACGGCCTAAAATTGTAAATTTCCTATCTTGATAAAGTATTTCCATAAACCTCTTCATCATAATAACCTTATTACAGTTGGAATCTCAGACGCAATATTATACTCCACTAAAACACACTTGACGCTTGTAAATTACTCACGGCTGATGCGAGAATAGCTCCAAGTGTCAACATCACATACTCGCGCTGTAATTATTTATTCTGTCAGGTTGGCATTGAACTGATGCGCAGCTTAATTAAGACAACCTGCTAAGATAACTGTAATCAACAGAGATTTCGGGACAACACGCTTGACAACGGATTTAGTGCCAAATTGTTAGGACTGAGTGTTGCCAGGTTTTGACGTGACAACGTCTTATAATTCGATGGAGCCGGCTGCATGCACGAAAAAGTATGACGTATGCGGCGTTCCAGTGCAAGCTAGAGCGCGCAACGAGCGACAAAGAGGCACAATCCATTCCATCAGAATTTTCTTATGACGTTGAGTTGCGTTTCGTTTCGTTTCGTTTCGTTTCGTGTCGTGTCGTGTCGTATTTTCTTATGACGTTGTCACGTTCAACTATCGTCAGTAAACCCACTTTACAGACAACCAAATTTTTTTAAATAAAAAAATGGACAATGTATGAGACCGTTAGCCATTTCGCGGAATTGTGCAACTAATGTGTCTATAATTACAAGAGTTTAAAAAAACTATTAAGAATCTGTATCAATTACAGACCCGGTTTGTATAAATTGTTTTCAATTGTCTCGCTTGTCTTTGACAGATAAGCAAAATATGTCAGCGCCATCTATTGAGTAATTTTAAATATACTTTAATCACCATTCTGCCATATATAACGGGCAAAAGGTATATGGGAGAGACCTAAGTTCAACAATCGGTTGTTTCAACAACAAGTACCTACCTACGAGTACTTATGCTTTCATTCATCACCAACCCTTAAAGTGTTAGTTCGCACTATGCCAGTAATTAAGTGGAGTCCCTGTTCGTAGTATACATACTGCACATAAACCTATCTATACAACTCGACAAAATTAGGCTCGTTTGCGTAGTACTAACATACCTACTGAACAAGGATTCCACTATTAGGCGCTTAGTGCGAGCTAGGCTTAACACCAAAGATATTAAAGTAAAGATGAGTTATATTCATACTGTTTGCGTTTGAAAATTGATCCCCTACGAGTGTGCTACAACATGTACATACTTACTTCTTAGCGTATTTATAGGATACAACAATGACGGGGAAAGATGATACGGAACGACGACTAAAAAAAATGTGGTTAATTAACTACATTTGTCGGCCTCATTTTCCGCGCTCTAGTGACATATCTACGTCTTTCTATATATAATATCTTTGCTTAACACCCTGCTATGAGTCTTTCAACACAATTGAAGAAGAAGGTATGGCGAGGGGAGAGTCTGTGTTAGGCTAGCAATCACTTTTCAGATTCTTATAGAATTTAAATTTCTTGTAAAATCTCAACGTAGCACACATTTTTCTGCACAAATTAAAGTAGGTACGTAGTATTTTTTAACAATTTTATCATTCTACAAATGCTGTCAGTTATGTATGTGTTTCGGTTTGTCCAACGCAACTACGAAGCAACAGATCGAGAATTGACACAGGTAGGTAAAACAAAGCGGTACAGTCAAGAGCACGTGGAGCTTGGTACATTGGACTTTGTAACGTTCTTATTACAATCGCCTTAGAGGTCAGACTCGCACTACAAGTGTAAAGCTAAGCGTACTCGTCCATTCTGAGACATGCACCATTAATTATATGTAATCCCAATTAAAATTCAATCCGTTCCGTCCTCACTCTTACCCGATATTGGGTGTTCTAAGCCGTTCGCTGTTTAGTTTAAACTTCCTAGAATTATCTCAAGAGATCCTTCTATTACACTGCAGCGAACTTTACAGCTTCTTTATATATAAATTTTGTTAATACTGGGTATCAATTGCATAGATTTGTTTATTTTAAATGTACGTACCTTAGTAAATAAGGATGTATTTAATTATGACCCCACGTGCCATACCTGCCATGACATTAGAAAGTATTCCAAACTCTTTGCCTCTTTGGACTCTTTGCCTAGGTGTGGAAGACATGAAAAAATACGGCTTTTGTAATTATAATACGAAATACAAATAGGTAACATAAAGATCATTTCGATTTTATTCTTTCTGGGAGTTTAAAATGTAGTTTAGCTAAAATATGTAGTTTCATGGTCATATTCACGACTTTTTTCAACTTTTTACCGACTTTTTAAATACTGTAAGGTAAACATTTTGAAAATACTGTAAACAAACACAAAACATCCTTGATTACATCTCTTTTACATCCAGTGGCACTTATGGCTGAAATGTTTGGATTTCTAACAATAATTATTATTGTTCGGCTTATAAAATATATAGGTACATTACGCTGCGGTGTGATAAGCCGCCCCTTAATCATTAGAGGGTACAATTTGTTTATTTATGTACAGTGCTTCTTTAAAATTTGTTTACGGACAATAAGTATTTAAGATAGATGAAAGCTTTTAAACGATTTAGGTACCAATAACAATAAGTCATTCTGTTTCCCTTGTTTACAATCTGATTTCCTCTTGTGAGTTATTTCCGCTAACGAATATTTTGGAGCATTCCAAAATATAGGTAGGTAAGACATTTGTTTATCTTTATTGATATAGGTATCATGATAACGAAGAAAATTTAATAAACTTTATTAATTTTAATATAATATGACTATTTTACTCATAATTTATTCCATTTATCAATTAAGTACGTTTTATTTGAGTTACTTACCTATTTTTTACAGTTTAGGGTAAACGAAAAACTGCATAGATGCACCACAAAGCCGCAGGTCCCAAAATTAATTCTGACACATGTGTAAACAAACCCGGTCCGGCGAATGGCTTACCACCTATCACGTTTATAGGTCAGAAGAATATCTGGTGAAAAGTGGGTATATCCAGAAATGGAATACCTTTGCCTAACCCCTCGGGGATATAAGGCGTGTTACGTTACGAACAGAAAAAATGCAAAAGTTATTTTTTATCAACAAACTTTTAAAAAAATCATTCATTAATAGATGGTATAATAATAGTACATTATGATATAAGTGCGGTAAGTTGAAAATTACAGCCGAGGCAATATTGCTAGCCCGAGGCGTAGGCGAGGGTTACAAGTAAGCAGAGGCTGTAATTATCAAAGCGCACGTATGGCATACGACGTTTTATTACACATTTGCGAGGAAATAAAATAAAACTCGGACTATGGTAAACGAATAAAAACAATACAGCGTTAAGAAAAAGCTCGCGGAATAATTGTTACTTGTTCATAAATTAGCGATGCGCGCGCATCAGCATTTTTTTTTTTGGCAAAGGCACAAAAAAACAGCCAGTATTACTAATAAAGTAAATTAATATTTTTGTGTTCTTGTTACAGATTAATTGGTTGTAACTTGTAAATTACTGTCAAAATTAATTAAATTAAATAATTATGTACATAAATGTTTCTTTATTATATTTTATCTCCCAAAGTTAATTTTAATCTTAAAATGTTGACAACTTTTTTGACATAAAAACTCTTTGCTAAGATTTTAAAAAGTACCGTTTGTTTTTAGACGGAGCATCTTGATAAACTGTGCGTTTTACTTTACATTACAGCACTTGGGAGTAATGAGATACAATACGATATTAAAATTGGTGAAATAAGACACCTTTTACCAGCAAATGTGTTATAAATTATAATACATAATTATATATAATATTAGGTATGTGGAATACTCAAGCAGGCTATAAAGCTGCAATTAAAAGTAAAGGATTATCTTCTTTTGTCGTAGGACATATTATAGGAAGTCGCCTCATTTTTATTTGTAAGTAATTGATTGTGCACGGATTATTCGGTTCAATCTCATATTGTAGCCTATGCTTAATTAAATTATAAATCCGACTATGTGCCTGGTTTACTTTCATGATTCTAATGGATATCCTTGCTTGTCCTTTATCCCATACCCCATTAAAACAATAATGCCCCAAAAGATAATATTAATTGCCACTATTTGTGCCCATTTGGTCCCTATGACGTCATTACGACACATTCCAAAAACCGGGTGAAAGTAGACAAATGGTATTGTTGGCATTAACTTTAAGTAGGTACCTACCTGTTTTAATCCCTCCCTTTTTACAGGAATAAGGCAAAGGGAGCTATATTAAATAAGTACTACAATTTTCTGCTGTTATCTCGTAGTAAAAGGATGTGTTTTACTTTAAACTACCAATTCTTGCATTTATGTAATATCATTTATAAAAAAATTCCAACGATTTTGATGAAATTTTGTACACAGATACAGTTAAGCATTTAAAGTTCAACTGCATAGTTGTATATCCTTAGTAAAAAAATTAAACGATACAACCTCTCACCGGCAGATGGCGTGATGTTAAAAAGAGTTTAGCTTGCTCTCCAAGGTACTAAGTTTGACGTGTGTATCTGTATATAGGTATCTGTATGTCTGTCTGAAACTATTTATATTTAGATTTTTTCATGTATCAAAAGTGACTTGTTATATATTGTTATAAAATAAACCTTATTGCAACTACTTAGTAATTGGCCAGAAATACTCAAAATGTACCACTACCACGTACGCGATTCATTTAATCCAACCAAAGTTATGAATAAACTTTCATTTAGCTATAATTCATTTCAAGGTATCAACAAATTAAGGGGAGAGGCGGCAAGCTTAACCCGCCGGAGTAATATTCGCTAAGTTTTAATTAGTTCTTCATTAAGCCCCGGGCGCTGTCTTCGATGTTGTTTTATTTGCAAAATGGTTTTTGTGCTAGCCTTAGTATCGCTGTAAACTTATTTTAGCTAAAAAAAATTTTCATTCTGTATAACCCGTAAACACGCCTTCTCTAAAATGTGTTTTAAGGTTCCATACCCAAGGCGATATTACTAACCCTTCGTTATCCGTCCGTCTGTCCATCAGATGATGAATCAGACAATCCAGTTTAATTTATCCTTATAAAATACTATAAAAACAAACCCACTTGACTCCCTTTTAAATTGTTGACATAAGTAATTTAAAACGGGCCTAAAATTTACTGTTCTTGTTTTGTCGCAATAATAAAATTAAGTCTTTTTAGCAATTTACTACGTTGTTGTGGCCCAAATGGCCAGCAATTTTGTATCCCACACAACCGCCTAATGGGTCATCGTGTATTGTACAGCGAGGCTTGTTAATCCGTTTAAATAATTGGATATGGTTCAAATACTGCATTGCATACTACCATAGATTATCAGACTCTATAAAATTACTTTTGAGCTGGTTGGAAGGTATTGCAGTTGTTAACGCCTGGAGAAATATTTTAGCAAAATTATTTTTATAATTTATTGCTCTTGTAAGTTTAATGGGAATTTTATCCATCCCTTCGAAATTTATTTGCTATTGTCACTAGCCCCCATATTTTGTCAATCAGCCAGAAAGGCCGTGGCCTAGTGACGCAAATGGGCCGCAGATTTTAGAGCGGGCTTTGTCGCTTTGGTAATCCTTCAAGTTCGTTCGCAAATTCAAAACGTAGGTACCTACCTACACCTATTATAATATTAAACTCATTTGCGAATGTAGGTAGGTATATCATATCTTAGTTTTAGATACAAGTGGGCGCTTAAAGAGGGTAGGACAGCGGGAGGAGGAGGTGGAAGGGGCGGAGCACAAACTGACCTATACTTATGAAAAGTATAAATGCGTCACTCATTTGTCACCAGTCATAATAAATTTCCTACTTGACTTCGGCAGTGAACTTTTATTTTTATTTTATTTTATTCTGGCAACGGACAGCCATGTCAACAACAATATTTACAAATTCTTAATAGACGTCATTGTAATCATCATAGAAACGACCCGTAAGAAACACTGAAAGTAGGTATCACCGATTTGTCGCATAGGTATCTATTATGACTCGCAAAAAACATCGAATAAAAATAAGTACTTACGCACAAATATTTTTGTGGTACAAGGCCGTGGTACCTAATATTCCGTAGAATTTCCCTTTTACAAATAGCGGGTTACGTTACGCGTAAGTTCCATAAATATTTGATTTCTGTATTTACCTGTGCATGGCGAGGTGTAGGTGAGCTTCCGTTGCTTACGTTTACGGACAGCAAAAAAGACCCGGATTCATCAAAAAATGCCTCCATAAAGAAAATAAATTGTGGGACACACTATTCACACACGGTTATACAACGCGTCACAGAATAAACTCAAATCCTCATACACCCCACTTACTATATTAATATACTTATAAAAAAATATATGTATTTATACTTTAGTTTTGTGTAACTGAATTTCTTAAATTAAGAGCAATAATAGTACGTTTTTATAGGTAGCCCTAAATTCAGTTATGCTAATTAATTTTTTGGATAAATTTTACACGTATTAAAAATAACTGAAATCCATTAAAGTAGTTGATACTGAACAAACAAATTTCCGGAACTGCGTTTATTTTTTTATATATTGTATAGTCGGAAACTACGCAGATATCGGGCACTACACAACTGATAAACATATATATAGATAATTAAAAAACGCACAGACACGATGCAAATATTACTAGTTCGATGGTGAGGGAAACCATCGTGATGAAGCCCGCAGGTCCCATTAATTCTGAGGCACGTGTAATAGCAGCCCGGTCCGGTGAAGCTTCAGAGGTTGAATTAGAGGCACAAAGGTGAAAATACTGGTCATATCCAGGAATGAAACACTTCCTGGATATGACCAGTATTTTCACCTCAAAAAGGCGTGAGCATATTCATTTAGTTCAATTAATGATCCACAATTATCTATTTATTTATTTACCAACTTACACGAAGCCCCTTTTCATACGTACCGGTTTCCCGGGGCTACCCGGCGGGCAACCGGGCAATCGGCCATATATTTCGCCGCCGGGTAGCCGGCGCCGGCCCGGCAGAAAGCGGTACGTGTGAAAAGGCAGTTACGTAGAGAGTGCTGCGAGTGACAGTCGACTCTAGGTAGCGGCATGCTGTAGATATCGGATCGCATCTCGGTTCAGTGTGAAAAAATATATCAAGAGACTAGCGACCCGCCCCGGCTTCGCACGGGTGCAATGCTGAATTTTCTTTGCTATAAACCATCCCTGGACCCACTCGAACCCACACAAAAAGTTTCATCAAAATCGGTCCGGCCGTTGTCGAGTTAAATCGTCAGGAAGGAAAACCCGACTTATTTTTATATAGTAGATTGATCGTGCTGTAAGATGTTGTTTAAATGTGTAAGTGCCAAGTATAAAGGACTATTATAAAGGGAAATTGTCTTTATTATATTATTAAACACGAATATATTTTCACATCTTCATCATTTTGTCTGGAGATGTCAAATGTCCCCTACATAATTTTTTTGGTAACTCTACCTAAACGTAAGAGATACGTAAATAAGAAATTTCATATTCAGTCTCGAATTCGTACGTAAACTCTAATCATGGTTTTGAAGGTTTGCTGCTATACTTATAGGTACGTGCAAAATAATACTTTCTATATCCTGAAGTTGAAGTTCTGTAAAAAAGGAAATACTTATTATGATTTTATATGGAACTAGCGGTTCTGCGCGGTTTCACCTGCGTAGTTCCCGTTCCCGCGGGAAGACGGGAATAAAATATATAGCCTACGTTACTCATAGTGATAGTGCAGTTTTCTATTGGTGAAAGAATTATTAAAATTGGTCTAGTAGTTTTTGAGTTTATTCGTTACAAAGATACAAATCTTTCCTCTTTATATTATTAGTGTAGATAGGTATGTGTGGTTTTTATAACTTCTTATTTTGGTTTATTTCTTTATATTCTGGAAAAAATACACAAAACCCGGTCCCTGAAAAAAATATATTTTGTTCGCATTCCTAGTAATTCATAATTCATAATTCATTTATTTGCGTACCATGTGTTAGTTATAAAGGTCTTAAGTCTAGGTTAGTACATTCATGTAAGCCCCGTCAGGGCATTGCAAAATTAAATATACCTATTTTTTCAAAATTAATAAATTACCTACTAATGTCAAACTAATAATAATAAAAATTAATCTAAAAACGATGTAGTAGCAGTAGGTACCTAGTAGCCATTTCCAAATTGTTTTTTTTTACAATACCTCGCTCTCTCAAAACAAATAGATGACCAACAAACAAAATATTCATCTTCTAATAATGATATGTTCCTAACACACACAGTTTACCAAATTGTGGCAAGACAGGCTTCTAAATAAATAATAATACGTAAACATCTTTCCAATTTTATAAAATTGGAAAGAATTTTATTTTATAAAATAAAATTCTAAGAACCAAAGACAAATGTAGTGACAAAGAAATCTTAGAAATCTCATCTCACATTTAATAAAAATCTAAACAAGCTTTCCCATTTCACGAGACTTGACTGATGGATGACCTTATTAAGAGATGGGGGTCACTCCAATCCACCAGTTTAAGAAGACCTTTCTCATTTCTTTTTTCTAAGCTTATGTGGGCCTTTCAATCTTAGTTGTGGGTCTCCCAAAATGGACGGATTACATTACATGGTTGGAAAAACAGCTCATGGAGGTGAACAAACGTGATTCATCATTTTGGATTAAATATTGACATTGGTGCGTGCTATAGTGAATACGAGAATAAAATATAGCTCGTATGTTACTCAGAGATATTCTAGCTATCCATTGGTGAAAGATTTTTTTTATTCTTAACATAGATAAATACACATCTTTTCTCTTTACAATATTAGTATAGATATAGAAGTATAGATATAGATTAGTAAAAATAAAAAACCACTTGGTACTAACCCAAATCGTTCAAAGCTTTTTAACATTTCTCTCTAGAATCTAAATCTCAGCAAAATCTGCTATAACTCAATACAAACGAAATCTAAACGTAGACGGTGAACGCATATCAAAGAGAATTCACGTAAATAGCAAAATTGAAGTGCTGTGATGCTAACGCCCCTCTTTGAGCAAACTATAGGCAGGTATGTATTCAGGGAAAATTTATACCCAGCGTCAACACCGGTCTAAAAACTTTTTTATGAATACACACACTAGCACCAAACAGCGGCGTTACACAGGTGGATGCTGTTTATTCCCGTTCCCGTGGGAATTCCCTAAAATCACTTACGTCATCCCTTAGTCAGTGCAGGACCTGTTGCTTCTTCGGTGTTGGCGTACATGGACCCACCGGAAGCCGGTGGGCTCACTGTCAAGAGAGGAACCTGTTTACTAAATAAAATTTTATGATTACTAGATTACTCGACAAAGTGGTTTCGCCTACGCGATGAGCGATCAGTCAGTCAGACAGAGTCAGTTTCTTCTTATCTTAATCCAACTAGGTAATATTATAAATGCGAAAGTGACTTTGTTTATTTGTTGGTCTGTTACGCTTTCATGCCTAAACCCCTTAACCGATTTTAATTTTACAAATAGAAAGTTACATTATCAGAGGCTATATTTTATACCTGTATTCCCACGGGAACGGAAACTACGCTACGCTGTTGTTACCGTGGAGGCGCTGCTATCCGGTGAACCAAACCATAGCTCGTTTTAACTAGACCGTCGCGCCATCTATCGATTTGGGACTAATTTCACTACCTAGGCTATATTTTATACCCATATTTCCACGGGAACGGGAACTACGCGGGTGCAAATATATAAAGAACTTAGAGAATATGCTGCGTAGTTCCCGTTCCCGTTTGAATACGGGGATAAAATATAGCTTATGTGTTATTCCTTCGTACTTATAATATATAATTGTAAAGTCAATGAGTCATCAAAATCCGTTCAGTAGTTTTTGCGTGAAAGAGGAACAAACATGAAGTATGTTTGCACTCTTATACACTATCTTCACGCATTATCTAACTATTTCATTGAATGAAACACTTACTACTAATACACTATTGCACATGTATCCACACATAAACACAATCACCAGTTTTTCACTTTGTCCTGATCGTGTACATTCGATGCTGCTCCCGTTACCTCCGGTCGCAGCTGAAAATCAGTGTTTTGCTCTTTGAGCAAAGCTACACACTGAGCTGTGTCCCTTTGCACCGCCACGCACACACATACATTCCATTATGTTTAGCTGGTAAGTAGGTAGTTTGTATTTATTTGTTGTTCTTTTGTTTATCTTTTTTTAATTTCTTATTTTGATTGTATGTGTGTGTATTGTGTTGCAAAAAAAAAAAAAAAAAAAAAAAAAAAAAAAAAAAAAAAAAAAAAAAAACATCTATCCATACAAACTTTCGCGTTTATAATATTAACTAGGATTAGGTTTGTAAACCTTTCTTCATTCAATTTCTTCTATTTTGGTGGTACGTATAGTCGAATAAACATCTTTATATTCGGAGGACATTTACCTAGATCCGTATCAGCCTGCCACTGGAACCAAGCGAACCCCGAACAAAGTATGATCATACGTTTTTATGAGCAACCCGTAAAAACTTATTGCGCTTCCTTTTGCCCACAAAATCCCATAGTTTGCATCCGCTCAGGATTATGCGGCCTTATGAAAATGTTTTACGTGTTCCCGTAAAACGTATTAAGAGATTAGCTTTCATAATTTAGCTGAGTTATATAAAATTTAATGGAATTATGATGCCTTACATAATATTGTTAGTTGGTGCCTATTCGTTTCAGGTGGATATAAACAGACCGAATACATGTTAACATAATTTAATTAACCTCAAAGCTATGGGTACAAAATCAAAGGCCTTACAAAATATAGTTTAGGTAGGTAGGTAGGTACAAGACGTAAGTAAAATACACAGGGGTATAGTGAATGGGCGACTCAGTAGAGGACGACCTAGGCAATGTATTGAAATCCATGGATGTGGATGAAGCACGAGAGATAATGCCAGGCTCGCAGCAAGCGGCAGTCTAGTCTATGCCTACTCTATGTGAAATAGGCGTGAGATTATGTATGTAGGTATGTAAGGCGCACCGATACTTGAAGTTAAAATATTCCTACCTCTACAAATATTGAAATAAGTAGCTAAAGTTTTGACCGCTTAACTGAGACGGTTCCTGAGGTAGATGTGCGGGGCGGGAGGGGTAACGAATGACGTCACAGCGGTGTTGTGTTCGAATTGATTAAAATTTACGACATCTGTGAGCCTTTCCGCACAGCTCAGCTACCACAGACGTGCATCTCAGACAATATCTGGAACCATCGCAGAATGTCAGATACCATTTCTGTTAATTGGTAAGTAGAGCTGAAGCCGATCCAAAAACATTTCTGTAAGATAATAGTCTATTAAAGTTTATCTTTCGCCGACTACTATACCTACGATCGGTCAGATCCAATTAGCAATCCATCTGAAAGCATTCCGATTGCACCTAGATGTCATTGCGATTAAGCACAAAACTCGTACTTTCACAGAAACTAAAAAGGTTTTAATTAATAATAAATGATGTTTCATTAGTTCATTACATTACCCAGTAAGGATCCTAAATTCGCCGAATCCTAATTTAAATTCAGCGTTGCTACTCGTTAAGCTGGGTACAGACGGTACAACGATAGTAAGTATTAAACGTTTTATGAATTTTCCTAAAGCACACAGATGTCGCTAACCGGGCCTTATTAAATTTAAGCACATTTAGTTGCGTGTGTGTAATAATTTAATAAATTTAACACTTCTTTAGGGTCTAATTAGTTTTCGAGGGCGAATCTGCGTAATTAACCAGTGATTTCACATTATCGACCCGTGACAGATCACCCCTGAGCAATCAAGTGAAGAAAACGTTGTTTGGGATTTTTTCTAGCCATGGCTTTTCTTTAATAGATTCAAAGTAGTTAATTAAATTTCACTATGCGTGAACATGGAAAAACCAGGCCACCAACATTGCTTATGGGTTAACCAGTGTGATCGTTACAAATACTCCACGGAGTTATGGACCGAACGAAAAGTTCAAAATTCAATAATAACACCTCTAAGATGCACTCAAGTTTAATAATATATCTACATGATTAAACACAAAGCTGTCAACATGAGAGTTGTTAACTAAACTGTTAGATAAGCTTGGTACCTAGTCAAACTTATAGTAAATAAACACAATAAAAATATATGTGCAGGTTTAAAAAGGTCCACCTGTTTCAATCCCTATTTTTTTTAAATTATCTCCACATTTTAGCAAAATTACAATAAAAAAAACCGGCAAAGTGCGAGTCGGACTCGAGCACCGAGGGTTCTGTACAAACCTGTAGGTATAAGTAAAAAGTTCACCCATCACGACAATCGAGTCATTAAAATTTAAAAAAAAAACTCACGCCTTTCATCCCTGAGGGGGTAGGCAGAGGTATTCCATTACTGGATATACCCACATTTCACGAGATTTTCATTTTCATTAAAATTATTGAAAATATTTTTATGATATGATGTAACGAAAAATTTACGGTTTTCCCAATTTATCCTTTGTCTGTGCTATAAGACGTTGCTTCGTACCAAATTCCAAGATTCTAAGTTCACGGGAAGTAGGTACCCTGTATGTTTTGATTCCCTTGCGAGTGTCGACAATTTTGCGGAAATTTGCGGCATAAACGGCCGGCTGTATCTTTTGATTGCGTTGGCTTAGAAGTTTGATTTTTTCACAGCTCCAAGGAACTGTAGATTTCAGTATTGGATATAAATTGTAGCTTGATACCTAAACGCGTTTCTGAGAAAAAGGGTCTTGACAGACAGACAGACCAACAAAGTGATCAACAAAGGGTTCCGTTTTTTCCGTTTGAGGTACGGAACCCTAAAAAAGAATGATTATATAATATGTCCAGGTTTAAAAATATGCGTCCAGCCGTTTCAGCCCTATCTTTTTAAGATCATCTTCATATTATAGCAAAATTTTAATAAAAAAAAATCTACTTCGTCACTGGCCACTCCACGCGAAACTTTCAACTGGGTAAACAACGTTCTATTTTCGAAATTCTGGCGTTCGAATTAATCAATGTTTGAACTCGCAAAGGATGCGATCACACTTTTCCATTAAGTTCTTTTTAGTGTAGCAATGCTCGCACTTGAACAAAGTTACACAATTTTGACCTATCTAGTGAGTGAAAAGAGGTAGAGCACAAATAGAGGTCGAAGTACCGTTCGAGTGGGCTCGACATCGACTTTTCGAGGATAAGGTAGGATTTGAGATAAAATGTTTTTCGTGGGCTGTAACTGTTTGGTGTGGCAAGTTGCTTTCGATGTGAAAGTACTTGAATTCAATGGTGCTTGATACGATTTTTTTCCGGGGCTTGAATATTTGAATTTAACGTAGAACCTTCCATCCCGAACCTTTTTAAATTGTCACCTTTAAATATCAAGGCGAGTAAAATAATACAAAGTCAAGGTTCTTATTGTTTCCATTTAGGTACTATGGTACAAAAATGCAATACAAAAATACAAGGTCGAGTTAAAAGTAGGTAGGCAAGTTTATAAAAATCTTTTCACTTCTCATGCTCTAAAAGTACGCCAATATAGCCCTAGGAAGCGGGACTAAAGTGACCACTTTAGTCCCTAGGGAGTATAAAGTAATTTTTTTTAAATTTCCTTAATGAGAAAAAGACAACCTCGAACAGCCAGTAAATATCTGTAGAGTGTGGACCATCTTCATTGCGAAAATGTGAAGAGTTTTAGTTCCATGGTTTTTCCGCGAAGAAGGTGGCGCCATGTGTTTTAAATTGTTTACCTGCAAAGAGATTTAAATCTCTTTGTTAATCTGTGACAGCCTGACAGGTTTAGAAGAAAAAACTGACCGCGAAAATTTCTGAATTTTTGTCGAGTGTAAATTTGTTAGGTTTTAAATAAATTTGTACTAAATTGTCAATTTGGAAGAACTGTACAATATCTGACGTGGAATTTAGGGGTGGTTGGGGGTAGGTCCCCCACTCCCAACCAATTGTGGAATTGCAATTGTGGAATTTAGGGGTGGTAGGGGGATGGGGGGAAGGGGGGGAGTGGGGGACCCACCCCCAACCACCCCCGCCTGCCGGAAACATAGCTTAGTTTTTTTTTTACGAATTTTTCAAAATTGAACATTCTACTAGTTTCTGGGGCGGGTTTGATTTGTGTGGTCATAAAAAAAAATAACCTGAACCTAAACATTCCACTAGTTTCTGGCGCGGGTTGGAATTGTGTGGAAAAAAAAAAATAACCTGAACCTAAACATTCCACTAGTTTGATTTATGATCTTGCGTCTATTGGTAGAGTTTTGAGGTTAATTTATTACAATTTCAAAAAATTATATCTCGAAAACTATTGATTTCCTAGCTCTGCAATTTTGGTAAATAAACCCTCTTATATACCTCTGTCTACAAAAAAAAAATATGAAGCAGAAATTCCACGTCACGCGATTTTTCACTAGGCTCCATGTCAACTTTGAAAATTCATAAAAAAAAAACTATGCGTTTCCGGCAAGTGGGGGTGGTGGGGGGTGGGTCGCCCACCCCAACCCCTTGCCCCCCCACCCCATCCACCCCTAAATTCCACGTCAGATATTGTACAGTTCAGCCGTCAATTTTTCTCGCACTCAAAGTGAAAAGTACAGTTTCCACCTCGAGACTAAACGCCAACTTAATATACCCTCGGTTTCATGACTCCCTCGCAAGCTCGGGAGTCAAACCACCTCTGGTATATAATGGCTTCGTTTAGTTCCTCGATATAAAATATAGGTACTATGTTAAATTCTTTGGTCGGATTGACAGTTGGAGATCATTGTTGGGTAAATTTAGGTACCTACAGATGGGTGGACTGATCATATAGACAGTTTACTTTATCTCTCGTGTAGTTTGGCCCTAATTAAAAAGAAACGTTCGCACTTCAACTTTCTTGTAAATCAAGAAATTAGCTAAAGTGATCTACAGTTGTTCAGAAGACGGTGAAGTGAAATATTGCTTTAATCTTAAAAGTTGTTAATGAGAGTGGAAGCCGTGCTCGCTTTACGTAATTTATTATATTATACATTCGTATATTCATTAAAAAGTTAACTTATTACTATTATTTTCTGGATGATGTAGGTATATATTGTGTAACAGCAGCGCCCCTTTCCGGCAACGGACCTATGAAGAAGAAGTGGAGGTGGAATGCTCCTCCGTCGTGAAAAGGGAAGATCTTTCGCCAGGCGAGGTGATCGTGCCTGGGGACCGCGGTCCAACGGTAGATGTTGGACAGTTGTATTTATACAAACTCATTAGAAAATTTCGATAGCACGGTTCAAAGTCAAAGTCAAGTCAACTGGTAAAAAGTAGGCAGATACTTTCAAGTGTAATAATTTAAATCTGATGGCAACCGCATCGGTGATAAGCCGTCACAGCCAGCTGCTGAGCTAAGGGTCTTTCCTCATACATAAGGAAGCTTTAATCTCCCACGCGTGTCCTTGGTATCCTACAAGTCAGATTTTTTTAATCCACCAAGAGGGTATTGACTATTGAGTAGTATAACAATACCCTCGTTAAGTTTAACGACTTCCATTGTGCGTAAACACAACGAAAACAGCATCATATACTATTCTGTAGTGTAAACTAAAGTGAAAACTTTCATAGATTGAGGTTCTCTCTGTAGGATTAGTGAATAATAAACATTAAATATAGAACCGAATTGAAAAGCTCATATTTTTTCAAAGTCAAAAATAGTAGGTAGTTAATTTCGCTGCTCAATTTCTGGAACCATGCTTTTGCAACAACAAATTCTAATTACCGTAACATTTTAGGTGCGATGCAGTCGGTGCAGGGTGACTTTATGATTTGGTCCCAGTCTCGTGTTACAAAAGGGATATCCCCTACTAATTACAAGGGTTTGAATCACGTCGGGACGGTGATTACTGCAAAACTGGAAGCCTGGAAGGCTCGGGACACTGGAATAATTCGACGCTGTTTCGATAAATGCGTTTCCGAGAGGCTATTGACAAAATGTTTTCGAAAATCGTCGCGCAAGCGTAATTACATTGTTTTGTGATCTATCAATAAGTATAATGTTTTATTTTTAAAGATAAGTATACATTTACGAGATTTTTTAATTTAGAAATGGAATACCTCGGCCTACCACCTCGGGAATGACAGACGTGAGAATTTTTTTTGACAATCGAAAATATGTATTGTACCTATAAAAAACATGTTTTTAAGTTTCTAAGTTCTTAAAAATATGGATGCCAACCCCAAAAAATGGAAGAAGGGCGGCCAAATTATGATGGAATCCTAAAAAATATTAGATGACCGGCTACAGAATTAAAACAGACCTTTTTATAATAATGCAGAGATAAACAATTGTCATCTAAAAAGGAAATATTATGTGGAGCAGTAGGTACCCAGGCAGGTAGGTAGGCAGACGTCTGCCTAACTTCTGTAACTACCTATATTGGGTGCGAAATTAAATTTTATTTTGAATCTGAATACAGTGGACTGGCACAGCAATTATCGAATACTTTCAGACCAAAGACCCGCAATAGACTGCAGAGATTGATGAACTGTGGCTGAATGATATTCCAACGTTGCCCAGAGTTTTTAAAACTCGCTTCACCTACCCAGCTAGCCAATTAGCAGCGATTCAAGTAACGGTTAATTGATACCGTTTTTCCAATAAACATTGAAAACTATTTTCCATTATTAAGCTATTGCATAGCTTCTATCGCGGGCCTTGAGCGCGGGGACCGAATCCAGAAATTCCGTAACGAAAAAACCTCACGCTCTCCCCACTCCGACGGGCACGGAGGTGTGGCTTAAAGGCCGTGCATTGTATAAAATAAAATAAAGTAAAGTAAGGTAAAGTAAAGTAAAGTAAAGTAAAGTAAAGTAAAGTAAAGTAAGTCGAAGTCGAAGTCGAAGTCGAAGTCGAAGTCGAAGTCGAAGTCGAAGTCGAAAGTCGAAAGTCGAAAGTCGAAAGTCGAAAGTCGAAAGTCGAAAGTCGAAAGTCGAAAGTCGAAAGTCGAAAGTCGAAAGTCGAAAGTCGAAAGTCGAAAGTCGAAAGTCGAAAGTCGAAAGTCGAAAGTCGAAAGTCGAAAGTCGAAAGTCGAAAGTCGAAAGTCGAAAGTCGAAAGTCGAAAGTCGAAAGTCGAAAGTCGAAAGTCGTAAGTCTTAAGTCTTAAGTCGAAAGTCGAAAGTCGAAAGTCGAACGTCGAAAGTCGAAAGTCGAAAGTCGAAAGTCGAAAGTCGAAAGTCGAAAGTCGAAAGTCGAAAGTCGAAAGTCGAAAGTCGAAAGTCGAAAGTCGAAAGTCGAAAGTCGAAAGTCGAAAGTCGAAAGTCGAAAGTCGAAAGTCGAAAGTCGAAAGTCGAAAGTCGAAAGTCGAAAGTCGAGTCGGAGTCGGAGTCGAGTCGAGTCGAGTCGAGTCGAGTCGAGTCGAGTCGAGTCGAATCGAATCGAATCAAGACAGTCAACTTTATGCTATGCAATAGCTTTACCGCGGCAGTCCCCGAGTGCCACACGTCTTTTTTTTATTTTACTCTGACGACGGTAGACGTGGCGCGTCGTCGGAAAGTTTTCTTTTTACTAATTATTGGATCTGTTAAAGCACTTTAAGAAGATGTTTTAATTTAATACAATATTCCAATACCTATACTGACTGTTGCTAACTTTGCTTAACTGATCGGCATACGAGTAGGTATAATAGTTAAAAAAAAATGGTGTACCTAAGTAGTACTATCGCAGTTTTAGTCTCTATAACCTATGTGGATCGATGTTAGTTATTTAGATCCGAAATATATTATAGATTTTTTTTAAAGTACGGTCGCAATATTCCGATATCACAACCTCTTCGGGTCTCTATATTACCACATTCTCACTTCGCTGCTTTTTTGTCCTATATTCCGGGGAAAACTAATTTTGTGCTTTGTTGACTTTTCTCGTGTTGTACCTAAGTATTTCATGTCAATTCACTTCGAGATTTATCATATGACGTCATGACTTTACCTACGTTCAATTTTGGAACTGATTTTAAAAAATTTTTCACCAATAAATCATAGTTCAGGCTCTGCCTAGTTTGGGACTAGATAACCGTGTGTGAATTGTGTCCCACAATTTAATTTATTTTATTTTATTTAAAAGGGTAACAATTTTCCACGGTAACGGAAGTACATTTCGTAAGTTACCTGTCTTATTTTCTTTTCATAATGCAATCGGGGCGACTCACACATCTCCCTTTTCAACGACTAAAAGTCAGTCGGTAAACCAACTCCACCATGCCCGACTAACTTTGAGCCACAATTCTGAACGACACGGGTTTACCTAGTCGTAATTAACGACTAGGAGTATAGCCATCATTCCAAAACACAATTTACACCAATTAAAATTTTGTGCGTGTCGCGACCCATTAATTTTGTTTGAGCATCCAGAGAGAAATACAGAGGCAGTATTGTTCTGTGTGCTTAAACGAACGTGTTTACCGCTTATATGAGCGTTTTGGCGTAAGCGATTAGAGAATATGAATTGACCTTAGAATCTTAAGCCCAAGTAGTTAGGAAACCGATTGAAGTGTCCATATTTAGTGACATATTTATTGAAGAGCTGTGAAACCCTAGTGGTTCTAATCCTGGCGTGTATTGACAAGAGCACTTGAAGCCTTACACTTGTAATGCGAGTCTGACCTCTAAGGCGATTGTAATAAGAATGTTACAAAGCCCAATGTGTCAAGTACCACGTGCTCTTGAGTGTACTAAATAGTTTTTTTAAAAGCTTACGTACATATTTATCACTATCTCGACGATGAAGGAAAACATCGTAAGGAAACCTGCAGGTCACATACAGAATAAATTCTGAGGAGGTTTATAAACTGGTCTGAGGTAAAACGTAAAATTTTGTCGAATAGAATGACAAAAGATTGTGCTTCCTACCTATTAAAACAAGTACTTAGTCGGTTCACAATCTTAGATATTTTTGTTTACTAAACTCCTGACCAATGAGTTTTTCAAAACTTACGTACATATTTATCACTACCTCGACGTTGAAGGAAAACATCGAGAGGAAACCCGCAGGTCCCAGCATCAATTCTATGTATAACAGACCCCGTCCGGCCATAGGCTCCCTACCATCACGTTTGGGGGTCCAAAGACTATCTGGTGAAAAGTGGGTATATCCAGAAATGGAATACCTCTGCCTACCCCCTCGGGGATATAAGGCGTGAGATTATGTATGTATGTATGTAAACTCTTGACTGAAGGAAATAAACGTAATACCAACCCAAAGTACCTACATGAGTATTTCACGGATCCGCTTATTACTTGCACCGCAGCGGAAAGGGCGGAATGGCCGACATAATTAAAGGATATTTTGTGTAGACAATAGGTAAAAGCCCCGCATACGGAATTTTAATTCTAAACGTTCGGCCATTTAGATTTGTCGCGGGCTCCGTACGTGGGTAGAATAAAGGGACGATTTTCCAACTTTTCCTGCCAACGAATTGGTGTGAAATTAAGTTTTTTGTAACGTATTTTGGGGTTTATGTCCGTAATGGGTGGGAGGGGAAGCAACTTTTCGCTGGAGATATGTTGGAGGTGATTAAAGAACTCTATTTACTTTTTTTATAATAGACGGTCAGTAATTTTAAAGTTATAGTGTGAAACCAATAACAAAAAGAAAACAACATTATCAACGGAACGCACGTACTTGGACGAAAGCTTATAAACGCATGTTTTATAATATATTAATGTGTTTTTTATAGTAGTAACTTATCATTTACCTAATTACGAAAAAAAATTCACAAAAAAAAAGTCAGGAAATATGTGTAAAATTATTATCAAATGCAATTTACTTCAGATAAATTTTATAATAATAATAATCTAGGTGATACATCTCAGTAATTGTAACCGGTCAGCCCCCCTAGCCAAGGAACCATCGCAAAATGTCAGATTCGCAAAATGACGGATTAGCAAAATGTCGGAATTCTGCACGAGATGCATGGCCCTAACGAAAGCAAATGATTTCATAGATTGATATGTATGGGATTGACTTAACCACTTGACAACGTTAACGTTAACGTAAGCGCTATGCATCTTGGCTAGAGGGGCAGGTAAAATTTAGACAATAGCTAACCCGCTGCTTGACCGGTGTTGACACGTCATAGTATCTCTCAAACATGGAATTCGGGGGTTTAAATTAAAACAAATTGGGTATACCTATTTACTTTTCTTAAGAATATATTCGATAACAGATTTCAGGTTATTTTACTTACAACTACAAAAAAGATCAGTTATCGCAGCGTCGGAGCAAGATCGACTGTCGGGTATCACTTTGAATAGGCTCACGCACATTGGGCAATCGTCAGCTGTTTTTCGCAGCAAGGAATCGTCGATGTCCTGCAAGTGCAAGTCGTATGGACTCACCAACCTCTTTTGGTTGAGCAATAAGTTGGAATACTGAGTTGGGTAGGAATCTTGAAACAGTAGTGGCACTCACATAAAGAACATGGGCAATTTAACTTCGCTTAATCCTTGTGTCCCAAAACTTAAAGGGATTTTCATTCCATGATCGCCCATGAAGATTACAAACGTATTTGTAAGAACACCAAGACTATTTAGTCTCTTGAAAAAGTGAACCATCTTAAGGTCTAAAGTTTTCGGGGACTACGCAAAGTCGTGACTGTGTGAGCTGATCCAAAATAGCCCAAAAAACTTTCCCCATTTGTAAGTAATAACGAAGTCTTCTGCATAACTAAGAATTTGATCAGCTGAGGAGATTTCTCCGGTACAGACTAGCGGACCCATTATATCTTCTGCTATTTTAAAAAAAGGTCTTAAGTAGTGATGTATTGGCGCAGTACGGAACCCATGCCAGTCGTGTGACTGAAAAACACTAGTCATATAAACGGAATCTTCCCCGAGAGCAGTTGCATAGCCGTGCTTTTGAAATTGATGCGAAATAATGTAAGAATTACAATGATAAGTGTCTGATTTACAATCCAGACTCAACCAAGGATTTTTGCTTGGTACTCTATTATCGAACCTTTTGCCTGTTAGTAGTGGTATCAAATTCGGCGCCGTATTTCTACCAACCTGTAAAAAATCAATTCTGAAAGACATTCAAGTTTTTACGTCATCTGAATGACCTGTTGGTTTATTTAGCAGTGACCCTGTCTTCTGAGATGAACATGTCTGCTGGTTTCGTTTCTGTGGGTATATTTTACTGTTGTTTAGGATCCATAGTACAGGCTCTAACTAGTGTGAAAAATAAAATAAATAATTTGACGCCTTATATCCCCGAGGAGGGTAGGCATAGGTATTTTATTGCAGGATATACCCAATTTTCACCAGATATTCTTTGGATTTCTAAACGTGATAGGTTGTGAGCCCATCGCCGGACCGGGTCTGTAAACATGTCTCAAAATTCATTCTGGGACCTGCGGGTTTCTTCACGATGTTTTCCTTCACCGTCGAGCTAGTGATAAATATGTACGTATGTTTTGAAAAACTCATTGGTACATGCCAGGATTCAGGATTGAAACTCGTATGAAACTAAAACATCATGTGCGAATTTTATTGTAAGTATCTCAGAATTTATTGCAGTCCTCTGAAATCTCGGAAACATAGGTTCCTGAACACATAAGCTAGGCATGTTTGAAGATCAAAGCGAATAGCAGAAAGGCCTTTGTACCTTACTGTGTGTGTGAGATGGATCGGGGGTCTATCCTATAGGACATTTTGCGGATGCAGTCGAAGACAGTTCCCAACATCCGCTGGACTAGGTACTTATTGCATGAGATGGAATAACAGATTTAGGCTATGAGGGTAGGATGCTTTGGGCCGGATTGCTGCACTCTGGGGTAAGACAACTATTAATAACAAGTTGTGAGATATGGTTCAGAAAGACTTCCCTGAACAATATCGTACAACTTGTTATTATTATGTATTGACTAGCTTACCCACATACCTTATTGAACCCCCGAAAGTCTAACCACTGGTTTCTCTGCAAATAAGCGACGGTTTGCTTCATGGAGTTATAAGCACGAGCTCGTGACATCGTGTCCATCCCCAATATTATGACATTCCATGACACAATCAGTGTTATTTTTCACATCTTCCACTTTTTTAACAAACGCGTAATAATCTTCATACGATTCATTTTGTTTCTTACAGTGAACAGAAATGAATTCATACAAAAATCATATTGTTGTATCGTTGTTAATTGGGCGACATGGTGATGACCTGTGGTAAGAAAACGATTCTCATTATACGTCAATGAAGTCCAATCTTCTTGTACTACTGTCTGTTTTATCTCCATCTATTCATAATCATCACTTCAGAAACAGGACCTATATGCTGAAAATAAGCGCCATTGTCTTCCAGAGCGATTGATCGAAAGCGATATCCGTACCTCTTCTATGCTTCTATGATGTAGGTGCTATTAGTACGCAATAAAGTTCTTTTGTTTCGCTTTATTTGTTCCGTAACATGTAGGTACCTACGAACACTGATATTAACTTTACTATTTTAGATTGGTATATCGCGACCGTGCGTATTCAAGGCTACTTACACCATATACTTCCTGCTTGAAAAGATTCTATAATAAGTATAGCAGCAGTCATCGAAACTTTTGAGCATCATAAAGTTGATTTTGTTATCAGTCACCTTCCGGACTAGCACTTGCCGCTCCCCACAGGTCCAATCGGTAAGATGGTCTTTGTGATCAAGTTTGAACCATGGTATTTGACATCCAGTCGTGTTGATCATAAATTTGCTTTCTTCTAAAATCAAAGAACCATTTAATAAACTTGGGTACATAAGAACAAATATGATTTTATTGGTTTAGTCATGTGTGGAGGAGGTTTTATGTGCAGGTGTGGATTTACGAAGTACTTATTTCAAGAATTAAGATAATTCTTAGTGCTTGCTTTCATCACACTTAAAAGGAACTTTTGACGTGACAAAGTCTTATAAATTGATGGAGCCGCTCCGGCGCGGCGGCATTCCCGAAAAAGTTTGACGTATGCGTCATTCCAGTGCAAGCGAGAGCGCGCAACGAGCGACAAAGAGGCACAATCCATTCCATCAGTATTTTCTTATGACGTTGTCTCGTTCAACTATCATCAGTAAACCGACTTTAGAGACAAACGATTTCTTTGATCTACCTACCAAAATTTCGTGCTTCTAGACCCAATGGTTTGGGGGTGTGTTGATTGATTAGTCAATCTACCAGTCAGGTTCTTTTTTTATATAATATATGAGGGTAAATACATACCGTCCTTGGTCAAAAGATCATCTAAAGAGTCTTGGAAATAAGTGAATTTTATTATGAAGATTCAAATAATCAATATGGCATCAGCAATTTCAACAGGAAATTCATAATCTCCCGCCGCAGAGCTCCGTAGGCGGAAGATTACATATTAGCATTTCTACAAAAAACGCACCATCAGAGTCCACGGTATCATTGATTTCCGAACGAATTGATTTATTCGCATTTACTGATATTAGAAAAAACCAAAGTGTTTTCAAAACCATCATTTCATAACAGAGCGCTTGAAAATTTAATCTGCTATGCAGCCTTCTTGTTGGAGTAGGATTTGTGATTAACTCTCATCAAAGTGATTAATGTATTGTATGTTGTATTACATACCTACTACAGGTTGTCACAAATCAGTTTCATATGTCTAAGTAGGTATTTAGTCCTAATAATAATAGTGGTTTCAACGAATCGAAATAGAACTAGACGAATATAATGTCAAATGTATTGGATTCATATTAGCGCTTGATTTGTCACGCGCGCGACTTTATAGCGCTACCAAGTAAAGTTGACGCTTAGATATACCATATAGTAGGTAAGTATACCTGTCACTGACACGCAAATCATAATAGTTAAAATTACAATCAAGCGAATGCCAACTAAGCGAATGTAACATTTTGTTTGCCACTTCGCTGTGGACTGGATATAGATAATGAAGTAGGTAGGTATTTAGGTATTTAGTAATTAAGTAGGTAGGTAGAGTAGCTACTACCTTTACCTATTCAATTTTTGACAAAGTTTTTGAACAGTATAAGTATTTTCCCACGGGAACTGTCAGTCAGTGAGTGAGTTAGTCAATCAGTAAGCTATAACTAACAGTAATTTAGAACATTTAGTAGGTAGGTAATGCGTTCGCTCTTATTTTAATAATTATTCAGGTACACCCTGTATTATCGACTGTGACATCCTGTGACATCGAGAGGGAAAGGAGGGCGATCAGATGGCAGTCCGTTGTAACATGTTGGCCCGCAGATTTGCACGATGTAGCATAGAAGTAAAGATCACTCTTTTCAAAGCCTTCTGCCAAACATTGTACACGTGCAATCTGTGGGTCAGCTATACGCAGCGGGCTCTCAACGCTCTCCGAGTAGGTACAGTACAATGATGCATTCAGGGTGCTGGTGGGGCTCCCGCGCTACTGTAGTGCGTCGGCGATGTTTGCGCACGCGCACACAGACGGCTTTCATACAGTGCTGCGTCGCCGCATCGCCTCACTGATGCACAGGGCGCGCGGGAGCGCAAACACCATCCTGAAAGTCCTCAGTGACAAGCCTGACTGCCCTCTGCTGGGGCGCTGGGCTCGAGCTCATGCTCTTGTGCCCGGCGCCCTAGCAGATAGGTACTTAAATTGAAAATATATATATATTTAAAGTGATAATTTTATAATTATAATTTTTATTTGTAATTTTAATTTGACATTTTAATTTGTAATTCTACTTGACATTTAGTTTGTAATTTAAATTTTGTAATTTTGATCTGTAATTTTAATTTGTATTTTAATTTTGTAATTTTAATTGTTGATATGGATTTAATCTGAAATAAATTTATTTTATTTTTATTTTATTTTTTATTTATTTTTATTATTGTTCAATTACAATAGGACTATAGTTATGTAGGTAAATATTGTCTGTCGTCACAGGACAAGATATTGTTAATAAATTCTGAAACATGCCGTTTATAAATTTCAATTTTCTGACTCAATAATGGAATGCTGTATTAGGTTATTTTGCGTAACAACCAAAACAATAACAATATTCGCTATGTGCGTTGAATGAATCGGATTCACAACAGCGAATGTATTTCCATCGAATGTCGTCACATCGAACACATTACATAACATGGAATGGTCATAACACAAGTATTTATAGTAACAATTATAATATGTGGGGAATGCAATCCGGAGAATCCATAAATTCATGCCCCTAGTTCAGATGAATTATAATGAACAATCATTAAAATAATTGTGTGATGGGGTAGGTATACCTACATAAAATTATGATTCTAAGACCTAAAATTGGTAGTACGAAAAATTATATTATGTAGTTAGGGTATGTTCTAATAATATGGTGGCATCGATAAGCAATTTTATTTGCTCTATCCTAAAACAAGGAGTTCGCTATTGGACCGAATTTAAATCGGCGCCTAGTCACAGATATTAGAATAGCCTAGTGAAACAGTTTAGCAACAACCAATAAACGTTTACGTTTATCGGAACGCACATTATTCTATTCAATCGCAAAGACTGTGGTGGAAAACAGAACTATTTATGTTAGGTACACTTTACAAGTACACTAGCGCCAAACTGGCGTTCCTTGCCACTGCTACATTTTCATCAGTTTTTGAAATGACAGTGACAGATGTCAAAGTCACTGTTGTGACTTGTGGCATTATTTCCGACTAGTTATAGATATCTGTGCATTATTTCGTGACGTCTGCAGGCTCGCGTTGTTTATGTATTTCATTTCTAAAAGTAAACAAGAAATGACTGAAATTTCTGATTACAACTACTTTGACACTATTTATTTCGATATCAAAGAGTTTTTGTTGGAATATGAGAAGTTGCCGTGCCTTTGGGACAAGCACCATGAGCACTTCAAAGACAGGAGAGAAAGATCGAAATCTGAAGAGATATTGGGTGAAAAATTGGACATTATGGACCTGAAGACGTTGAGGCGGAAGATCAGAAGTGTTCGCGGTACTTATAATACTGAAATCAGGAAAATTAAGATGTCTTTAGAAACCGAAGGAGATGTGTATGTTCCTAAGTTATCCTGGTTCCCGATAGCTGATAAGTTTTTGAGGGTTACAACAGAATTGTCCCCGAATATTGAGGTAAGTGAACAGTGGTGCACAAACTAAAATAGATAGTTTGTGGCCTACAAATTGACTGTATTGAAAATAAATCCTGGCCTTGGGGGACAATTCTACTAAATGTCAACGGTCACAGTTGAATGAGATTGAGATATCAATGGTCAGTCAACGGAGTTATTTTGACACTTTTCAGAGCAAATAACACCATCGACTGACCATGTCATTGTCGTCCAACTGTAACCATTGACATTTAGTAGAATTGCCCCCCTGTTTTTGCTCTTGGGCTAGTTTGGGTACCAGAGCAAGCCCATCAAATATAATAAAAAAAAATTTAAAAAGGTTTTCCCAAATCGCCTCTGAAAATTTATAAGGATTTTACAATCATAGGAAAATTTTGTTGTTGTTGTGTAGCAGTCTTCAGTACTAAAACTGATGATGTCGCACATCATTTTTATAGTATATTTTTGTTATAACAAATCAAAAATGTAAATAGTCAAATGCCCTATTCACAAATGGTTATTTAGTTAGTGGGTATAAAGTAAATATTTATTGTTTCAGTTTTCTTATACTAGTGATATTGAATGTAGTCCAAAAAAGAAGTTGTTGCAGAAACTGCCTCGAGAAAGTGGAGTTGCAGTTATTATGGTTCCAAACCCTAGATATAATGTAAGTACAGTAGCACATGAGAAACCTAAAATGTTTTTTTTTAATCTTTTGTTAAACTAACATGACTGTCAGTGTATGGCGCTGCTTGTACTTTATACTATATAATGGTTCTGCGCGGTTTCACCCGCGTAGTTCCCGTTCCCGTGGGAATACGGGAATAAAATATAGTCTATGTTACTCAGGGATCTTCTAGCTTTCCATTGCTGAAAGAATTTTTTAAATCAGTCCAGTAGTTTTTGAGTTTGTTTGTAACAAAAATACAAATAATAATAATAATAATATAATCTCACGCCTTTTTTATCCCCGAGGGGGTAGGCAGAGGCAAAATACAAATATTTTCTCTTTATAATATTAGTATAGCTAATAATATATATAACACCCAGCGGCTTCACCAGTGCAAAAAAGACATAGACTATGTCATTCAAGATGCAGAAAAATATAAAACCTTTTCTTAATGGTATAATTTTAGAATTATATTTTTTTTATGTTTTTTTTTCCAGTCCTCGGAAAAGATAGATGAAGACTTACTAGAAAGTAGTAATGTAGAGGTATGTTTTTAAACTGTGATTTCTTTATTAATAGATTACCAGTTTTATTTTTAGGGTTCCATACTGAAAAGGTGCCAATGGGATCCTATTACTAAGCCTTTGCTGTCCATCCATCTGTTTGTCTGTATTTCATGAACCTAACTATTCTTGTTGAATTTTTTACACAATTAAAGCGGGAAAGGAACAGGCCTTTTGGGAATGTTTTGCTCGATTTTAATAAAGATAATAAGTACACAATTGAAATATTCACAGAGTGTGTAGGAATACACATTTCATGTTCATGACTCAAACAAATAATAAAATTAAAAGGGCGCTCAAAAGACATGTTTTTCGGTGTTCCTTTACCTTTTTTTTGTATTTATTTCCATCTTGACTTGGCTGGTTTAAATTTTTACAAGCTCCGTCAGTTAAACACAGCAAAACTCATATTGTAAATCATATTCAGTGTAACAAAACTACTGCTATAGGGGTATTTAAACATAAGTAAAACCCATAACTTTTTTTAAATATAAATTATTATTACTTATTATATTATATTTTGTTTTCAATCTTAAATTTTAAGACTGGGTTTAGGTAGGTAGTGGTAGGGATTTTTAATACACTTATTGAAAGTCTACACTAACAGTTATCTACCACAGCATCGGAAATCAAATGAAATGTATTTAATTTAAACTAATCAAATGGTTTAATTAAATATTCGTCCTTTTTATTATGCTTGTTTACATTATAATCATCATGGGTCTATAAAGTCATTACTGACATTAAGTAATAGTAAATGATCGTGTTAGCAAAAATTTTTTTTTTAAGCTTCATGTCTCTACTGAGGTTGTTTATTGAGGTAAAATAATAGTTTCCTTAAAATAAAACATATTTACAGACAACAGAGAAGTTAGAAGAGGAATATGATGACGAATATGAAGAAATTGAATTAGATGATCAGGAAGATGAAGACGATGTAAAAAAACATGGCAATCATGGCAAGGATTCTACAGTAGACCATGAAAACTTACAAATGTATTTTGATCCATCACAATTGTTGCGGCATGAAAGAGAACGCAGTAGATCTCCAGAATACAACAAAACTAGAAAACGAAGAAAAACAAATAAGGATGAAGGCCTAAATGAAGTTGTAAGATATATAAAAGATGTAGCATGTGCATCTCAAAATGAGTTCGCGGCGTTTGGTAAATCTGTTGGAGTGCAGTTACAGAATATGCCGTTGAGACTTGCAGTGCAACTTCAGGCTGACATCCAAGCGCATATATCGCAGACTAGGTTGAACTATTTGAAAAAGTCTCATAGTTAGTATTTTACATGTTTATTTAGAGAATCTGTACATAGTTTATGGTTTATTTATTATGAATATATATAGTACAATAATGTAAGAAAGTAATAAAGCATTGGCTTCTTTTTTAAAGTGAATTGTTTGATGATCCACCCATTGACTCGTATTAACTTCTAGCGCCAGTCTTTGCTTCGCTCTGGTCAGGCGCGGTTCGAAGAAGAAGAAGGTCACAGGGGACATGATGCCCCCATCTAACATCAAATTAAAAAATCTCAAAAATTTGCCCAATAATAAAAGGAATTTCTACGCTTAGGCGTGTAAAAACATGGTTGAGACTTGAGAGCTAACATGTTAGAAGAGCGATTAACAGGTTTTGCTCTTCTAAACATTCACCCGGAAATAGTACCAGGCGTCTCAGATATTATCACCCGATTCGCAAATACAAAAAGACGACTTCCGTTGTGTCTTGTGCAATAATGTGTTTATTTTATTCCAGATACCTATTTTTTATTAGTGTAGTGAGTGCCCCCTTCAAAATTTCAGGCTGCGACCGCGCCTGGCTCTGGTTTATTTGATTTACAAAAACAACGTTTATCGCTCTTTCTATTAATGACAACCGCATCAAAAACCGTTGCGCGGCTTAGGAGGAATTAGCGGATAGACAGATGCGAATAGTGACTTTCTTTTATACTAGCTGTTTCACGCGATTTCACCCGCGTAAGTCCCGTTCCCGTGGGAAAATTATTTCCCATGTTACTCCTAGAACAGTAAGCATTCTATTAGTGAAAGAACTTTGAAAACATTCAGTAGTTTGGGAGACAATTCAAACAAACAAAAAATGAAATCTTTCCTCTTTATAATATTACTAGCGGTTCTGCGCGGTTTCGCCCGCGTAGTTCCCATTCCCTAGGAAATAGCTTTCCATTGGTGAAAGAATTTTTAGAATCGGTCCAGTAGTTTTTGAGTTGATTCTTTTTTTTTTTTGTAAGAAAAAAGGGTTCAAACGAGCAGACGGGTCACCTGATGGTAAGTAACTACCGTCGCCCATGGATACCTCCAACTCAAGAGTCACAACTGCGTTGCCGGCCTTTGAGGTGGGAGTAGGGGGCGGAGGGGCCTCCGGTTACCTCACTCACTCAGCGAAATGCAAGCAGTGATTTGCGCTGGTTTTCTGTGAGGCCGTGGTATCACTCCGGTCGAGCTGGCTCAAGCGTGGCGAATCATGGCTCTCCCACTTATTCGTAACAAACATACAAATCTTTCGTCTTTATAATATTAATGTAGATTATGTAGAGACGCTGGAAATAATTCAATTATGTTTTCCAATGTGACGAAGCCAGTTGCATGTTAAAATTTTATTAAATAAAGTTTATACATATGTTTCATTGCCGGGCTTGTTGTCTCAGTTGGCAGTGACCCTGCCTTCTGAGTCGGAGGTTGCGGGTTCGATCCCCGCTCGGGGCCAACATTTGTGTGTATGGACATGTCTGTTGGCTTCGTGTCTGGATGTTTAATATTTATTTAAGTATGTTTATCAGTTGTTTAGTATTAATAGTACAGGCTCTGTCTAGTTAGGGACTGAATAACCGTGCGTAAATTGTGTAGGTACCACAATTTATTATTATTGTTGTTAAGTTTAGAATACGATTAAATACAGGCGTGAGCATTCACTGGTAATAAAATACCTATATAATAGTATTATAGTGACATCCACACACTCGGCCGTGGACCATCTGTTCCCGAGGACGTGACTTTTTCTATAATCTGTGGACTTACAAAGAATATCGCGTGTGAAAGGTCCTTTTACGCAAACTATTTTTACCCGATTGCTCCAGAATGTTTTTAGGGTGGTACCTTTCTATTACTGGTCTGTGGTGGTACCTATCTGTGTATATTATGTCTGAGCGAGTCGTTTCGACATCTAATGGTACAGTGAAAGATAAAATGCCTAAAGTCTATCGCCTTAAAGTTTCCGGAAAAAACTGATTTGAGTAGGTAGGTAGCAGTGATCTTTAGATAAGTAGGTAAATATTTAAGGTAACATAATTGGGTAGGTTAAATAAAATAAAATTACTTTTGTCTCATCTTATGTCAGATTGGAGAAGAAGCTGTCAGAGAAGAGTAATTGTTAAAGAATAAAGGGGCTCTCGTCCAGCCTGCTCTTTCTACTTACAAAAAAAATACCTACTCAAACAGTTTAGGTAGGTACCTATTATTTCTTGGTAAAAGTATTAGTAATTCAAAGATTTTCTTTGCTAGAAAGTAGACGATTTATTTAAGTACCTACCCAAGTAGTTAGGAAAGTATTTTTCAAAGAACTCTACATTTTGTCATAGGTACTACCTAAGTTGGGTACCTACGTCCATGGACCTGGCCGAAAATGGAACATCCCTTTGCCATGTAGGTAGGTAGTAAGCTTTAATGACGTAGGTTCCGTCTAAGAAAGGCTTCGAAATTCCCAAGAGAACAGGAAAAAACTGAAGCCCGTTTCTAGGCGCCTGCTATTCATAAGTTTATTGAGTAATTCGAATTCCCTCAAGCCAGGCAACTTCGGTAGGTAACCCTTAACAACGTGTAACCAGTAATCAGGCAATGGGAATCAAATATGTAACACCGAGATGCCTCTTAAATCCTACTCTAGATTGGCGGCTACCCGCATAAAGTATTCTCGCAGGGATAAACATTTCAAAAGTTTTTTCTGAGTTTTTCCACGTTTTTGTACAAGTTTATGAGTTTGAGAGTTAAGATGGATGTTAGCTTCATAAAGGAAAAAGAATTAGGAAGATATTGGTATACCTGTTCATTTGAACCATTGCAATTCCTATCTTATATGCTTAGGTAGGTACCTACCTAAGATGTAAAACTCGACAATGAAGGAAAACATCGTGCGGAAACCAGCAAGCTCCAGAATTGGTTCTGAGGCGTCACAGCAAGCGGTCTAGCAATGGACTAGCCACCTTCCAATATGATTAGCGGTCGGTAATTATTACACTTGTGAAAAGTGAGCACTTCCAGAAATGGATTAGTGACTTTTACTAAAGCGCCGGGAAAAAATGGTGTGAGCGTACCTATACCTATGTAAGTATAAATGTACTTAGGTATAAATAAATTTTAATGTTTGCCTTGTCCCCGAGGGTTGGGATAAGTTAAGTACTTATTCGATTTCTGAGAGTACTACAAGTGTCAAGTTCTCAAATCTGGTAGGTACCTAAACTATGTATAATAATAATATAATCTCACGCCTTTCATCCCCGAGGGGATAGGCAGAGGTATTCCATTACTGGATATACCCACATTTCACGAGATACATTGGACCCCTAAACGTGATAGATGGTGAGCCCATCGCCGGACCGGGTCTATTTACACATGTCTCAGAATTAATTCTGAGACCTGCGGGTTTCCTCACGATGTTTTCCTTCACCATCGAGCTAGTGATAAATATGTATCTACCTACGTAAGTTTTGAAAAACTCATTGGTACATGCCAGGATTCGAACCCGAGCCTCACTGATTTTCGGCCGGCTCTTTAACCGTCAGGGCTATCACTGCTCTTTCTTCTAAACTATGTATGTACGGTAAGTATACCCTAATCTGGAATCCAACATAGGGCTCCTACGTGAGAGACGAGACTCAAGCGTGCGTCACTTCCAACAGCGCTATCACTGTTCTCTTTGATTCTCATAGTTATATTACTGACTTCGTCCAAGACATAACGGTACCTGCCTACATCAGTGCCTAGTGAACTACCTACCTTCCTCTTATGCACATACCTACCTAGGCAGGTGCATAAGAGGAAGCCGACAGACTGACTGATCTACCAACGCACAGCTCAAACGATTGGGTCTAGGAACTTCAAATTTTGCAGGCAGGTTCCCTTTAAATACATTGCTATACGTGTGTTGCTAGTATCATAAGGTACCTACCTAATGTGCGATTAATTCCATGGAATTCTGACGTTCTGAAAATTTTGCACCTAAAAGAATAAAGAGAGAAAGAGACCGAAATATATGGGTTGTTAGGTAGGTAGGGGAAGGGGGGGCATGATGGGGTATCTAAGGAACTATAACAAAAATACAGCATAACCGCTATATTTATTACTCTTATTAATTAATGGCACGTTATGATGATTTGGTACAGTTTTTGAAAAATCAACTTATCACATTTTTTAATAATAAATCATTAAATATGACCATTCCGAAAAACCATATTTCCCCATACTATGGGGTATGATGGGGTTATGAAATTGGGGCATGATGAGGAAGGCTAATTATTCTCACAAACAAACAAATGTGTATTTTCTCCAGATCATCATTGTCCACGCCAGCACAAGCATTATCAGCCCAACATCCGTAGAGCTGGCAGGCTATCCAAGGTTACCCCACACCCAATACCCCATCTTGCCTCATAGGGTAACTTTGAGCAAGAATTTTTTTTTATAACAAAATGTTAAACGCATTTATACAAACAACATACAATATCAAAATAAACAACACTAGTAAACTAAGATCAAAAAGACATAAATGGAGTGATCATAGTTAGTATAAAATAATTACGTTTGACCTTACACAAAATTAGATCGACGAAACGTTAAAACAGTTGTCCGTTTGTAAGCAAAGGCGCGTGCACCCCAACTCACAGTTTCTCTCGCATTGACCGTTGGTCGACTGAGGCTTCCTATTGGCTTATTGCTTTCAATTCACAAACGTCTAGTTTCATGTATATGTGCGGTACCCCATCTTACCTCGATACCCCATCATGCCCCCCCTTCCCCTACTACTGAAATGACAGGTGTGGGAATTCCACTGAATAAAAAATCTGACTCCAAGTAAGTAGGTAGGTATAGTTTTCTCACTCATAATTCACTCAACCCTTTACAGTCCACTGCTATTCTAAAGGTCTTTAGTTGTGAAAGTTAACTCACGATTTACTAGAAATCTT
The DNA here is from genome assembly GCA_963855545.1 of Ethmia dodecea. NCBI lineage: Eukaryota > Metazoa > Arthropoda > Insecta > Lepidoptera > Depressariidae > Ethmia > Ethmia dodecea. The sequence goes on along the minus strand of OY979457.1, from coordinate 11,095,633 downwards.
GAATCGACTCGAGAACTACATGGGAGTCGGTGTTAGCCCCGCAGAATCCAAGTGGAGATGTCAGATGCAGGCAACTGAAAATTGCCGTTATTAAAACCGTCATATTTTTAAATTTCGCTTCCTGACAGTGGCAGCAAATCGTTTTAGAGACAAGATAGTAGTGCGATTTAAAATTTCTAGTTTGTTACTTGACATTGGAGTAATTTTATTATTACCATTTCATAAAATTACATTTAGGCAAAGACATTTAGGTAATTTTACTAAGACACAGAGTGGGCAAAGCGAACAAAATTGTAATCCAAAACACATTACCTACGATAGAACTTACAGGGGTCTTATTGTATCTATTTATAATTGTAATCGCAATCGTCTTCATTATGATATAAGTACGTTGCTTCTTTCGTACTTCTGTCAGTACAGCCAGTCAAAGAAGCAAGCACTGATCACGTAATTTCAATTATAGACGGTTACGATGACAATTATAAATAGAAAATAAAGCCTCTGATCTATATTGAGAGAGATATGTAGGTCTGTGATGATCGTCCTCTGTCCGTTCTAGATAGCTCAACTGAGGCTTGAGATCAAAGTTTTTGAGACTATTCCCAAGGGCCGGTACATGCCCTAGTACCTACATTTAACGGAAAAAAAGCACATAATTAATTATGCAGGTACATACAGTATCTAGTATTTCACATTTTGGAATAAGTAAGCACTAGGTATGTATCTAAGCTGTCTCTTGACTTAGTCTATAGTAGAATCCGAAAATCTTATTTACTTAGGTAAGTACCTACCTAAGTATCTCTTTATTTCACAACCACAAAATGGACTATAGCTAACAAATAAGTGTTAATGTCAGTAGACAGACTAACTGACAATAATGTTATAGAGTAAAAGTAGGTATCTGTTTTAGATAGGTAGTTAGGTAGTTACTTTAGTTAATGTTGGTATCCATATCGTTTTGTTTTTGGTGTACAATAAAGAGTTATTGTATTGTATTGTACTTAGGTAGATACTGCTCTGTGGTAAAGCCTTAAGAATTTAAGATAGGTACCTAAGGTAACCACTGTTATGTGGTACCTAAAGTCTTAAGAATTTAATGGAGTGGTTTTTCTGTTGATCGATAGGTACTTAATTAATTTAATATTACCAACACACAGGTTTGTTGAAACTATCTATTAAAAGCCTAACAATAGGCAGCTGCAAGGTTTTAGTACCTAAAAATAAATTACCTAAATATCTACTTAGTCTATCAACCCTCTAATAGGTAGTCGTTTTAAATGTTTATTCCTACTTCATTAAGCGTATATTCGCATCATGTGAATTCATCCCGTAGATATTTGTGGTTTTCACAATGAAAACGCAACAAGATTAAAGCAAGCCAGAAATCTCGGTTTAATTTTCCAACTACCCGCAATCTAATTGCGCCGTGTAGGGGTGTCAGTCGCTTCCACCCGTACCGCCTTTTACTCATTCTGCCAAGTGGCACCTTGAGTATTTGTGACAGCCCTTAATTAACTGTGTTCGCTGGAAGTCATTGCTGCTTGAACGCGGCGGTACCACGTCTAAGCTCACAGTTTTATCGCCTTCAGCGTTTGAAGAAGAGCAGTCAATTAGTGTTTGGCATTTGATACCACCTCCATATTATCTGGTTGCAGTTCTATTAGCTACGAATAGCTAGCTTTGACTTTGTATTGTAGTAGTTGTCTGCCTAGTCGTGATTTTATTTAATGAGTTAATTAGGTACCTATGTTTTACATGTTATTGTGGAAAATGTACCTGCCTACTAACTTCATTGCTTTACTTTTTTGACTTAAAATTTACTAAGTTATGTAGGTACTTAATCTTTAGTGCACCACCTACCTTCATCTGTTTATCTCAGTTACATCCATCCTAAGGTTGTCTGGAAGAAATCGCTTAAAGCGATAAGACCGCCCATTGTACTTTTTTGTATAACTGTGTCACTTGTTGCATATTTTTATTGGTGTAGGTACTTACAATAAAGAGTTGTTACTTACTTACTTGCTTAAATGCGAAATTCTGTGAATTCGTAACTTAATATATCAATCTTTATTTACTATCTATCATATATTTTAATAGTCTAGGGCTCGGTTTACCTACTGCTTCTTAGCTTTGGTTGGATAAGTAGATACGAAGTTCAAATTAAACACGTACACCTACTTAGTTAAAAACAAATTATTAGTTTGTTGACAGGTCGAACGAGTAACAAACAAGCAATAACAAGTAGAAGAAGATAGGTGAAATTAAAGAAGAATAATAAAGAAAGGAATTAAACCCAGACTACGGAAAAAACGTATCATAATAACGAATCCATTGATACCTTATTCATCATAATTAGTGATTAAACGAACTTACCTGTAAGTGAAGTTCTATCATAATTATACGAAGGCTTCGTCCGAAGAGATTAGCAAATAGGTAAACACTTGTAGTAACGCACAGTGATCGCCATTCTTGCACTTTATTGAGGGTAGGTACACCCTGTTTGCAGTAAATTTACTTCATTTTTTTTTTTTTTATATAGAGGGTAGACGCATATCCATTCCGATCACCAGTTACGCCATTTTGTTTCATTTAGTTTAGAGACTATAACGTAGAGACTAAAATATTTTACGTATTGGGAAGGGTTGCATTATGTAGGTACTCGTGACACTACTCAGGGGCGGGTTGCTAATCTCTTCGGACGAAGCCTTCGTATAATTATGATAGAACTTCACTTACAGGTAAGTTCGTTTAATCACTAATTATACTCGGCTTCGTCCTCGAGATTAGCAAATAGGTAAACACTTGTAGACTTTTAGAGACAACGTAAAATATTTTTAAATAAAATAAAACATTGTTTTGAACATTGTTTATAATTCTGAACGGTTATAATTAATAATCGCTTGAGCGAAAGAATCGTCATTAGAACAATCAGTATTCAAAGGGCGATTGTAAAATTTAAAGAAGGTATTAGAGGAGCCGCTCCAGCCAGCCGTGCGGCGGATGACGTCGAGGCTGACGCCGAGTTGGTGCGCGCGTGACGTGGCGGCGTGTCGTGCGCTGTGCGCGCCGAACGCCGCCGCCGGCACTCCGCTGTCGTGCAGCGTGCTGCGGATCCAGCGACTTAGCGTCTGGCTGGAGACGGCCGAGTGTGGTCGCTTTAAAGCGATAAACAAGCATTTCACATTGCCACGAACATGTGATGTTTTTTCTAGAAAAAATTGTAACGTTCTTGCGGGACATATTTCGGGATTTTGTTCAAAAAACGGGAGGATTAATACGGGCAGTGCAGAACCAGGTCGTGACGTTTTATTTAATTCTGTAATCTTAATAGATATTCTTGAAGATGTTGTGGAGATGTTGTCGACGTTTATTTTTGATAAGGTTTGAACCCTGTGGGCGGTACGCTAGAAGCGTGACAAGTTTCTTCGAGATAACTTCGAGGGATAAATTTGTACAGGGATAAAGGGTTGCTAAATAATTTAAAACTATTGAAGGATCCCATGTTGTTTCATATCGCGGCAACGAGGGGCGTAACCGAAATATGCCCTTAAAAAAACGTTTAATCGTGTCATGTTGTCCGATATGATTGCCTACAATCAAGGAAATCGCGGAACGACAAGTATTGAGAGTTCCATACTGCGCTCCTTCGTTATACAACATAGTAAGAAAACTAATAACATTAGGAACTGATGCGCTGAATAAATCAATTTGACTATCTATACAATAATAATACCATCTTTTTAAGTAGACATCGTATTGTTTAAGAGACGCTTCTGATAAAGACGCGAGCATTATATCTAGCGCTGGTGGTGGAGTATTTTTCTTCAACCACGCCGTCCTGATAAGACTGCGGCTGCCAGGGTAACCTTGGCGTGCATTTTGCGACTGCTGGAATCATCAGAAATAATTGCATTTTCATTTGGTCTTAAGTAAACTATATCAGATGATACCAAGCTCCTAAAGATAGGGTACCACGGTTGAGTGGGCCACATCGGTACTACTACAACACCTTTAGCTTCATCTGATATTATTTTACGTAATACTTTGAGAACAATCGCAAAGGGTGGGAATGCATAAAATTTTAGATTCTTCCAATCAATGGTGAAAGCATTAACGGCGTGGGCCTCTGGATCTCGGTGCCAGGATACGTAAGTATTACATTTTTTATTTATTCTACTTGCGAACAAATCTATTTTTGGGCTACCAAATTTGGTCACAAGCTGCTGAAAAGCAGCTGGTGACAATTCCCATTCAATATCGGGATGTATACGCCTAGACTCAGCATCTGCTTCTTTATTGTCAGCTGATCGAATGTAAGAAGCATAAACATGGAGGTTCCGGTGTTCACACCATTGCCACAAATTTTTCGCTACTTCATTAAGGTGTGGGTATTGTATGCCACCCATACGATTTACGTATGAGATGGCTGTAGTATTATCTATTCGCAGCAGAATTTGCGAATTAGTTAATTTTTTTGCAAATATTTTCAGGCCGAAAAAAGCTGCTAGGATTTCCAAATAATTAATATGCATAGTTCGTTCTTGCTCGCTCCACAATCCGCTAGCTCTCTCTTTACCACAAGCGACTCCCCACCCCGTATTTGAGGCGTCCGAGAAAATCTCCATGTCATAGCTGTCCTGTTTAATTTTATTAACAGAAGATGTAATTGCGAGCTTCCACCACTTTAAGTCAGGTAAAATAGTGTCAGGGATATTCATATATTTTTCATAGTTGTCGTTATTGTTTTGTAAATTCAAGTATTTTATACGCTCAAAAAACTTTGTATACACCCAGCCATATTCAATAGCTGGGCATGCGGAAACAAGTAATCCAACAAACCGAGCAAATTCCCTGATTTTGCAGCGTTTTAATTTAAATATTTTTTCTATTTCTGACTGAATTCGAGAAATTTTTTCAGGTGGCAAGCTGACGTGGAAATTTTCTGAGTCAATGTAATAGCCGAGGAATAAACAAACTTTGCTTGGCGTGAAAACACTCTTTTCTTCATTTATTATGAAGCCTAAGGATGTCAAAAGGGTTCTGGTTTGAGCTATGTTTTTAAGACAATCATTATAAGATTGGCCTATAAGAAACCAGTCATCCAAGTACACAGTGGATAAGAAACCTGCAGAACGCAGTAATTTTGCTACAGGTTTAATGACCTTTGTGAACACGAACGGTGCTGTGCTAAGGCCAAATGGTAATACGTTAAATTCATACAGTTGGTTCTCAAATTGAAAACGCAAATATTTTTTCGACTCTGGATGTATTTTAATTAAAAAGTAGGCATCCTTGAGGTCAATTTTGGCCATAAAATTGTCTTTTGAAATAATTTTTAAAGCTGTACGGAGATCTTCAAGCTTAAAGTGTCTTGTGTCTATAAACTTATTTAGTTGTTTCAAATTGAGGATAAATCTCATCTTACCATTAGGCTTTGGCACTAGAAAGATACTAGACAAAAATTGGCCCTCACAAGAATCACACTGCGAGATAGCACCAATACTTAGATAATAAATCTTTGATGGCAGACATAAAGGCCTGTTTTTCCTTATCAGAACTATATCTAATAGGAGGATAGGAATTTTGATAGACAGGTCGTGAAAATGGTATTTTGTAGCCACTGACGTATGCTAAAATTACTGGATCGCTCGTTAAAAGATTCCATTGGTTATTAAAAACTGCAAGTCTACCAGCATAATTTACCGGATGTGTTAGCGGCGGGGGTGATTGGCTCGCTGATTCTGCAATCGCTTGTAGGAGCTCCCGCGCTGATCCTTCGTCGCTGACGTCTTCGAAGTCGCCGTCGTCTTCGGAGGTGCTGGTTGCGACCGAGCTGGATTGGTTCGTTGTCCTTTCCAGTTTTTTGACGAGCTGAATGAGTTGGGTTTGCTTGTTGTCGGCTTAGATGTCGGCGGCTTTAATTCGGCGCCTTGTTTGTTAATGGCCTTAGCTGTTTTTAAAGTTTCTGCCAGATTTTGACCAAACAGAAATGAATCAATTTTAGTGTTTTGCAGGGACTCTTTCATGTCCTTTTTCACGGCGAAAGTAATGAAATTTCGACGGACGTTTGTTTCATGATATTGGACATCGCATATGGTTTTACCCGTGTCCATGAGCAGACGAAGCAGCTCTGTGTTTTTATCCTTAGAAGACAGGACAAGCGTGATTGCCTCTCCGAGGCTGGAGATGGCCGAAGCCATTAGTTTCTGTTTTTGCTCAATAACAGCGTCACGCTTTACGACAGTCTCAGATAGCGCAGCTTTGATCTCAGGATTTAATGATGGCGCTCCAATAAGTTTACAATTTTCAGGGATCAAATATTTAGTGGTCATCTCCTTACGTTCCTCTTTAGAAAGGCCAGTAGTAGCGGTGTGCTCAAAGCGAACAGCGACGTCTTTTTGAAGATCCTTACCAAATTTTTCTGATTTGGTCGGATCTACACCAAGGATTTCCAAAATGTCGGTGTCCAGTTCCGGAGTGACATCGATCAGAACCTCTGGGTCTGGTTGTGGCCCCGCTGTAGCTGTACCCGCGGCGGCGGTGTCGCTAGGGTCAATGACCTCGGTCGTAAGGCCGGGAGATACAACTGGGCTGCTCACGGGCTGCTCTGAGTGATTAGACTCGGGGCGGTCTGAAATAAAAATATTTCATGGAATAAAAACCTTTTAAACAAGGTTTGTGTAAAAAAAACAATGGTTTTTGCCGAAATAACCTCAATGAGTTATCCACAGCGCTAATATGTGAAGAGGTAGCCTCTTGAACTACCCACAACACTTGTGAAAAAAGACCTTGTGATTTTGCATACTTGGCGTTTGCAAAGTATTTATGGGGAAGAGATAGCCTCAAAAGCTATCCACAACCCGTATATCGGCACGAGACAGCCTCAAAAGCTGACCACAATACCATATTGTGCAATATCACATCCCATCAGGAAGGAGGGTCCTAAATATAAAGTATGTACGGTAGGTAGGTACATAAAAATATTTTATGTTCTTCCAAATATTCAGGGAAAAATAACTATCAAGTTATCTACTAACCTTTACTGTGTGACCGACGAGCGTTTGAGTCATCCTCCGAGGACGAGGAACTCGATAAAACACGTGCTCGGTAACGACGACGACGTTTTGCCTTCTTCTTCACTTCTTGTTCAATGTCCTCCAACTTTTTACATAACTTATCATAATCTTCTTTATGCACGTACTTTCGTTTAGGCATGTTAAACTTCGATAATTAGCACTATTTAATAAAATTTAATTGATCTGCTATTGACACGTGCGGAATGGCAGAGCACTAAATTGCGAATGAAACAAAATGGCGTAACTGGTGATCGGAATGGATATGCGTCTACCCTCTATATAAAAAAAAAAAAATGAAGTAAATTTACTGCAAACAGGGTGTAATACCCTCAATAAAGTGCAAGAATGGCGATCACTGTGCGTTAGTACAAGTGTTTACCTATTTGCTAATCTCGAGGACGAAGCCGAGTATAATCGGTTTAGTAGTTTAGGTGCTATGATGGAACATACAAACATACGTAGCTAAAAACATAACCCTTCCTTTTGTAATCTTGGTAGTCAGGTAAAAATAAGAAGTTAGGTAAAAGAAGTATTCTATGCACATCCTTACTTCTAAAGTCAGAGAAATCAGACCTATCATGGGCTATAACATGGACCTGCCCATGTAATTACAGATTCTATGTAGAATTGGTCACCATAGCAACCCATCACTTAACATTCAATGAGCATACCCTCGTTAGAACTATCGTTCTGTGTAATTACAGTCCGTGTGTTACGCCGGTTGTTTTCCGGTATCTTACGCAAGTAAATCCTTTTGTTACACCGAGTTGAAAATAAAGCTTTTTGGGTGTCAAAGTCAAAAGTTTTTTTTCAATGTAGGGGCTTATAAGTCCTCTTATTGAAAGTTACACCGAACAAGATACCCCGGCTAATAGGAGTAGTAGACAGTCAAAAAGTCAGGTAATTTTTATGACCTGTCATAAAAATAAATATGGAAAATATACTGAACTGTGACGTCATATTTATTTTTAGTATTCAAGTGCTTAACTTTCATAATTACTTTATTATTTTTAATTTGCTAAACTGGTGTTTTAAGATAATCTTTGATTACTAGCAATTTAAATCCTGTACTGTTAAGTTCTCTATTTTAGTGTATGGTAGTGATTTTCTCTACATCGGTAGGTATCTTACATTTTAGCGAGTTGTATGAAATTTCTAAATCTTTTAGGGTTCCGTACCCAAAGAGTAAAACTGGACCCTATTACTAAGACTCCGAAGTCTGCCTGTCTGTCCGTCTGTCTATTAGGCTGTATCTCATAAACCGTGATAGTTAGACAGTTGATTTTTTTACAGATGATGTATTTATGTTGCCGCTGTAACAACAAATACTAAAAATAATAAAATAAGGGGGCTCATATGTACAACAAACGTGATTTTTTGCTGTTTTTATAGACAATTAATGGAATGGAACCCTTCGTCCTCGAGGCCGACTCGCACTTGGCCGGTTTTTTTTAACAATGAAACCGCCATTGACGCATATTTATGTGTAAAACCTACCTCCGCGAACACATAATACAGAAGTGTTCTTTTTTATATTATAAGTGTTACGAATGTTACGCTACGGTGTGATAGCCATCCTGTTAATGTTCCAAGCCATTGTTTTTAATGCCAGTGGCAGTGTTTGGTTCCTCTGGCTACATTCTGGTGAAGTAATAGGCAGGTAAGTTTTGTTTCGTTAATTACACCTACGGGGAACATCGGATTGTGATCTGTATTGGTTTCCTTGTGGTGTAAGTAATGAAAATTAATTATTTGCAATTGCGGATTGCGGACTCTTTTGACTTAGTGTTTTGGGTGAAGAAGGTCGAAAGCAGTCCAAAAGATAAACTTACAATTAACTTTCTGTGCACCGATAGTAACATTTTTTGATTACTTTGCATTTATGGTCATATCGCAATTTTGTAAAATGAAATACCTACGGGGTGAACATAATTTTTTTCCTAAAAACGTGGTTTTTAAATTTATACAATTATTTTTCATGTTGGTAAAAAGACCAAGATATTAAAAAATACGAGTGACAGGCAACCATATCTTGATTCTCGTATTTAGAAAAAATTTGATTATCTTATCGGGTGCCCAGTAGGTAGCCTACGTAGGCATACATATATGAAAACTGTATTTTTTTTGTTTCTTGGTATTGAAACGCAGACAAAATATGTTAGTAAGAAAATAAAAATACCGAACATTTTTTTTATCACCATCATCCTAAGTACAAAGAAAAAGCTAAATAATTTTACTGTGACGCAAATGGACATTCCTTCTAACAAGGGTCAACTCCGTAATTATTTCGGAAAATTACGGAGGACACGAGTTGGGTAGATATTTGATGTATATTTTTGGACACATTAAAACGTTTAAATGTAATTCAATTGCTCTTTTTTTGTTTTGTGTTTTGTTTACTTTTTGAAAACACCTACTTACGGTGTGTCAAGTTTAAGTACTACTTTAGTCATTAGTAACTAGTATCTACCTACACTAATTTATTCAAACACAAAGACACCCACTGCATGTATAAGACATTGAAAGATTTAAGACCTTATCCCCTTTTTTTATTCAGATAAGAGAGAATAATATAAGAGATAAATAGAATTAACATATTATAACTAGAAAAAAAAGGCAAACTTTTTTCTTATTGTTTTAGAACAAAAAAATATTATTTTGTAAACATGCTTTGCATAAACCGTCACTATCACAGTAAAACGCCACTTTTGTCGTATATTTTTATTTATTTTATTATTCACGCCCAATTTTTGTTTGGGTAGAGCGCGTGTATTGTTTATACATACAGCGTGTTAGTTTTTTTTGTATTTTTTTATAATCGAGGTTATCTAGTAAAGTAGCGTATGAAAAAAAAATCAATGCCGAAAATAGGTTCTTGTATTTTTTTTTATCTACTCTTTAAATATTTGCACTTGATTTAAAATGATCATGTAGGTACCTACCTGTATAAAGAAATGAAGCTTGAGATTGTCATACCATACTTATCTACCAATTTACTCGAGATCCGTGAATCCGTTTTCTCAATACAAATACTTATTAAACTTGGCTAGATTGCTAAGGGAAAGGTTTCGGAAGTTTGATTGATCAAGTTGAATGGTTCCGTAGATTCCGTACTTCTTTCCGATTGTACTTTCCTTAACCGATTTCTGATTTGGTCATTAGGTACGTGCCTACTCGTATAGTGTACGATTATCAGTGAAATATAAGTGTATTTATTTATTAAATTTGACAACCTGACGAACAACATCTACATTTCGTCTCAGAACACGGACAATAAACTGAAGTTCACGCGGATAGATAGATAGCTGGCAGCAACTAGTATTGTACCTATAGGAAAGTACGGCTAAATTAAACCATACCAAAAAGCACACTCAAAGCTTTAAATGTTTTTGCCATTTTTGTGACGTTCGTCATCAACACGCAACTCTCTGCTGAGCTAAGGGTCTTCCTTCACACATGAGGAAAAATAGGGCCGTAGTCTCCCACGTGATACCTCTGCTACTTCTATGGGAGATGGTGTTAAGCTAGTGGCCACCTTTCAGAATGTTTTAAGCCACTCAAGGGTATCTGACATGGCTTACATTGTGCTTAAACACAACGAAAACCGGGACCAACGGTTTAAAGTCCCTCCGAAACACGTTATCTGGATTCTATTAAGTACTCTAAAATTAAATTTCACTTTTTTTATAAGTCGGTAGAAAATTACATTTTCAACGGACTTTAAATAATTTTAAACAAAACAAAACGACTTCCAACAGGAAACTAAAAAAAGTAAAGACACTACAATTCTCAAAGGTTCCCCTCAATTTTTCTGGGATGCCATGATCAGATCCTGGTTTCCTTATCATGGTACCACCGTAGAGATATCACCTTTCCACCAAAAAAAGAATCATCAAAATGGGTTCATAAACGACGAAGCTATCTGTGAACACACATAAAAAAATACGGGCGAATTGAGAAACCTCCTCCTTGTTTGTTGTCGGTTTAAAAAAGACTAGGTTATCAATTCGACTGTAGGTATACTTTTCTTTTTGTTTGTAACGTCAGAACTTTTGACTGGGTGAACCGACTTTGATGATTCTTTTTTTAAGGCTAGTGCTTCCCGTGTGGTCTCATTTTAATTTGGTCCAGTTCTGACAATGGACTCGATTCTGCAAACCACCTAAAATTCCTAATTTTAAGTGAACTCTCTTCTTTTCCACTGCTTTGCAAAGAAAAGGAATAGAAATAAGCACCATATTTATTTACAACGTCACAAATGTCAAAATAAATTGAACCTTATGGACGCATTCAAATACACGTGTTTAGCAGTTTTAGCAACGATGTATGGAGGTCATGGATACAAGTGACAGATAAGACATAAAATTAGTCGGTTTTTCCATGTTTGACATTACTCTGTAGTCTATGGTTTGTTTCTGTCCTTTTTCCGTATTCTATAAAGAAGGATAGGCTGACTTAAAATTAGGAATTTTAGGTGGTTTGCAGAATCGAGTCCAATGGCATCCATGAGAAAACCATAAAGTCGAAGTAGTTTTTTTTTTACTCTTTAGAGTTCTATGTTATCTATGTTTAGTTCAATTTGAGCGTTTGAACTAAGAAACAATATTCAATAAATCCCCTCAACCCCTATAGCTTGTCGCCGTCCAAGGTTACTTAATATCTCATACTGGCTTACTACGTCTATATATCAGCGGAGTTTACTGATAAAGAAAAAGCCTCCATAATAGGGTATCAATGGCCACCATTTATGTTATCGGGGCAGTAATGGGGCCATTATAGCTGGACGTTTGTTAATCAATCAATTTACTCCATTATTTGAGCTTGGATTACCGGGAAAATCCAGACTGTTATATGGCTTAGTAAAAAGTTACAAGCGGTTTTCCCAAAGAGATTAAAATATAATAAGGCATAGAGGGGACAAAGCGAGGAAAATTTGAAGTCAAAAGTTATTCCAAGTGGAATAAGTCTAGTACAATTTCGACCGATGACAGCTCGCGTTCATACTAACTGACATGACAAGGACATGACGCTTAGGCTTCAAAGTTTTGTATGAAAATATTCCCAATGCCCCCTCTATGCCCTATTATATTTAAATCTCTTTGGGTTTTCCGAACAGTTTTTTTGCAGACACAGTTGAATTAAAAACCTGCTCCTTTTTGAACTCGGTTGAAAATGCTACATTTTTTAAATCTGGAAATTTGGTGGCTGTGTATAAAAAAATAATCATGCTATAGGTATCTCATAATAGTAGAAAAACAAAACAACAAAAATCTCTCACTCTCACAATCGCAACGTCATGCCGTGCTCTTTTTTAGGGTTCCGTACCCAAAGGGTAAAAACGGGACCCTATTACTAACACTTAGCTGTCTGTCCGTCCGTATGTCTGTCACCAGGCTGTATCTCAATAACCACGATAGCTAGACAGTTGAAATTTTCGAACAATCGAAACGAACGAATTTTCAGCTAGCGCCCTGTAACTGAAATGTAAAGAGATAGAATTGGAAATGAACCCACCCATGCCTGAAGTTTGGGTCGAACCCTAGAAATGGTATGTAAGTATAAGATTTAAAACACTTACGCACATAGGTAATTATTTTAGAAATCCAGCGGGGGAATGCGGCAAGTAGTCTAGACACGGTGCCACGTGGTTAGGGCTTAGAAGAATTTGTTCACTGTAATTTAGATTGTAGGCAATCAATATTTCTATTTAAGTATTATTTTTGTTGCTGATCCTCGAAACTGTATTTTTTTAATTTCCTTATCTTCCCCTTTTTGTTGACGAAGAATGTTGCTGATACTTTACGAATTTCTAATTAATGTTCGGACTTCATTTAAACGTAATCTTTATATCAAACGCAATTTAATTATTTGGTCAGAGACCGAAACTTAGACGCTGGTAGGTCTAAGTAAGTAGTGTTTTAATAAATAATGAACTAAGTAGTTTGCGTAAGAACGTTGTATCTATTTTCGTAACTGCTCTAGATCTTTGCTAACCATTGTATATTCCAAATAGTATCTCAGCTAAGCACGTATCAGTGATTCTCTAGAGAAGTACACTGCTTGTGTATTATTGAACACGTCTAAGTGGAGAGGTACACCTGGCATGCAGATTACCTACAGTGCCGCTAAAGGATTCAAATACTGTGGTTTGATATAGTATTTCCTGTGTACACTTGCAAACAGGGCCGGATCTATCATAGGGCTTTTTGGGCTTCAGCCCAGGGCCCCGTGAATTCCAGGGGCCCCCAGCTAAGTCAACTCAAAGTCAAAAATAGACGATAATGCGAAAAAACTATAATATTATTAAATTAAACTGATCATAAGGTTTGCAGCCCTGCGAATCCTGCGATTAATCAAACCCATTCAATTCATTTAAATCAAGCCTACGTTGCGTTGGTACAGTCAAGAGCAAGTCAAGCTTTACACTACCAGTTTAAGCTGAGCTCTGATTTATACTGTGCGCTATAGAATTCAGGGCCGGGTCAAAGTCCAAAGTGTCAACTCAGCGTGCTCTTGACTGTACTTAAAACTGAACTGAGTAATTATGTGGGCCCCTAAGAGGCTGGCCAGAAAAGGCGTTTTACGCGCGAGTCGAGAGTCCCGCTCATTGCAAGCGTTTTACGCGCGAGCCAGGCTACGCGCGATAGCATCTGGACGGAATGTATGTTACTCTAGTATCGCGACTACGCGCAAGTGGATACGCGCTCGCGCTTAAAACGCCTTTTCTGGCCAGGTTCTAAGAAGTATTAGGGGCCCAGGGCCCCCTAAACTTACGGTCCGGCCATGCTTGCAAAGCTACTTAGGTTCGCGTAATCTCAGCTCTAGGTTTTCTGAGCTTACCTCTCACCTTTGTGGTCGTTTCTAAAGCATGAAAGAAGACTAGATTTTAATATCGCAGTATTTATAATAAAACTGTAGTAATACAGGGTTTATTAAAATGTATCTACCCTCCTTAGTTATGTACCCAACTAGTTTAAAAGGCGTAGTTTATTAAATGAGGTCAGATCCGATCATCGATCAGACTCGATCTCGACACGAGCAACATCTTTCATTTCTGCAACCCTCATCGCCTTCAACCTCGCCTAGTGGCAGTCACTATCGCTGCTGCTGAAAAACTTCTTAGCATTTTAGATTAGGTTATGTCTCTATACGAAAAATCATACGAAAAGAATTTTCATACATCGCACCTGCTTCCCTCCTTAATTTAGCATACTCTTTATGAAATCGCCGAAGATGTGAATTTCATTTCAAATAGCAAGACGAAATTTTCTGTGAAATTTCACAGGTGAAATCAGGTGAAATATGTAATTATAGTTCATGAAAACTAAAAAACAAGCCACCAGTTGCGATATCTAACTCAAATCTCCATCATCAGATCAGCTCTTTGGTAGGTACCATAATATTGTATTGTCATATGTAGATATTCAAATTTCAACTCAATCGGTTAAAGATGTCTGTTTCAAAATTGAGTTCCAAGATTCCACCCGAACAAACATACACTGAAAGTTTAATAAAAAGTTGTAATAAAATTTATTTCATATAAGAAAATGACAATGACAAATGAGGTCCTATACTCGTGAAAAGTGGATATTTCCGAAAATGGAATACATCTTTTTTTTTAGCCCCACTATCTAGTAGGTGCCCACCTTTATTCCCTTAAGGACAGATTCTGGGTTAAGGGCAACTTCTGGTGACAGCAGAATCTTTTTCAGTCACTAATAGATGTTCTAGAAGCAGCACTACGGTGATGTTACAACTCGCGTAGCGAATCTGCCCTTCGTTTTTTAGTTCGGGATATGTTGTACCCCTTGTTACTGAACACATAATAAGTATACTATTATACGATGTTACCAATATATAAGAAGGGGATCACGAAATTCAATCAAAGCTAACCTTCTCTAACGAGGTAAACAGTAAGGGTTTAATAACCCCTAATTGGGTCCATAGTATCCATATGGAGGAGACCCTAAAGGGTATTGGAGCCATATTGGAACATTATTCTTTATCGCGGGCGATTTTCTTGTCCAAAATATCCCCTGGAACTATTAAACGATGGAATGCTGTGGCGTGATATAAATTTAGTTTAGGATATTACTGGTATTTAGGTTAACATTTTCTTGCTTGGATTGTATCATAATGATAGGTAAATGACAATCGAGTCGTAGACTGTCGAGTTGAAGACAGGGCGCTATGGCACTCATTGGGGAGGCCTATGTCCAGCAGTGGACAAAATGTAGGCTGATGATGAATGATAGTAAAATGGGGATGAAAACAAACTCTCATATAATTTGTATCTAGTACTAGTACTTAATTTTAAAAATCCTTTCTTAAATGTCCTGAGATGTCAACACAGTTTTATATCTATACTAATACTAGCTTTTACCCGCGGCTTCGGTCTATTTCACCGCCTTAGGGGTTGAATTTTGAAAAATCCTTTCTTAGTGGATGCCTACACTGTATAAGTTATGTATGTGCAAAATTTCAAGTCTCTAGACCCAGCGGTTTATGATGTGCGTTGATATATCACCAATCAATCAGTTTATTATTTTATACATACATTTTATATTGTATATGAAGAGAAAATATTTGTATTTTCGTATGTTCGCTACGCATAAACTCAAAAACTACTGAACTGATTTTAAAAATTCTTTCGCCAATGGAAAGCTAGAATATCCCTGAGTAACATAGACTAGATTTTATTTCTGTGTTCCCAAGGGAACGGGACCTACGAGGGTGAAACCGCACAGAACCGCTAGTATAAGTATAAAAAGTTGCCTGTTTAAAGTAAGCAGAAGGCTTTAATCACGTCTGCTAAGGTAAAGTTTTGTGCTCACACAAAAAAGTCTTTACGCTCTCGGAAACTAGAAATCCCAAATGACAGAGCTTCGGTAAAACATGCAACTATCTTTTGGCGTTTTTTTTCTTGTTCTATTCCTGTTAAAAAACTCATTTTGGCTTAATCCGGCGTGTATAGAAAGTTTTTCGTTTGCGTCGCTCAGAGCCAGCAGTGTTTGGTAAACATTATATGTAGGTGAATGATTTCGTTTTCTCGCAGTTTTAGTAAGAATTATTTTTGACTTGTTGTTATAGAGGCAATAGAAATACACTTTTTCTTGTGTAAAAAAAATACGGTCTACATAATATTACGACTCGTGAGATAGCCCACCGACAGACAGACAAAAAGACGGACGGAGGAAGCGTAGTATAATAAGGTCCCGTTGGCACCATTTAGGTACGGAATCCTCAAATAGGTACAATGTTCATGAGTATGAAACTAAACATTAGGAATAAATACTACAAAAACCGTACACGTGCAAGTCGTACAGTCAAGAGCACGCTAAGCTTGACACTTTGGACTTTGAACCGGCCCTGTGTTCTATGGCGCGCAGTACAAATCAGAGCTCAGCTTAAACTGGTAGTGTCAAGCTTGACTTGCTCTTGACTGTACCTACCTACTCGCCCACCGAGGGTTCCGTACAAAATTGTAGTGATTTAATTTCAAATGTATTTTTTCAGATTTTTCCCTGTCCTTGTAGTATAAGATGATATTACTTTCTAAATTTCATACTTCTGGGTCAACGGAAAACGCTATAAATTTTGATATCCTTGAGAGTGTCAAAATATACGTTTTTTCGGCATAAACGGCCGTATCTTTTATTTTACGTCAACATAGAAGTTAGATTTTTTTACAGATTTAAAAGGGGGGGGGCGACTGTAGACTTAAGTGTATGATTTTAATTTCACGCGTTTTGTGCTTGGTTATATTTAAATATTATTACAATGAAGTAACAAAAGCGTCTCCGGCTATAGGAAAAGTTTCATATTTATATGAATAAAAGTATGGTTTTAGTAAAGCTGGCACCGGAAGGACTAATTTAACTTTGAAAAGAGCAAAATAAGAAGCTGAAACTGAATCCGAAGCCCAATAAAACAGCAATGAAACTAAATTCCTTGCGGTTACCGTGCCAAGCGGAAAACTTTTCCTCTCAATGTTTTGTTTCGCTTCATTTGAAATGAAGAAAGACTTCGTAGCTGTATATTTCATATTGCGTTTAGGAGACTAACAATCCCTACGAAGACTATAAATGTGAATGTTACTCTGTCTGTTTGTTTGTTGTTACCTTTTTTACTAACCCTGTGGACTGCGGGTCTAAAATGGCCACTTTGAGCAATTCCTCTGAAATCAATTCCTATTATGAATTCCCAGCAATTCATAAGCAATTCCTCTAAATTTCGTAAAATGGTCCCCTCATTTTGGTGATTCACTGACAATTCAATTCATCAGCAGATTCAGATTTGGTGAAAATATTGCCACACGAAAAAAACGAAAACCGACACTTTACCGGTAATTGTTTTTATTACTATAAGTAAGTACCTATTCGTATAGGATTTAATGCTTAGTTATGTTAATCAACAAAATACACTTAAAATCATTCCAATGATTGTGATTACGTGTCCAAAACCTAAATTGAATCTTACAAATATTTATTTTTTGTTCGACTGGCAACAATTTACACGTCTAAGTGGACATCAACAAAACTGAAAGAAATTATTTGTTTATATGTAGATTACATAGAATACCTATATTTAACAAAAATATGTTCAATCATCAATATGTGGCTTACTCTGGAGAAAAAATTATCCACTTTCGGATTCCATGGAGGCATTCCTTTGGACAAAGTTGTAAACATCTCAATAAACATACCGATAATTTATTTCAAATTGCAAATTGGAACCAATTTTCAAACTTAATTTGAAAGTAAGTGCCTACCTACGTTATTATTTTTACAATTCTTAATGCTTATGAATCATTGTGCAAAGTTTTGTGATACATTTCATTGACAAAGAATTTTTATTTTCTTTAGGTCGTCCACTAACTCCTCTGTGTGAATTTCGGAGGCTTCAAGGATTACAAGTGGAGTGAGTTGCATGCAGCCCGTGCCCCTAGTGCCCATGCTTTCCACCTAATTGCAGTGAACTTCGGAATGCTTGTGGATTCTTTTAAAGATTGTTGACACATATTGGACCTCAATAAAAATAAAGGTATTGATTTCTCTCGGTGGACACAAATGAAACTTTAGTAATATAAGAAAACAGACTTTAATAGAAATGGTAAACAGAATAACAATCATAAAATCAAAGCGAGAACATTGGTCATGTATTGTTATCTTGCACCCCCGTAAACCCGCTGCTTGGCCAGCTAGTGCAAACCATAGTTACCATAGCCTTTCTTTCTTATTGATTAGCCTGCTTAATAGTAATTACTTCTTAATACATAATGTCAATGCTGTTACTTCACAATGCAGTTCAATGTAGTGTCGTTGAAGGGAATTGGTCTTAGTGTCAATTGTGTTGGACATAGGGGATAACTGAATCACCTGAAACATAAATTAAATATTCACTATCAAAATTCAGAGATAATTTAGTAAATGTGTAGATGTTAATAAAAATTAAAACACACTGTTTTATTTTCAGCATGGAGTTTTTCAAGTTGGGACAGCGGTTGGTGCTTCTGCACACATGAATCATGATTTGCTCCACCGTGGCTAGCAGTAATACTTTATACTATTTAAGTCTGAGTCACACACCTGAAATTGAAAGTAAAAACTATTATTAATGTATAATTTACATGTTTTGGATGAAAATAATTAGACAATTTTATTTCAAAATAAATACTTTGTTTTATTTCCTAAAAAGGCTATAAAATTATTTCGAACTTCCTAAGTTTAATACTTCAAATTTTGAAAAGTTAAAAATAAAATACCGACAATGGACAGAATTAGTGTTATCCCATGTCTCATAGAAAATTTTGTTATTACAAGAAAATGGACTTTAATGAATACATTAAACAACAAAAGAAAAAGAAAAGTCATAAAACCGAGAACTCATAATGCTGATTAAACTAATTTTATTGGATGTAGCGGATAACCTTAGTGACCTGAAACAGCTAATCAGTTAAAATATATGTAGAAGGATACCCACTGTTCATGAGATATTTTTTTGGACCCCTAAACATGATAGGTGATGAGCCCATCGCATCGGTTAAAATACTTAAAGTAAAATTCACATAGACTAAAAGAACTACACTGTTACATTTTCAGCGTGGAGTTGCTCAAGATTGAATGGTGCTTTGCTCTACCATAATTAGCTTCTATACTTTAGATATTTAACTAACTGATGATACAAGTAACTGGCACAGTTACTTGTATCATCTACTACTACCTAATTTAATAAATGTAACCATTATGACTCTTGCACTTAAATTGGAGATACATAGTACATATTTCACCACTACGGGTGGTTAAATAAGGTTCCAAGGTCTGAGTATGAGGTCCAACAAAGTCTGAGTCCGGCATTTCAAAAGCTAGTTCCATTTTTCGAAAACTTGCACTTTGCAGGCGATATAAAATACTCTCCGTCACTCGCGCGTGCTAGGGAAAGTTTTTTTATAAACCCAAATCGGTCAATTTTATTTAATTTTTACAAAATTCAACAAAATGAATTGAAAAATTTTGGTATTGAGTAACTTCAGTGATTCTGCTTGGATTCTGCTATTTGACACTTTGCAATTCTGCTTTTGTGAGCCATTTTACGAATCTCCATAGAAAACTGTCAAAAAGATGAATGAATTGCTGAACGATGGAAATGAATCATAATATGAATTGTCATTATGTGGCCATTTTAAGATTTCAAATATGAATCATAATATGATTCTAATATGATTCACCCGGAACGGCCTTTTTAGACCCCCTGATCTTGATGAAGAATGTAGGAGAATTTGAGAAAGATCATAGGTAATTTTATATCTTGGAATTGATAGTTCTTTGAGGACGAACTAATAAACAACCTAAATAGCATGCGGACGGACTCGCGTGCCACAGCTAGTATTTCATATAGATAATTAATAAATCAATTTTTAATGTTTTTTCAAAACTTACGTACATATTAATCACTAGCTCGACGGTGAAGGAAAACATCGTGAGGAAACCCGCAGGTCTCAGAATTACTTTAAGGGATGTGTAACAAACTCGGATATATTGTCTTAAATAACCGACCTTTGACAGCAAAATATCCCAATTTAGATACCTGTAACCTGCACTAAGCTGTTTATGTATATTATAACTACCTTAATCCATTGTTAACTTTAGTGCACCACCTACCTTCATCTTTTATATCAGTTACACACCTCCTAAGGTAGTCTGGAAGTAGTCGCTTAAAGCGATAAGACCGCTCATTGTCATTTTGTAAATAATTTTGTAACTTATTGCATAGTTTTGTTGGTGTACAATAATAAATAAATAGTTGTTACTTAGTTTACTTACTGCACACATCTATGTGTGACCCAATTCTAAGTTCTTCCTGTCAAACTCCAAACTTCCCTACCACTTACATCTCATATCCCGGAGGTCTCATAGAAAATTGCACCTCATACAAGTGGTATGATAACTTGACGTTGAGTAAGTCAGGCAATGTAGTTGCAGACGTGTCACCCACCTCCATAAGTTCCGTACGTGACCTTATGCGAACGTGGTCGTTTCAAAGACAAATATCGTTCACGGGGTGTGTTAGTCGAAACAATGCTTGGGGTTATAAATTGAATATTTTATCAGACAGAATAGATGATACCAATGTGTACAACACAATATAATAATACCAATTTGATCATGTCCCTTGTTGGGCGCCACTATTTGTATTGGCGCCTGCATGGGGCATTTTTATATAGTAGCGCCCTGCGGTTTCACCCTCGTAGTTTCCGTTTCCGTGGGAATACTGGAATAAAATATAGCCTAAGTTACTACATACATACATATTTATCACTAGCTCGACGGTGAAGGAAAACATCGTGAGGAAACCCGCAGGTCTCAGAATTAATTCTGAGACATTTGTAATTAAATAAACCCGGTCCGGCGATGGGCTCACCACCTATCACGTTTAGGGGTCCATTGATATATCTCGTGAAATGTGGGTATATCCATTAATGGATAACCTCTGCCTACCCCCTGAGGGATAAAAGGCGTGATACTATATTATTATTATAGCGGATGCCCAGCGGCGTTGCCCACGCGGATTCCGTTTATTCCCGTTCCCGTGGGAATTTCCGAAAATCCCTTCATAGTGGTTGCCTACGACATATTTAAGACACCTACATATACCATACTACAAATAGCGGGTGCCCAGCGGCGTTTTCCCGCTTGGATTTAGTTTATTCCCGTTCCCGTGGGAAATTCCGAAAATCCCTTCATAGTGGTTGCCTACGACATACTTAAGACACCTACATACCATATTTCAAATAGCGGGTGCCCAGCGGCGTTTTCCCGCTTGGATTTAGTTTATTCCCGTTCCCGTGGTAATTTCCAAAAATCCCTTCATACCAATTTCCTATGACATATCAGACACCTTCATACCATTTTTCAAGTTTCTATGTGTTATCGTTTCGGAGTAGTACGTATTTCTCTTTTTAACCAGTTTTTTTTATTTTCCCGCGGGAATGAGATATTTTCCTGGAATAAAAAGTACCCTAGATGTTGACCCGGGTACTCAGTTATCTCCATACCAAATTTCATCAAAATCCGTCCGGTAGTTTTTGAGTGATGCGTGCACAACCAGACAGACAGACAGACAGACAGACAGACAAAAATTCCAAAAATTGGCGTTTCGGTATCTATATCGATAACTATATACACTACCGTTAAAATTTTCAAAAAATATTTAATGTACAGACACGGCCCCGTTAGAGTTTTATTATATGTATAGATTATTATAAGTAACTACCAGAGAATATAGCTTTCCATTGGAGAAAGAACTTTAAAAAACGGTGCAGGTGTGAAAGCGTAACAAACAAGCTAAGTCACTTTCACATTTAAGTATAAAGAGTAATTGTTTTCCATTTTTAGATTTAAAATTTCATTTTTACTGTTATTGTCACACTTGCTTCAAATTATATGGAATTATATGGAAAACTTGTATATCATAGACTAGGTGTTGTTCGCGACTTTGTACACTTAAACTTTAGATTAAGTTTTTTCCTTCCGCAAGGTGTAAACTACAGTACTGCCAAATTTTATCAAGATTGATTCACCACGTTAGCTTATTGAAATGGAAACCGACAGAGTAAGTTTCGTTTTTACAATTTCAAACAGCGATAAAACAGGGAATACAGTAAAATATATCACAAATTATAGGCGTCATAAACGAAAATGCTTCTGGAGAATACGATGCTCCTTACAAGAGTTGTTTTGTGAAACAAATCACGTGTTAAAAAGTTTATGTGGCCGTTTTTACCCAATTCACTAAGTTGCACGTGCCGAAGCAAGCAATCGTAGGACTCACGGTCCTAAAGCTGAGACAACAAAAACGATTACAGACGCAAACAGTATTTTTCCACCGACTTACACTGTACTAAAAATAATAATATAATCTCACGCCTTTTTTATCCTCGAGGGGGTAGGCAGAGGTATTCCATTACTGGATATACCTACATTTCACGAGATATATTGGATCCCTAAACGTGATAGGTGGTGAGCCCATCGCCGGACCGGGTCTGTTTACACATGTCTCAGAATTAATTCTGAGACCTGCGGGTTTCCTCACGATGTTTTCCTTCACCGTAGAGCTAGTGATAAATATGTACGTAAGTTTTTGTAAAACTCATTGGTACATGCCAGGATTCGAACCCGAGCCTCACTGATTTTTAGCCGGCTATTTAACCGTCCGGGCTATCACTGCTCTTACTTAGACCACCTATTGTACTTTTTTATCATTGTGTCACTTGTTGCATGTTTTAATGGTGTTCAATAAAAAGTTGTTACTTACTTACAAAAAGGAGGTGGTTATCAATTCGACAGTTTTTTTTATGTTTGTTACTTCAGAACTTCCGACTGGGTGAACCGATTTTGATGATTCTTTTTTATTTGAAAGCTGGTGCTTCCCTGGTGGTCCCATTTTAATTTGGTTCTGAACTTCTGACAATGGCATCCATGAGAAAACCATGTAAGTTGAAGTCGGTGTTTTACTCTTTCGAAAGCTATGTTATTTATTCGTCAGTAGCTTTTAAAACTGCTTCACTGCTGTATTCTAGAGGACGATGATAGTTTCTTGCATTCATTCTAGTATTTCATTAATTTCAATTTATTTATTTATTTTGTAGGCACACACGTTTTGCTGACACGTAGTTTTAAGCAATGCGCTAGCGGACCGACCGGCGACTCGCCAGTCGTCTCGCGCCGCGCGTACCATATGTACTTATCCTAGAATTAATTGTGATTTTAATATACAATTAATCTCAGTTTTGACTTTGCATTTCCAACCCCTGTGATGAACAATATTCCTTCTATAGTGTGAACAGTATACCGTGGGTTACGATAGGAACTCGATAATATAACCCATGGTCTTACATAACTCAACGTAACTATATTAAGAACATTACAATTTCTTAAGTATCTATTCCCCTTTACTCCATCCGCATGAAGTTTAGGGTATCAAATCACCTTCGTGTGTTTTTACGATATGAAAGGTAGTCTATTTACTTTCTCAAGGTATATACCTACGTGGTAAGGTATATGCAAGGTATAGGTAGGTATATAAAAATACGATAAAATATTATCAAAGTATATCAAGATCGATTAACCAGTTTTTCCGTAAAAGGTTAAAACAAATAGACCGACAAAGTTACTTTTGCATTTCTTAGTATGGGATTAGTAGGATTTTTAAGAGACCAATCGTTTTCTCTTTATATTAGGAGAGTACAATAAAGTATAAATAATAGTAGAATTAATAGTAAATAGGTATCTAAACTAATATTACAAGACTTATAAAGAGGAAAGATTTGTATCTTAGTATATTTGTATAATCTCAAAAACTACTGGACCGATTTTAAAATCTAGACACGCGGTAGCGTGTCAAGCCGAGTTCAAGCAGGAGAACGGCGAGCAGCACCGTGTGTAATTTTACACGAACCATTTGGAGCCACTTTTGACAACCTCATAACTGAAAAACTATTTCACATAAACGTGTCAAATTGGGCTCAAATTATTGAGACTTGCAAGATACATACGTGCTCTAAATTTCATAAACATATCTCAAACGGTTATTTAGATATTAACGTCCAAAAATCTACATTTTTATCACTGACTGACCTATAGACCAAAACTCTAACCCAGTTCCAGGTGACCTAGAAAGTTCAAATTTGGCATGCAGATAGGTAATTAGGTGAATACAAAGGAATAAATCAGTAACTGGTAAATTTGTATAATTTTATTATCCATTTAAGTATTATTATGGAGTGAAGTGTAGTTTAGTTCCGCTATCTGCCGATAGATGGCGCCGCACGTATGTAAACCCAATTATTATGGAGTGAAGTGTAGTTTAGTTCCGCTAGCTGAAGATAGTGGCGCATAAGGCCGCGGTAAAACGTTATACTGAAAAAAATCCAGTTGTAGATAAAAGATCGTCGAAGTTTTAATATGAAAAGAAAAAAATATCGTTTACTAATAGAAATGACATAATTAACAAACTTACAGACAAAATTGGAAAGCAGAAAAGGTTAGAAGCTGAAAGAACTGTAAAATGGGTTACTGAGCGTCGCAAAAATACACTAGATAATTACTGTAAAGTTTTAGATCGCGTTCAAAGAAAATACAGTAGCTTAACAAAAACCATTTTGAATTAATTTTATTATAAATAATTACCTACTAATAATTTATATACAAAAAGTATTGATATCCCATCAAAAACATAAATGTGAAATGAGAGCCAAGTTCAATATTATTCCTTGGTTGTTGACTTCAACGACAAAAGAAGTGAGATCTAAATGGGTGCCAAGTTCAACGGTCAGTCCTGAAATTTATTTATAACAACATAAAATATCATTTCTTCTTATAACTTAGGATAATATATTGTAGCCTAAGGTCTGACTTGGCTAGTTTTCATATACGAATTATTGCTTATTGCTGGTAGAAACTAGCCATTGAACATAATACTTATTATAGCCTTCGCAGGTTCTAAACCTGTTACTTGTGGTGTCTTATTTTATTATTCCGAAAATTTGGCTTGCTGGTAGAAACTAACCATCGAATATAATAATTCGTATGTGAAAACTAGCCAAGTCAGACCTTAGGCTACAATATATTACCCTAAGTTATAAGAAGAAATTCTATTTTATGTTGTTATAAATAAATTTCAGGACTGACCGTTGAACTTGGCACCCATTTAGATCTCACTTCTTTTGTCGTTGAAGTCAACAACCAAGGCATAATATTGAACTTGGCTCTCATTTCACATTTATGTTTTTGATGGGATTTCTTTTACCTATGGGAAGCTACAGTATCAGAGAGTAGCATAGGCTATATTTTATCCCCATTGTCTTACGGGAACGGGAACTACGGGGACGAAACCGCGCGGAACAGCTATTTATATTGCGAACAAGTTGCTCATGAGTCAGCAGTAATTTTGACGGAAACAAGTAGCAACCGCCAAGTGTGTTACCAGTTAACATTCCCCACCAAACACAAAGTTCGCTAATACGGGTCAACTCACCCGTTTTAGTGTTAATAAACCATGAAACACGAAAACTTTGATACACGATTCTTTGGAACTCAGAAAAACTCAGTCTAACAATAAATACTTAGCTATAAGAGTTGCCAGGTCTGGTGTGGTAGAAACTATAACGTCAACTAATCGATTCTACCATATCGATCGATTGATCTGGTAACACCCTTAGGCATTTTTTTATGAAATAAAATGAAATGAACTTCCCAGTTCGGGATTTTGCTTTCTACGATATCAGAAAAATATGCTCAAAGTGTCTTGCAATTTATATTACATACTTATTTTTTAAATTCTAGCGGTTCTGTTTGTACTGTTCACTTGTTTATATTCTTACTTTCGAGTATTAGTTATCGGCTCCTCGCAACACACACGTCCGTCCCTCTCCGTGGTCCGTCCTTCGTCCAGGCCACAGAATATTATATATATAAACTTTACATAATACTCCTTAGTTAATACTCCTTGGGGCCAGGCTGTCATCCCGCTTCCATAACTATGTGTGCGCGGAGAAGACAGAATACTTCCCTCTCTTTTACACATACACTACATCCCTTCCTTATTAATATTTTTAATTAAGGTTTATATTTAAATAATACCACTTCATATATTTTCAATCATTTATTAAACTTCAAAGCTTCCGTCCAACATACTATTTATTTATCCTCATATATATGTATGATGCTTCCTTCGCTTCTCAATTACCCTTATTAATTTATAATTATTTATTAACAGTTTTCTAAATTTGACCAATTACTTCCTTCACTTCCATCAATTATTAAATTCTATATTATTAATGCTTCCTTCGCTTCCCCAATTCACCTTTATATTATGACTCCGTAACACTTAATTATGTCACTATATTTATAGCTGTATTTCTTCACTTCCATTAATTATTACATTTTATATTAATGCTTCCTTCGCTTCCAAAACCAAATGTTTTATCACTCACCTCGTCTTTCTTTTAAGTCATTTTCCTCCTCAATTTGTTTATTTTTATCTGGATGTTCTTCTTCCACCACTTTCCATTCTCCTTCTACTCTCTTCAGATGTATAATATTTCGCCGTGTTTGTTGACCCGTTTCGTCATTTTGTAACTCAACGTCTCCCCCTTTTCGTGATGTTACCGTATGAGTAGTAGAATCAAAATTTGTACTTAGTTTATTCCCTCGGTTCAAATCCTTAATGTATACTTTGTCACCAGGTTCTAAATCTAAAATTTGTGCTCTTCTCTTCCTATCCGCATACTCTTTGCCCTTTTCTTTTTGTACTTTTTCTTTATCTCTCATTTCGATATCATCGGGTCTGTGATTTATAGTTTCCATCATTGGAATTTTATCTCTGAATTGTCTTTGAAAAAACAACTCAGCCGGTGTTTTCCCAGTTACGGTGTGTGGGGTACTATTATACATAGTTAAATAATCCAGAATTGATTCCTTCCAAGAACATTTCTTTTCAGCTTGACAAATTCGTAGTCGTTTGAGTATGTCCCTGTTTTGACGCTCAACCTCCCCATTTTGTTGAGGCCAATACGGTATTGAATGATATAATTTTATGTCATTCTCAAGACAAAAGTTTTTGAATTCGCTGCTGACGAACTGCTTACCATTATCTGCGGTTATAGAAACCGGGCACCCTAAACGACTAAAAATTTCTTTTAGCAACCGTAACATCTCCTTGCTAGATATGTCTCGACATACTTTTATTTCTTTATATCTGGAGTAGTAGTCAATGACCACAAACAAATATTCACCAGATGGTAAGGGACCCAACAGATCTATTGCTATGTCTACCCAAGGATTTGAAGGTAACTCGCTTCTCTTCATCGGATGGGGTGGATTAGGTGCCGATACTAGTGTGCATCCTTTGCAGGATTTCACTACATTGTCTGCATCCTTATCATAGCGCGGCCACCAAACTTTAGTCCTTAATCTTGCCTTCATAGCGACTATGCCGGGATGCCCTTCATGTGCTGCAGCTAAGACTCGACTTCTCAATGTTTTTGGAATTACAATTTTGGTACCGCGCAATAAAATTCCTTTGTAAAAATACAATTCATTTTCAAATATCTTGTAATTTTTTACGCTTTCATCCCATTTATTTTGGTAAACCCCTTCTCTTCCTTTCTGTATTTCTGGATCACGTCTTGAATTCTCTTCTATATCTTTCAATGGCACCGCTACTGGTCTTATAAGTTCGACTATGTCATGTATGTAGTCTTTCTCTTGAGTTCCATATCCAGGTGTAGGTTCGCACAGTCTAGAAAAAGGGTCTGCTATATTATTTTTTCCCGGGCGGTAAATTACATTGTACCTGTAAGACTGAAGCCTGAGAATCCATCTCTCAATCCGTGCACATGGTTTCGACTTAGGGCCAAATATCACTTCTAGTGGCTTATGATCGGTGACCAGGTCAAAATCTTTTCCATATAAAAACATATGGAAGTGTTCTACTGCCCATACTAATGCCAGTGCCTCTTTCTCCGTTTGACAATAACGGCGTTCACAGTCAGATAAGGTTTTATTTCCAAAAGCGATAATACGTTGTCCTTCCTTGTTTACTTGAACCAAAACTGCACCTAAAGCAACTGGACTAGCGTCAGCATAAACTATTGTTTTATCCTTCACATCGTAGTACCCTAAGTTGGGGACGTCAACAAGGGCAGTTTTCAATGAGTTAAAAGCTGTTTGTTGACTCTCTCCCCACATGTCAGAGATGTCTGTATTTCTCCCATACTTGCGACGCAGCAGTTGCTTTAACGGTTCCGTTATGGAAGCCATATTAGGTATCCATTTTCCCACGTAATTTATAAGTCCCAAAAAACTCTGCAATTCGGAGACAATCGTCGGTGCTCTAAACTTCTGAATTGCTGATAAATATTTTTTTAACGGCTTTATTCCTTGTTTAGATAATTCATGGCCTAAAAATTGGACTTTGGTTACGTTGAACAGGCATTTATCCTCTCTCAAAACAACATTATTATTTTTTAGGACTTCCAATACTTTTTGTAATCTTGCTCTGTGTTCGTGTAAATCTTTACCAAAAACCAAAATATCATCAATAAAATTAACAACTCCGTCACATTCAATAAGTATGCGTTCGAGCGTCTTTTGAAAGATTTCTGGAGCACAGGTTATGCCAAACATTAATCTCTTATACCGATAAAGACCGTTTTCAGAAATAAATGTGGTAATAGGTCGTGAATCCGGGTGAAGTTCTAATTGGTGAAACGCGTCCCTTATGTCCAGTTTACTGAAAATTTCAGCACCTTTGATTTTTGGCAACAACTGGTCCATTGTTGGCAATGGATGATTTTCACGTTTTATTGCCATATTAGCTCTTCGCATGTCTATACAAAGACGAATGTCACCATTTTCCTTTAGTATGGGAACGATTGGAGATATCCATTCGGAGCTGCCTTCTACTTTCCCAATGATGTCTCTTCGTAACAGTTCCTTTATCTTATTTTCCACTTTTTCTTCTAGGGGTATTGGAATCCTTCGGTAAGGTTGCACGACTGGTTTAACTGATTCATCAATAGGTATTTGGATAAGCGTATCTTTTAGTTTCGGAAAGGCCTCCGTTTCTACGTAGTTTATTCCAACTCCAATTCTTAAAACGCCTAGTGACATAGCAGTGTTTTTTCCCAATAGATTCCTAGTACCTCCAGAGACTACGTAAAAAATTGCATCTTCCTGTTTATTTGCCAGATGAATGGTGCTTCGGAAAGAGCCAATTAACTTGAGTGGAGTATTACTTCCATATGCCATGAATGTTTTATTTGGATTCTGTATTTGTTCTGTGACTTTGACTTTGTTTTCCTTCATCGTAGTCCATGATTTGTCCGTAATCAAATTGTGCTTACATCCTGAATCAATTAACATATTCACCTTTGTCCCCCCTATTTCGCACATTACAGCCTCATCTTCATCTACATTAAATACATAATGGACCTCTTCATCAACTGTGTTTCCGTGCTTTTGTTCTTCAACATTTCTTACCTCCTTTCCTGTCTTTCTAATTTTATTCTTATTTGTATATGTTGCTTGTGTTTCCATTTTCCTTTTCAATAAATTTGATCTGCATTGTAATTTATAGTGTCCTAGTTTCCCACATTTCAAGCATTTTTTTCCTTTAGCGGGGCATTTTTCGTCAAAAGCCAAATGGTTTCAACTCCCGCATCTAAAACATTCCCTTACCTTTGATTCTTTAGGTTTTCCATCTATCCTATTTACTTCTTCCTGGTATGATCTTCCTTTTTTATCGAAATTCTCTAATTGTCTGGCTATTGCTTCTAAAGCATTTGCTTCTGCAATCACATCATCAAGAGTCATATCATTTCCTGCTTTTAATATTTTCTTTCTTAACTCTTCTAGCAAACATTTTTCAGTAATTTGATCAATTATTTGATCTTCTGTGTCCTTGAATTCGCATTTTAATGCTTGTTGTCTTAACCGTACAACAAATTTTTCAAATTTTTCTGATTCTTCCTGCTTCAATCTTCTAAATAAGTACCGTTCAAATCGTTTACTTTGCTTCGGTGCAAAATATTCATCAAGTTTTTTAATAGCTGTTTTGAAAACATCAGATCCTTCGGTAGCAGTGTCGGCCCCTGGTATATTGTAAAATATTTCTTGAAGCTCGGACCCGCCCCAATGCAAAAGGCTTGCACGTTTTTGACAGTCACTTTTTACATCAGCCGCTTCAAGGTAGATGTACAAAGCTCTTTTCCAACGCTCCCACCTAGTGCATACCGAGCTTGCATCTCCATTACATTCAAATTTTTCTAATGTAAGGTTCGCCATTGTTTACCTTATAGACAAAGAAAGGATACGATAAAATGCAGCCAATAAACAGGCGCCATCTGTTTACGACTTCATTCAACCATCATCCATTCTTTGACCACTCGTCCGTCCTTTCTATGTAACCAGTTTATTATATCATGCTTATACCTTATTATATATAATAATAATAATCCAATATTTACTATACCTATATCAAAACATTGCTACATTGACAACCCTATAACTGTAGGTAGGTACTAATGATATACGTAGGTATTTTATTTATCCATATTTTCTGGTGAAAAATCCATTCAGGAACGTAACACTTCCGCCGACGAGGACGAAAGCGCAAACACACATATATTTATAAGTTATATTTCTATATCTATTATACATTATCATATTACATGGTTATATTACATATGTATAAGTAGGTATATATTTTTAACATTATTATTACTACACAACCTACCACATCCATATTCGTGGTAATAATATACCTATTGTTATTTTTAATAACACACCATCTCACAAACATAAATCAATGACTATCCGATCAAGTTGGTATCTCCTACGTAACGTTTCCGCAAATAATAAGTAGTCTATAATACTATATTGTCCGTGTATAATTGACCGCTACGGAAGTACCTATCAGATATCTTTTCACTATAACCCTGATCTGAAGATGACAATGCTAGATAGAAAATCGTAAATCGGAGAACGGCGTAGGATTCATGGCATACCTACAATCTTCCTTTGCTATGCTCAAATTCTATTACTAAAAGAACAACATTCGACTGTAGGTATATCTAATTGAATAAATGGAATTGTAAACAAAGTTCTATCTAACCCACATAACTAACTTATGGTTTTTTCCCGATCCAATCATCATCAGGACTCTAGAAGGATAGGTACCTATGTAATAAAAGTTCATAATTCATGACATTGGCTTCCTTTCAAAATGTATTGCATTGTCTTGCTACAGTGGGTATAACAGGTGCAACACAACTTTTCCCTTTTTTATTCATTAATCACATTTATATTAAAACAGTACTTACAGTTTCGTCGCCAAAATGTACTGTTCACTTGTTTATATTCTTACTTTCGAGTATTAGTTATCGGCTCCTCGCAACACACACGTCCGTCCCTCTCCGTGGTCCGTCCTTCGTCCAGGCCACAGAATATTATATATATAAACTTTACATAATACTCCTTAGTTAATACTCCTTGGGGCCAGGCTGTCATCCCGCTTCCTTAACTATGTGTGCGCGGAGACGACAGAATACTTCCCTCTCTTTTACACATACACTACACTGTTAAAGCAAAATAAATGTAAGAGTTCAGTTAAATGTCCTGTTGTAGTCCTTACAATTTTCATAGAATTTCGTTGAGCCGCAAAACTTTAAGATAGACAGAGATTTTTTTAAAACGGTTATTGCATCGTTTATAAAAAAGTTTTCATTTAAATTTTGTCATTTATTTTGAAATGACAGAGGCACGTTTCAATTGTATTATTGGTATACATTTAAATAGTAAGTACTTACATTTGCAAGAATCCAAACGTAAATTGTAGATAGGTAACTGCATAATACAGCAAAAAGTCCTAATCTTTAAGAGTTCGCATCTTGAGTATAGGGTTGTGTCCTACCTAGTCAAATCAGTTACTTTTTACGATCTGTTAAAACGAAATTTTACTATGGAAAATTTACTGAAATAGCAAACCGTGACATCATAGTTTGTAGTACTCAATTGCAGCACTTTTTTTGATTGATTTATTATTTTTAAATTTGCTATAATTGTAAATTGAAAATCGAAATACATATTTTGAGGTGTTTTGGGATAATCTTTTTAATGTATGACTACTCGCTATTTAATTTCGATGCTGTCAACTACCCAATTCTGTCTACACTTGATTTGCTCGTCTAAGTTATTCATATTATGGAGGCACGTATCCTTGTTAAAGTAAATTTATGATAAAAAAAAATTTCATGCCACGAAACTCCTGCATAAATTAAAATGTGCACCAGCCATTTTCTTTTGCAATTCAAATATTTAAGAGAAAGATAAAAGTTGTCTCAGGATCCGGCTTAAAATTTATTTCTTTGTTTCAATTTCGTATTTCGTGTACAATTATTATGGGTACTTATTAATCACAACTTTTCCTTTGTTGATAGGTAGGTACAATGAAATTAAACAAAATAAAATATATTTGTTCAATCATAATTTCCTGTTAACTCCTGTCTGTTACCATTTTTTCTCTGTCCTGTAGGACATAGAGGGGACAAAGCGAACACAATAGTTATCCGAAAGTTATTACCTAGTGGTCATTAGTGTAATTCGTCCGAATGACAGCTGGCGTTCGTACTAACTGATCTGATGTGTCCGAAGCCAAAGTTTTTGTATGAAAATATTATCAATAGTCCCTACATTATGCCCTATTCTATTTAAATCTCTTCGTTTTTAACAACTTCTTTTCGTAAAATCAAGAAAATTTCTCTGAAAATGGTTTTGTGTGATAATAGTAAGTTTCTATATGAATATTTAATAAGTACCTCTGCCTACCCCTTCGGGGATAACAGGCGTGAGATTATTTATTTATTTAATTTTTTAAATTAGTATATGCTTTTTGGTTGTCTATTTATGTGTGTATTTATAAACTATGCTTAGTCTAGGGCGATAGACATATTGTTTAAAATTCTTATTAAGCACTAGCAACCCGCCCTCACTTTGCTTCGGTTTATATGGTATATAAAAACCTTCCTCTTGAATTACTCTATCTATTAAAAAAATCATCAAAATCCGTTTCGTAGTTTTAAAGATCTAAGCATATCTACATAGGGGCAGACAGACAGCGGGAAGCGACATTGTTTTATACTATGTAGTGATTAAAAAATAATGAACATAACAAAAATATGCGTTCAGAGCATTTCGCTTGCTGAACAGTAATAATCTGTCAAGAAAATACCAATTAATATGCAGCACGAAGGTCTAAGATGCTCGACGGTCTGAAGCCATTTCCTTCATGAATAAACAAGGGAGGTGCCTATCACACCATATACATACTCAAATGGCCAAATTTCATAGGGTATTCACCTCAGTCCCAACTAGAGAAGGTGAAAGCACATATCGTCGCCCCAAATCAAATTACACCTATTATAATGGCGGGTCAACCAGGACATAGAGTAAGTTAAGTATAAAAGAGAAGAATGGATAAGTAGACAGTCACGTAGGGCGTTCTTTTAAGACTGCATAAAAAGACTAACCGCCTCTAACAATCAAACTAAGAGGTAGCTGACAACATTTCGTTCTATCATCGTTATTATTATTTGAAGTGAACCATTAACTTTAATTTCTAACTTTATTGTATGTACGACGAATCCTAGCAAGGGTCTGTAGAGTTTTAAAAAGTTACATACTAATTAATCCCTAGCTCGACGATGAAGGAAAACATCGTTAGGAAAACCCTCATGAACCAGAATTGATTCTGGGGCACCCCCGGTCCGACGGTAGGGTCACCACCTATCGTTTCGGAGTCTAAAATAATTATACTTGTAAAACGTAGATATGTCTACAAATGGAATATATGAGTCTATCCCCGAGGGCATAAAAGGCCGCAGAATGTGTTTCAAATTTATTTTAGGACACAATTTACATTAAGGTGATCTTAAATCTCACTCACTTAAGTTATACCGCCCGACTTTTTACCGTCTGGAAAAATTCATATGGCATTGTTACTTCAAAAAAAGTTTTTTTTAATCTCGTATAAAACATTATAAATATTTATTACTCAATTGTACTTAGGGAATAGTACATACTGAAATATTTGAAATAGTATTTTAAAAAGAAACAGGCTCGTAGCTAACCACCAGTTGCTACGTAGCAGTGTGCGTATTTTTCTAGACCTTGTAAATTGCTTTTATATGATGATGATGATGAAAAAAATCATGCAGTATAAAGAACTCTCACCGGCTTAGAAGGTAGATACTCACGACGTGCGTTTTTTGTCTGTCAATGTTAGAGTTTTGTTAATATAGATGTCGTTTCTACGATATGTGTTCTCTAACCCGTCTGCTGCTAGGAAGCGATAGGCCGAAGGACAATGGACGCTACTGGACTGTAAACTGATAGCACCTTAAATTAATTAATGTCAGGGGTAGATGCGAATCTACCCACCACATACTCTTTGTACCTACATCACAATTTGAAAGGAACTCTCGGTTACTGCGTGTTTCATTAATTACTTATATGGCTAGCTATTATACTTAAATCAAATCTTGTGAATATATTTTGGTACCTATGATGACTTAGGGCTTGTGCGCAAAACTGCTATGCGACGAATTTGCTATTTTTGTAATGCAATTTCTGCGTTGCGAATTCGCATCGCGTCGCATCGCAGTTTTGTGTACGAGCCTTTAGGTCGGATTTGTTCAAAGCAAAGTTAACATCATGCTAGGGATATAAAACTCTATCGACCTTACCACAAAGATTGTTAAAGTTGAACTACTTTAAATTAATACAACCGGCTAAATACGAGTAGGACTCTTATACGAAGGGTTCCGTACCACCCTACAATTCAGAGAGGAAATAATGAAGAAAATTTACGATTGATTCCCACCTCTATAGATCCATACCCTCGAATACCCATAAACGAGCGGATGGCATGCCAAGACAAACCCTAGTTAAGTTTAAGGTAAGTTTTTATTTTATTTATTTTTATTTATTTGTTTATATATTTTAGTATTTAGTTTTTAATTTTAGTTATTATTTTAGTGTAATACAATTTTCTATAAATAAAAAAAATCGTAGAAAAATATATAAAAAACTTATTTTTATTTTTTTGATAAAATATTTTTGAAATTTGTCCGTTTTTTTACATCATAATAATTACTTAACTCTAACTGCGAGATACGTCACAGTATGTGGAATGCCTCAGACAGAGTATTTATATTACAAAATAAATTACACACCCATTGTTGCTTTATAGCCATACAGTGACCCATAAATGTTCCCATAAGCCGGGCTAAGTGAAATTTGTGAGAGCCCCAAGAATTTTTGCGGAAAAGTGATTCTTAGTGAAAATTTATTATGTATGCGATTAGGGCTGCGCTGCGCTTTTTCCGGTTTTACTCGTATCTCATATTTAGAAGCTGTTTTGCATAACATGCATAAAGAATAACTACATAAATTAACTAAACTTCTATTCATAAAATAAAAAGATGAAGAGATTTTTTTTTACATACATTCAATATTGTTCTTACTATCCGGATTATTTCCTAGTTCATAAAACTAAAAACTTCGACATTCTACACCTCCCAAATCAGAGGTTCACTTACAGATTTTTCCGTAGCCAACCAGAAAAAGTCTGCTAAAACCGGTAAAGTCCGGCTATTTCCAGTTAAGAATTGGATATCGGAGTGCGATCCGGTTAATCCTTTCCAGAAAATTGGCAGCGGTTTGACAAACTAAGCATTTAACGCTCCATTAAATGTAGGTTAAATAGATGTTGAGTTTTGGGAAAGCTATTACATAGAAATCGGTTTAATAGAATAACAGCTTTTCAATATCCATAAATTTTGGGCTATTATAAAGCTGGGGTCCCACGGTCCGCTATTCTACGGATCAGCTACACTCAGCCGACGAGCACGGACGGCGACGCACCACAGGCAGGGCCGGTCCAACGGTGCGTGTCGGTGTGTGTAGATGTTTTTATGTTGTCATAATGCAAAGCGAAAGAAAGAGAGAGAAGAGCGCACCTTTGAAGTTACCGACTCACGATGGATACGGGCGCACCGCCACAGACGTTCTGTGCTATCACGGACGAGGCCGGTCCCACGGTGCGTCGTGCGAGCTGGTCTGCGTGCATTTGCGATTTTACGGACCGTGGGACCCAAGCTTAAGTCTCGGAGAAATATTAGGTCCTTACAAACGAAATTGGCTTTTTGTATAAATAATAAAAAAAAAAACAGATTTACCATAACTAAAAACAAAAGAGCGGTGATAGCCCGGACGGTTAAAGAGCCGGCCGAAAATCAGTGAGGCTCGGGTTCGAATCCTGGCATGTACCAATGAGTTTTTCAAAAACTTACGTACATATTTATCACTAGCTCGACGGTGAAGGAAAACATCGTGAGGAAACCCGCAGGTCTCAGAATTAATTCTGAGACATGTGTAATAGACCCGGTCCGGCGATAGGCTCACCACCTATCACGTTTAGGGGTCCAATATATCTCGTGAAATGTGGGTATTTCCAGTAATGGAATACCTCTGCCTACCCCCTCGGGGATAAAAAAGGCGTGAGATTGTACTTATTATACTTATACTTATTATACAAACAAAAATCACTTTTTGTGCGTATAAAATTTTATCAATATAGTCAACTTTTGAATTAAAGAATAAATCTTAGGGATACTAGCAAAATTACAGAAATTGGAAACAAAAACACAAGTCGAAATTTATTGCGCCAATTTCATGGGTAAGGACCTAATATTGCGGTATTTAGTATTATTAGCCGGTTTATTACTATTACAATGTACGATGATCAAAAGGATAGGTAGTGAACTGCATGAAACTAAATTGCGAGTAGGTACCTACCTAATCACCCATTATAAGATTTACTGAAAACTCCTCTAAAATGAATAATAATAATAAAAAGTATTTCTATTTTAGATTTACGATTACGTATACTTACTTAGTACATTTTAAAATAATGTAAAGAAATTAACTAGAAACATTAACAACTATAACGTCACTGTGTATTTTGTACATTGTCTTCAGTAAATTTGCGGTTGGACTGACGATAAAAAGTAACTGCTTTAACTACCGACCTTATTATCTTGTTGAACTGAATAGGAAATTATATGATAATAATAATTACGCTAAGTGATGTTAAGGTGACCAATTCATTTTAGCTTATAAATAGGTAAAATTAGAAAACATCCTAGATTTATTTACATCATTTACAAATAAAAAAAGGCCTCCAAAGAGGAACCATGTGGGATAAATGGAGAAAATTAATATGGATATTCCGGAGCTTATATAACGCAGGTATATACCTACGCTGCATACAGTTAGGTGCAATGGTTGATTGAACTTTGAATAATAACATTATCATAACCGTACTATACCTAAGTTGGTAGGTACTCCAGGGGAAAATTTAATTGAATTGAACACCCTAAAGCTGTGTCAGTGGTTTTGAGCTCTGATTTTCTCACAATACAGAACGCCCCTTTGCAAAAAACAAGAGTAATATCCTCTTGTTTTTACAATAATTCAAATACATAGATGAAAGATGGATCAGTCATCATAGTTCGCCTAATCACTGCCGAGATAATACCTATTGAGCAATATAAAATTGCCGTATTAGAAAATAAAACTTCTATCATTATTTTTCAAGTTTTGAAACATCTAAATCCCGTGAAAATATTAAATGTTAGTCTTCGGTCTAATCGCAAAATTAGTTTGAAACAAAAGAAAATGCCAGTATTTTGTAGATATAGTGTACTATATAATATACTTACTGTATTGATTTACCCTTGTATATGCATGATAAAAATCTCTTACAGACACAGAAATAACGGTCGCCACTACGCAAAGCACAATATCCCATATCGTCAAACTTTGACAACGCTTCGGCAGAATATATTTCGTAAGAAAACGAAGAATTATTATAAAACCTACGTACAATCACCTGAAACACGATACCCGCTGGACTCGTTCGGAATATAGTATTCCGAACGAACACAATACTTGCTACGTCTGTCTCTGATGTACGAGTAAACGTGGATTCTGAGTAGTTTCTGCAAAGATGCCTCCAAACACTGTGTGCAAGGTAGCGTATGTACTGTCAAAGACTTATTGCGCACGTATTCAAAAGCTTTAAGGAAACTGTATTTAGCTGCGTATTCGTTCACTGATGTCTGCTTCATTCCGTGACAACAACAATATGGCTCAACTATCGCTGCGTCAGAGCACGTTCGGCTGTGAGGTATCATATTAAATACGCTCATGCATTTCGGACACCCATCAGGTACAGTTTTCTTGAATTGTCTATCGGAAATACTCAAAATGTCCTTCAGCGTCATGTGCAAGTCATATGGACTCACCAGTCGTTTTTGGTTTGTCACCAGGTTCGTATATTATTGTCTACGACGGGTGCGCCTGAACAACCATGGTACCGACATGAAGAACATAGGTAATTTAGCCTCATAGAATCCATCAGCCGAGTACCTTACAGAGCCATAACTCATTCCGTAATCTCCTAAAAGGAAAACAAATGTATTTTTCAAGACACCCAGGTTCCGAAGTCTTTCTAAAAAAGTTGCTAAGTTGGTGTCAATATCTCTAGGGGATTGACCAGCATCATGACTGTGCGAGTTGATCCAAAAGAATCCGAAGAACTTCTTGTCTTTGT
Source organism: Ethmia dodecea (assembly GCA_963855545.1). Taxonomy (NCBI): domain Eukaryota; kingdom Metazoa; phylum Arthropoda; class Insecta; order Lepidoptera; family Depressariidae; genus Ethmia; species Ethmia dodecea. Next base: position 11,056,823 of record OY979457.1, on the reverse strand, counting down.
AAGTATTAGCAAAATCCTATATATAATTAAGAATTTGTGAGGAGGAGGAAATTTCTCTGGTACAAGCCAGTGGACCTTTTAGCTTCTCTCCGGCGACAAAAAACGGTCTTAAATAGTAATGTGTTGGCGCAGTACGGAACCCACGATTGCCGTGACTCTCAAAAATACTGTTCATATGAACTAAATCTTCTCCAAAAGCGGTCACATAGCCATGCTCTTTATTGATGCCAAATGATGTGGGGATTGCACTTGTACATGTCAGGAATACAATTAAGGCTCGACCATGGAGATTTACTTGAGGAAATTGATAAACTCGGTTCGAAACATTTGCCACTTAATATTGCTATCAAATTAGGAGACGTATTGAGTCCAACCTGAACGTTGTATCAAGTGAATTTTCCATGATAATATTATACTAATTACAGTTAAAAGCTTTTCCCAACCTTTCTCAGTTAAAAAAACACACTGTATCTAATAGATAGCTCCCCTTCTAGATGTACAGTCAACAAAGTTGTTAGGGTTACATGACCAGAAACTAAGATTCAGTTTTCTCATAAAGCCATAAATGTATTTATAGTTTTTTTTGGTAGATTATAGGTTTCAAAACTACCTTTTGAAGTAAACATTAATCAATAATATTTATTTATAACCACTCCAGAAAAAATAGTTCTTAGTTACTGGCCATGTAAACCTAACAACTTTGTTGACTGTACCAGGTTTTTAGTTAGTCCGACAGCAAAACAACAAAAACTGTGCAAACTGCGTTGAATTTGGTGCAATAGTTTTTGCGTGACACGCGTACTAACATATGGGCAGATAGAGCAAAATTTTAAACATAATTATTTTGGCTTCTGTTGATGTTATAAATACCTCACATATTAAGTTTTTTTTAAATATAATCTAAGTACAATCAAGAACACATGAAGCTTTACACTTGTAGTGGGAGTCTGACCTCTAAGGCGATTGTAATAAGAACGTTACAAAATCCTATGTGTTAAGCCCCACGTGCTCTTGACTGTACATACATTGGCATTTTTAGAATATTATTCTACTTATCGATGAGGTAAACTTTTGGATCTTATCAGTTCTAAAATATTGTGATATAAATCTATAGCAATTTATTTACAAAATAATGAAAAGTGCGTAGGACAGCTCTCATACTTTATTGTACCCTCGGTAGTCCAGCCACTGGTTGCTTTTCAAGTATGCAACGGTCCTTCAGAGAGTTATGGGCACGGGCCCGCGACATGGTGTCCATCCCCAGTATAATGACGTTCCAAGACTTATCCGTGCCATTTTTGACGTCTTCCACCTTTTTAACGAACGCATAATAATCTTCAAAGGTCTTTTTTCGATTGTTACATTGCACACTTAAGAACTCATGGATGAGTTCGATTGTTGTTCCATTTTTAAAAGGTCTGCAGTTTGAAAACCTGGTGAACGATAAATTTCCATTATATGTAACGATAAGGTAAGAAATATTGAGCAAATCAGTAAAAGAGGGACCTAAACCATGGCTGATAAAGGGCTAAAAGGTTGATGACGATAACGTTTCACAAGGTTTTCGAATCGAAACAATATTGGTGGCGATTCGACTTCACACCGACTAAACTTATTTTGGTTTAGTCCTGTCTTTGTCTTAACTCAAAATAAGAAAAGGGATAGAAGATAACCTACCGAATTTAGTCCTGTCAGAGCAAAGAGATTAAAATATAATAAGGTATAGAGGGGACAAAGCGAGGAAAATTTGAAGTCAAAAGTTATTCCAAGTGGAATAAGTCTAGTACAATTTCGACCGAATGACAGCTCGCGTTCATACTAACTGACATGACAAAGACATGACGCTTAGGCTTCAAAGTTTTGTATGAAAATATTCCCAATGCCCCCTCTATGCCCTGTTATATTTAAATCTCTTTGTGTCAGAGTCGGTAAAACACCTGTATTTTAGTCGTGACTTTTTTATTATGCACTAAACACGTTATGAAATGCCTTAGTTGACAGGACTAATTTTAATTTGACAAGACTAAATATCTCTCGTCTCTTTTCTTTGAGAACAAAATGACGGAAGCAAACTAAAATAAGTTTAGTCGCTGAAAAGCAGAATCAGCACCATTGTCTAGCAAAAGTAAGATTAACTGCCCTCCTAGCCAAGTGGCATTGCACAATCTAATCGAATGTTCTTTTAAATTGACATGTATGGGATTGACAGTAGCGTTAGCTTTCGTTGGCAAGTGCTTATGTCAATCCCATACATGTCAATCTAAGAGAACATTCGATTAGATTGTACAATGCCACTTGGCTAGGGGGGCTGTTGTACTTATATTTCTGAGATGAAATTAATCTTACGTTGAAATGCGTGAGTCTCCTTCGTACATGATAAATCGATAACAGCAGTACTCAAAATGTGATAACATCTGGAAACGGATTATGTGATCGGTCATCTTCTGGACTAACACCTGTCGAGTGCCGCAGCTTTTATTGGTTAGCTTATCTTTGTGTTGTACTTTAATCGACGGTATTTGACATCCAGTAGTGTTGATGAGGTATTTACTATTTACTAAAATTACAGAAACAATACTTTAAGAATTATAATGAACATAACCTTATCTCCGAGGAGAAACCGGAAATACTACTTTTCACCAATATATTTTTGGGATCCCTAAATAAATAAATTGTGGGACACAAGTCACACACGGTTATTCAGCCTCAAACTAGGCTGGGCCTGTACTATGGGTACTAAACATACTTAAATAAATAGACATGTTCATGCACACAAATGTTGGTCCAGAGCGGGGATCGAACCTGCGACCCCCGACTCAGAAGGCAGGGTCACTACCAACTGAGAAAACAAGTCGGTCGACAATATGACAGTCTATTGTCGAACCCGGCGTGTTGTAAGTGTTACACATCCCTCAGAACAAATTCCGTGGCCTACGGGTTTCCTCACGATGTTTTTCTTGATTTTCCTTTATGTAAGGTTTTTGAAAAACTCATTAGTGGTTAGAGAGCCGTAAAGTGCGTCTCATGATGATATCAGTGAGTCTCGGGTTTGAATCCTGGTGTGTACCAAAGAGTTTTTCAAAAAGCTTACGTACATATTTATCACTAGCTCGACGGTGAAGGAAAACCTCGTGAGGAAGCCCGCAGGTCTCAGAATTAATTGAGACATGTGTAACAGATGGTCCGGCGACGAGCTCACCACCTATCACGCTTAGGGGTCGAATATTCTCGTGAAAAGTGGATGTTTCCAGAAATGGAATAACTCTGGCTACCGCCCCGGGGATAATAATAATACATGCCTTCATCAGGAATCAAATTTGGACGAAAACACGTGTGATACTAGCATCCGTGTGAGCGTGACCGATAGTTCTGTCAATTTTAATAGGCTTATAATAGTTACAGAAAATCATGACTACAGTTTTAATGTTACAATACAATACAATACAATAACTCTTTCTTGTACACCAAAAAACAACACAATATGGATACCAACATTAATAAAGTACAATGGGCGGTCTTATCGCTTTTAGCGATCTCATCCAGACAACCTTAGGATGGATGAAACTGAGAGATTAGAATGAACCATTAAACATACCATAAGATACAGGGGTGACGTCACTTCTCAAATAAAAAACATTCTCAGCATTTACTGTAGCTAATATCAGATACCAAATTACTTCCTTTACATCGACAATCACCATTTCAAGAACGCCATTAATTTCTATATCAGTTTAAAAAAAGATCTGGGGTTGTGTGATTGTGTTTTATACTCTCTCATAAAACAGGTTGTAACAAAACAGGTACAGTATTGACACTCGAATTGGATAAATAAAAGAAGAAACTGAGAGGCTGACTAACTGACTGACTGATCGGTCAATGCACAGCCGACACCGATAAGATAGGAGTGGTTATTAAAAAAGGCATTTTATAATTTGAACGATTTTTTTTTGTATTTCTATTAAATTTGACATGAAAAAATATTATGTAATGTTTCTCTATTTAATTTTTCATTTGACCAGTAGTTATGTTGTTTAATGTACACTGACAATTCATTAATTTTATTTTCACTTCTCATGCTCTAAAAGTACGCCAATATAGTCCTACGAAGGGGGACTAAAGTGACCACTTTAGTCCCTAGGGAGTATAAAGTATTTTTTTTTAATTTCCTTAATGAGAAAAAGACAACCTCAAACAGCCAGTAAATATCTGTAGAGTGTGGACCATCTTCATTGCGAAAATGTGAAGAGTTTTAGTTCCATGGTTTTTCCGCGAAGAAGGTGGCGCCATGTGTTTTAAATTGTTTACCTGCAAAGAGATTTAAATCTCTTTGTTAATCTGTGACAGCCTGACAGGTTTAGAAGAAAAAACTGACCGCGAAAATTTCTGAATTTTTGTCGAGTGTAAATTTTTGGGTTTTAAATAAATTTGTACTAAATTGACAATTTTTCTCGCACTCAAAGTGAGTACAGTTTCCACCTCGAGACTAAACGCCAACTTAATATACCCTCCTTTTCATGACTCCCTCGCAAGCTCGGGAGATGGCTTCGTTTAGTCCCTCGATATAAAATATACTATTATTTATTTATTGAATACATATGTTATTTCATTCTCAAGAGTACAACAAATAACACTATAATGAACCTAAAACTAAAAACCTAAAATAAAGTAATATTTATGTTAGAATGTTAATTTCTTCATTTTTTTATTGTACTTTGTATTATATTGATTTTATTTATTCCAAATGAGATACATTTAATTTAATTTCACATTTTAAAATTATAAATTAAAAACCTCTTCCAAAGCATCACATCGAGGCAACGTACCCATACAACTGGCAGCATTGCCCCTTTGGACAGCTATGCATACTCTTTGAAAAAAGTAGCTGCCAGCTCTTGGATCTTGTGTTGCCTCGATGAGACGCTTTGAGAGCTCATTAGCAAAAAGTTTTGTTTCTGGGCCCCACGGACCCAACGTCTCTATGGCAAATGGGACGAAATTATAAGTTTGAACCAGATCCAGATATTTCCTTTTTTTGAGTGTTTCAGCTGCTAAAGCAGCAGCGCCAGGATGCGCAGAGGTTCCGTCGAGATGAGAAGGAGCCAAGGTGTCCACACAAGTCGCGTCCCACACCAAACACCTACCGAATTTCCACGGAGTCAAAGACAATCCGTCGGGCCTCTTCCCATCTGAACGAAATAGTCCCTGTGGTTCGCGAATGGCTGGTATATTCGCTGTAACTAAAGCCCGACGGATGATGTCATTTATAGATGCATGACGCGAAAAGCGACGCGCGCTTCTCTGGCAGGAGAGACCGTGATGCCCCAAATCGTTCACCCGACCACCACAAATGCATCGGTGAGGCTCGACTATTTTCAGACCAAGACGTAAACCTATTGCTAAGGAAAAAGAGCAATTGTCCATCAATTTCTTCTCAATTTGATGTGAATTGTTAAATCGTAAATAATTTTAAATGTTCAATTTTTGCATGGCATGGTATCCGCTAGTTATCGATATTTTTCGCGTTAGTTCTAGAAAAACCTAAGTAATGGTAAGATAAGATAATAATAAATAAATAAAGGTACTCCAAAATAACACTAACAAATTCTGTGTAGGTTAGGTAGGTACTAAGATATATTTGCAATCTGTTTCTGATACACCCTGAAATAAGCTAAGTGCTTATTATTGTTTAGGACAATAGGACAATAAAAATAAGATTGGTTTCAAGAATATAGTTGTTATGAAACAAAGCCCTTTTATTCGGATCAGTATCAAATGTTAAAAAAAGATCCCTTACTGTGCGGCGACTTCTGTCTGTCTATTTGTTTATTGAGTAGGTATGTCTAATACTAATACACAGGACGCTAGTACTTTATTGATCTGCAGAAATATAATAGAGATTGGTAATTACTTTTTAACCATTACGAAGTAAGTTATTACTTTTAACATAAGAAAGTTATTTAATTTACTTAACATAAGATAGTTAAAGAGTACCCGAAACCGACGAGCTTGTATGAACCGATTGATGGATGTGGATGAGGCACGCGAGGTATGCCAGGGTCGTAGCAGGTGGCGGGCTGTTGTCTCCGCCTACCCCTTCGGGAAAAAGGCGTGAGCATATGTATTTATGTAAAGTTATTTTTTTTATTCACTACTTTCTCACATTATTGTGTGCGGTGTCACAGCTTGGCATAACATAGGCTATAATTATTTTATTTCTGTATTCCAATTGGAACGGGAACTACCCGGGTGAAACTAGTAGCTAGTACTAGCTAGTTTATTATATTTTGAGTCTTATAACAATGACATAATTAAGAAAGACAAAGTAAAGTATGACCACACATCAAAGAAGCGTAACATAGACGCCCCTGAGTGTATACTTGACCGGATATTCCGGATATATCAGGCTACGATCGGTTTACGATCGCTATCCGGTAACAGCGAATCAATTATTACCGTTGGTCTGTAAAATTTACCGGTAGATAAATTTTATGGGTTCCCGCGTGAAATTTCTCGAGTTTTACGTACCCTCGTAAGTACGTGCTAAATATTTGATGGTTCCGTGCCACGATGCGATTCTTAAGAAATGTATAAGAAAATGTAGTAAGTATACCGTTATATTATGTATTTATGGCATTTGTTCTGCTTTGACAAACTCAGTTTAAAAAAACTCTTTATTTAACAGAACTCGAAAGAGTAAAAAACAAAACTCTATATAAAATAGAACTTTAAAGAGTAAAAAACCGCCTTCAACTTAGGTACAGTCTCTTGACTGTACATGAAGCTTCACAGTTGTAGTGCGAGTCTGACCTGTAAAGCGATAGTAATAAGAACATTACAAAATCCAATGTGTCAAGCTCTACGTGCTCTTGACTGTACATGGTTTTCTCATGGACGCCATAGTCAGAACTGGACCAAATTGTGTGTATGTTTGTTACCTCAGAACTTTCGACTGGGTTCCCCGATTTTGATGATTCTTTTTTTATTTAAAAGCTGGTGCTTCTCGTGTGGTCTTTTTTAATTTGGTCCAGTTCTGACAATGGACTCGATTCTGCAAACCACCTAAAATTCCTCATTTTAAGTTAGCTCTATTCTTTTCCACCGCTTTGGAATAGAAAGGGACAGAAATACGCGCCATATCTATTTACAAAGTCACAAATGTCAATATAACAAAATTGAACCTCATGGACGCATTCAAATACACGTTTTAAGCAATTTCAGCAACGATGTAAGGAGGTCATGGATAAAAGTGACAGATAAGACATCAAACTAGTCGGTTTTTCGTAGTCGGACATTACTCTATAATCTATGGTTTATTTCTGTCCTTTTTCTTCCGTATTCTATAAAGAAGGATATGCTAACTTAAAATTAGGAATTTTAGGTGGTTTGCAGAATCGAGTCCAATGGCATCCATGACAAAACCATATAAGTTAAGAAGTCGGTTTTTTACTCTTTAGAGTTTTACGTACCCTCGTAAGTACGCGCTAAATGATTCTTATGAAATGTATAGGAAAATGTAGTAAGTACCGTTATAATATTATGTATTTATGGCATTTGTTCGGCCTTGACAAATTCAGTTTAAAAAACTCTGTATAACATGTTGTAGAACTCTAAAGAGTAAAAAACCGACTTCAACTTAGGTACATGGTTTTCTCATGGACGCCATTGTCAAAACTGTAGGTATCAAATTAATTGTGTGTATGTTTGTTAAATCAGAACTTTCAACTGGGTGAACCGATTTTGATGGTTCCTTTTTTATTTGCAATTTGGTCCAGTTTTGACAATGGCATCCATGACAAAACCATATAAGTTACGAAGTCGCTTTTTAACCCTTTAGAGTTCTATGTTATAGAAAAACTCATTGAAACTTGTCCTGACTAGGAATAAGTAACTAGTGTATATTCGTGGGTATATTAATGTCTTTATTTTACAAACTTTTTTTAAACTTTTGTTGTTTAGGGTCCGATATTTTTATGGTGAAATGTATGTAGGTACTTATAAGAATACCTCTGCGGACCCCGTCTGTTGGTGATAAAGCCGTTTAGGCTTACTTACTACTTTTGTATGTTTACACATCACTAACTAGCTAGGTACTACTAGCATTTTTTTTAAAAGAATCAAATAAATACTATACACACAACCTTAGTAGATTGCGTGATAGTAGGATTGCGTTGTGGTGATGTAACGAGTCACTGAACTCTGACTTTCAAATACAGTTTCAATCAGTGACCAGATGAAAAATTGGCCAAGAGCGAGTCGGACTAGCAAACCGAGTATTCCGTAGGTACCTTGGAAGGAATATCTTAAGTTATTACTAGTAGTGTTAGTACGCAATCAACTGAGACAATTTATCTGAGGTTGTGTGTAATTGCGAATCGATATATGAGACTCTATAAAAGTAGAGTGTTTGCTACAGAATGCAGCGATTAATGTAATAGTTAATGAAATGAGAAAGTGTGTAAAATGCTCACAAATCAAGGATTTATCTGATTCTTTTAAAAAATGTGCTAGTTACCTAAGTATATAGGTACATCGTTTTATTCTTTCTGGAATATTTATCTTCTAAAAACTATAATATATTTACTACATACTGTTTCCGATTTTTGTTTTGCAAACTACGGAGATAAGAGGAATGATGTTTTACAGACATTAAAATCGAAAACTATGCCGCATAAAAACAAAAAAAGTATGTTTATAAATTAAGCCTTTTTTTAATTATGATTATCGCACTTGACTAAGTAATTAATACCCCTTTCATGTATATGTAAGACAATCACGCTGATTCAGTGAGTGTACCAGTTCTTTATAGGACACAGTAATCTTGTAGAAGGATAATCATGGATAATCACACGCCTTTCATCCCCGAGGGGGTAGGCAGAGGTATTCCATTACTGGATATACCCACCTTTCACGAGATACATTGGACCCCTAAACGTGATAGGTGGTGAGCCCATCGCCGGACCGGGTCTGTTTACACATGTCTCAGAATTAATTCTGAGACCTGCGGGATTCCTCACGATGTTTTCCTTCACCGTTGAGTAGTTAGTAGCTATATAGTTATAAACTAGATGTCGCGCGGTGCGCGAGGCCGCAAGCGGCCACGCGTGTCTGTGCGGTTCGTTTGTGATAGAAAAATAAAGTCTACTTTTGGGGCGGCCATCTTGTTTTAGCCATTTTAATAACAAAAAAAAAATTGTCAAATATAACTTTTCATGGCAACACTGTTCACTGAGACCCACAATCGCTCCATACAACCTAACATTCCAAAGTGTTGCCAACTTGCCTCAAAATGCCAATTATTATTAAAAAAAATGAAATTTTTCAGTAAAACAAAAATAACGGGGCGGCCATCTTGTTTTTTCTATTTTTCGGGATTTTCTAGTAAACTGCAGGATATACCCTATGCGATGACACCAAACACATCCCTGTTGCATATCGGCATCTGGGAGATCAATTCGGGTCTTTTGAGGTCTACCCTAAAAATTAACTCAACCATAACTTTCGGTGTTGCCAGGCAAAAATCAAAAAACCTACAAAAGGTCATAGGGAGAGATAAAATGTACCGTTGACTGTTACTCGTTTTTGCAAAATGGTAAAATTTCGAGTTTTGACTTTTTGTATTAAAAGTAAAAAAATACCCCAAATTTTGGGAAAAATGTTAAACATGGCAACACTCCGTAATGAGACCTCTAAACCCGCCATACAAGCCAACTCGCTCAGGTGTCGCCATCTCGCCAAAAATCGACAATCAAAATGTGGTAAAATTAATACTTTTCTTTGGGAGCAAATCACCGGTCGGCCATCTTGGTTTTTCAGATTTTCGGGATTTTCTGGTAAAACAACAGGATATACCCTATGCGATGACACCAAACACATCCCTTTAGCATATTGGCATCTGGGAGATCAATTAGGGTCAAGTGGGGTCTAAAACCACTCCAACTTTGAAACACTACTTCGCGGCCGCCATTTTGTTTTTTCAAAATTTTAAATAATATTCGTAAATCATCTAAGCAGTACTACAGATTCCTAAAATTTGAACCGAATCGGGCAGAAAACAAAAGAGATACGATAGGCAACCTTGGCCGCCATTTTGTTTTTTTGAAAAGTCGGAATTTTTCCTAGGTCACTCCGCCATCTTAAACACTTTTCTCCTACATGACTTGACTCCGAAACGACTCCTTCTGGGAGAACAATTATGTCAGTGAGTCAGTGAGTGAGTGAGTGGTAGTCGAGCTTTATATATTATAGAAAATATTTACGTAAATTTTTGAAAAACTTTTTGATTCGAACCCGAGCCTCACTGATTTTTGGCCGGCTCTTTAACCGTCCGGGCTATCACTGCTATCACTGATCACTGATCTTGTAGAAGCACTCAATAAAATAGAATCTAATAAAATCAATTTGCACTTTACCGGGACTGCAACAAAATTACTATATGACGCAATAGCCCTCTAAAGTGCGCCCAAATGCGGTCCTATAAAAGCTAGGATCTCTATAGGATTAAAAAATTTGTGGTCCTGGGATAAAAACATGACCACATTTTGCTATTTAGGTAGTTGGCGAAAAAGTAAAAGTATATATTTTAATTAATAGTTGTAAGTTGTGACAGACAGACAGAGAGACGGATACAGCGGCACCACAAGTGTTCCTTTTTTACAATTTTGTTAAGGGACCCTAAAAACAAGCTACAGCTGCTCATGCAGATACAGTCAACGCATCGTCCACGGCAGGTTTTTGGCATGATTCACGCTTGCGTTGTTCGCCAAAAACTGCAGATAACTTTTATGTGTCGCATAGAGACACGAATGTAGATGAAAAATTTTGTGTTCACAGATTTTGAGGTTAGAATGCCTTTCGTTCGGATATACGCTCAGCGATAGTAATAGGGTACATTTTCGAGCGTACTTTTTTAGGCGTCCTATGTCCTTTATAAAGAAACTACAAATTATTAGATTCACAGCATCGTCTTCTTAGTAGGATTCCGACTGTTAAGTTGCCACTAGCTTAACATCATCTTCCAATCCGCGGTGAGCTCGCGTGGGAGATGATAGCCCATACTTCCTCATGTGTGAGGAAAGACCCTTAGCTCAGCAGTGGGCTGCTACGGGTTGATGATGATCTTCACTACGTAGTATAAAACAAAGACTTTTTCTCTGTCTCTATATCCCTATGTCTCTATGTATGCTTAAATCTTTGAAACTACGCAACAGATTTTGATGCGGTTTTTCTTAATAGATAGAGTGATTCAAGAGGAAGGTTTAAATATTAGCATTGCACCCGTGTGAAGCTAGGGCGGGGCGCTAGTAGTCTATAATCTAAAGCATTTAGTTTGTGAAATAAGAGAAAAAAATTCGCCACCGTTATGACGGAAGCAAGCCCGTTGCGAAAATTTACCCGATAACAGTTTTATAGCATCCCTTTCTGTGTCTAAAGTATGTAGTAATAAACAATTTGTGTATTCATTTTAGTTATTGGTTCTAGAGGTAAATTAATATACATCTACTCTTCTATTACACTAATAGAACTATAGAACACAAAATAGAAATACTGCCAACATCCTTAACGAAAAATTATATGAGCATGAGTATATTCAATTCAATTCAATTCAATTCGTTTATTCATAATAAAAATTACATGTCATGCTTATAATTCTATCGGAAATGTCAGACTGTACATAATGAGAATTAATTTATACAATTGCAAGTTATGTCAAGTTTTTTACACAAGTCAATCATATTATCATAATATGTCATTAAGTACAACCAGTTATTTTTCTACGCGGATGAGTCAGTGAGCGAGAAAGTTTATATTATATTTACTTACCTTATGTATTATTTGTCTATTAGACAGGAAAATTATCTTTAAAATACGTAATTAATTGTGCCAACAGAATTTAAATTTATAAGTAGGTACTCGAAGTAAACGAAGACAGAACAGAAAATTCAATGACAAGTAGATCAAAGTAGATATTACCAAAGTAGAAACTAGTCCAAACTTAGCTCAGACTACGTCTGCAGTCTGGGCTAGATATTAATATCTCAGAATTAATTCTCGTCTGAGAAACTTAAGCTATTAGCGTATTGTCAAAGTTGTGTTTATGATTTCGTATTGGAACGAAAACTTACAGTATTTTATATTAAACTAGCAACCCGCCCCGGCTTGGCACGGGTGCAATGCTAACACTAAAACGTTCCTCTTGAATCATTCTATCTATTAAAAAAAACCGCATAAAAATCCGTTGCGTAGTTTTATAGATTTAAGCATACAAAGGGACATAGGGACAAAGAAAGCGACTTTGTTTTATACTATGTAGTGATAGTGATGATAGTGAAACGACAAAATGGTGGCTATCATCTACATCTACCTACACTAATATTATAAAGAAAGATTTGTACTTTTGTATGTTTGTATCTTTGTTACGATTAAACTCAAAAATTACTGGACCGATTTTAAAAATTCTTTCACCAATGCAATGGACATACTAGATAGCTACATTATGAGTAACAAATTAAGGCTATATTTCATTCCCGTAATATAAAAGTATTTGGAACCGGTTTTAATATGTATTTGGCTGGTTTAAGCTTTAGCTCTACCTTGGTAATATAATGTATTTTTTAATATGCCTATCTTATCTCAGGTATTCCTAGATATAACCAGTTTCCACGAGTATATTTTTGGAGCCTTAAGCTTGACAGGTGAGCCTATGATGAGACATCCTGTTGTACCAGTTGCCTCATAATCCAATCTGAGACCTGCGGGATTCCTCCCGATGTTTTCTATCACCGTCGAGCTAGTTATGAATACTTTCTAACCACACGGCTATCACTGCGCATAATTGTTCACAAAGTATTAGTTTATGAAATGATTACACACGCTTTAACAAGACCATAAAATATCAGGTTGAAGGTAATTTTTAAAGCAATTTCTCTGCCAATAACGTCTTAGAGAGGTTATTCTGTTTAATCTATTTTCAAGCCATAATTCCTTGGGCAGTCAAAAGGAATCCTTTAGCGGAAATATTCCGTGGGCACCCACTTCAAAAGGAGAACTCTTTTACAAAGGCTAAGGAAATAATATGAATTCTCTAAGAAAAAGTATAGGAATGTTAAGCGAACAAAGTTGTGGAAACTGGCTGGAAAATAAATGCATTCTTTTTTTAATTTTCTTTTTCGTAGCCGGCCTGGAAAATGCAGAACTATTTTAACTTTATTAGGCTGGATTCTCCCAGCGCAGAATAAAGCTTAATCGGAGATTAAATTGCAAAATACTATACAGTTTTTTCGACTAAGCTTACTCTACTTTGGATTAAGCCAACCTTAATCGATTTTTTTGCAAACCATCGCTCATGGAAGGTTTTTGTTGTCATCTTCATCTGTCAAAAAGTTAGAGTATTTTACATCAAAGATATTAAAGTAAGGATGAGTTATATTCATACTGCTAGCGTTTGAAAATTGATCCCCTACGAGTGTGCTACAATATGTACATACTTACTTCTTAGCGTATTTATAGGATGCAACAATGACGGGGAAAGATGATACGGAACGAATAATAAAGAACTAGAGCTATCTGTTAAGGGTTGCGCTTAAAATACGACTTGAAATACAATGCGACTAAATAATACACATACATACATAATCTCACGCCTATTTCCCATTGGGGTAGGCAGAGACAACAGACCGCCACTTGCTACGAACCTGGCAGATCTCTCGCGCTTCCTCCACATCCATCAAACGACTCATGCATGCTCGTCGGTTTCGGGTACTCTTTATCTGGCTTTTCTTCAACACATCGCCGATCTGGTCGATGTAGGTACGCCTAGGTCGTCCTCTACCGACTCGCCCATTCACAACACCCTTGTATATTTGTCTCGTTAGACGACTTTCATTCATTCATGCGACTAAATAAAATGTGGTTAATTAACTACATTTGTCGGCCTCATTTTCCGTGCTCTAGTAACATATCTACGTCTTTCTATATAATATCTATGATTTCACATACACAAAATTAAAATAAGGGCTACTTGATTTCATATCACAAAAACACTCCACTGCTTGTAAATCCCAATGAAACGTTTTGGTTGCTCTGTTAAAAATAGAGTGTTGAAGAAAGAAAGAAAGAAAGGAAAAGAAGAAAGAAAAATGTTTATTCACAGAAATAATTTTTGCAAGACATAATATTATTAACTCTGCAGTACAAAACAGTTTGTTGGCAGACTAGCTCCTTTTTTACATGTAAATATATATTTTTTACTAGCGACCCGCCCCGGCTTCGCACGGGTGCAATGCTAATACTAAAACGTTCCTCTTGAATCACTCTATCTATTAAAAAAATCGCATCAAAATCCGTTGCGTCGTTTTAAAGATTTATGCATACATAGGGATATAGGGACAGAGAAAGCGACATTGTTTTATACTATGTAGTGATAATGACACTTTTGCACATTAGGATAATACAATTATTCCTACTCTTAAATTATTCAGTGGGGCATTGATACAAATTTTATTAAAGAGGTACTTTATGTATTTTACAACACAAAATCTCATTCAGTCTACATTGCGTTACTTGACGAGATAATTAATAAGTTTTTACCCCGTTTCCCTGATCTTAATTGTGCGACTAAACCATCCCTAGCTTAGTTCAGAATTAACTAACCTAAAATCAGGTTAAAAGCTGTTCAGACTGTCTCGGGCACTCGATCCACGCTCTGTAATTCGATTAGCTTGCACCTGGCGACAATCTATACATCTCGGCTTCTACAGTCTACACACACAAGGACAGACAATTGATTTTATATAGCGGAGGGTTATTGTAGAATCCGTGATATCGTTTACCGTCTCTATGACGGGATAATTTTAAAAAGGTTGATCATAATTAGGTGACATCCTGTCAATAAAATATCTTCACTCTCTCCAGCCACTCTTTAAACTCGGTAGGGGTGATGTCGCCACCAAGACATTGCGAGTCAGGTAGTCAGAAAAAAAGTAGTGGTAGACTCTCTCAGAATGCTGAAAAGGGCCTTTATCTGGAGTTGAATAATATGATAATATTTTTCTTGCACTGACTTTGAAGTTTGATGAAAATCAGTAGATTTTTCTAGTATTATTATTATTATTTTTGGTCACTTTCTTGTCTTTTCTTGTAGTTTTCTCCAAATATACGCTGAAATTATTTTATTCAAATAAAAAAACTAATACTTAAATTAATTAAAATATAAAAATATCTGTAAACTGTATCTCGCACAAACTCGTCGAGAATTGGTAGATGTTCTCAAGAATATCATCATGCTTCTACCATCTGTCTATAATTATCTACACTAACACTAATAATATAAAGAGGAAATTTTGTAATAATATAATATAATAATACTTACAATAAAAAAATATTTCACAAGTAGAAAGCTACATTATTACTAAGTAGCATAGGCTATATATCATTCCCGTATTCCCACAGGAACGGGAACGTAAAACCTAGTAAATTAATTATTTTACAGCCGGCCACCTATCTGACTCCATCCTTGAATGGGAATTTCCTATTGGATTTCTTCGACATTTTTCGTGATTCATTCTCCTCGAGGACTCGAGTGCAAGGCCGTTAACGCAGTCAAATTAGACTTGCCTTTTATGACATCTTCTTACGAGTAGAGTAAGGTTGCCAGTATTCGCGATGCATGCCACCAAAGAGATTACAATATAATAGGGCATAGAGGGGACAAAGCGAGGAAAATTAGAAGAGAAAAGTTATTCCAAGTGGAATAAGTCTAGTACAATTTCGACCGAATGACAGCTCGCGTTCATACTAACTGACATGACGCTTGAGCTTCAAACATGCTTCAAAGTTTTGTATGAAAATATTCCCAATGCCCCCTCTATGTCCTATTATATTTTAATCCCTTTGCATGCCACTAACATTATGTCGTGGCTATAATTGTGAATCACCACATTATTGGAAACAGTGCATTCCATTTCCAAAACGAACGGTTCCAGACGTAATTTTACAATACAATCATTTATTCAATCTATACAGCACTCAGAATGTTATAGTGCCTAGTTATTGAGTTATACAGTCTATTGAAAGTCGATATTGAGTTCCAAACTCAATAAGACAATGCAGATGTTACTTGTATATCTCTTGTGTTAATAAAGTTGGAGCAAGCGAAGCATTCTGATATGAAGGAAATATATTTTGAGATATTTATATAGAACTACATTGTTGGAAGATGCTTCGTAGAGATTTTGTAAAAAGTAGTTGTAGTAAAAGCAAGTAGAACTTACGTTTTTGCAAAGTACTATGTTCCATTGTCAATGACGCTCTCTGTAAAAATATCTGCTATATATACATACCACTCAATGTATGGATCATTAGTTGATACAAGCAAGCGAAAAGAAGTTGAAATTTCTTTAAATACCCACGTTTCATAAGCAAATACCTATATATATTCTTTGGACCCCTTAACGTGATAGTTGGTGGCTGTTACACATAGTATTTTATTAATTCTACAAAAGGTGTTGCCGCCTTCTTGACGCCGACCATCTTAAACAGATATTTTCAACATTGGAATTGAAAAAACAATGATAAGACGGCTTCGACCGCTGAGCGCCTGAATTGGCGAAAATATGCCAACCTCAATGAGGGCTACATGTTTGTGAGGTTTGGGGTGGAGGCAAAGAGATTAAAATATAATAGGGCATAGAGGGGACAATGCGAGGAAAATTTGAAGCCGAAAAGTTATTCCAAGTGGAATAAGTCTAGTACAATTTTGACCGCATGATAGCTCGCGTTCATATTAACTGACATGACGCTTGAGCTTCAAAGTTTTGTGTGCAAATATTCTCAATGCCCCCTCTATGTCCTATTATATTTTATTTTAATCTCTTTGGGTGGAGGCCATGTCACCGTGGGGTCCGGAGGCGTGGTAGCTTATCAAAAAGTTTTCAGTGTGTTTAGTTGAAGCTTCAGGTGACCATATTGCTGTCAAAGGATCAGCCTATCTAACCTGAGAGAGAATGTGACCAGGGGGCCAATTCTACTAAATGACAGTGGTGATAGTTGTATGATTGTGGTCACTCAATGGTGATTTTATGTCAAATTTTGACACTTTTCGTATTCTGTTAACTGTCAGTTTTCACAATCATTCAACTATCATTGTTGACCACTTTTGGTATTCTACTATTCCTACCATGGAATGGCGCTGTCCAGTGATTGCTTTTTTTCCCTTATTTTAAGGCATTGGCAATTTAGCCATCAGCCCCAAACACGACACGAAATTCAGATTTTAGCTCTGCTTCAGAGTCTATGCACAAAAATACACAAGTTTCTTCAAAACTTATCGAAATGTCACATGTACCATAAATAAAATCAATCATCTAAAGATTTTAGTGCCGAAAACCCGAAATAAAACTAATGACACGCATGGTAGTAATAGTTATATATGGTAGGCAACACCTAACGTAGTCCATAGTCATTCCATTGTAATGCCACTATGATTTTAGTGGAATACAAATTAGATGTCATAGTTGCCAGTTGCAGCATAATGGAATGATAGTTCGATGACAATGGCTGACATTTAGTGGAGTTGGCCCCCAGTCTTCTGAGAACATTCAATAGGAACAGGAACAAAGAGGAATGTATTTTTTATTTGTAAAAAAAAATATGCCCCTCTCTTTTTTTGGAAGCCGTAGGTAATATGGAACCTACTTAGTATCAAAGGAATTTTATTGTCTTAAACTTTGTAACTTTATAAAATGTTGACTTAAAAAATTTCTTTACTCTCACTCTTCCTTAAAAAAGAAAAAGTTAGCAAAAGTAATAGAAAAACAGCGGTAAAAAGACACGACATACATACATACAGCTCACGCCTTCTTCCCACAGCGGTAGGCAGAGACGATGGATCGCCACTTTGCTCGATCTCTGCATACTTCTTTCGCTTCCTTCACATCCATGAGCCTTTTCATGCACGCTCTTTATTCTTCGCACTCTGGACCCCAGCCTTTTGAAGGACGTCACTAATTTGATCCGTGAACGTCCTTCTGTGGGGCGTCCTTTTTTCTTGAATCCTTTAACATCCGCACCAGCAGACGTATTCACAGAGACTGTGACACCAACTGTCATATGTGACATTAGTTTTCGATACCAACATCAGCCCATCTCGATAGATTCGTTTCCGATGTCGATAGATTCGACTCGAATCGAACGGAAACGGTATCGAGTCTCTGAGAATACGTCTGTAGGAATCTCTTCCAATAGAATAGAATAGAATAGAATATAATAGAATAATCATTTATTTGAATCTCCAAACACACAATATGTACTCTTCTTTCATCCATACGTTCTAGATGACCAAACCAGCTTAACATTGTTTTTCTTTCAAAAAAGACACGAGACGTGAAATAATTCCAATATTTATTATTGATTGATGGGTGAAGCAAGTTATAGCATACAAGAACCTTATTACGAGAACAGCTGCTAAATCTAATATCGAACTATACTAGATATTGCGATGGGAATCCATTATCCATTCAATTCAATTTGTCTGAAATTTTGCTGCCCTTAATGGCTTGTAGCAGATGGATTTTACTCATAAATTGTTCTAAATTTATATGAATTGTACATTCATATACGAGTGCGCAGTTAGTAATAAAAAAAAAGGAGAAAATAGTCCTTCATTCGTAGGTGATCGGATACAAACTTTATTCCCTATTGAAAACGTTAGGAGATTGATATTCAAAAAAATCTTTCGTCGTGATCACCTAGGAAAGCTGTTATAAGTACCTATAATAGGCCGGCAACGCACTTGTGACTTTCGAGGTGCAGGTGTCCATGGGCGACGGTAGTCACTTACCATCAGGTGACCCGTTTGCTCGTTTGCCCCCTATATAGGTACTATAAAAAAAACTATAGAAATACATGAAACGAATAGGTACCGCTTAATGAGTCTTCAATAGACTGTACGTTGTCTGTCAGTCAATGTTAGTTTGATTAAGTAGATTTATAGCGCAGCGGAGGTGGAATGCTCCTCCATCGTGAAAAAAAAAGATCTTCCTCCAGGTGAGGTGGTCGTGCCTTGGGAGTGCGGTCCAACGGTAGAATGTTGGACAGTTGTATTCATACAAACTCATTAGAAAACTTAGATAGCGCGGTTTAGAACTTGCCGTCTAGTTAGCTCTATTTTGTATCGCTAAGAGTCTCTACATCTTAATTGAATATTTTTGGAGCTAATATTCTATAAATTAAGTGACACGGGCTTATAAAAATAATTTTAAGCGTCAATAGAATTACAACAACATTATTATAGCACGGATGCGAAAGGCGAATATTTGATAAACATTTAAGTTTAGATAAAAAGCATAATATAGGTAATATGTCCACCCAACACCGTGTCTTCGTTTTTTCCATCACTAAAGCATTTACAATATTGCAATATGTGTGTCCCAATTACAAGTTCCAAGATACACAAATTCTACGTCAATAAAATTGGTGAGAATGATGTGAAGAAACGTCGAAGGAAAGTCTATTAACGCTATCATTCTGTGACAGTTCTCAGAATGCGAAATTCAATCGTGACGAAGAACAGCATAATATAATATAACGATATTACGTACCCATTGAAATTCTATATGCGACAGAATTGAATTTCGGCTTCGATGCGAAGGCGACGCGCTTGCACATTTCAACGAACGAGTATTTCAATGATATTTCATACCCGCCCGCGTTATTAGAAGTATCGAAGCAGTAATAGCATTTATGAAGATAGGTGTATATTTTTAATAGGTTTCAAGCAAAATATCTGGCAATCATGCGGACATTTACTTTTTGACATTTAATTTGTTCACGTGACCTTTTTTATGAAAAAATACAGATAGCGTTTTAAAAAAAAATAGCTTTCTTTTTAGCGCGAAATCAAATCCAATTTTGTGTTCCTTTTGTTTTCTTTTTTATTTAGCTACAACTGCCTAACAAAACCGCAGGTGGAATGGGCCTTTAAAAGGGGAATGCCCATTGCCCATACAAAATAATGCCTGAGATAAACAAAGATCAATTCTACATTGAATTGTAGTTCAAGACAGCAGAAATCCATTAAAAATTTATTTTATTATCCAAAAACTAGGCACAACCTAGTTTATAACATTTTAATAAAAAAAGAATAGGTTATGTCAAAGTAAGGCAAGACTAATCCAACAACTCGGTGGCGGGCTGGGCTCTGTTCAGCGATGAGCAGACCTAGACCGCCAGGCATTTCTTCTCATGCCACCGGGCGGGATGGCAGGTTGCGGATAGCCTAGCTCCGGCTGTGGGACCTGACTGCTTATAGTCGATCCCACATCCGAAGTGCCCCTTTTTGTGGCCCCGGACAAGAGAAGTTCCCGAACGCCAAACCCCAGGCGTAGGGTAGCCCAAACCCTCACTCCCATGATCCCTTACCCACTCCCTCCCTCCTTTTCCCCTATCTTCCCTTCGGTCCTTGAGGAGTGGTAACCTCGTTTCCAAAAAAGCCAACCCAACCTTTGTACCCCGTGTGCAATGAAGCAGACCAACAAAACAACTACCCAGGTGGGTCCCGGCAACGCCGGGGAATCCCATGCCGACTTGTCGGTCAGCCCCCATCGTATTCTGGGAGGGGGCAACGTTCTGCTTGATAGCGCCGCGCCTTCAGCGCGGTCGGCCGCTTCGGCGCCCACGACACTGGCTGCGACTAACGCGCCACACGACACGGAAATGGCTGCGATCACCGCGCCTCTAAACACCCATACGGCTGCGACTACTGCGCCCACCATCCCGACATACGCTGTTCCCTCTACGAGTGCCTGGCAACAGAGCATCGTAAGGAACAGCGTAACAAACAACCCCGATAACGACACCGAGAACGCACGACTCTCCAGTCTTAACGGAGAACTTCGCGCGCTGGCACTCCAGCGCGAGAAGATCGAAGCAAGAATGGGGGACGCCGGACCCGGTGGTTCTGTCCCTATCTCTGAGGACGAAGTACGCTCGCTTCAACAAAAGCGCGAAAAAGTCCGAAACAGAGAGAGGGACCTGAATAACCGTTTGCGCAAAATCCGCGAAGGCAGTAGCCAGCGCGAAGCAAAGACGGTTACTCACAAAGGAGTACGCGACCAGTCGCAAGTACGCGAAGGGGACACCCAGCGCGAAAAGCGACCGGACGCGGAAACACGCGGGAAGGGACCAGTACGCGAAGGGGAAACTCAGCGCGGAAAATCACTTCCCGCACCAAAACCACCCGGGTCAGGTGACAGCAATCGTGTGTCACAAGACCTTCCCCGACCAAGGAACAAACGAGGAAAGCGAGGTGGGTCCTTGCGCAAGGCGTCATTGGCACACAACACCACGCCAGGCACCTCGGAACCGCAACCTGGACCAAGTGGCCAGGGAACGGCGAAGAGGATGCGCCCGGACGACTCGGCTTCACCGAGTACGCTCCAGGGTGACGCCAAACGCGTAAGAACCCAGGCCGCCCAAGGGGGGCAGCGAACCTACGCGCGGGCCACAAAGGATAGTCCTGCGCGGCTCGCCGTAGCGATCTGCCTCCCTCCTCCATCCAGAGACCTAACCACAGACGAGGCTGACCACATTAAGGTCAGTCTCGAAGACCTGGTCATGGACACTGACCCCTCCACACCGCTCCCGGCCTTCCGTGGATACCCACGGGTAGCGGACGGCACGGTTCAGATGTGGTGTGAGGATGAAAAGGCCCTGTCCTGGCTGTACCAAAATGTCCCGAAAATCAGGCTACCAAACTCGGACGAAAGTTTGGTAGTCATGAAGCAATCGGAGGTACCGACCCGTGTCCGAGCCGCGCTCTTCGTACCAAGGTACAACGGAGACATAGCGCGGCTCCACAGTGTTCTGGTTCGCCAGAACACTTGGTATGACATAGGGAGGTGGTCGCTCTACAGGGCGACATCAGTCGGTGGGGATAACCATGGGACATACCTGACCCTGGGTATCCCACCGGATGAAGTCGAGAAGGTCTTGGGGCGGGAGCGACGTGTATCGTACCTACTTGGCTCGATATACGTGCGCTTCTACCCGAATACCCAGCCCTCGAACACCCCGACCGCAAACCCAAACACCGACCCAAAACCACCGGATACGGCGATGCTCCAACTCGAGGAGGAGATGGCCAGGACGGCGATGGCTGACGCAGTGAGCGCACCACCCACATCACCGGGGTGGACAGAGCAGCTGCTCGCCTCGTCGCCAGGCGATAGCCGGCTCGGGATGGAGGGTGGGGGAGAACTATCCGATGGATCGACCTCCTCGTAACCCCACCCCACTGCCGCCTACACCCGCACTCAATCCCCTCAACATCATCCAGACCAACCTCCAGCATAGCCAGACTGCGGCGGCTTGCTTACGCAGGGCACTGGAGACGAAACCCCGAACTATTGCACTGATCCAAGAGCCGTGGATCAGAAACAATAGAGTATGCGGCCTCAGTAACATCGGAGGTAAGCTAATTCTCGACACACAGGGCACAGACAAACCACGTACCTGTGCCTACATACCCAAAGATATCCCTACCACGACACTTACGCAATTCTGTTCCAGAGACCTAACAGCCGTCAAACTAATGACCGATGGCGACGCGCCCGACATCGTTCTAGCCTCGGCGTACATGCCAGGCGAGACCGATGACTGCCCACCGAAACACATGATCGATCTGGTGAAGCACTGTGAAGAGGCTAACCTAGATCTGGTCATCTGCACGGACTCCAACGCCCATCACCCGCTTTGGGGTTGCGACAAAACCAACTCTAGAGGTGAGGTACTATGCACATATCTTTTTACTACTAACCTTAACATCCTAAATCGCGGTTCGGAACCCACTTGGGTCACATCTCGCGGACAAACAATTATTGACCTAACATTAGCTTCAGGAAACGTGACGAGCCATATCTCTGACTGGCACGTATCCGACGAACCTTCCTGTTCTGACCATAGGAGGATTCGATTCAAAATAACAGCTAACACCAAAAAACTTGAACCCAGACGCAACCCACGCCGAACCAACATACCTGGTTACAAACGCCTTCTAGCCTCTCTGTTATCCAGGA
This sequence comes from Ethmia dodecea, assembly GCA_963855545.1. NCBI lineage: Eukaryota > Metazoa > Arthropoda > Insecta > Lepidoptera > Depressariidae > Ethmia > Ethmia dodecea. The sequence continues at coordinate 11,033,754 of OY979457.1, read as the reverse complement.
ACCCAATACCCTCAAAACTCACGGATCCCAAAGAACTCGAAAACACTACAAAAATACTCTCGGAATATATAACAGAAGCATACCACGCTTGCTGTAAACTAATAGATCCAAACACCAAGGGCAAGGGAAACTCCTGGTGGAATACGGAACTTAGTAAACTCAGGCAAACGATGCGTAAACAATTCAACAGAGCCAAAAATTCTAGGCTACCAGAAGACTGGGACCTTTACAAAGACACACAATATACATTCAAAAAACAAATTAGAAACGCCGGCAGAGCAGCCTGGCGGAAATTCTGTGAAGACATTGAATCAAACAGCGAGGCCGCGCGTGTAAGGAAAATCCTCTCTACGGATCAGGACCGTACCCTTGGCTCGCTGAAAAATCCAGACAATACATACACTACATCAGACTATGACACAAGTAAAGTCCTCTTAGAAACACACTTCCCAGACTGCAACCTCTCCGAGGACAGAACATGGGCAAGTGAGCTTCCGCACATACCTAATGATCAAGATTGGTCCAGAGCCCGTACCATAGTAACGGAGGAACGAATAAAATGGGCAATCACGACCTTTAAGCCATACAAATCCGCAGGCCTAGACGGCATCTTCCCTGCCTTACTGCAATGGGGAGTGGATTTTCTCACACCATGGCTGGTTGTAATTTATCAAGCCTGTCTAGCACACAACTATGTACCACTTGCATGGCGAGAGGTGAAAGTTATTTTCATATCTAAACCAGGCAAAACCGATTATACTCAACCCAAGGCGTACAGACCAATAAGTCTGACATCATTTCTACTGAAAACCCTGGAGAGACTCTGTGACCGACATATTCGAGACGGGCCCCTCCGGGAATTCCCACTACACAGACAACAACATGCCTACTCCACAGGAAAATCGACAGAATCCGCACTACATAGTGTGATCTCCAAGATCGAATGTGCGGTAGACCACAAATGCTCCTCACAGGCGGTGTTTATCGACATAGAAGGCGCCTTTGATAAAACCATCTTTCATAGCATCAGCGCAGCTCTCGAGGAGCACGGTGTGAACTCGACCCTGCGAGGATGGATCACAAACATGCTCAGACTCAGAGCCGTACAAGTAACAGTGAACACCACCACGAGGGCTATCGTAGCGAGGGGATGCCCACAAGGAGGCGTCCTCTCGCCACTTTTGTGGAACCTGGTGGTGGACAGCCTTATCAAACAGCTAAATGATAAAGGCTACTTCACGGTGGGCTACGCTGACGATATAACTATAATAATAAATGGCATTCATGAAAACACACTGTGTAACCTTATGCGCCAAGCCTTGAAGGTAGTATAGGAATGGTGCAAGGAATATAAACTGGCAGTGAATCCTACCAAAACTGAACTTGTCCTATTCACAAAGAAAAGGAAGCTGGCAGCCCTACAGTTGCCACGCTTCTTTGGGTCCACCCTAAGCCTATCAACTGAGACCAAATACCTGGGTATATATTTGGACAAACAGCTGAACTGGGCAAAACACACCGATTATATCACAACAAAAGCTAGCATAGCCCTATGGCAATGCAAAAGGCTGCTAGGAAGGAATTGGGGCATAAGCCCAAAAATTACCTACTGGCTATACACCACAGTCATCCGACCAATTATTACATACGGCTCCTTGGTGTGGTGGCCCAGGACCACTCTGAGCTCAGCCCAGAAAGAGCTTGAGAAACTACAAAGATTTGCCTGCGTAGCAGTCAGCGGCAGCATGAGAACATCACCCACTGCTGCCCTACAGGCGATGCTGGGGTTGCCACCTCTACACCTTGTTGTGAGGGAGGAAGCAGCTCTAGCAACGTTCAGACTGGAGCTATCCGGCACTTTAAGTAAAGATTCCAGAATCAAGCACATACGCATAAAAGAGGATGCCCTCTCGCGACACCCGATGATGGCATCGCCGAGCGATAGGACCCAGAAAACACACTGTTTCGTAAAACACTACAACGTAGAACTCACAGCGGAGTTGTATGATCACCCAGGTCCAAAGGAGCTAAGGATCTACACTGATGGATCAAAAACCGACACTGGAACTGGAGTCGGAGTCTACTCAGATGATCTCAACATTAGAATATCTAGACCACTAGGAATGCTCAACACTGTCTACCAAGCAGAATGTGTGGGCATCATCCAGGCAGCACACGCCATAGAGGCCAGAGAAGTGACGGATACTCACATCCGCATACTCTCAGACAGTGCCTCAGTCCTTCAATCCCTAAAGAAAAACCAGATTACCTCAAAACTCATCTTGGAGTGCCATAACGCACTAGAACGCGTTACGGTACTAAACCACAACACAGTGACACTTCAATGGATTAAGGGGCACAGTGGCTCACGTGGAAACGATGCAGCGGATGAACTCGCCAGGAGGGGTTCTGACACGAATCCCATTGGACCCGAGCCCATTGTACCCATCCCGTTTAACCAACTCAGGAACTGGTTAAGGGAACACACTCAAACTCAAGCGGAGATTTGGTGGGCCTCGACGCCAGGATGTAGGCAATCCAAGGAGGCTATGCCAGCCTTGAACACGAAACTGACCAAGCGCCTTCTGCGCCTGGACAGGGACAGCCTGAGAATGGTGTCGGGGACAATTACCGGGCACTGCTCACTGAACAAACACTTACACACCCTAGGTATCACTGACAGCCCCCTATGCAGAGCGTGCATGGAGGCGGAGGAGACGGTAGCGCACGTGCTCCTTGAGTGCGTTGGCGTTGCCCAGATCCGCAAGGAAACTCTCGGAACACCAGGATCCCTTGCGGACGTCCTGAGTAGACTCGGAAGTTTGATCTGTTTCTGGAAGGAGGTAGGATGGTTGGAGTAACCGGCCGCCATGGCTCACGTACAATGGTCCGTTTTAAGGACTAAGTGCGGAAACCAAACCCCCTAACATAGAACATAGAACATCCAACAACTCAAAGATCACAGGTATTACTAACCCGAATTTTTTTTTTATTTATACTAGCTACCCGCCCTCGCTTCGCCTCGGTTTAAGCGCACAAAAACATGTTTTTTACGAAATCACATTACAGATCTTTGTAATTCTTGGATTCTCTCTACTATACTACTATAAACCGCATTAAAAGCCGTTGCGTAGTTTAGAAGATTTAGCGTACAGTCAAGAGCACGTGGAGCTTTAATTACACATTGGACTTTGTAACGTTTATAATACAATCATCGCCTTAGATGTCAAACTCGCACTACAAGTGTAAAGCTTCATGTGCTCTTGACTGTACAAATGTCGGGAAGCAACTTTGTTTTAAACTGTGTAGAGAAGATTAACGAGCAATAAAGTAAACAAAATAATATATCTTAAAGATTTATTAAAATAAATAATATAACACTCAATAACAAACCTCATATTATGTATTTTTTAAAGCTAAAAACAAACATATTCCTGAATACATAATTGGGTAGTAAGATAACAGATCTCATTTGAGGTTCTTCTTCCTGCTGAGATACATCTGCGGATGCCGGACTCTGACTTCCCTGCAAAGAAGTAGGAGGTGAGGCAGCCTGGTCGCATTGTTGTCAACACGGATGACAGATCAAATCCGTAGACCGTAACTGCAACAAAAAGAAAGTCTTTTATTGTATACTAGTTGTTGCATATAAGCAAATTGTGCAATAAATATATTGAGTTGAATTGAACAAGTAGTGTCGGATTAAGTCAGCATGGGACCCATATCAAGCTCTATCAAGATTTAATCAAAGCATGTAATCAAGGCATGCAAACATAGCAAGGGTAGCAGTTGCTACCCTTGCTATGTTTCTAATCTGGCACTGAGCACAAGACCTAAACTACTGAAACGTATAAAAAAAGATCTTACTCGTCGTGGTTGAATCCTGTGTGCTACAACGTTCATTATGTGCCTTTCACGATCAGTGTCAGTTCGTAGCCTGTGTGATCGTTGTCTCAGAACAGACTGTCCACATCAGACACATACATGGTGGTGACCTACATGACTAGCTGGTTGACTGGTCCCTGGTGTCTCTACGCCACTGTGGATGGCTGCCCTTATAGACATGCATCACACACAACACTGTGTTGATCAACCTGAAGGAGATATCAAGGGATGATTAAATCATTTTTATTGTGAGCAGTGATAACCCAGTGGTTAAAGAGCCAGCTTCTCATTCGTGAGGCTCGACCTCATGGGAATCCTGGGATGTACCAACCACTTTTTCAAAAAGCTTACGTATTTGTCACTGCTCGACGGTGAAGGAAAACATCGTGAGGAAACCCGCAGGTCCCAGAATTAATTCTGAGGCATGTGTAACAGCACCCCGGTGCACCGATTGGCTCACCACCTATCACGTTTAGGGGTCCAAAGAATATACTGGTTAAACCTGGTTATTTCCAGAATTTGAATGCCTCTGCCTACCCCCCGGGATAAAAAGCGTGAGATAATTTATTAATTTACTAGCGGTTCTGCGCGGTTTCACCCGCGTAGTTCCCGTAAGATGAAATAATTTCTCCCGTTTTTTACACATTTACCACTATATCTTTTCTCCTATTGGTCGTAGCGTGATGTTATATAGCCTATAGCCTTCCTCGATAACTGGACTATCCAACACAAAAAGAATTATTCAATTCGAACCAGTAGTTTCGGAGATTAGCGCGTTCAAACAAACAAACAAACAAACTCTTTAGCTTTATAATATTAGTATAGATTGGTTTCTATTTAATCCTACTTGTGAAATAATGTCAGTAGAAATATAAATAAGGCAAACTAGGGAGTCTCAGTACTTACCGCTTGTGGTAATATCCATTCTTGGATTACACCTACGCACTTCATTATTTTGCAACTATAGTAACATATAATATCATTGATTTTGACAAGGAGTTACGCCTCATTCGTCTAAGATCTAGATAGCAATTAGCACAGTGCAGCGTCCAATCCATTTCTATATTATGTTCTAACCCAAATCAAAAGCAAAGTCGTCGTGTATATCCACCGTGTATATATCAGTTTACTTAAAAATACAAGACGAAAACAAATGGAGTCAACGATTGAGCGACATTTCATGTTTTCATTTTTTCGTAAATGTCAGTTTTTTGTGATCATAAAGATATTAAAACTATTTTGTAGTTCTTAAAATAATTAGATTTTATTTAATATTCCAATGCTACTTTTTATATAATCTTTTCCACCCCCGAAAATAGTTATGTCAGGAACAGGAAATTATACAACAATCAAAATAAGTATTAAAACAAACGTTACATTTTCACACTAGTTAAACATATTCAAAAATACTTTTATTACTCATATTTTATTATGAATGAATTTTAGGGCTAGTAATGTTTTCTGTTTATTCCAGGCATTTCATCGGCATTGGCCTTTAAGACTTGAATTCTTTATCTTAAATCGTAATTCGCTAAAGGCCGTGGCTAAAGACCCCGTTACACCCCCCTCATCACCATTAACGAATTGTCGAAAACTTCACAAGTAACGTCCACTTTGAATGGTTTAACCAAAGAGTTAATAATGAAGTGAAAAGACCCTCTAAATTTGCGTGAGTGCTAACCACTTCAGGTTTGTTAACTTAACTTTGTGTGAGCTTGTGTGACTTGATCGAGAGTGCCATTTACAAATTGAGATCTCGTGATTCTCTAAGAGAATTGTTTAAAGAAATAAGTATTTTAACAATGCCATGCCAGTATATTTATGAAAATATTATGTACGTACGCAAAAATATATCTCTTTTTACAAAAAACTGTGACAGACACATACACAATTGTAATCTTAGAAATAAAAATAAAATAGAGCAACCACATTACAGATTAAGTAAAATTAATAATTCCTTTATGGGTTTGTGTGTACCTTTTTACAACAAGATACTTATATTAAACTTACTGTTGTAGATTTGCCAGAAAAAATGTTCAAAACTCACGTTAAAATGGTTTTATGTAAAATGGCATATTTTATGTTAGATATTTGAATGACAATGATGTTTGGTGTAAATTTTCTCCAGCTCAGCAAACCACTAAACCATGTAACTTGTACTTTGTATTGTATTGATTGTTTAAAAGAATAATGTGTTGAGGAGTTTCTTGCCCCGCTTCTTCTCCCCATCTATACATAACGAAGCGGTGGAGTCGCAATGACTTTCGATAAGAGGACTTATAAGTCCCTACATTGAATGAAAACTTTTGACTTTGACTTTGACTTTGAGTGTTTTCAACCGACTTCAAAAAAGGAGGAGGAATTCGACTGTATTTTTTTTGTATTATCGTTGAAGTCGGTTTCTTACTACAGAGCTCTTACTGTAATAGCTGAACATAGAAGCTAATAACATTATGAAACGCACGGAAAAGCTTCTAGTCGACACTTTTATAAGGCTATTCCATCTAGTTATACCTCTAGGATCGCAAAAGCCGAGGGGTTGGGAATTAGCACATTTTATAGTAGATTTTAGCCAGCTCATTGGCGATGCAAATCCTTTGAGCTGCCAGTTCCCAGCTTTTACACGAGTTGATTTACATCGGCCGTTAGTAAAAAGCAAACAATTTTGTCTTAGTTAAAAGTCAAGAGGCGACGCATCAATTTGAATATTTTCACCCTTCTGCATTAGATAAAAATATGTGAGTCTGGCCCAGCCTCTAGTCTGAAGTGTGATAGATTTTAATAATGGAGGTGTCGTATATATCAGTCCACTGCTGTACAATTTTGCAATTATCATTTTCAAAGATCCCGTAGATATTAAGTACCCACAATTTATAATAAAATTCCCTTAGAATTAAAACAGCGTGTTACAAAAGCTGCTTTCAAGAAAAAGTTAAATAAATTTTTGTTAGAAAACTTAATATTCAATGTCAAAAATAAAAACTAATTAGGTATTAAACTTACTATACGTAGATTAAAAAAAAAAAAATATCACGCCTCTTATCCCCGAGGGGGTAGGCAGAGGGATTCCATTACTTTACCGAATTAATTCTAAGACCTGCGGGTTTCCTCACGATGTTTTCCTTCACCGTCGAGCTAGTGATAAATATGTACGTAAGTTTTTGACAAACTCATTGGTACATGCCAGGATTCGAACCCGAGCCTCACTGATTTTCGGCCGTTATTATGTCAGTGTTATCATTAATATGAAAGGAAGGTTATAGTACATTATGATATAAGTGCGGTAGGTTGTAAATTACAGCCGAGGAGATATTGCTAGCCCGAGCCGTAGGCGAGGGCTACAATTAAGCAGAGGCTGTAATTATCAAAGCGCACGTATGTCATACGACGTTTTATAACACATTTGCGAGGAAATAAAATAAAACTCCGACTATGGTAAACGAATAAAAACAATACAGCTCGCGGCGCGCATCATCATTTTTTTTAGGCAAAGGCACAAAAACCAGCCAGTATTACTAATAAAGTAAATTAATATTTTTGTGTTTTTGTTACAGATTATTTGGTTGTAATTTACTGTCAAAATTAATTAAATTAAATAATTATGTACATAAATATTTCTTTATTATATTTTATCTCCCAAAATTAATTTTAATCATAAAATGTTGACAACTTTTTTGACATAAAAACTCTTTGCTGAGATTTTAAAAAGTACCGTTCGTTTTAAGACGGAGCATCTTGATAAACCGTGCGTTCTACTTTACACTTACCGCACTTGGGCGTAATGAGATACAATACGATATTGAAATTGGTGAAATAAGACACCTTTTACGAGCAAATGTGTTATAAAACTATTTATAAGAAGAGAGTACTATTGCTGCCAACAAAATCTTAGTACTATTTTGTACTATTTTGGCAGATAGTTTAAGGTTAATTACTGTACCTAAGGTAAATGAATGCCTATTATTATTATTATTACATAGGCCTTTCTCGCAGCACCCCATAGAGTATGATCCAAGGCCACTCAGATCCAGCACTTGACAGCAATTTTGTCATTAATCGTCGCTTCACCTAGCCTAGGGGAGTCCCAGACTATTGTTAGTATGCCATTTTATGATTGTATAACAAAGAAAACTACAACTTAATCCTAACTATCCTTTTAATATACTCGTATATACCTACCTACTTCTAATACATTTGTGTTCATGAACATGTCTGTTTGATTCGTGTCTGGTCGTTTCATATTTATTTAAATACTAGCAGCGCCCCGCAGTTTCACCCGCGTAGTTCCCATTCCCGTTCCCGCGTAGTTTCCATTCCCGTTCCCGCGTAGTTCCCATTCCCGCGTAGTTCCCGTTAACGCAAAGTTCCCGTTTCCGTACTAATATCGGAATAAAAAGTATCCTATGTCCGTCTCCTGGTTCTGCGCTACCTCCCCACCAACTTTCAGCCAAATCGGTTCAGCCGTTGTTGAGTTATGGGCTTACCAACACATTTTGCGATTCATTTTTATATTATAGATTAAAAAAAAAATCTCACGCCTTTCATCCCCGAGGGGGTGGGCAGAGGTATTCCATTACTGGATATACTAACATTGCTCGACGGTGAAGGAAAACATCGTGAGGAAACACGCAGGTCTCAGAATTAATTCTGAGACATGTGTAAAAATAGACCCGGTCCGGCGATGGGCTCACCACCTATCACGTTTAGGGGTCCAATGTATCTCGTGAAATGTGGGTATACTAAAGATTAATATAATAAATGCGAAAGTGAGTTTGATTGTTCGTTTGCTTGTTTCGCTTACATGCGAAGACCATCTAGACGATTCAAACTCAAACTCAAAATTAATTTATTTCAGTAGGTATACAAAATACACTTTGAAATGTCAATAACAAGGCACACTAAACTCGTCCATGAAGATTAAACAGCAGCCCAGCGCAGATTTAAAAAATATATTTAATTTAAAGCTACATTTCCAGCGAGTAACATCCTAATTAATATAATAATTGCGAGATTTTAATTGTTTGTTACGCTTTCACGCCTAAACCACATAGCTGATCTTAAAATGGAAAGCTACATAGTCTATATTTTATCCCTATATTCCCACGAGCACGGAAACTACGCAAGTGAAACCGCTGGGCGCTGCCAGTAATACGTAATAATAATAATAATAATAAACGTGATTTTCGATTTTGATCTTTTACGTAAAAACTACTGAACAGATTACAAAGAACACATATATATGCTAGTTTTAATCCAACGGGGAAAGTCCATCCCATCCTTTATATCCATAAGTCTATATTAATATTATAAAGAGGAAAGACTTGTATTTTTTTTATGTTTGTTACTAATAAGTTCAAAAACTACTGGACCGATTTTAAAAATTATTTTACCAATGTAGAGCTAAAAGATCCCTGAGTAACATAAGTTATATTTTATTCCCATGGGAACGGGAACCATTAATCTTTTATAAATCGAAAGTACTACTAAAACAAAATCATCTCGCTGCAGCAAAATAACCTCTATTTTGGGATGTATAGATGTTGCAATAAAGCCTCCACACCATATAATTCTCAATTAATCATATTAAATTTAGCGTATTTATCTAGTCTAGGTTTTGATAATAAATAACAACAATAAACGCGTAATTTACTACTGCACACATGATTGTTTATGTTGGGCTAAAGCACTGCAGTGTTAACTCGGATAATGAATATTAATTACCTAACTACACCTATACGGTACTTTGCTGCACTCTGTGATTTAATTTCTAGATAAAAATTACAAAATCCTTTAGCTAACACGTCGCGTCGGTCGCTATCCGACTTCTTAGCAACATTTTTTTTTCTGTGTGTGTTACAACTTACTATATTTATCAGAGCCTTATAACATTTGATTTTATCATTTTCAAAGTTCATGTATTACCCAAGGGGATGACTAACCCCCCCCCCCCCCTCTTATATACGCCCATTATATATATAATATAAAAACATTACCCTCCTTTTAGTGAAGTTAAGTAAAAAACCTTAGAACGGAAAATTCCAACACAAAATACAGATTGTCAACGGAAATATTGAACGCGATAGATTGTTCCATAAACTTCGATGGTCGGCCATCGGATAAGGAAAAACGTTCAATACAAAAGGGAGCGCCTTAGTTTTACACTAGGGAGGGTTAAACAACAGAATGAGGGTCTAAAATTACAACCAACGTTTATCTGTTATGACCCGTGCAATCTGAGGGGCTACGTGCGTGATCTATGGTATTGCTTGCACCGGGGAAAACGTAAAAAAAAGTTAGGGGGAAAATGATGACATGTCTTATCAAGATAATTTTACGTTGTTTTTTGAGGGGCCCCGTAATTAGATTCTGGAAATTCTGTAATATTATCTTGTTATTAGAATCGAGAATCTTATTAAGCTGAGCGAGAAAAATTATGGTCTAGGGTGAATTATATTAGAAAATTAAGTTTAGTGTCTGTGCAGCTGTTATTTAAATGAAAAAGCGAGAGTTCAATCTCGCCATTGTTCCAAGTATTAATTTAAATAAATTTCTGTATTTTGTTTTAAAGTCACGACTCTCGCCATCCTTTTCTACGCTAATTTCTGCGAAATCTTCACAGCTGTCAAACTCACAAGATAAGAATCGTGTTGCTGTCTTTTTGACAGATGTCAGAGAATGAGGTTCTCAAATCGACGCGTATCGCTTTTTTTTACTGTAATTATAATTTTTATTTATTATTTGAAAGGGTACCTACTTACCTGCATGTCCCGTATCAATATCATTTTTCTCTAATCTATGAGTGTGTCTATAACTAAAAATAATATGCTCACACCTTATATCAAGGGACTCAGCAGAGGTATTCCATTTCTGGAAATACTCAGTTTTCATCACTATATTTTTCGGACCCCTAAAAGCTGACCAGACCGAGCTGACTAAATATATTTGAGAATCAATTCTCGGGCCTTCAGGATTCTTCACTAGGTAAATAATTTGTTAAAACTAAAAAAACTACTAACATTAGGTATTACTAAAACCTCCGAAAGCTCAAATAGTCTAGGCAAGGAAGGTAGTAAGGTAGACCCAAATATTAATATCTCAGACGACGAAACTTTTCATGATAAAGTTTCATGAAATGAACTTATTTTATAAATATAAAAAAAAACTTAAACGGTGAAGGAAAACATCGTGAGGAAACCCGCGGTTTCAGAATTAATTCTGAGTAAACAGACCCGTTTCTGAGGAAACAGTGGGTATATCCAGTAATGGAATACCTCTGCCTACCGCCTCGGGGATAAAAAAGGCGTGAGATTATATTTATTTTTTTATTTTAACTTAAGGGAAGTTAGGTATTTTTACCGAAATACTTATTTATTTAATATCTTTGTTCTGAAAAATGCTCAGTCAACATTTTTTTGCCAATAATATTCATGTTTTAAGAAAGCTATACAAGTTTTGTCTCATACAACACTACAATCCTGCAAAGTTTCTTCGACTGAGAATTTAATGTTGGGGTCTTCATACAAAAATCCGCTTCGTTTCCTAAACTAAAACCAGTCAAACGTATCTCGGTCATTAGCAATCAACAGACAAAGTATAACAGGAGTGAAGTGGAGCGATTAAATTCTGTTGAACGAGTGTTTTAGAGCACTTGGGCTCAGAGGCAGGCATTATCCACACGTTTGGCGTAACGACCCTTCAGCGGAGACGCAGTAGGGAGAGGCCACGGAACTAAAAGAAATCGAATAGCAAATACGCCGAAAACAAGAAACTTGCACAAAAACACAACATACGCACATTCATACGCTCACGCTTTTTTGACGAAGGGGTAGTCACAGACAATAGTCCGCCACCTGCTACGATCCTGGCATACCTCTAGCACCTCATTCACATCCATCACTCGGTTCATATATGCTCGTCGGTTTCGAATACTCTTCATCTGACTTTTCTTCAATACATCGCTGACCTGATCGATGTAAGTACACCTAGGTCCTCTGCCGACTCGGCCACTCACAACCCCTTTGTATATTGGTCTCGTTAGACGCCTTTCATCAAAAAACACAAACAATATTTATAATAGAGTAGTGATAGCCCTGACGGTTAAAGAGCCGGCCGAAAATCAGTGAGGCTCGGGTTCGAAACCTGGCATGTACCAATGAGTTTTTCAAAATCTTACGTACATATTTATCACTAGCTCGACGGTGAAGGAAAACATCGTGAGGAAACCCGCAGGTCTCACCTATCACGTTTAGGGGTCCAATATATCTCGTGAAATGTGGTTATATCCAGTAATGGAATACCTCTGCCTACCCCCTCGGGGATGAAAGGCGTGAGATTATATTATTATTATTAATAATATTTATAATAATAATAATACATTGTGGGCCACAATTTACATACGTCCATTCTATCCCAAACTAGGCAGAGCCTGTAATATGGGTACTATACAACTGATAAACATTTTTAAATAAATATTAAAGCCAACAGGCCCGAAGATCTCTGGAAGGAAAAGTGACTAATGAATAAAATATTGCATACTCGATATCCGTGGCTCATAATGAGAACTGACCAAGTTCGAGTCGGTCTCGTACACATAAGTAGGTAGGTAGCATAGACCTATTGTAGGTAAGAAACCACCGTACAATAATTAAACCCGTTTTTTGTAAGGGGACCCCATTTTTATGACAGCTGGTATAATAATACACATTCAGTGAAAACAACTGTCTAAATATTACGTTTTTCCCCAAGGTCACTCCCCGAAGACCTCATTTTTGAGGTCTTCGGGGAGTGACCTGAGGTCTTCCTCAAGTCTCTACTGGGCTTCCCCGAGAATTAAGTACTTTTACATTGAAATATTTTAAAGCAACTTTTCGGAATATATGTATTTTACTTGTAAAGAAAAAAAGCGAACAAAAGATAATTCTATTTTTACTTGATGTAGTTCTATGGTAAGGATTTAGACTCTTGAAGCTTTTACTAGAACTGGCACAAAATACTGAGTTCAAGGCTGTGTCGCTTGTACTCAAAGCCTGCTTTGTTTGTATTCTTAATTACGTCAATTTGTTTAAAACATGCGTCTATGTTAATTAATCCACTACTTTCTCTAAAGGCTGACAAATAAGGGATATTTATAATAGCGTAATTGAAATTCTAACACATTATTCTTAGCTCATCAGTAGGCTGTTACAACAGTGGGTTGATGATGATGATGATGATTCTTCATCATACCATTATCAAACACTATCATGGGTATCTTCTTAGGTTAAGGTCAAGATCAAACTCAATAATATTTTAAAAAATCAATCCACCCCAGATGCTCTAGATTCTAGTCCCTAGGACATTGTCATACGAGGAAAATAATTACATCATTAAAAAAGCGAGCGTATCATTACATATTATTGTAATCAAATCAGAAATGCAAATCAGACAGGTACCAAGTGGTTCGACTGCTGGACGTGGAGCCTTGTGAACGAACCGAGTGCACGGGATACCAAGATGAAAAGAGACTGTAGCGTCCTGCTTGACATATAGTACAGCCGTTTTAACTCGACAGCTCTAAAGTTGCCCAAATGGCTGCGCAATATCATTTTTTAGCGAACATTTGGCGGTACAAGGGGGTTTGCGCAGACGAAGCCTATGTTCAGAGAAGCCAAGTTAAAACAGCCGTATCTACCTATGAGCATGGGTCAAACCAGATACGTGTGTTTTACTGAATAGTTACTTAGCAGCACAGAATTTTGCGTCAGTAGTCAGGACGTGCCATACGGGTGACGTGCTAAACTACTACGCGCTGCAATGCTACGATCTGTTACGCTACGCGTTGCGCTGCTACGGAAAGCGCTGCGGCGCTACGCACGCACTGCATCGGTTTCAACACCAAATAAAGTATCTATTCATTTTTTGTCAGGCGGGGAGTGGATTTAGATTTTTTTAACCTGGAATGTTGGCACCTTGATTAAGGAACTTTGATTATTTACTAGGAATGTAGTTTGAAACCACGCTGAAATTCTATTCTATTCTATAAAATTCTAATGGGTTTTTATCCTTTTCGAAATGTGATGTCAGCTCGCTTTAGGCTCTTGCTTTCATTACGTGCCCAGTGGTCTGCTCCTTCATGTATTGTCACATCTAGTAAATTCTATATATCTGTCAAATGAAACACAAAATGGCACAGTGTAAAAGTGCACTTAGCGACATTACGCATGCAAATCGTGCCGTTCACCGTCATCTGTGTGCCGGTAATCTGATTATACCGGAAACTTCGTATTCCGGGAGCCTTTATGGTAATGTAAATAGGATTGCTTTTGTAACGATTCGAATGGAAAAACTGAAAATCGTAGCTTAGCGGTGCCTATATATTTTGTAATGATTTTGTAGATATATCTATCTGGGGCGAGGCCGTACCATCCTTTTCTCGAAGCAGTTCAGCCATTCTCGACCCCCTATAACTTCATTGGGGATAAAACTAGAAGCCTTTATTTTCAGTAACCAAGCAGGCGTTGTATAAACACGTACACTTTAAATTTCATCCAATTTCAACCAGCAGTTTAAGAGTTATAAGTATATCTGACCACTTTTTACGGTAAAAAACTGAGTGGCGAGACTAGGTATTTTTACAGGTTATGTTTTTATGGCATATAATATCTATTCAGGTTTAGACTTCGTCAGAAGTCAGAGTGACACGCGTCAGTAACATTATAGATATTTTAAAATTGCACAGGCACTTCTAATTCATTATGAGTTTATTAAGAAAAGCGGGAATCTGTAATAAAGTACAAACATACATACATACATACAGCTCACGCCTTCTTCCCACAGGGGTAGGCAGAGACGATGGATCGCCACTTTGCCCGATCTTCGCACACTTCCCTCTCTTCCTTCACATTCATAAGCCTTTTCATACACGCTCTTTTATTCTTCGCTCTCTTGACCCCAGCTTTTTGAAGGACGTCACTAATTTGATCCGTGAACGTCCTTCTGGGGCGTCCTCTTGCCTTGTATCCTTCAACATTCGCACCATAAATCTCTTTCGTTACTCTTCTTTCTTCTTTGTAATAAAGTAAGTAGGAATATCACAGAAAAGTAAGGCTGGACAAGTTTTTTAAAAAAGGGGATTATGTGTTATAGATCATACTTAGTTTACAATAAATGTCAAAACTGTTAAGCTCTATTGGTTGAACCCGCAGCCAATTGATTAATTTAATTTAAATGATTCGCGAGCCATAAATGTGCTGCGAGTGACTGTAATTAGTACAAAACGTTGTGATTCATTATTAATCACTATGGAAATAATATAATCAGTAGAATTTAATTAATTAAACAGTCATCAGTCATTTGGGATTACATATTTGTTGGCCCTATTTCTACATTAATTGAAAAGTTCCAGAAAAGTTTCAAAAGCTTTTCCCGTGGGAATTTCCGAAAATCCCTTTATAGTGGTTGCCTACGACATTTAAGACACTTATACATACGATATTTCAAATAGCGGGTTCTCAGCGGCGTTGCCCGCGTGGATCCTATTTTTTTCCCATTCCCGTGGGAATTTCAAAAAATCCCCTTAATAGCGGTTACCTACTACATATAAGACACCTTCATACCATATATCAAGTTTCTAGGTGTAATCCTTTCGGAATAGTACGTACCTACTTATTTCTCTTTTTAACATTTTCCCGTGGGAATGAGATATTTTCCTGGAATAAAAAGTATGGTGTTTTGGTATCTACATCGATAACAGCTATATACACAACAAAAATTTCAAAAAATATTTCATGTACAGACACGGCCCCGTTAAAGTTTTATTATATGTACCTATAGTTATGCTTATCGCAATCGGCGGTGTAATTCCATGCGTGAAGAAAACCTCTAGGCTCAACAGTGGGCTGTTCCGGGTTGATGATGATGATGAAATTAAATTTAAAGTTCATTATTACACATCTAAAGTATATTTCGGTTTTAGTTTTTGAGTTTTAGAAAATTTTAAAATAATAAAACATCATAAATCAGTAATCAGTAAACTTCCTTGGTAAATCTTCGTTTTGACTGATCGTAAAAAGTGGGTAGGTACAGTCAAGAGCACGCTAAGCTTGACACTTTGGACTTTGACCCGGCCCTGTATTCTATGGCGCGCAGTACAAATCAGAGCTCAGCTTAAACTGGTAGTTTCAAGCTTGACTTGCTCTTGACTGTACATATTTGCCTAGGCTACATTTTAGAATTTCAATATATATCTGTGACATAGACTCTATGTCATACTCGTAAATAACACGTCATCTAATAAACACCTAAACTTATTTCATAAAAAAACTGAGCATTTCACACTGGCCGCAAATCATTTTTCAAATCACTTTCAAATCGTGATCGTTTTTGAAATAAAAAGGTTGGCCGAAAAGAAATCGATTTAAAAATAATTCTAAATTCGAATCACGGACACGTTCGTGCCAACCCCTCCTCACGGTCGACACCTCAATCGGCCTCAGACACTTCATGTGCCTTCGGGTATCCTATTGCCTCTCTTGTAACATGAACGCACCCTTAAAATTTCCGGGTTTGAAGCAAAGATTTAGAAAATGGAGGAGCTTCTCAATTCAGTTAAACTAGAATCGAATTTTTAAAAGTCAGATATTTTTTTCTTTTTGTTATATTATTATTATTATGAACATTATTCATTTACACCAATTTTAGCTTTACTATGATTGCGAAATAAGTTAATGAGCAAAATTTACTTAAAATATTTATAAATCACCCGTTTTTTTATGTTTTGCCTTTCTCTCCGAAAGCTAGTCTCGAATAAGCTCTAAAACCGCTCAACGGATTTCAATAAAATTTTAAGAGATTAAAACAGAAATTTTAACAAAAAATTTCGTGTTCTACATATTCTAATATTTTCAGAGGATATTTTATTTCGATTAATCCACTAAAACAATAACATAGGTACCACACACTCAACTAAAGGGAAACTTACTCATTTAAACACAAACAGCTCTCCAGTTTGTTATCGGTATCGTAAATGCTGGGGGAAGAAGCCGTAAATTGTCCCAACAAAAGGCTGTACAGGTAGATGCCATTGCCAAAAAGGTTTGTGTCACGTAAAAAAAAACACTTTCAGTAAAAAGATTTTACTTATCTACCACGCATTTTAAAAATGAATTCGTCGAAATCTACATCTAGGATATTATGTGTATTTTAAAACTTTTCAGACTGACTTATAAACACACAGCCGAAACTATTATTCACCTTTTATATCTCGTATAAATAATTACTTTCTTTCAAATATATTATATATAAAAAGAGGTAGACGTCTTACAACAGCACGGAAACTGAGGCCGACAATTACGACAGATGTAGATAATTGGTCTAATTTTATTAGCAGTGAATGTTTGCATTTTTCACCTAGTCGTATTTCAAGTGCAACTCTTGACAGATAGCTGTCTCTTTCTTTATCATTCGTTCCGTATCATCTTCGACGTCATTGTTGTATCCTTTAAATACGCTAAAAAGTAAGTATGTAGGTACAGTCAAGAGCACGCTAAGCTTGACACTAATGACTTTGAACGCCGGCCCTGTATTCTATGGCACACAGTATAAATCAGAGCTCATCCAAAACTGGTAAAAGCTTGACTCGCTCTTGACTATACATTGTAGCCACTCGTAGTGAAACAATATCCAAACGCGCGCAGTATGTATTTATGTCATATCTACTTTTTTAATATAATATTTGACTTTATGCAGCTTATCACCCACTGTCAGCCTTATCGTATTGAGGAGATGTTTGCCTTCCAAAGCGGCATCTATCGTGCTATAAGATGGTCTGTGCAGGAACTAATATCCGGCGATACCCACTTTCGCGAACAATTAAAAGTAGTTGGTGCGAGTTTGAGACCTGTCGCCCGCACGCATCGCCTCGGCTCTTTAATATCTTTACACATATGTGCTGTCTGCTGTCTGAGAAGTGTTATAAACTAAGAAAGTCTATCTTTTTTATACTAAAATGATTTTAAAGAAAAAACTGACTAGCTGACTAACTGATCGATCAACCTACAGGTTAAGAAGCATTTTTTGCACAAAGCGTCAGTGAGTACAAAGACTGAATTTTTGGAAATTCCCACAGGAACGGGAAAAAAATACTATTGAAAAATAGGCAGTTTTAGATATGGAATACTTTTGCCTACCCTCACGGGGATAAAGGGTTGATGTTATTTGATTTATTGATTGTGAGCTCTGGGTAGGTTCTTTTCATGAGATTGTTATGGACCACCGAAATCCATACTAGAACAAGTTTTTCACACCATTGCAACAATAATATCCAATTACATATCAGGCAATCTCGGTAAAGCAAGTCATTATATCCTGTAAAGAAATAGAATATGAAAATCCCAGGGGATAGGTACAATGTAATTTAATTTGGAAAGTTAAAATTCGTATAAAAACTCTTAGCATCAGGGCATTGTAAAGAGAGTTTATTCAAAAATCGAACTGGCCACTATAAAACAAAAAATGTGAAACAAAAGACCGTGTTTTATTTAAAGTTCAGAATTTAATATTTTCACGTTTGCACCAAAATGTCGTCGAGCCGTAGTGATTTGACTTCGAAGTTTATTAAATCTGACGCTTTAGGGACTTATTGATGTAACACTAATTTTAGAGTAGAGTACCTATTCATCTCTGAGATAAAGCCTGTCTTCTTCTTGGGCACTCTCGCTCAGGACTCTACCTACAGAGTCCCGATTACGCTCAGAGTTCCATATTATGTATGCCGCCCGTGAGGTAAGACACTGGTTTATCTTTATAGTGCATAATCTATTATTTTCGACCGACCGGTAAAACAATAATTAGGTATCCAAAACCATATTATCTACCAATGTCAGTATATCACTGTAAATGTGAACGTATCATTAATCGAGTGTATACAATTATATTAGACACTGCTTAATACCATAATTTAACTAAGTAAATTTGTTTTAATAGGTCAGTTAGTATTGATTACTCGGCATGTATCCTTTCTTCTTACGAATTGACTTTGATAAAATTTGTTCGATTGACAATTGTACAATCAAACGATATCGAGTCGGCGTACAATGAGAAAGCAGGAACGGCATATAGAGTGACAAGCAAATATGCTTGCAACTGACAGTCTCGTAGTTTGCAACGGCAACATCAATCAGCAAGATTATTTGTCCATTCGCAACCGCAATCGTATGGGACGTTTAATGATAACCTGTCACTAGTAGCGAATGTCCTTGACCAATGAGAAACGATGAAAATAAAAAAGGTAGTAACCAATCTGAATCGAATCTAAAGGAATAGTCAGTACTGTTGTCATTGAAACAGTTTTGTTTTCATCCAAAAAATAACTATTGTCTTCTTTTGTGGTAACAATGTGGTGGACTGTGCATTCAACTGTGACTGCTGTAAATGTAATCAAGAAAACAAGGATTTCAGATATAGACGCACAATTTCAAATAAAAAAACTGTTACGAAATGAAATACCCTGAAAATGTTGTGATTCAAAACATAAAAAAAAAACCGAATGCTTGTAAAAGACTCTGAAAAGAAAAAAAAACCCGATTTTTGGTGCAGTCGAGGAAAAATGTACCCAATGACAATACGTTGATAAAGACGACTCTTTAATAACTCTCAATAGTAGACTTTCGAAAATACATTGTCTCGGGAAATTCGGAGGTTACTGCTCTGTACGCTACCTAGCCTTTGGACTTCGCATAGTTTCGAGTATAGCAATATTCGTCGAACAGAATCGAGCTAACTGTTCAGCTCCGCTAATCGACTTGCCTGCGTTCGAAACAGCTCCCTGACAGTGTATCTCAAAGTGTTTTCTTCACTATACTCTTCAAAGTTGGAAAGTTTCTAGTTCCGAGCCAATTCGAACAAAACAATCTGCTTGCCACTTTCAACGGTTTGTTTGTATTTTTGGGGTTCCGTAGACAAAATGGTCTATTACTAATCTTCCGATGTTCCTTCGTCCGTGCGTCTGTCTGTCGGCGAGCTTACTCATGTACTGTAATATACACAGGTCTGTGGTAATAGGTAGATGTAGGTAGACAGAATTTTTCACAGAATGTGTGTGTTGCCGCTATAAAAACAATAATGGAAATGAGAAAAAGGGGTCTCTTGTAAGATATTCGTGGTTTTTTTGCTCTTTAATAAAGGCAACAAGGTCGACACCTGAAATTTTCACAGAGTGGGTATTAAAATAGTAGGTATAAAAAAAGGAAGTCCCCACTCCCCATACAAGAAACGTGTTATATTTAGTACTAGCTGCTCCGCGCCGTTTCACCAAATATTCGTCAAATATACAAAAATACAAGAATACTAAAATACACATCTTTCCTCTTTATAATATTAGTGTAGATAGTTTCCCGTACGGTGGAACCCTTCGCGTGCGAGTCCGACTCGCACTTGTCTGGTTTTTAAATTGGGTACTTGTTTTAATTTTCTTGAGTTGTTATTGCGCCAACGTGAAGAGGGTTAGATACGTTGTTGATTTGTGAGTCTTGGAATAGTCATATTTGCGTATCATAATATGAAGTCACAAACTTTTGACTTTACTGTCGGCTTGAATCGGGAAAACACTGGCCAAGTGTGACTCGGACTCACACAGAAATGGTTCGGTACCACCGAACAATAAAAAAGACGTTTTTTTTGCATTTTATTTTAACTTTTAACTTTCGAGGGCATGTAACAATGAGTTTTTCAAAATCGCAAATAAAAAAAGTTAAAATATCGTTACCCGCAGGTGTCCCAGAATTAATTTTAAGGCATGTGTATAGCACCTCGGTCCGGCAAAAAGCTCATCACGTATTGTTAGTGTAAGAAAGTAAGTCGTATGCAGTGTAGGTACAAGTTTCTTGAGTTTGTAGACTTTTTAATGGTCGCGATGTTTATTGCAATAATTTCTCAGAAAGCTTGCATGTAAACTAGCAACTCAAACGTAGTCACCGCCAACTTATATAAGTACGAAAAGTTACATTACAAGTTGCTCGTATGAAACCGTATGCAAGTTTTAATAAGCAATTTTTGTAGAAAATCGTGTTGAAACCAAATTTTCATACTACCGCAACAGTGCTTCTTTTTTGAAAAAAATTGTTTGTCCGCGTTTCGGCATACAAAATCGCCGATGCCTCTTCTTGTATCTATACCCAGCAGGAACATGCCTTAAAAGTTAAGGTTATTTACCTATTTTAGTTAGGTTATAAAAAAACAGTGATAGCCTTACGGTTAAAAAGCCTGCTTGGTGCCACATGATGATAATCAGTGTTCGAATGAAGAAGAATGTTCGAATCCTGACATGTACCAATGAGTTCATCAAAACTTACATACCTACATATTTATCACTAGCTCGACGGTGAAGGAAAACATCGTGAGGAAACCCGCAGGTCCCAGAATTAATTCTGAGACATGTGTAAAACACCCGGTCCGGCGATGGGCCTACCTATCAGGTTTAGGGGTCCAAAGAATATATCCAGAAATGGAATACCTCTGCCTACCCCTCGGGGATAAAATGCGTGTTTTTTTTATTATTTTTTATATTTATTTAAGAAATGTCTGGGGTACAATATAAATTATTGTTTTTTTTTTTTGTAAATGTGGATAAAGGCACTGGCTATTTACATCAAAGATTTCCTTCTGGGGCTTGTCACTTCCCGGTCATCTACAAAAAAAAAAAATTTAATCCGTTGTTGCGTGAAAGAGGACGAAGCAATGAACAGACTTTCGCATTTATTAATAGCCTCTAGCAAAAGTCGAGGAAAGTAATTTCAAAAATTCCATTAGTTTTTTTCTCTTTAGACCTCCTGCAATGCTCTTTACTGTTTCCGTTTCCATGGAAATAATTTGCAAATCTGTTTTTCCCGTTCCCGTAGATTTATCGATTATTTTCCGTTCCCTTGGCATTTCTTTTTTGTTAGTGTAAATTTCCTGTGCGTATAGTACACTCAATAACTCACCTAAGTTTTTTCGTAATCTGAAATCTGATAGACGGTAAAAAAAAACATACATGTTTGTATACTAGTGGTAGCCCAGTGGCCAAAATTCGACCATTATTAATTTTAAATTATAAGTTTTATATGGATTTTTTAAATATTAGAATTCTGCACTCTTGTCTATATCCTACTAATACATTTTTTAAGATTAATGAATTACATTTATTTACAAAGAAAATATACATTCATTTACAATAATTACAGATAATATAATATACGTAAAAGTTTGTATGTATGGATGTTTGTTCCTCTTTCATGCAAAAACTACTATACGATTTTGATGAAACTTTCCAGTTACATAGCTTATACATAAGAATAACACATAGGCTATAATATTTTATCCCCGTATTCCCACGGGATCGGGAAATATGCGGGTGAAACCGCGGGGCGCTGCTAGTAAACTATAAGTGTGCGAAATTTCATACGTACCTACTCCTTCACGAATTAATATAAATATAGATTAAACTAGCGGATGCCCAGCGGCGTTGCCCGCGCGGATTCCGTTTATTCCCGTTCCCGTGGGAATTTCCGAAAATCCCTTCATAGTGGTTGCCTACGACATACTTAAGACACCTACATACCATATTTCAAATAGCGGGTGCCCAGCGGCGTTTTCCCGCTTGGATTTAGTTTATTCCCGTTCCCGTGGGAATTTCCAAAAATCCCTTCATACCAATTTCCTATGACATATCAGACACCTTCATACCATTTTTCAATTTTCTAGGTGTTATCGTTTCGGAGTAGTACGTATTTCTCTTTTTAACCAGTTTTTATATGATCCCGTGGGAATGAGATATTTTCCTGGAATAAAAAGTAACCTAGATGTTGACCCGGGTACTCAGTTATCTCCATACCAAATTTCATCAAAATCCGTCCAGTAGTTTTTGAGTGATGCGTGCACAACCAGACAGACAGACAGACAGACAGACAGACAGACAGACAGACAGACAGACAGACAAAAATTCCAAAAATTGGTGTTTCGGTATCTATATCGATAACTATATACACTACCGTTAAAATTTTCAAAAAATATTTAATGTACAGACACGGCCCCGTTAGAGTTTTATTATGTGTATAAGATAGATATAGATAGATATGTATAGATTTTTACGAACACCACTCGTTAGACGACATATTTTCAAAGAGCCATATAGAGTTGCTCGTACGGTTGCTGGTCACGCCGAATCCCATTGACAAAGCACAAAGCACGTACGATTGTTCACAGCGAAAACCGAAAAGTTTCCTCTATTTTTCGGATTTGCACAAAACAATCAACCGCACGCGTAGCACTTTTATTCAGCATAACATTGACCACGAAAAACTAAAATGTGGTGAACTGATTTTAACTTGAATTCTTTAGAATCTTGGAATTTATTCATCCGAATCTTAACGTTTGTGGTCATAATCATACTTAAACTTAAATCATTCATTCGCATTAGTTACAATATCAAAGATAGTTCTTAAATATAACAATATCAGTTACTTATTACATATTTTTTATTGGTGTACCAACCAGAGACGCTACTGACAGGCGTTCCCCTCTGCCAAAAAAAAGTGTCGGTCAACGATCATATCTGTTATATACTACTAGTTTTTTTTTTGAGTTCACGAAGTGCTCGGATTGGTGAATGTATTTGTGTGCATCTAATTCAAGCTAGTGTTTAATTGTTTTGTCAAAAAATGCGTTTGTTTTAACATTATTTGTGTGCGTTTCGTGGTCGTCCCCGCAGAAATTGGCCGACTTTTTTGCAACTAGTGCGCGTGAAGTCTCCTGTTGGTTTAATACTCAAAGGTGTAGGTACAATGAAGGGTTGTTATTTACTTTGCAGTAAACATAAATTATAAATAACGACACCATATTTTACTTTTAGTATCGACTTACAGCTATTTACTTACGTGAATTTCTAAAATCTAATCTAAAATTTCGACGAATGGTGTAGTGGTTGCCACTTCAAATAACTAACTAACCAGTATTAGAAGAACTCCCGCAGCTACAAACTACCTGGTTTTATCTGGCACATTCTAAGTAGCCTGGCGACCGTATCCGGAACTTTGAAAAATCTCTCCGCAAAGAGTACCTATCGCTTCAAATTGGATCGATTTAATCCTTTTTCCGCGCGCACCCCGTTTGTTTGTACAAAGCAACGTGGACAGAGTGGACTAAAAAGAACGAAAAATGTACAAAACAGTGCTGTGTGGCCCCTACTAAAGTATCAGAATTTTTATACTCACTCACATCCCTACTAAATTATAAATGCGAAAGTCGACTTCATCATCAGTGGACTGCTATATGATCAACATACAGCAGTCCACTGATGATGAAGTCGACTAGCTGGACGTAGGTTACTCAAAAGACGCGCCACTGAGCGCGGTTCTCGATTCTTCTCATCCAGTCTTTCCCAGCATTTCGCAGATCGTCGCTCCATCTTGCCGGAAGACGTCCTGCAGTGCACTTACCCAAACGTGGTCTCTATTCCAGTACTCGTTTGCCCTAAATTTGTTTGTCTGTCTGTTACAGGATGAACAGGAAGAATGGGTCTAAAGTCCCTTAGGTAAAGAAGGAATGAACTCATCCTAGATTTAGCCTTTAGAGTGTTTACTTAAAGTAAGCCTTACGTATCATGTTTTTATTTTTTACCATTTTTACAGGACCTCGTTTCAAAAAAGGAAGGCCCGAGGCAAGACAGTTTGAAAATGCTGACAGGCAAGTGGTTACTTTTACCCCTGCTATTCCCCCGAAACCTCCAATATTTTCCTGTTCAATAAGTGGTACCTACATCATTTGAAGTGTGTTGAAAGTTCCATGCAGGATCGCGACCGCCCCAGGCAACAAGGAGAGGAGAGAGGTTCAGTTAAGTAGGTATAAATATTATTGACGTGATAACGTCTTATAAATCGATGAACGCCGGCTGCACGCACGAAAAAGCATGACTCATTGTCACGTTCTGCCTGAGCCGAGCGTGAAAGCGAGAACGCGGAACAAAAATTATCGTCCGTAAACCGACTTTACAGACAACCAATTTTTTTTTTACTTTTAAGGTTTTTCAATCAAACCAAAAAAATAGTCTAGTCATATTCACTTTTGCTTGTCTGCAGTATAAAATATTAACTCAAAGAAATAGTAGTTGGTTTTGCTGGGATTAATACACATCTTTATACCGGCTATAATTATTGAGAGGAAAATATTATGGCTTTTAACTACCTACACGTAGGTACACGTATTTTTGACGGTCATAATAATATAAAGATAATAAAAAACAATCGTTAGATAGTGAAAAAATATAATTGCGAATAACAAACGAGTTTCCACAGTACAGCTATGTGTTAAAATGCATTTCCTAATGAAAATGCTCTTATACCGGGAGACACACATAGTGATGACTCTTCCAGTGAATACTACTCTTACCTGTTCTTTACTATAGCGAGTATTCGCATCTTTTATTTTAAAAAAGTGACTTTTTTTAATTTAGGCGTCGTAATTAGGTTTCAGATGCTAATTAGATTTATTTAAACCTTCGACCACTAATACAAGACCAGTTAAAAAATCAACGCCGCAAATGACATAATTGTTTTAAATAGGGTTCGATATAACCGTATTTATATTTACATATAGGTACACTATTTTTTTCTTGGCAACCAGTCACATGTGACCTTAACTGCCAGTAAGCAATACCTTATTGCTCCGTGAGTTTAAAATTATTCAACACTTCTACATATTATTGACTGTGACAGTCTACAAATGCATTTCTTATTTTTTATTCTATGATGTATCAGTAGATGAAAAATGTTATTAAAATATAAATATTATTGTTATGACTGAAGACTAAACATTCTTTCATATGTCATTTCATCGCGTACGTTTATAATGAACATTGACCACGCATCATACGACAGTACAGACTCAACTTGTACACTACAACATTCTAACTAATTTATAAGGAACTAACTGTTTCGCACGGTTTCACCCACGTAGTTCCCGTTCCCGTGGGAATACGGGACAAAATATAGCCTATGACACTCCCTGAAGTGTTTTTTTAAATCGTTTCAGTAGTTTCTGTGCCTAATGCAATACAAACAAACAAGAATAATGTATAGTGCGCTAGGAATGCGATTAGAAGCTATATCTTTGGTGTTACTTGTTGTAGGAACAAACATTGGTTTCAGTGAGATTGTGACAGAAAAACACGACTACGGATTTGTTGCTCCAATATTTTACGAAGCACGAAAGGTGAGTTATGAAAATATCTATCTTTCTTAGTAATATTATAAATGCGAAAGTTTGTACGGATGTATGGATGTTTGTTCCTCTTTCACGCAAAAACTACTAAACGGATTTCGATATAGCTTATACATCAGAATAATACATAGGCTATATTTTATCCCCGTATTCCCACGGGAACGGGAACTACGCGGGTGAAACCGCGGGCGCTGCTAGTTTTATACATATAATAAACTAGCGATTCTGAGCGGTTCCACCTGCGTAGTTCTAGTTCCCGTGGGAATACGGGGATAAAATATAGCCTACTAGCGACCCGCCCCGGCTTCGCACGGGTGCAATGCTTATAAGATTTTCCCGCTTTTCTGTTGAAAATTTTCCTGAATTTTCTTTACTATAAACCTCACGGAGCCCGAGACCATTCGAACGAATGCAAAACCGTGGAAATCGGTTCGTGCGTTCTGGAGTTATAGCGTCAGGAAGGAAAATCCGACTTATTTTTATATAGTAGATGATATTGTAGCTTTCCATTGGTGAAATATTTTTTTAAATCGGTCAGTTTATTAGTTACAATCATCAGAAATACAAATCTCCCCTTCAATCCTTCATTCTAGAACTGGAAGACTTCCAACTTAGGTTCGATTTTGTTCAAAAACGAGTCTCCTGACAAGTTTGCTCCGGCTTGCAGGAATTTTACTGTAATGCTCTGGAAATACTGGGATGCAGTGAAAGGCGTTAACCTTCGTAATATTCAAGCGTAAGATTTTCCGTCACTATATATACTATACCTACGGATGTTTTAAAAAAATATCCCTGCTTTTAAATTATGTTCGGTTAATAAGTTTAATAACAGTAGGATCTAAAAAAATGTTTTTTGTCATAAGAAATAATAAAATTTTCTGTCTTTTATCCCCGAGCAGCAAGCAGAGGTATTCCATTCCTAGAAATACCCACTTCTCACCAGTATATTCTTTGGACCCTTAAACGTGATAGTTGGTGAGCCCATCGTCGGGTCTGGTACACATTCCTCAGAATGAATTTTGGGATCTGCGGGTTTCCTCACGATGTATTTCTTGACCGTTGAGCTAGTGATAAATGATGTAGTCTAAAACTTCACTACACATCACCGTTAAAAATTTGCTAAAAAGCATCACGTGATTAATGGACGTACCCAAAAGAGACACAAAAATAACGAAAATATAATATCTAGGTACTGATAAATTAGATGATTGAGCTTTAAATAACTTTCACTTTCCAGCCTGGAAAAACCATTGAAAGAATGCAGCGTCCAAAATTGTGTATTCACGAATAAAATAAAAACTCTGACGACGGCTGATGCAGTAATAATTTCCATACGAGAAAAGAAAATACCAAAGAAAAGGACCGTGGCTCAGAGATGGATATTGTGGAACGACGAACCACCGACCCATAACTTAAATTTCAAGAAATATGTGAACCTTTTTAATTGGACTATGACTTACAGGTACACTAGACTAATAGAACGTCAACATTTAGAGTAGGTAACACAAACAATGTTATTTCATAGTATGACGAAGAGTTCCTAGTAAATTTCGTTAAGTCAAAAGTAAAAAAAGTCAAATAATTTATTTTCTGTATGAACAAAAAGTACACTCAGAAAGGTCAATAGTTAGTAGAGAGTAAAAAAAAACATTATGATTGGGTACATCTATGAGCCTTCAAGTCGAAGCCGTAGTTAACATAATAATATCGTAGTTGACTATTACGTATTCTGTGGTTGTGCCACAGTGAACTCTAATAAAACGAATACCAACACACAGTATTCCACAAAAGCTGGTTAGAAAGGAAATCATATTAAATATACGAATTCGAGAACTGGTAGAAGACTTTTTTTTTAAGTTCCACATAAATATTATCATAACGTGTCTAAATCATAGATAAAAGATAATATATACGGAAGTCCAAAGTTTGCAAATGAAAATACTCAAATGCATTTGGCAGACTAGTGTGAAGTCTAGTAGCTATATCTTAATGCAAAAAATAAATACACTTTGAAATACCAGGAACTAGGTACTTATAGCTTCTTGCAAAATAAATAAATTGTAGGACACAATTCACACACGGTTATTTAGTCCCAAACTAGGCAGGGCCTGTACTATGGGTACTAAACAATTGATAAACATACTTAAATAAATATTAAATGACCAGACACGTAGCCAACAGACATGTTCATGCACACAAATGTTGGCCCCGAGCGGGAATCGAACCCGCGACCTCCGACTCAGAAGGCAGGGGGCAGCAGGCAGCCAACAAGCCCGTCAGTATAATATAAATATGTAATAGTGATTTGTAATTTTTAGATCAGATTCCGACGTTCCCATCCCATTCGGTCGGACGCTGCCATTACAGATGCCCTTAATAGACGATGTATCAGATGATGAACAACTGGCTGAATTTGTCCCGAACTGGGACAAAAAACGATGGGACGTGATCGCAGCTGTTATGCTTTCCGACTGTGCAGCCTCAGACCAAATGAATTTTGTCTTTAAGATACAGAAACATATGAAGATACATTTCTTTGGAGAATGCTCGAATGATCCTGAAGTTAAAAGGAGGTATGTGGTCTGTATCTGTCTAGCTTTAAAAAGGTCCTGCTTTTCTTCTTGCTGCTCGTGCTTAGAACCAAATTATATACATACAATACAATAACTCTATAATGTACACCAAAAACAACACAATATGGATACCAACATTACTAACTGGCTCTGCGCAACTCGCGTCGAGCCACAACATTATGCTGAGTGGCCGCCCTTTTGATATTTTTTCTTAGTTTTAATGTTTTTTTGTAATAGTTAAATTTGAATAGGTGCCAAATAAATATTTTCTTTCTTTCTTTCTAAAGAATAAACAAATTTTAAGATAACCGGTTGTAGTAATTTTTGTGAAAGCAAAAAAAAGCGTTAATAAATTTGGGTACTACTTTGGTGTAGTTTAAATAAATCCTCTTCATAATCATCATCTAATTTATAAAATTATTTACCTAATCAAAAATTTTTATAAATGTTTTCAGTTGCTCTGGAAAAAACTGGAGGGAATGCAAACTACTGAACAACTACTTATTCTACTTTGTTCTGGAAAAGTCACGATGCAGACAATATTTAACAGATAAGTCTTTCCTCAGCGCCTACTCTATGGGAGCGATTCCAATCATAAGAGGGCCTCTTCTTGAGGATTGTGAGAAGCTTCTACCCTCAAACTCATTTATACACGTAGACAGCTATAAGAACGTTGAACAGCTAGTGACGCACATAAAGAAGATAGCAAAGTACAACGATACTCTTCTATGGTATCACCGATGGAGGAATTATTACGAGACGGTAGAAGAATATGGAAATGTTGAAAAGAAACAGCTTCTTTTTTGCAGAGTGTGCGAGGCCTTAAACTATAATGATAAAGCTGTTAAAATTTATGATGAAGATGAGTTAAGACTTTTCTTTGATGCTAGACTCATTTGTGATAAGCCCCTGTTGCCAGTACAGTAATCCTTGATGATAAACATATTGGATCTTTTCGTAGATTGTCTGGAAATTCAATAAACTATGATCAAGTATTCCAAACAATAGCATAATTTATGTACCTCTGATCTCTGGTCGCCCATATTTCTAACAGCAGCTACAAGGATGACAATAAGGTTAAGCCTATGGGGTATTGTAAGGATGAAAAATCTATCGTATATGGGAAAACTCGTTTTCTGTGATGATTGGTCAAAAACTATTGGATACTATCCTTCTGCAGTCAGGTAAAAAGGCTATCGAGGATAAAATTGACAATGGCTCTAATAGAGAGATGTGTTCAATTTTCCAAGCTGCTGTGTTTTCTTGCTGGTTCTTCTCGAGGTACATCATTTGGAACCAGCAACTCGTCGGTGGAGATGGGCTGCTGTTTACATTTAGCCAATGTTCAGTTCATGGACAAGTTCAAAGTGCCTTATTATTAGACGATTGACTTTTTCTAAGTGTAATTACCTACGGAAATAAATACATATTCATTTTTCAAGGACAGTAATGATAATGATGATTATGATGGAGAAAGTCATTACATTCGTGACCAATATTTGGTACCACGATATAGGCAAATAAAACACATAACAAACCCAATACTCTAGCAAGTATATAGGTACCTACTAAGTTTAGTACATACATACATACATACATAATCTCACGCCTATTTCCCATTGGGGTAGGCAGAGACAACAGACCGCCACTTGCTACGAACCTGGCAGATCTCTCGCGCTTCCTCCACATCCATCAAACGACTCATGCATGCTCGTCGGTTTCGGGTACTCTTTATCTGGCTTTTCTTCAACACATCGCCGATCTGATCGATGTAGGTACGCCTAGGTCGTCCTCTACCGACTCGCCCATTCACAACACCCTTGTATATTTGTCTCTTTAGACGACTTTCATTCATCCGCTCAATGTGACCAAACCACCTGAGCATTCCTCTTTCAATCCTAGTCACTATATCATCTTTCAAGCCGCAACGCTCTCGGATCACACTATTTTTAAGTTTAGTAATCTTAAAATAATACATTTTATTTGATACCCTAAAATTCAAATACATAATTTTAAAATCATTGTAGACGAAATATTCAAGATGTTAAATTATATCATTTTAAAATTGAGGCTATTTCAACAAACTCCACTTTATTGGATTTTAAGACTGTGGTTGGTTGGAAAGTAATTAATAAGAAATCTTGACAAGAATTCAAAATGGCTTCAACTGGTAATTAAAACCTAAATTTAACGGGAAGCAGGTGATGCAGCCATTAACTGTTTAAAGGCGAAAACTTCACACTGCCGTTAAACATGGGCAAAGCTAATGGACGCCAGTTTAGTACCTTTTGTAAAAGTTAACTTCCTCATTCTGAGAAAAAGCTGTAATTCGTTTTGTTTCAAACCTTTACTTAATTATCTAAGACTTGCCATGAGCAGGTCTTTTTTTTGTTCCTAGGGTAAATGCTTTACTGCATACCACACGACCGAGGGGGGGGGGAGGGTTATGTGGGGTTCGACAGCCTAGTGCTGTTATACCCACTAAAACCCCTGGGGTATTCTTTCTCGCCACTTCGGACCTGACCACGGCACGGCGGGTAGCCATGAGCACGCTTACTACAACAATATTTGAACTTTAAATTACATTTGGTTACCATTTAACCGTTAGTTGCTCAATTTGACATTATACAATTTGAATGGAAGTACGGGCTATAACCTGCCACTCGAGTCCTCCGTGGATTCGGATGCTGTAGGGCTAGCGGCCACCCAAAGGTATCAGACATGGCTTATCGACAATTTCATAATATAATCCTACTAGGTGGTCCCATTCACTGCCTGACCGCGCTCTATATTGCTTAACCAGTGTGATTGTTAGCGCACCACTTTTCATTCGCGGGGAGTTCACGGCAAAAACCAGAATATTTCTGTTCGATTGGTAAATTTAATTTTGCTAACATCGCACGGTACATCGACGGGCAGTCCCTGAAGGGTGATTCCCGATTGAACATGCTTCATCTGTATCGAACAGGGTCGATATCGTTACCCAAATTATATAGACTTTCGTGCTTGTGTTGTGTATTGGATCCTATAGGCTGGCTATATATGGTTCGTCGGGCTGCTTTTAAATAGAAAACAAATACAGGGTCGATTCTTCTATGGCGAATGGAACCACTGCAGGCGAATCTGTACTGACTTATTAAAATAGGCACACCCTAGCGGGGCGCCACGAAGCATGATATTTTGCACAGAAGTGCCTTATAGAAATCCTTTCTTAGTACTTACAAGGTATCTAGCAGCAGCTCAATTCGGTCAAAAACTATTTTCCATTCTAATCACTTTTTGGGAATGGAGTTAGGTGCAGACAGCCAGTAAAGCAAGCAAGATAACAGTACACAAGCTATCTTCTTGAAAAAATGTAACCTTCCTCCCCAGCCAAGAGGCATTGTAGCAAATAATGAGTCGAATGATAGTCGAGCCCTCTGGCCGGAGAATAATATTCGTTTAATCATTAGGAACTCATGTGTAAGGTCCGGATTTGAATACTAGTGACTGCTTGTTGGATTCACCACCTGCCACGGGTTCAAAAAAAATATGTACTATTAAAATTCGGGTATTTCTAGAAATTACACTTCTAACCGTCGGGGATAAAGGTGTAACCACATAACTTAGTGTATTCTGGTTGTCCCCACTGGCTGTATCCCTATGATGTAAATGGGGACAACGGGAACATTTTTTTTTTTACTTTCCGTTGTCCCACTATATGGAAACGGCAGTGGGGACAACGTTTGAGAATAATCATCCGGAGTGCCTTGCCACAGCTTGAACAAGTCTACCAATAAATACCAATGCCCAATCCTGCAAAAATGGTTGCATAGCAATCTGCTCATTCGAACAGAAAGTTCCTTTTGTGATAGTGAAGCATGTTAATAATTTCCAGTTCAAAAACTTCGAGCCACTGTTCCAAATATGTTGCACATATTTCGAACAATTTCTCGATATGAACTGGAAAAGTCTGTACTCGTATTGTAATGTAAAATTTTTTTATCAATACATTCTCGATAGCTAATGGAAGGTAATTAAAAATCATGAATAAGCGACATAATCGACCTTACTGATTGCACGCTCGATAAACACGACAGAATATAATAGATATTCAAAGTGTATTGTATATCGGTACTTACCTACTGAAATAAATGAATTTTGAAGAAATTTAAAATTCCTTAATTTATGGTCAAATAAAACAAACACAAAAAATTACATTGGTAAACACGAATTATGTCCATCTATGGATAGCTCGCGAACAACTTTTTTAAAATGATTGATTCGAAAAATGATGACTCAAAAGTAGGTTACTTCGTTTATTTTTAATCTCGTATATTAATCTTTTCAAATATTTTTTTGCATAGTGACAGTTTCAAAATTACAATAAACCAAACAATCCTACTAAAAAAATTATAATATTAATATTAATCCTACTAATATTATAAACGCGAAAGTTTGTATGCTATTGATGTTTGTTCCTCTTTCACGCAAAAACTACCGAACAGACTTTGATGAAACTTTACAATTATATAGTCTATACATCAGAATAACACATAGGCTATATTTTATCCCCGTATTCCCACGGGAACGGAAACTACGCTGGTGAAACCGAGGGGCGCTGCTAGTACTGAGTAAACATTGTGTATAACAAGTTGGATCAGGAAGCAATGTTTAATTATTCCATTTCAAATAACTTATTGAACAGACCTAAACTACCTACTTTTATTTCCATAGAGGCAATAACCGTACAATTTATGATACCAAACTTTAGCACCGGCACTCATCTCTGGAGGGTTCAACTTACATAGCTGTCAATTCACCATTGTCAAACAAAATATAACTTTTGAATGGTCAGAGAGACCCCAATATATCAAATACAACAGAACTATCAATGTTAAGGGTCTTTAGGGATCGCTCCCCCATCATAAAGTATTGTTTTGACTTGCGAAATATTAGTTTTGTTTTCTGCTATAACTACTGTAGTATCCAATAGTATCTATCCATTAAATAAAATGGTATCCGAATTCCAAAATTGTAACTTAAATATCTCCCTTAGGTACCGACTTATTGGAGATATTTAAGCAAACTTAATAAAAGTTCTATAAAACATCAATAGACGCCGAATTAATTTTCTCTTTAGTTCTCTATCTGTCTATCTGTATGTTCTAGTTTCTCTGTCTGTATGTCCGTGTTGTAAGCACATGACGCAAAAGCTGGTACAATTGGATGAGTTCTCATACTTGTATTGTTGTCTGCCTATCTTAAAATCTGGTATGTTTCTCCTTGATCGCGGAACCGCGATATATTACTTACTAGCTGATACCCGCGACTTCGTCTGCGTTAAATTTGTTATTCCTTTGCGTTAAGAAAATATATCAAGAATGATAATCTACACTATCTATTTATGTACAATAATATTAAGTTTAATAGATTTGTATTTTTGTACGTTAATAACGAATAAACTCAAACACTACTGGACCGATTTCAAAAATTCTTTTACCATTAGAATGCTACATTATCCCTGAGTAACATAGGCTATATTTATGACGACAAATAATTAGGGATCCTTACTAAAACTTGACTGTACATGCCAGGATTGAAACCCGAGCCTCACGAATGAGAAGCGGGCTCTTTAGCCACTGGGCTATAATTGCTATTTACATTTTTGTTATTAAAAACACCCTATATACAACGCGTCACAGAATAAGCGCAATTCCTCATACAACCCAATTAGTATATCTACTAATATAAAAAATGGTGATGCATTCGTACTCAAATTTCTTATATAAAGAGCGATAACATTACGGTATCCATAGGTAGCCCTAAATTCAGTTATGCTAATTCATTTTTCGGAAAAACTTTACACATATTAAAAATAGCTGAAATCAATTAAGAAATCGATACTGAACAAACGAATTTCAGGAATTGCGATTATTCTGTTAGGTATTGTAAAGCCTAGGACACTCTCTAGTTCATGATTTTTGAATTAGTTCTTGATACCAAAGGCTATGCATTTGCTCATAGTAACAACTAAATTTCCTCAAGGAACCCGTAGTGAATTCTCAAAAAAAGAAGTGGAGTTTGTATGGAGACTTTTGAAGTATATTTATGCCAAGTTTCAAGTTGATACACGCCAAAAACCACACTTCTCCATACCAACTTCAACCCCTACATTGATTTCCGAAAAATCCAATAACACGTTTCTCATCATTTATTTTTAAGAGTATTTGTGCCAAGTTGCAACTTGATAGACGTAAAAAACAACACGTCTCCATACAAACTCCATTCCCCTCTTTCACCCCCATAAGGGGTGTTTTTTGAAAAATTAAGAAATACGTTTCTTGTTGATTGTTGTTGATTGTTTTATAGAGTATTTTTACAAAGTTTCTAATTGATACACCCAAAATGAAGGTTTTCCATACAAACGTTCAACCCCTTTTTCACCCTGTTAAGGGTTGAATTTCGAAAAATCCTTTCTTTGTGCTAGCTTACGTTTTAAAAACAATAGCTGTAAAAAAAACAGCTTTCTAGGTCTAAGGGCTTAGGCTGGGCGTTGATGAGTCAGTGAGTCAGGACTTCTCTCTTTATATATATAGATAGATGGTACGGAACCCTTCGTGCGCGAGTCCGACTCGCACTTGGCCGACCTTTTATAACATGTAGATGATACTTCTGTAGGTAGTTACCTATAGGTTCTCAACGTATAGGTCTAAAGCGATTAGGTACACCTAAGAAACTTTAGCTATGGTATGTATAGGTGTCATGTATGTCGTAGGAAATCGCTGTGAAGGATTTTTTGGAAATTCCAGCGGGACCGGGAATAAACTGGAGCCGCGGGGGCAAACCCACTGGTCACCCGCTATCTATACATACTCGTATAATAAAACTCTAACAGGACCATGTCTGTAGGTACATCAAATATTTCTTGAAAATTTTAGCGGTAGTGTAGATAGTTATCGATTAGATACCATATCACATTTTTTAAATTTTTTTG
The DNA here is from genome assembly GCA_963855545.1 of Ethmia dodecea. Lineage (NCBI taxonomy): Eukaryota > Metazoa > Arthropoda > Insecta > Lepidoptera > Depressariidae > Ethmia > Ethmia dodecea. The sequence continues at coordinate 10,998,090 of OY979457.1, read as the reverse complement.
TCTATCTGTCAGTCTGTGCACGCATCACGCAAAAAATACTGGACGAATTTTGATGAAATTTGGTATGGAGATAACCGAGTACCTGGATCAACATCTAGAGTACTTTTTATTCAAGAAAAATATCTCATTCCTATGGGAAAATATAAAAGCTGGTTAAAAAGAGAAATACGTACTTTTCCGAAACGATCAATATGGTATGTAGATATCTTATACGTCATAGAAAAATGCTATGAAGAGATTTTTGAAATTTTCACGGTAACGGGAATAAACTCCTCAAATAGGCCCCCGCTATCACTACGTAGTATAAAACAAAGTCGCTTCCCGCTGTCTGTCCCTATTTATGCTTGGATTTTTAAAATAACGCAACGGATTTTGTTGCGGTTTTTTAATAGATAGAGTGATTCAAGAGGAAGGTTTAAGTATCTGCATAGCACCCGTGGCAAGTCGCTAGTCCTACTAATTTATTTTAGCAATGGAAAGCTTACTTTTCTAGAAGTAACATGGGCTATAATTTTTCCATTGAAACGGGACTGACGCGGGTAAAACCGGGGGACGTTGCTAGTAATAAAATAACACGCCTAATTCCTATTAAGGTAGACAGAGATAATAGACTGCCACTTGCTCGAACCTGGCAGATCTCTCGTGCTTCTTCCACATCCATCAAAAGACGTCATGCTCGTCGGTTTCGGGTACTCTTTATCTGGCTTTTCTACAACACATCGGCGATCTGATCGATGTAGGTACGCTTAGGTCGTCCTCTACCGACACGCCCATTCACAACACCCTTATATATATTACACCGTGCCGGGTCCGGGCCGGCCCCGTACGGGGCACGGTCAAACATCTATAGTATACTTTTGGTATGAAGTCATTCATGCTTGACACGGCGTTGAAATCTCGGAAGGTATTGTTTACGGGGTCCGGCCCGGACCCGCCACGGTGTAACGTGAATCAGCCTTTAGACGACTTTCATTCATCCGCTCAATGTGACCAAACCACCTCAGCATTCCTTTTTCAATCCCAGTCACTATAATAATTATCATCTTTCAAGCCGTTTCTTTATTTTCAAAATAAACTTTATATAGGAAACGGGCAAAAAAAGAGCATTGAACCTCTCTTGAAAACATCGTGATTATCTTCTCTCTGCTTCTCTAGATATTTCTGCTAAATCTTATTTACCCAAATCACAAAGGAGAAGGGAATACAAACCTATGACACGTGATGACGTTATATACTACACCATAAGGCGGCGTCAAGTGGGTATGGGACTTGGGTGTCATACCTAATGGGGAATCTTCTGTGTGACAAGTTAACTCAATATTCTATAAAGGGAGTATTTAAAAAATTGTTTTATATTATAATAATATATAATTTAATTATATGTATTGTTTTCTAAAATATGTTAAAAAAATTAATTCAAAAATACATAAAAAAGTATTTATGTAAGAGAACATCATTAAACATTGGCAGTCCCATGGCATACTGTCATCATGATGTCTCGTCTGTCATGTCTGTGGTTTTTAAAATTACAATTTACAGTTTTCTTTTCTTCATTATTGCATTGAGTTGAGCCGTGGTTGAGTCTTTGTTCCTCCGCATTAGTGTTGACACTTGACGTGCTTGCTATAGTGCTAGCGAAGTATTTGTGAGATAGAGACTCGAGGAGATAGAAAAGGTGTTTGTGTTTTGTTTGTCGTTATGGCTGATAACATCAGAAGAAAATGTTTGAAATGTGGGCTAAAGCCGAAGGAAGATTCGGACATCAAAGCTTACAGATTTCCTAACCCCGGAGCAACAAATATATTGAGGTAAGTAACAATATTTACACATTATTTTTGTATGTATCATCCTAGCAGCGCCACACTACTCTGGGTACGAAGTAGTCTTGAATTTCGTACCCTCGCGGTTTAGCAGATATGGGGGGGGGGTTGGTGGTTTTGCCAAAATGACGTCTTTACAGCAGCACCAAAACCTGTATCCGTAAATAAAGGTCATTTTTTTTATCATAGTATAATAACTTCACCAACATTTAATAGTACTCGTGAGGACGTTAGTACGTAATGTTTCAATCTTCTTGGACGAGTTTATTATGCCTTGTTTTTAGGCTGTTGGCATTTCTAAGTGTAATTTTAATTACCTACAGAAATAAAAACAATTTCATTTTACTTTACTAAATCAGATGACATGTCTAGTAACCATAGTACAGTCTCAGCCTATACTTTTGGATGAAAATAACCATTTGCCTGAATGTAGCCCTCATTTTTCTCAAAACCACTGCATATAGATCTGTAATTATTATTTTAATCATAATTATTCTTCTAGGACCCCTGATATTGAGCAATTCTATATAACTGTGACTGGAACAATAATGAACAAGAATACTGTGGAAGAATTTAAAACTATTGACAAAGCAGCTTTTTTAAACTCCGTTGGAGAAGTGATATGGGCTAATATTAAGAACAAGACCTGGATCACCAATCCTGTATTGAATTTTATTGTACTGGCATTTGCTGTAAGTTGATGAAGTAATTTAAAAATAAGTTTTTAGTATGACATCGACATCATCGACAACCCGTAACAGCCAACTGCTGAGCTAAGGGTCTTTCCTCACACTGAGGAAGTATATGGGCTTTAATCTCCCACGCGAGCTCACCGCGGATTGGGAGATTTTATTAGGCTAGTGGCCACCTAACTGCCGGAATTTTTCAAGCCACCCAAAGGTATCCAACATGGCTTAACGACTTCCATTGTTCGTAAACAACGAAAACCGGGACCAACACTTTAACGTGCCTTCCGAAACACGGAAGCGCTCGTGATATAAATGCCACTAGGCGGTCACCCATTCACTGATTGACCGTGCCCAACATTGCTTAACTACTTTAGTATGTACCTACCTTGATTTATTGAAGCCAATGACATTTTATCATAGATAAATTATGATTGTATGTATATGTTAGAAGCGATATCTAGTGGATAATTTTCTTTGAAACTATTTCGTACCCGGGCATATGTTTCAAACATATTTTAGAAATATGATGTACCTACTTTAAAAGATGTATATATTTAAGTCCACGAAGAAATTAGTGTGAGTTCTACTCCCTTCCTAAAAGTACAAAATAGTACGAAATCGTCGTGTAGCCTAAATGCAGAAATATGCTATATATCATTTTGGCATCGCCACCAAACTCTACATCTGCTAAACGGCGAGGGTACGAAATTCAAGACTATTTCGTACCCAGAGTAGTGTGGCGCTGCTAGGATGATACATACATTATTCTTATGTCAATTTTGTCGTAAAATGTTTGTAAGAAATAATAAAAATAATAATATAATCTCACGCCTTTTATCCCCGAGGGGGTAGGCAGAGGTATTCCATTACTGGATATACCCACATTTCACGAGATATATTGGACCCCTAAACGTGATAGGTGGTGAGCCCATCGCCGGACCGGGTCTGTTTACACATGTCTCAGAATTATTAATTCTGAGACTGCGGTTTGTAAGAATGATTTTAATTTGTTTTCAGCTATGAATCTTGGGCCAAGTTTTTTTCCCGGATCTGGGGGCACGTGCCCCCGCCAAGTCGAGCAAAAAGCGTCACGGCCGTACCATCCTTTTCTCGAAGCAATTCACGCACTTTTCGATCCTCTATAACTTCGTTGTGGATAAACCTAGAAGCCTGAATTTTCAGTAACCAAGCATGCATTGTATAAACACAGTATATTTCAAAATTCATCCAATTGGAACCAGTAGTTTTAAAATTATAAATATCCAAAGTTTCCTAATTTTGTCACTCACTGACTGACTGACTGACTCACTGACCGATCATAAAAACTCTAAGGCACTTCTAGCAGTCGTAGCTTCAAATTTAGAATACAATTAGGGTTTAGTGTATAAATCAAGGAAAAACTCAAATAATTTGCAATTTCGGTCTAGGTTTCTAGATACACTAACTGCATAAATAACTTTGTAATCCCATAATAATTGTATAGAATTACAAAATTAGATGTTCAAGTGGAATCTTGCAACTCAATTTTGAAGCAGATATTTTCAACCGATTGAGCTGAAATTTGGTATACTTATGTAAGTTTGGTCACAATGCAATATTATGGTACCATCAAGCTGATGATGGTTTAAGGAGGTGGATATCGCAACTCCTCAATGACTACTCGTAAACCACTCGAGTTTGGGCTCGTATGATTCGTCTTGATAAATACTTTGGTGCTAGATTGTAACCAGGGTCTGATGATGGAGCTGGAAAATGGCCATGGGAACTCGGTAATTAAATGACATAACCCCATGGGACCGTGGGGGCCTTCAGATGACCAGAGGGCTGGCAGCTATCTCTGTCAAAGGATCAACCTAGATATGCAGCCAGTCTTCTGGGCACTGTCCTACATGGTTCCACTTTAGATTTCGATTATCTAAAGTTACCAAATCCTTGACCAACATGCATAGGATTAACTGACTCGACGCTATGTAAGGCTATTAATTATAATTATTATTGTAAACCATATTTATTAGTAAGACATGAGATTAAAAAGAGCTGCCCTTGAGTCGCTTGCTGGCTCTTCTCGGGGTACTGCATTTGGAACCAGCAACTCGTCGGTGGAGATGGGCTGCTGTTTACATTTAGCCAGTCTTCATGGAAGAGTTTAGAGTGCCTTGTTATTATAAACTATTGACTTTTTTAAGTGTAAATTCAATACCACCTACTGACAATAAACGCCTTTGACTTTAGAGGACATTTTTTTATCTGTAATTACTGTAAATGAATACGTATATTTTCTTTGTAAATGAATGTATTTTTTTTGTAAATGAATGTATTTTTCTTTGTAAATGAATGTATATTTTCTTGGTAAATGAATGTATATTTTCTTTGTAAATGAATGTATATTTTCTTGGTAAATAAATGTTATATTTTAGTAAAACAATACCTAAGAAAGTTTTTTTATTATTATTATTATTATTATTAGAATATAATATGAATAGTACCCCGGGAGAAGTATATGAATAGGCTCTGAATATACATTTATACATTACACTATAAAATTCAAATATCCCGCCATACGGTGATACGTCAGTGGTTTTTAGGGTCATCAGAGAGATCGCGCTGTAGGTCGAGTTTTGTCGCCATATTTTTGTATGAGGTTGGCATTCTTCTCCGCTAGGAGTAAAAGTGTTCTGTGTACACCATAGCCACTATGATGACATTGACATGTTTACTTAGCAACGCCATTAATATCATCATGTACTTGTCCTTATCCCTTATAATAGCAATTTATTCATTTTTATATTGAAAATACTCGATAATCCGAATTTTACGCCTATAAGTTGTCGACTCAGATCGACTTATTTTTTACCTCTTCAATTTGATGTGCGTTTCGTTCGAGTCTACCGTAGACACAGTTTTTTCAGCGTACGCCAGAATAGCTCGCGATGACAGATTTTTTTCCGACTTACTTGATAATTATTGTGATATATTTTGAAAAACTCACACACTATCTTTAAAAAATATAGCCTATGTGTTATTCTGATGTATAAGCTATATAACTGTAAAGTTTCATCAAAATCCGTTCAGTAGTTTTTGCGTGAAAGAGGAACAAACATCCATCCAGACATCCATACATCCATACATCCATCCAAACAAACTTTCGCATTTATAATATTATATAGTAGGACCAGACATCCATACATCCATACATCCATCCAAACAAACTTTCGCATTTATAATATTAGTAGGATTCTGTGGTATTAGTCAGAATATTAGCAGTGGGCTGGTCTCAGTCGACCGTATAGGCCGCTGGTAGGGGCGTCAGCTTTCGGGCTGAAGAACTAAAGTGGCCTATGTGTACTTAAAAAAAGTGTAAATCTTGCACTGGACCCTTAGGTAAAAGTTGCTTTTATCTAATACTATCTGTTCCACGCGGATTCACCCGCGCAAGTCCCGTTCCCATGGTAATAAGGGAATAAAATATAGCCTATGTTACTTCCTGAAAAGTAAACTTTCCATTGGTCAATGAATTTTTTAAATAGATCCAGTCGTTTTTGCGTTCATTCGTAACAAAGATACAATAATACAAATCTTTCCTCGTTATAATATTATAGTATAGACTGGACCTGTTGGATTACGAAAAAATACGGATTTCATCTCACTTTGACCGCCTGAGTGAATGCAATGAAGCGCTCGTTGAACTTCGATGTGTGTTTGTAACGATCACACTGGTTACAATGTTGGGCGCCGTCAGTCAGTGAATGGGTAACTGCCTTATCACGAGCACCTCGGTGTTTCAGAAAGTACATTAAACCGCTGGTCCCGGTTTTTGTTGAGTTTACGCACACGGACCATATCAGATAGGCCAAGGCTTGAAAAATTCTGACAGTTAAAGGTTACACTTTTTTTCCACTTCGCCTTTATTGGCGGGGGTCTGGGAAACCGGTAGAGCCTTCACTACCCGTTCCCCACTGGCGGCGATTGCCCACCTCAACGGCCTCCTGATATGGGAGGGGCCCGAAGATGACCCCGTGAAGCTCAGTCATCCTCGTACTACTAGGTGACGAGCAGTGCAATGCGGGCGAGGGCACCCTCGTGCCGGAGCTTAGGCCATCTCTCAATCCACGGTGGGCTCGCGTTTAAGATTATATGGCCTATACTTCCTAATGTGTGAGGAAAGACCCTTAGCTCAGCAGTGGGCTGTCGAGTTGATGATGATGAGTGCACACACACTGGTCTGCCATATCGCCGCGAAATGCCCCGTTTGGATATTTGGATTTTGTCCATACAAACTGAGTTAGAATTGATTGTATGAGTATAATGTTAAAACGTCTAATCTGATCTAATCGTGCAATGTGATAAAGGCATTAATGAATGAATTTTTAATAATCCTCTTATAAGTGCTGATATCCGTTATAGATATAAGTAACTTCTGTGGAGGTTTCTAGACGTACCTACCGGTTTAGGAGTTATTAGGTACCTAGATATATTAAATCTATATCTATACTAATATTATAAAGAGGAAAGATTTGTATTTTTGTATTCTTGTACTTAAACTCAAAAAAGTAGTTTTTGAGTTTGTTTAAGACCGATTTAAAAAAATATTTAACCAATGGAAAGCTAGAAGATCCCTGAGTATGACATAGGCTATATTTTATTCCCGTATTCCCACGGGAACTACGTGGTGAAACCGCGCAAAACCGCTGTAGTAAATACAGAAACAAAAGCGCAAACGGGAGTGGAAAATAACCGAGTAAAAGCCGAACTTTGTTTCCGACTGAAAATCTGATCAATACTCATTGTGTTTTTCATCCAGAGGAAAAGTTTCAGGTTTATTAAATTAAAAATTTTGTTTACTGAGTTATTTCCATTATATTTTTCATTTATCAACTACCAAAAGGGCGACGAAGCAAAATGAATAATGTATTAAAAATATAACAGAATAAACTCAATTCCTGAAATTAGTTTGTTCTGTATCGACTACTTAATCGATTTCAGTTTTTTTTAAAGTGTGTAAAATTTTTCCAAAAAATTAATTAGCATAGCTGAATTTAGTGCTACCTATGGAAATCGTACTATTGTTGCTCTATAGATATTTAAGAAAATTGGTTAGACACAACTAAAGTACGAAGGCATCATATTTTTTTTATATTGATATACTAATTGGGGTGTCTGAGGAATTATGCGCTTAATCTGTTACGCGTTGTATAAAACATACAATAACAATTTATCATACACTAGCGACCCGCCCCGGCTTCGCACGGGTGCAATGCTTATACTAAAACCTTCCTCTTGAATCACTCTATCTATTAAAAAAAACCGCATCAAAATCTCATCTAATCTAAGATTTAAGCATACAAAGGGACATAGGGACATAGAGATATAGGGTCAGGGAAAGCGACTTTGTTTTATACTATGTAGTGATGATAGTGATTTTTTTCTCGACGGAGTCGGCTGAAGTATGTAATCTGGGAACTGCAAAGGTGTGCACAATATTTTCATTGACTAGGTGAATATGTCTACTAGTCTAGGCAATAAAGGTAGTGGACCCCAACATTAATTCCTCAGTCGATGAAACTTTGCAGGATTGTAGTATAGTATGAGACAATACTTGCATAAAAAAATCCAAAAAAAAAACCTAACCGAAGTTAGGTTTTTATACTAAAAAAAAATTTTTTTTTGTTTGATAATTTGATAATTTATAAAAATAATGTAGCCAGAAGGTTTTTATTTTGGATTTTCCTATTGTAAGTTCACAGCGACCATTAAATGACATTCTAGTTAAAAAAATGGACTGAGCAATTTTCTCGAGCAAGGTACATACCTATACGTCTGAGTTTTGTTGTTTCTACCAGGAGATTTTTTTGGATATTTCGCATATAGCTTTCCTAACACACATGAATATTGCTGGAGAAGAAAATTTTGACTGAGCATTTTTCCCAACAAAGATATCAAATAAATAAGTATTTCAGTAAAAATACCTAACTTCGGTTAGGTTTTTTTTTTTTTATTTTTTATACAAGTATTGTCTCATACTATACTACAATCCTGCAAAGTTTCACCGACTGAGGAATTAATGTTGGGGTCTTCATACAAAAATCCGCTTCATTGCCTAGACTATACATGTTTTAAGAAAATCACGTCATAGCTACTATTTAGGTAATTTAGTTTTTTCATTAGTTTTTTTATAGTTAAAAAAATACAGGTCGTACCCGAAATCGATTTCAGTCGAAATTGAGCTCAAAGAAAGTTGCGGTTAATCGCAAGTTATACTCATAAGTTACACAGAACTACCAAATAATAGTTTTCCGTTTTCTCCTTTCACCACTTCGGAAACTTACGCTGTAACACTACGTAAGAAAACCAACTTCTAACACTTCACTATTTCACCTTCAGGCATTACTGTAATCAACTCCAACGCATGCACAAAGTTATTGCTTTCCTTTAAAAATATTTGCAAACTAAAATCAGCCTTAATGTCAAAAGATAAGACCCGCCTCGCCGTGAGCTGCTGAAAAGATAAGATTGTGTTAAATGCGGGCTACGGACGAGCCACTGAACCAAGGAATATCCTAACGGGATTGCGTTTGGGAGTTACTGCTGCCAATTTGGTCGCCAATTTGATCGCTGTTAGGTATGCTTTACGTGGATACGTAACCGATTTGATTTTGATTTAAATCGTTTTTAGTAATTTTACTTCACATAGATTCAAGGTGAAAAATGTACTGTTTGTCACGTTTAATAACTATGACAGTTAGTAGGTTACCAGAAATCTTCAGAAGGACTCATCTGAGAATAAGAAAATTATTTGTGTTGTTGTAGAATCATCCACTACTCTACTCAAAAAGGGCAAAATTTTATGAAGGTATACACCACTTAACGCCCTAAATTAAGGCCGTGGTCTAGGGATACATTTCTTAGTAAGCTCGCTTGTTTTGGTAAGGAAATCAGTCAAATTTATTGTGATTATAAACGTAAGTCTCAAACAAGTCACTTGAGGAGAGATAGTTTTCTACATACCTGCACGTCAATGAATAAGACTACAAGTAAGGTCGCTCCTCCAGAAGATAGGTCCCTATTCTCGTGCTCTATTTTGACGGTAACCCCGAAGGAGCCCATTCGTGGGTGTGTAAAAACCGCCATAAAATTCAACGAGCGTCTAAACTCTCGGAAAAGTTTCTGGGTGTGCACTAAACCTGAATTGCGAACGGTTTGGTGTAATCATAATAAGTAACCGTTTACATCGATTGGGTGTTCGGTGCGTTATCTCACTGAGGTAAGTCCAAGTACCGTTCGAAAGGAGGATCTTCTCTAAGTTGTGCAGCAATTTAAAAAATTGCTCCCGAAATACGTATCCTAACAAACATTTTGATGTTATTTTATTTTTAAGGTTATTTTATGTCTTTAACCTCTATTACACAAGTATATATACAAAGATATCCTATGCATAGTTATTATTTAGAGCAGTGATAGCTCGAATGGTTAAAGAGCCGGCCAAAAATCAGTGAGGCTCGGGTTCGAATCCTGGCATTTACCAATGAGTTTTTCAAAAACTTACGTACACATTTAGCACTAGCTCGACGACGGTGAAGGAAAACATCGTGAGGAAACCCGCAGGTCTCAGAATTAATTCTGAGGCATGTGTAAATAGACCCGGTCTTGCGATGGGCTCACCACCTATCACGTTTAGGGGTCCAATGTATCTCGTGAAATGTGGGTAGGTATATCCAGTAATGGAATACCTCTGCCTACCCCCTCGGGGATGAAAGGGGAATTATTCGGAAGTTCATGATAAGAAATGAATAATTGCTTGCCCTTGATTTTGTTGCTGGTTCTTCTCGGGGTACAGGGTTTGGAACAAAGAATTAAAATATAATAGGACATAGAGGGGACATGGGGAATATAGGGCATACAAAACTTTGAAGCATGTTTGAAGCTCAAGCGTCATGTCAGTTAGTATGAACGCTAGCTGTCATTCGGTCGAAATTGTACTAGACTTAATCCACTTGGAATAAGTTTTGACTTCAAATTTTCCTCGCCTTGTCCCCTCTATGCCCTATTATGTTTTAATCTCTTTGGTTTGGAACCAGCAATACGTTCGGTGAAGATAGTCTGCTGTTTACACTCAGCCAATCTCTATGGAGGAGTCTAGAGTCCCTTGTTATTTATAATTAGATAATTGACGTTTCTAAGTGCATTTTCTTTTCACCTTCAGAAGTACCTAAATAATTCTAATTTAATTGAATTCGAAAAAGACTATACCTACCTAAGGTTAGTAAGTTGTCTATAATAATAATAATCTGAATACATTTGTAGAGAAAATAAACTACGCTACAAAATGTGCAGTATACAAAAGTACAGATGTAGTATGTCAACACACTGTCTCTGAATCGCGTGTTAGAATATTTATAGACATCGTTCGCAAATCTGAAATCTGAATCGAATATATAAATCTGTGACGGTATTTAGATTAACGCCATCTATATTTTACTCCTTTAACTGTAGCTGTCTAGACGGCGATACATTTCACTGAAAAGAATAAACAAGGCACTTTCAAAACAGTCCGCCAGGTGGTACGTTTCGGTATAGGCCTGTTTTGAGCATGTTTTAATTAGGTAAATCCTACAATAAAATTATCCAGAGCTTATTATGTAGACGTTCATTAAGTGGACTTGTAAGTCCCTTCTTTAAATAAAAAAAAATGACTTTGAATATGGAACACAACTTATCTAATACGCATGTACCTATCTAACGGTCATTTTTTAAAATTGCAAAAGCAATTTGTCCATCATCCTAAATGACAGTCACTGTCATTCTACATAAAACAGAATCAGTGATATTAGAGGTCAATAAAATACATCTTACAAATTTTATTAAAAACACATTTAATAAATAAATTAACAATAGGACGAATAAGAAAAAGAAACATAACTTATTCCCGAACTCCAAAGGAGTTATTAAAATACAGTTAGACCTATTTTAAACAGATGCTGTCCCTTTTTAACATTAATGTCAAGAAAGTGTCAGCATCTTTTATAGACATTACACCTTTCTATAAGGTTTTGTAATAACTTTAAGGCCGTATCTATAAAGCACTACGACCACATTTCCTACCCAAGTGGCTCTGTAAAACGTGAAAATGATAAATGTATGGGATTTACATAAGCGCTCCACTAGTTATGTGCGCGGCTTTGCCTATAGCGCGACCAAGTAAAATTGACGCAACTCTATAAAGAAGTATAGTCACTGACACTGTTACAATTAAGCAAACTCCAACTAAGCTAATAAAACTTACTTAAAACAGTCTCTTAAATAACGATAAAGCTGCGACAGACGTCAATATGAGCGAAGAAGGGTTAACATTATTCCCCGCATTAAATTTGCAAGAGTCAGTATGGTTGAAGTTCAGGAACACCGTGTCTTGAAGGTCGTAGGTCGATAATGCATTGTAGATTTTAGTCACATGCTTCGGTTTAGTGTGCGGTCCTCTTGTTAACTCCCATATCTCATCTGAAAAAGTAATAATGATAACATTTTTATCATCTACGTCATATAGGTCCTGTTGGTGAGCTATTGGCGAGACTCGGGTTCGAATCCTGAATCCATGTAACATACCAAGGAGGTTTTCCAAAACCTACGTAGGTACATACTTATTTATCGTAGTTGTATCTTTTCAACCGACCTTAAAGTAGGAGGAGGTTTTCAATTCGACTGTATGTTTTTTTTATTTATTTATTTATTTATTTATTTATTTATTAGGCATGCTTACAGCAAAACATAACGTGACATTTTAAACTTAAGGTAGACTAAAACTATTACATAATATGCTCGCCAATTAGTAGCACGCACAACATTTGCGTAAAATTATAAGACAAGTTAATAATAAAAACATATAAAAAATTATAAGAAACTATAAAAAACTATAAAAAACTTAAAAAAGGACGGTTCAGGGGGACGGTTTTAAATCTTGACATGATTTCAGCAGCTTATGTTTGAATGTAACTTGTGAGTCATGGAAAACATTTTATGTTTGCTTTATGTTTACCTTAGCACTTTCTATTTGAAGGTGGTGCTTTCCGTGTGGTCCCATTTCAATTTGGTCTAGTTCTGACAATGCATCTATGAGGAAACCATATAAGTTGAAATCGGGTTTTTAACCGACTTCGAAGAAAGCAGAAGGTTTTAAATTCGACTGTATGTTTATTACTCTTTTTTTTATTAATGATGGCAACGAGATTAAAATATTATAGGGCATAGAGAGGGCATTGGGAATATTTTCATACAATACTTTGAAGCATGTTTGAAGCTCAAGCGTCATTCGATCGAAATTGTACATAGACTTATTCCACTTGGAATAACTTTTGGAATGACTTCAAATTTTCCTCGCTTTGTCCCCTCTATGCCCTATTGTATTTTAATCTCTTTGAATGATGGGCTTGCTCCTGACCCCAGACTAGCCCGAGAGCAAAGACGGGGCCTATATGAGACGAGCTTGCCCAGAAGATGCCTGTTTAAGTATTGTGTGTCGTATGACCTCGACTATACATTATTTATTTGAGTGGCAGCTCACATCTAAACGTAAACTATCTATTGCGTGCTAATAACACAGAGGAGATTTAAGTAACTAAGAAGAGTATCTATACATCGCGTAATAGAAAAAGCGCAATTCCTCATACACCCCAATTAATATATTAATTTAAAAAAAATATGATGCAATCGAACTTTAGTTGTGTCTAATCAATTTTCTTAAATATCTATTAATAATAGCACGATTTCTATAGAAATCACTAAATTCAGCTACGATAATTAATTTTTTTTTAATTTACACATATTAAAAATAGCTGAAATCGAATGAGTAGTCGATACTGAACAAACTAATTTCAGGAATTGCGCTTATTTTGTTACATGTTGTTTATCAGAGAACGCGGTAGAAAACGCGGGCAAGATAACCTAAGTACAACCAATAGTATAAAGAAGTTCAATAGCAATTTAACGATACAACGTAAAAACCTGAATTACTACTTCCACTATCAACTTCCTGTTTAATCAGTAGTAGGTAAGTAGTTTTCATTAAAAAACGAATCAATGAGAACAATCAATTGAAACGAATGACAATAATGACGTGTTACGACTCGATGATCTCGACCTCCATCGGAGCAGCAAATTACTAACAAAACTTGCGGTTACTATACTGATTGATTACTCATTACATGATTTTGAGTGCAAATGGGTAAATGACATTAAAAAATCTTATAATTATAATAAATCTTACCACGCCTGTTATCCCCAAGGCAGAGGTAGTCCATTGCTGGATATCTTTGGACCCCTAAACGTGATAGGTGGTGAGCCCATCGCCGGACCGGGTCTTTTACACATGTCTCAGCATTAATTCTGGGATCGGCGGGTTTCCTCAATGTTTTCCTTCACTGTCGGCTACAAATATGTATGTAAGTTTTGAAAAACTCATTGGTACATGCCAAGATTCGAACCCGAGCCTCATTGATTATCATCATGTGAAGCAGGCTCTTATACCTTAAAAAATCTTAAGAACACATTTATCTGTATCTGTATGACGGGCCTGTTGGCTCAGTTGATAGTGACCCTGCCTTTTGAGTCGGAGGTCGCGGGTTCCATCCCAAACGGGGCTAACATTTGTGTGCATGAACATGTCTGTTGGCTTTCGTGTCTGGATGTTTAAGTATTTATTTAAGTATGACTGTTTATCAGTTGTTTAGTACCCATAGTACAGGCTATGCCTAGTTTGGGACTGAATAACCGAAAAAAATATATAATGTATTCTAAGATTGCGTATTGCAATTTGCGTTTGACAAGTGTTTTATAACTTTTACTTAATATTTAGTTACTAAATTCCAAAAAAATATGTGATTAGGTACTCAGTCCACACATATTAAATCCGTGGGTATCCTGAGACATTGTAAATCACTTTCAAATGTTGAAAGTAAACTTTGTAATTACACACTAATACGAAAGTCACGAACTCATCAGCAGGTAGATACTTTTCATTAAAATATTTAAGTGCATGATAAAAATTAAAAGGTATCCCCTTACAATAAGCGTGTTTTTTGTATTGTACATTGACGGAACCCTTGTGGGAACCCACTCACATTTCGCCGGTTTATTTATATCTCTTCGTTAATTTTGACCGATCGAATATAGGTTTCAAACGTGTTTACGCCCAATGGAAGACGTCAAGCCATCATAGACGCTCTTGGTTTTCTTAAAAATCTGACAGGTGATCACTAGCCTAACATCATCCTATCAATACAATACTTCCAGCGCGTGCAGCGCAATGAAAAATGAAGCGAGTTCAAATAGCTGAATTTACGGACAAATACTTCTTAAATCTTTCAAAAGCCAAAGTGGACTCCTAGGCCACCCATCGTGGGGGGTTACACCCACAGGCCAGTCAAAAATAGCCTAATCAAAATCAAGACTGTACACAATAAAGCATTCATTTAAAAAGGTGACTTCAGACGAGTAATTTAACACGCTGTGTGGGATTTTGTAAAGCGGCTTTTGTCATTATTTTAATGTCCTATATCGTTTGAACTTTTATTTGAAATGAAGGCATAATATATGATAATTTAATTCATAAAGAAAATAAACTTCCCTTTATTACTAAGTATAAAAAAAAATATTTCAAAGGGATGACAATTAAGAGTGGAAATGGATCCAAAATAAGTTTAACAAGACACCTATTCTGTTCCAACGGGTTTCGCTGTTTTTGAGAAACTTAATGGTACAGTCAAGAGCACATGAAGCTTTACACTTTGTAGTGCGATTCTGACCTAAAAGGCGATTTTAATAAGAACGTTACAAAGTCCAATGTGTCAAGCTCCACGTGCTCTTGACTGTATGCCCCATTCACTAACCACCGGGCTAACATTGCTCAAATAACGCTATTCGTCAAGATATTTAGTTTAGCGATATTATCTTTCTATGTTAAATTTCCCGAAGACTCACATGTACTGCTGTTTCCATCGTCGTTGTTGTAGCAAGCGAACATTACTGCATAATGTTCGTAGTCCACGTCCAAGAACGAGTAAGTTTCAACCTTGTTGTCTGCAAATGTAATGGAGGCCATGAAATTCTAACTACATTCACGAATACTCAAGAAGATGGGTATACATGTAATTGTAGGCATAATTAGAGATGTCTCGAGCTGTAGAATCATATGGCTTACTATATTTTTAATGCACCCACATTCACACGATGCAAAGTACCTCACACCACCCACATGAATGTATGTAGTTCATTTGATAGACTAGTTTTTTGGTCATGTTTATTTATTACTAGCTGACCCGTCAGCGCGCATTTCTTTATATCATGAATTTAAAAAAAAATGTCCAATCCAAAATATATTGTCTCCAATTTTACACGTTATGACATTATTATACAGATTATGATGATCATACTTAAACTATTCTACAATTACCTGTGTAAGTGATAACCAAAAGATCACCATCCGTGCTATTGCTGTTTGGATCGAAGCTCAACGCAACAGATCCGTTGTAGAAGGTAATAGTATTGTTGTCGATCAAGCTGATGGACATGTCGGTCGTGTTATCGGTTTTGTGACTGAAGACCACCGTGGCGCAGTCGCCTTTCATTTCCAGCTCCGTCGCCACCGCTGTAAGATACCATTTTCCGTCCAACTGTTGAAATAGACATTAACGCAATAATTATACTTAGAAAGAATTAATTGACTCACAGTTCATCATCATTAGATTATAGCATAGACTTCCTCATGTGTGATTAAAAACCCTCATCTCAACTGAGGGCTGTAACGCGTTGATGATGACACAGAACCAGTTTGTACTAAAATTCTTAATGAAAAAGAAAAAAAACTCTTTATTTTTTCCACACAGTCCTTAAAGCTAGTTCAAATTTATGTAGATACAATTATTAAGATGTCAGGAAGAACATTAGTGGAGACAGGAACCCAAACTAGGTAGATCCTGTGTTGGGGTCCTGGTCTCCCTCTAACGGACACTAAGGACACTAACTTACTCTAGAATGTACTAGTGTACCAAAAATGTTTTATTTTCCTTGCTGATTTACTTTGCTTCTGTGCGACTCTTACAGTTTTCAGTTCAATAAAGTTTCAGTGCCACTAGTTTCTGACATTGTAGTAAGTCATCTATCATACAATGTATATCTTATGTGCTAGTGCTAAAATGATGCTAACTTTATGGCCTTTGTCCATTTCTACTACTACGGGTAGACACACACAAGACAGTGTAGTAAAAGTATTGGTCAGTTCGAGGTCGAAGTTTCACTTAGGATGTCTTTTCAGATAGAGATGGCTTCTTACCAAACTACGATGACATGAAACACGCAATGGAGACTTGTCATATGTCAAGAGAAACCCACAGCTTTATAAACAACTGTTATGCCTTTACAATAAGATGCATTTTAGACTGCGCTCATGAATTACACTCCCTCGTTCCCTCCCTTTACAATCAATCAAACATACAGGAGATTCCATATTCCTGTTACAACTTATCTACCTATGTTTGAAGTCAAGAGTAAATTCAGTTGACTGTTTCAGCTAGCACTTTGCTCCTTGTTGAAGTTCAAGGACACTTGCCATCAAGATTAATGAAACGCTTTCGGTTTCCTCTTGTGACCTTGACATGTATCAAGTGTCCTTGATTCTTTTTGATAAACCAAACATACTAAAAACTCACTTCTTTCAAATCCAGCTCTCTTGGGCTCACGATAGGGCAGCTAACATTCTGTAGCACAGACTGGACGTCTAAAACACAAAGTGCTAAAATTGAACCAAGGAGCAACATCTTGCACCCTTGTCACAGTCAAACTGGCGATATCAGCGGATGCAACTCGTCAACTGCGCGACGGAGTAAAAAGTTACGTCCTTTATACGATGAATTGTTTTTGCTGATCTTATTTTATTACGTCAGGTTCCGGTAGTTAAAGAGATAGAATAGGATTTTGAGGTTATGCTGAATATTTTCTGCCTTGCTAAGCTCTTCATTATTCTCTCCTGTAGGTATTGTCAGCATTTGGATTTCCTGCAATGATAATAAATGTAGAGCACAATTTACACGTGTTGTATCTTAGTCAGAACCTGCTGGAAAGTATTGGTACTAACAAATCAAGATATGGAACCAACGTTCACATTCAAGCACACAAATGTCGGCCCAGAGAACCTACTAACTCTTAGACAGAAAGAAGTATCAACTGAGCCATGAGTCATAACAAAATGCTCTTCATCTTCAAGGCCCATCGCCGGACCCGGTTGCTGTTACACAAACCTCACAATCCTTTTGTAGCCTGCAAGTCTCATCACGTCACTTTAATTTACATACATACTAACATAATCTCACGCATATTTCCCACTGGGGAAGACAGAGACAATAGACTGCCACTTGCTACGAACATGACAGATCTCTGGTGCTTCACGACTCATGCTCGCTCGTCGGTTTCGGGTACTCCTTATCTTTACCCCATAATCTACGCAATGTCTCCAATGTTGCTCCCTTTTGTTTCCCCAAATCTAGTACTTAATATGGAAAAAGAGTCTGGAGTTGCACCCTGCCCCTTGTATTGAATAATCTACCTGTAGAACTAATTGACAAAATTGAAACCAACCCTAAATATGCAAAAAACCGTATGAAACGTTACCTTAATAGCGAAAGGGGGGATGCCAATTCGGACACTTTGCAACAGTAATAATAATATAGGTAATAAAATATGTAGCTAATGTGAATAGTGCTGTGAGTTGTACGACGCCATAGGTGCACATAATCCTACTTCTTGGATTTAGCGCCTTTGTTTTTGTCATCATGTGTTCTTTATTCTTGAAATAAACAGATAATTTTTTTTTTCTGGCCTTTCTTCAATATATCGCCGATCAGGGGGCCAATTCTACTAAATGTCAACGGTCTTAATTGGATGACTATGACATATCAATGGTCAGACAATGGTGTTAGTTTGACACTTTTCAGAGCAAATAACACCATCGACTGAACATGTCATTGTCATTGTCATCCAACTGTAACCGTTGAAATTTAGTAGAATTGCCCCCCTGGTCGATGTAGGTACGCCGAGGTTTTCGGCGACTCGCCCATTCACGACACCCTTTTTTTTAAGTCATTTATTTATTTATTTAAAGGTTTTGTTACAAACATGTCACCCTCATCGTGATTTATTGTCGAGTTAATAATGTTAGTATAGGTATAGTCCTTACCAGGAATCGAACCTGGATCTCTCACATCACTTCAAATAGCTGCTACCTATTTATATATTATGAAGAAACGAATTTTCCATTAAATAAGATTAAAAGTCCTACCGGAACAATTTAAGTAGGTAGGTACTTATATTATTGACTTCGGAAGTGATTACAATTCAATGGTTTTGTTTACAACATAGGTAAGCGTTGACAATAGCCACAGTTTTTACAAACAAATTATTACAAAGGTCGTAGTTTTTCTTCGTCACAATTTCGTATTTTGTTTTACTTACTTCACTAATATTATAAAAAGATTAACTTGTCAGTTGCCCTTATAGGTATATAGTTGAATAAGTACTCCAATAATTAACATACCTACTGTTAAAAATCGACTCTAGCAAGCTTCTAAGTATTACATAGCCGATACCCTAAACCATTTCCCCTTGCCTCTGTCTGTTAGATTCAAATTGATATGAGAAAATAGATAACCGATATCAACACTGAAGCATTTTTACGCAATGGGTAATTTATCTATACCTTTCACTATTTATCTTTGATAAAATTTGAGATGAATACCATTCCAGATAAAACTATGGAATCTAAAAGAAGCGTTGAAGCTAGTGATATTAGTTCTAAAATATGAATAAAAAGTTGTTATTGATAGCTTTGTTAGTGTTTATTCATTTGCAATTATGCAACTCACAAGTGCTGCAGTTTGGAACTTGCCCAGAAGTGACTACTATGAAGTTCTTTGAAATCGAAAGGGTAAGAATGTTTATAAACACTGGCTTCTTATAGTCATAGAGATTTAATATGCTAAGAGCGGCCAAAGCGAACAAAATCGTATTCAAAAACTTATTAGGTACCCAGAGGTAATAAGTCTAGTGTGAAACGTCCGAATTACAGCTTGCGTTTGTATTTACTAACTGAAGTAAAGCTTGAGATCAAAGTTTTTGTACTTAAGAAAATTTCATTATGGCCACTCTATACCCTAAATATATATAAATCTCTTTAGTTATAGTGTAAGTGTAATGTAATGGTTCTTGATTGCGAATAGGACCTAGGTATTTTACTTTGTGTGTGTGTGTGTGTGTGTGTTAAGCCCCCACCAAAGAGACTAGAGAAGATGTCTAAAACAGAAGTTTTATCTCAGAATATTATTCGATTAAACTTTCAATTTTCTTCCTTTTAGTGTTCCATATCTAAACGGTGCCAGTACCAAGGCTAAGCTGTCCGTCCGTCTGTCTTTCAGTGGGCAGTTTATCATGAACCGCAATAGGTAGACAATAGAAATCATAAAAATTAAATTAAAATATAAGAAACGTATTCGTTCTTCATTTTGTATTTTACGGCGGTACAGAACCTTACGTACCTATGCGTTTCCAGTTTTTTTTATATTCTATTCAGAATGTCATTATGTATCGTGATGTCAACTTCTACATTTAACTCTGTTTGTGTGTGAAAATATTTTTAGAGTGAAACTCTACCTAAATTTTGTACTATTATTTAGTCTACTATTATTTCATAAATATGTACCTACATAAAATCTGTGTCAGTTTCTAGGTAAATGGTATGAAATAGAAAGATTTCCAACTTGGTACGAGAACTTCGGGAACTGTGCATTCAAGACTATCCAAGCTTGTGGCCGGAAGATTGCGATTGAGCATGGGTTCGTCAGGGATGGCATTCAGTATGTACTGCATGTTAACAGTACATACTCCCCTGGAGCGGAAGCTATATTTTTTATTCAGGAAAACAATATTGGTAAGCATAAAAATTCAAAAACTTAAAATGATTTATTTCTGAAAGTAAAAAAAAATACACTGAAACGTCAATAGTATAATAACACGGCACTCTAAAGTCGTCCATGGAGGTTGACTAAATTTAAACAGCAGCATAACTTCACCGACGAGTTGCGACATCCACTTCATTGCTGTTTTCTTTAAACCATGTACTTTTGCTTCTGAGGACTGAAGATGCGAAAGTTTTCCTAAAAAGTTTACAGAATATGAAAACATTTTGCAATAGCAAATTGTATTTTAATTTAAAATAATGTCAATAGCAACAATCATAGCTTCCTGTCACCATTGATTCAGATATCCTATCAACGTCCATCCTTAATTCTATAAACGATTGATTGTATACTAGATACTTATCGAACTATTTCGCTGATGATTTTTTAATAGCCACGTATTCGGTAGGTTTAGTGATTAGTGGAAATAAATTAATGTTATGAAGAGTTTAACCAATCACTCTTTTACAGACTCTAGCACTGAACTAGGCCTTTCAAAATTTACTTATGTGTGGGTAGAAATGGGGGATGGCCTCTGCTTTTTGCAGTATTTTAAAGGGACAGAAAAATTACGTGATATCTAAAGGAAGACCAGAGCCAACGCCCTCGTCGAATCCGGTTTTCATGTCTCCGTGGCAATTTCCAACAATTCCTTTTTAGTGCTCACTAAGATGATGCATCATTTAAGGTGCCTTTGTGTAAAATTTCGTGCTTCTATATCAAGTGGTTTATACGTTGATCGATCAGTCAGTCAGCAGTGTCATCTTCTATAAAGATTTATATTTATATTATACTTATAAAAATATAATTAATAATAATAATTGACGAGTTTAGAGTGCCCTGTTATAAGACTACTGACATATTTTTAAGTGTACTCTTTGTACCCACAGATAAGAAATGTTTTTTAATATTTTTAATAATATAGAATAATACAGATTGTTATTTCATTGAAAACTAGATGAGATAGCCTACTTTTTGATGGTCTTATGATTTCAAAAATAATTATGGAGTATTTTATTTTGCAGATCCAATCGGAATACCTTTATCAGTAATAGCAACAGACTATATTAACTATGCGATTGTTTATGGCTGCAAGAACAACGATAGTATAGGCCTCAAATATAGTAAGGGTTCTAAAATAAAAATAATAAGAATTCTAAATTTCTTTCTTTAAAAATTTTTAAAAGCTTACGATTTTATCTAAAATTGTAAATAGTCCACAATTTTAGATAAAATAAAATAAAAACTTGTTAAGTTTCCAGTCATATAAATTTTATATTTTTAATAAATCATTTTCTAAGTTTATGACTAGTGTATAGTGTACCAAAAGAAATAGAAAAAACTACTTGTCTCTCAGTTTCAGCTTGGATTCTATCAAGAACCGCTACACTTCCTAACGAAATAAAAAAGCAAGCTTACGACGAGTTGAATGCCGTCCCTTACGTGAGCACTGCTCATTTAGAAGAAGTAGTTCAGAACGAAGAGAACTGTTCATTTTTCTGGACTGCACATGTTCAAGCAGATTATGGAGAAACTGACAAAAGATCTATGATAATGTGGTGATAAAAAACAATTTACATTATTTATTTTTTTAAATTAAACTTTTGAAATTCTGAAGGACCTAATAGTGTGGTACTCCAGAGACAATTTGAAATTATGTATTTGAATAAAAAGACAACATTTTTTTAAACTTCTAAAATTCTGAAGGACCTAATAGAGAACCTTATGGTACTCCAGGGAGAATTTGAAATATGTATTCAAATAAAAATACAAAATGATTTCTGATAAGGACATTTTATTTACATAATTATTCTTGTTTTACATGAATTTTATAAAATGAAGTCCACTTTGATTTAAATAAAATTTATTTAATTCTTTAGTTGATTCTAATAGGATTTTAATACGTGGGAGGATCCAAACATTATTAAATCGGCACAGGGAATCTAAAAGTCATTGGCTCTGTCTCCGCATCCTCGAAGTACTTCGGGGTGCATTTTGACAGATCATCTTTGACTAGTTTCTTGGGGTCCACTCCAATCAGCTGAAGAGGCTTCGTCGCCAGTTCCTTAGACACGTCATTCAGGATCGGATTTCTCGACAAGATCCACACATAAACTGGAAATAAGTTAGTCTATAATACCTGTCTGCTACTGTCCAAAATAAAACACTACCTTGTAACGTCGTATTTTAAATATGCTTGCTCTAGACTTAAATTTTAATAGCAATATTTCAACTGAATTCAATTTAATATTAGATGATGATTTGGTTCCTCTTTTGAGGACTTTTTATCTGTAAATATCGTAAATAAATGTCATTATAAATTCTAGGAGTACAGATAAAAAATACTTACTAAAGTGTTTATCAATTAATGGACTGTACTGGCAAGTGTAGACAGTGGCATAGTAGTCGTTATTTGTAGCCAACACTCGGAACGGATATCTTCTTGTTTTTACTATAAAAGAAGTTTATTTTTATTTATAAATGTAGTGATACTTCATCTCTTTGACTACATACATCTGAATATTCAGACTAAAATACGGAACTGTATTGTATGTTTTA
This sequence comes from Ethmia dodecea, assembly GCA_963855545.1. Classification (NCBI taxonomy): domain Eukaryota; kingdom Metazoa; phylum Arthropoda; class Insecta; order Lepidoptera; family Depressariidae; genus Ethmia; species Ethmia dodecea. The sequence continues at coordinate 10,975,029 of OY979457.1, read as the reverse complement.
CGTTACTGTATTACTTAGGTCGCAGCTTACATGTTGATAATAAAAATAAAAAAAATGAATACGGAAAAAGTATCAAAATTATTTGCTAATTCTTCGATACAAATGTAGCCATGGTGCTCTTACAGTGTTGGGGTCTGCGGGCTTTCTCACGATGTTTTCCTTTTCCACGGAACTGTACACTCAAAGACGTTTAAAGAAAAAGTTTTTCTCTAGGAAAGAGAATGATTTTCTTCCAACCTCTTTGTGTACACTATACGGTAATAGATTATAATGTTCGTTTGAAACTGAATTTTGAATACTTACGTCTTCTGGGAGCATTGTCAAAAACAAAAGTAACGTCTAATTTTGCTGCGTTCTCTATATCCATTGGTATTTCAATTCTTCCAACACTGTATCTATGGAACAGACCTCTGTCGACCCTTGACTGGTTGAGATATACTCCAGTTGGTCTGGTGAGTAGCTCTATGGTTGAGCAGTTATTTTTCTGCTGCGCGTCGCTCGAGTAGTGATAGGCTTGGTACCATTTTCCATAAAACTGATTTATATAAAAAATAAAAATACCCAAAACAAAAAGAATACTAAAATAAATAATAATAATAATACACAAACCACATACGGTTATTTAGTCCCAAACTAGGCAGGGCCTGTACTATGGGTACTAAACAACTGATAAACATAATTACATAAATATTAAACGACCAGACACCAAGCCAACACACATGTTAATGCACACAAATGTTCGCCTCGAGCGGGGATCGAACCCGCGACCTCCGACTCAGGAGGCAGGGTCACTACCAACTGAGCCAACAGGCCCGTCGAATAAGTACAGTCCTTGTTAGTATCAAAACACTGACGACAATTTTATTCGCAGATATGTAAATAAAGGTACCTACTCTTGAGGTTTTATTCTATATCTAGTTTATTTCAATTAAGTTATCATTAACTATTTTATTATAAGTACTTCTAAATGTACCTTTATTTAAATAAAAATACAAATATTTCCTCTTTATAGGTAATAGGGGTCGCCGAGGGGTCAGCTGAAATTCCTCTACAAAACTCTATGATGGTTATTGTAATTTATACTCATATTCTAAAAAGAAAAGATTTGTATCTTTGTTACGAATAAACTCAAAAACTACACAGAACCGCTAGTATACAAATAAGGTAACAGGGATACAAAACAATGAACAGTCTACTGTTTTGAATAGATAGATTATGTATCTCTACCGTCTATTTTTAAATCGTCGAGCCCCGGTTCCAATGGGCACCGTAACAATTAAAAATCAATTGTGTTTTATTTTATTCGCTTAATCGATTAAACGGAACATAACCCAGCCCTCCTATAAATTAATTAAATAATACATACCTCAGCCAATCTGAAATCTTCTTGAAGCTTAACATTTTCAGGACACTTTCCATTCAAAGTGAAGTACCCAAAGACCCCGTAAATACACAAAAGAAATGTTAAAATTTTAAACATAATTAAAATAATATCACCACAGCTGATGACTGTCTGTTGCTCTCTTCAAAATAAGTCTGATAATACAATAAAATGATATTGATTCCAATGTCAAAGGTTATCTTATAAGTGAACATAAAACAGATACACTTAATATTCACAGAATACGATCTTTCTGAGAAAAGATCGTACATTTTCCTTTTAGTTGTTTACGTCTAAGTTGTTAAGTTAGTTTTCTTAGTACTATCAATTTTGTTTCTTAGTAATGAACGGTCTGGAAACAAATAGGTACGAGATATAAATAAAAATAAAAAAATAATCATCTCCGATGGGGTAGGCAGAGGTATTCTACTTCTGGATATACCCACTTTTCACCAAATATTATTTCCACCCATAAACGTGATAGATGGTGAGACCATTGCCGGACCGGGTCTCACGTACCTCAGAATTAATTCTGAGACCTGCGGGTTTCCTCACAATGGTTTCCTTCACCGTCGAGCTAGTGATAAATATGTACGTAAGTTTTTGAAAAACTCATACATGCCAGGATTCGCACCCGAGCTTCACTGATTTTCGGCCGGCTCTTTAACCGTAAAGGCTTATCACTGCTCTTTTACGAGATATATTTAATAGGTTAAGCATTGTCATCATACGCCGGTAGGAACCTGATGCATGACCAGTGATATAGATAAAGAAATATCATCGGAAAATTTTGGCGTTAACTCGATTTCAATTTCCATTCTTTATTTTTTTTGCCTGCCCTGATGTCATCGATTTGATATTCCTTGGACACAATTATTCTACTGAACAAAGCTACTGTGTTAAACTAGTGAAAAGTTGTAAGTAAACAAATATCATTTTGATTACTGTTTCTTAGTAACCTTATCTTTTGTTTTCTACGAAACCAAAACAATTTGTCACAACGTTAATAATATGACCGTAAACTTAAATAATAACTATAAAGACGCAGCCACATGAAACTTAAAATAATAATTATTTAATAATTAAAACTTATCTAGATGTCTACTAAAAGTTTACTTCGTTTTCAACATCTTTAATGATAAATTAACTTTCTTTTAAAAACTTAAACTTAACTTAACAAGAGAAAAGATGTTTCAAAACGAGTAGTAACATTAAAGTGTTGGTATGACGAAGCGAAGATAATGTTAGTAGCTGTAAGCTGACTAGACCAAGAATTAGAACGTAAACTTTGAACCCCACCCACAACTGACAATATTAATATTTTTCATCTCTCCGGACGGAAAGCGCCAAATTTCGGGCCGCTCTGAGGTAAATAAAATTGCCGTTTTCCGCCTCCGTTGAGAAGAAAAAAGTATACACACCTCGGGAAGTACCTAAATAAGAAAGCCTCAGATCACATGTTTGTAGACCGAGGCAAAACAGCACTTACTGCACCGAATTCCTGACAGCCAAACCAAACACTGTCAGATTTAAAACATGCACAGTTACATCCAATTTGCATCTATTTCTACAACACCCTTGTCCCACAAATCTAAATCTATTCTAAAGGAAGTTGGCATTATAGGAAACTCTAAGCCACTGTTGAATTACGACAATTTTCAATATGAAACGACTTTACCAGGGGTCGGCATCATTGGATAATTATCGCGTAGGATGGCGAGAGGTCCATTCGATACTTCGGAGTCTCGGTGGTCAGTTGAATAAGGACAATGTTGTTGTTTTTGTTTTGTTTCTGTCTAGTAGGAGTATTTGGAGCTGAGTTTACACTTCCAGGAGAATGTCCTGACGTAAAGTTGCAAGAGAACTTGGATTATACCAGGGTAAGTTCCATTTTAATAGCGTTGCTTTTGTTTGTATTATTATTCACAGATGTTTCTTGAACTTCAATGAATTGGAAAGTACCTATTTTCCTTTAATTAATGACAGTGCTACATATATTTAATATTCTAATTCTCTTTATCTCTCGTCACATGGGATTGTCATAATCTGGTATTAATGAATCACTGCATAATTATATGAGGGCGATATGATAGCTGATAACAAATCTGCAATCACTCAAAATGAACAATAAACACCTTCATTTTATTTTTCTTTGAATACAGATTAATACATAAGTACTTAACATGGGTTTTTACAACAAATAGAAATTCTAGTTGTAGGATTGAGTTGCCAAATACATATTATGTAGCTCTTGCGTTTTATCATAGAGTTCCGATTTATTATACTCGTACCCTGGAAGAATCAAATATTCACCATATCAATACGGTGCTCCGACCAAGACTTTTACAGTCCTGTTAACTTCCAAAAGATTAATTATTCTTCCAACTCCAGTTTTCAGGAATTTGGTACAACGTGGCCAGCTACGCCAGTGACGGCCGCAGCATCTACGATTGTGCAAACCTGGAATTCCAAGAAGACAACCTAGGGTACACTCTGAGAGAGACCTACGTGGTCGAGGACTTGGGCAACAGGACCCAAAAGTCCTATTTCGCGAGGGTGGACCCCACCTTTGATGCGGGGAACAAAGCACAGTTCATAGTCAGTCATGAAGATGGTGGTAAGTTGAAATGAAGTCCTTTATTGCAAGAACCATGGTACAGAAAATATCATAAGTAACAAAATGCAGAACAAACATGATCCGCCATGGCCTTTGAGTATTAAACCAACCGGAGACGCAACTGAGAGGCGTTCCCCTCTGCAAAAAAAAGTGTCGGTCAACGCTCATACCTGTTATATACAACTAGTTTTTTTGAGTTCACGAAGTGCTCGGATTGGTGAATGTATTTGTGTGCATCTAGTTCAAGCTAGTGTTTAATTGTTTTGTCAAAAATGCGTTTGTTTTAACATTATTTGTGTGCGTTTCCTCGTCCCCCCCCCCCGCAGAAACTGGCAGACTTTTTTGCAAAGAAATTAGTGCGCGTGACGACTCCTGTTGGTTTAATACTCAAAGGCCATGGCATACAATTTTTTTTGATAGGTACACAAACTTAAATCAACAACCTATATTACAGTTCCAATTCTTTTATCCAATTATTAGAAGAAAATTACTGAAAAGTAGTCGATATTAAAATCCTAGACGGCCTGTTACAAATCTGATCTATTTGTAGCAAAATACAATTTTGAACATAAATTTATAAGCTTCTATGACGCACACAACAGCCAAAAGAATTTTTTAAAAGGGTCTTGCTTGACAGACATCGATCTGATACTATAAGGACTCCTGTTTTCCTTTTGAGGTACGGAACCCTAAACAACTTGCTTCGAAAAAAATCTAAAAGGGAATTAAAATAGAAGCTCTCTCTTTGACAAGTATCATCAAGTACCGTTTAACACTAAAACTGTAACAAATAGACATTTACTTTTGCATTAAGGTAAGTGCAGATGCCAGGCCAAAAATTTTAAACTAGTTAAAAAGCTGTATCTCAAAGCTCTATGCATTTCGATATTCTTTTGAAGTAAAATTATGTATAGCGAAACTAAAACAATATAAAAGTGAAGCACAAAATGGGATTGGTTCTATAGGTAGTTTATTATACATTTTTTGCGTTTTAACAGAAAGAATTGATGTCACCAAGCAGTAAACAGCCAATTGCATTACCTACTTAGTTTTTCTGACTCATAGAAAAAGTCATTACGAGTATCTCTGCTATGCCAATAAAGATACGGCTCTGCTAATAAAACAAAGTGTAATTACGTAGTTCGTTTAATTAGTTAATAAAAAATATTTGTTATTTCAGACAAAGTACTCCAGTTCCCGTTTTTTATACTGTCGACGGATTATGACGAGTATGCCATAGCGTATACTTGTAAAACTCTAAAGAAAAAACTACGAACTCACTATGGTAATTATAACAGAATAACAAGCTTTTCCCGCGCGGTTGTTGTTTTTTTTTTCGTGGTGCCCACTGCGCACTGCCCACTGTTGTGCCTCCTCTTTTTCATGCCAGTGCAAATGCCTCATATTTCCACAATATCGTCGCCGACCATCTAAGTAGGTTTATTTTTATTTTAAATTTTAACTTCAGGATTGGAATATTCACTATTCTCTTTTTATTCTGTGCATAAGTATAATATCTATTTTGTTCAAATCAATAACTGAGGCAGATACAATAATGACAGCTGTCGGTACGAATGAGTTTTTTAACAACTAACGCAGGTACCTTGTACTACGATGAAAGAAGACATCTTGATTCGTGAGACTGTCAGAATTAGATGAGCTGATGAGCTCAACACTTGCCACGTAGTAGTGTCCGAAAAAAAATGAACTAGTGGAAAGTGGGTACAGTCAAGATCACGTAGAGCTTGACACATTGGACTTTGTAACGTTCATATTAAATTCACGTTACACCCTGCCCGGGGGCACGGTCAAACATCTATATAGTATACTTTTGGTATGAAATGCTTGACCGTGGCGTTACGTGATGACGTCGACATGTCGAGGGGTATTGTTAGGGTGATTCACCCCGGACCAGGCCTGGGCCGGACCCGGCCCGGTGTAACGTGAATCAGCCTTAAGACGTCAGACTCGCACTACAAGTGTAAAGCTTCATGTGCTCTTGACTGTACTTGCAGGAATGAAATACTGGTGTGAGAATTTACTTAGACCAAGAGCCTTTTTTGCAAAAACTAAATTCGCGAGCAATACGATAAGTCTGTTATCCTAGGAAGGAGCTTTAATTGATTGTAACAATTTATTTTATTCCAGTTTTCTCGTGGATCCTTTCCCGTAATAAGAAGACACTCGAAGGGGACACTCTGAAGAAGGTTGAGAACGCTCTGTCGAAATACTCAGAACTAGCAGAGCATCGTCAGTCGTTTGTTTTCAAGGATTTCTCGGACGAAAGTTGCGCTTTCACGACCAAGTTTGGAAGTGATGCCTTTACTACTAACTTCTGGTGATTTCTTTGTTTTTAAGATGAGTCGAGTATTTGAAAATAAATGTTTCTCATTCAAAAAGAAATAAAGTGTTCGGTATTTTATTTCGTATTTAATAAAACTATGTATGAACCTAAATAAATTTACGACATATTGATCAATACCTCGCTTGAAGGAGAATTTCGTAAGAAAACCAGCTTTGGTTCTGAGGCATGTGTAGGCATCCGAGTCCGGCTCACTACAGCTTAGGGTGTCGAAAAATACACTCCGGAAATGGAATACTTCCAGGAATGGAAGACCCACTTTGATACATACACAATTATTTTTATTTTATTTTATTTATTTTATTTTGGCAACAGACAGTCATGTATAACAATATTTAAAGATTCTTAAGTAATGATAGACCTGGAGTGCCGAATTTTAGCTTAATGTTAACAATATTTTTGTAAGTATCGAGTAAGGAAGAGATACAATGATACAGTGATACAATGAGAAAAAGAATTTATAGGTACTTGATTTTAACATAATAAGAGTCTTAATGTTACAAAAGAGATACAATGTTGTGTAGATACAAATTTTGTGCAAATACAATAGTTTATTTTTATTTTCTTTGTTGGAACAAATATTCATTTACTTCATTCTTAAATTTCTCCAAGGTATTACTAAAAGGATCAATGTGAGATATCTGCGTATTATAGGCTTTTTGACAGCGATAAAAGAATGAATTTGAAGTAAAATTAAACCTGGCGAAGGGTACTGCGAACATGTTGTTGCCACGACGAACACTCTTTAGAGGAACTCTGAACCTAATTTGTTTAAGTAAGTCAGGGGAGTCAATGTGGGAGTTTAAGATTTTAAAGAGAAACATGAAATCAGACAGCTTACGTCGCAAATCCAGGGACAGCATTTCATGCCTTACCAGAGAGTCGGAATACGAAATACTTTCGGATGTGATTCTGTACTCAAGTATTCTAAGAAATGTTCTTTGAATCCTCTCGATGCGGTTAGAATGACATGCGTAAAATGGGTTCCAAATCACTGACCCGAAGTCCAGGATAGATCTTACTAGACTGTAATATAAAATCTTATATGTTATATACCGTTTAAATGGTTTACATGTACGAAGGAGAAAACCCAGCTGCTTAAATGCTTTTTGTATAATATGATCGTAGTGATCTTTGTATGTGAGTTGGCTATCCAATATTATTTCCAAGTCCCTGATTTTATTAACTCGCGTTAGTGTATAATTAGTAACTATAATGCAGAAAAAATATTATAGTAGGTACAGTCAAGAGCAAGTCAAGCTTTACACTACCAATTTAAGCTGAGCTCTGATTTATACTGCTCGCCATAGAATACAGGTCCGGTTCAAAGTCCAAAGTGTTAGTTGGACTTTGTTAGTTATCTAAAATATTATAATTAAAAGGTATTATTGACCGAGAATACATTCAAGTATCTATAGGTATCTCAGAAGCGGCTCTAAACATTTTGATGAAACTTTGTATACAGATACAGTTTTGAATTTTAAGTTCAATTGCATAGTTGTATTTCCTGTAAAAACGCAATGTTACACAACAAAAAATATTTTTCAAATAATATGGCCACACTCCGGCAGATGGCACTCCAGGTGTTAGTATAATACGGCCACTTACCAACAGATGGTGACACTGATGTTAGAACGAGCGAAGCCCGGTCTTTAAGTTAATACTAGTCATAATTGGTCCAGTGGCGGATAAGGCGGCTATCAAAAAGTAGCTTCTCGACCATGAATAGCTAGCTAAGCCAATTCTTAGGTAGTACCTGGTAGTACTTACTGAATTGATTTTTATTTCGATGTGTTTTGTGATGGCAATTACTCTAATTATTCTGTTTGTAGACGTTGCCGTTGACGCTATATCATATCAGAAACAGTACCTATATCAGAAACCTTAGTTAAAGAAAGAATGTAGATAGGAAATGATAAAAAAAAAGTGCAATAAGGTACCGGTACCAACTATCTCTTTTATTTAATCTTGCCTTTCAATATAAAATGTGAGTCATTATTCTAATCAAGTTGATAAGAAATTTAAAATATTTTATTTAGTAAATCCGCTTTTTGTGTTAAGCCCGCATGTCCTGATAAATAAGTATATTTTCCAGAATTTGTCATTCGCAATGCTACCTACTTATTTTTTTAGAGACGAATAGTTTATGATTGCGTAGATACAGTACAGGGTTGGCAGATGTATTCCATCTTTCGTGAGGATCAGGTTTGAACCCTGGCGAGGGCACCTCTGCCTACCCCTTCGAAGATAAAAGGTGTGAGTTTTTTTTATTCTTCGTAGAATTCGAAGAGTCATAGACAGAAGACCTTATTGTAGATATACCTACTGAATAAACTTACCTATCTTAATTAGACACACCTCCAAAGCTTAGACGCAACATTTACATATACCTACAGAGTCTTATAATAATCCCGCATCTGCGGGTTTCCTCACGATCTAACGTAACGTTGGTAAATAAAGTTATAGGAGGGCACAATCGGCTTAGGCAAACGTTGTCTTATGCCCGTATTAAAGCAAAGTGATTTGGCTAAAGTAACATAGACAAATCTGACCTTCTGACTCTACCTTCGAGATTTAGATAGTTATATTATTTGTCTTTTTATTCAACTTTATTAGGTACAGTCAAGAGCACATGAAGCTTTACTTGTAGTACGAGTCTGACCTCTAAAGTGATTTTAATAAGAACGTTAGAAAGTCCAATGTGTCAAGCTCTACGTTCTCTTGACTGTACAACTTGTTTTGGCAAAGTTGAAGTAGTTACCAGTTAGTGAGTTTGCCAATTAGAAAAAAACATATTAGTTTTAGACTTCATAAATGAAGCTCTTTCGTTTCAGATGGGACGGGACTTCAGGTAATAAAGATTTTTCCGAATTGATGTATCACCAACCAATTTTGAAGTAAAGTTTCTCTTTTATAAAGCACCTTGTCTTAGGAGTCAGGTTGAGTTAACCAAAATATCTACAAGCGTAATGATATAACTTTCCTAAGTGAAGAAAAATTAAGACAATTAGGTAATTTTGCAACTCCCAGCGTTGAACCAGATACAGATTTTATATTCAAGTGGCAAGATTGAAGATCCAATTGTAGTTCAATCATTAAGCTTGGGATACACTAGGAGACAAAAATGTCTCACGACATGTGTCCGAGGCATGTCAAGCGAAGCCGGCCGATTTCTCCTGACATATCTGGCGACATCGCGCGACTTATGTCCGTAGCCAAGTCAGGTGTCGCGTGATGTTGCCAGACATGTCGAGCGAAGTCCGTCAAAGTCGCGCCACTTCACCTGACGTCGCTGGCGACACGTGTCGCAGGACATTTGTCCCCTAGTGTATCCCTGACTTAAGTAGGTATGCGTATATTTGAATTAAAGACAAAATACAAAACAAAATTATGACCGTATGAATGTAAGCTGTTGGTGAGAGATTGCATTTGGCAATATTTGCAGGATACTTCACTACCTACGCCCAGCATTTGACATCTTCCACCTAGCGATAAAATCTTTGCAAATCACACGAAATAATAAACAAGAACTGAACTTCAAAGATTTATTTATCATCATAAATTAATCAAATATATCTTGGAATGTAATCTACGTTATCACGGCATGGTCGAATGACTTCGTTAGTATCTTACAAGCGTGGTATTTATTTGAATCATATTAGTATAGCTGACTATCTATACCTATTTTATTAATTAATTAAACACCAGAATTGTAACAATGTAAAAGCGCTAAAATGGTACAAAGTCTGGGCGTATTCCTAAACTCAGTATGACTCAGTCTTAATAAGGCGATTCGGTGATGACACTTGTGCTGTTGAATTTGCATGCCTCCTCAGAAAAGTCTGTTTGCAAAAACTTGGTGGAGTCCAGTTCCTTGGCGTGGTTTTTCAAGAAGGTGTCGACAGCTGTCTTCGCCTCGCCTTCCAGCTTCTTGCTTCGTGAGAGGATCCAAGCGAAATCTGAAAGAAATTTGTAAATAACCAAGATGTTGTGGATTCGCCAAAACATATATTTTGAAACTTATGTAAAGATTGTGTTATGTAAAACATATTATAATTTAAATGAGTATTTGAATGACAGTGATGTTCGGTGTACGTATATTTTCACCACCACAGCGTTGAAACTATAGTCAAAGTCAAGTCAAAGCTATTACTTAATCTGTGGTCAAAGTCAAAATGTTTTTATTCAATGTAGGGGCTTTAAGTCCGTTTATGGAAAGTCCTTTCAACTGCACCATAACATAACCATGTAACTTGTAGTTTATATTGTATACCTAGACTGTTTAAAATAATAAGGTGTTAAAGAGTTTCTAGCCTCCGTTTTTTTCCTCAACTATAATACGAGTAATATCTTGCCGTCACGGTCGAGTTGCAAAGCGTTTCATTAAGTGGAATTATCTTAAGCCAAAAAAACATTGTCCTACATTTTCGCAGTAAAGTAGATTAGACAGACATTCGCATTTTATCACGTACATATTATCATTGTTCGATTACTAATGTTTTGACGGATAAATGTCGATCAATTTTCAACAACTGAAAACCAATGAAACTAAGTATAGTTGTTGCCCGCGACTCCGTTATCGCGTCCACTATAGGAACAATGTGTTTTTTTGGAATGAAAGGTGGTCTATGTGCTTCATCAAGATTTAAACTATCGTCTTTGCCGAATTTTGTCAAGATTGGTTTAGCCGTGAAAGCCTATCAAACAAACAAAGGTGACAGACAGACAGAGACACTTTCGCATTTATTTATATCAGAGGTATTATGCGAACGAGTTCAAGAAACTAATGTATAAGTACCTACTCTACAAAATTGAAGTAATACTACATAAAAAACTGAAACAACAGTTATAACCATAAACTTAGTTATTAGGTAGGTACCTGTCCCATATTTTAACAATTGAAATACCTACCTAGTATAGAAAACAATGTATATCGTAGATTCTAGATAAGAATACCTACCTACGACCTTCGCTACGATTCCGTCAAAGTTGTTTTCGTGGTCATAGATAAAGAAAAACTTTATCGATTTGATCTATTCTACATACAAACATTTTTTTTACTTGTTTTGTCAAGAGAATATCAAGAAAGCATATTTTTTTGTACAAAACAATCATTCAGAAACAATAATTAAATTCAATAAATTTTTAATCGATATCAAAAAAGGAAACGAATTTAAAAAAATTGATCTGGTAGGTATATCCGAAGGGTGGTCCCATTTAGGTTTTGTGAAAATCTGATGAAGAACTTCAAGTGGAGAATGGAACTGTTAAACGGACATAGCAAATCACTCGCTATCAGCGTAATAGGTTTAGTAATAGTAGGTATGGATGTTGAATATGCAAATAATATTATTTTTAGTGGTATTCGTTAAAGTTTGTTTGCAATTTTGTTTAAAATTTTTATTATTGGCAAAACATATTTTATACGTCACACATACCGCCCCCCCCCCCCCCCTCCATCGTGGTGATTAGTGTTGGAACTATCGAATGTGGACCATAAAGACCAAATATTTACCTTCATGTGTCTTCTTCTTCTCGTCGTACTTGCAGTTGTATGCGATGGCGTAGTTGTTGTAATCCGTGGCCAGCACCATCAACGGTGAATCGCGGGAAATGTCTGCAAAAAAACCAGCGTTATTTTCGTTGTCACTACTAGCTCAATCAATTTACATGATTTATGCCATATTCGTCCCAATCTAAAAAAATTCTTGTTTGGGACGAAACAAGAATTTTTTTAGATTGGTGATGTTGGATTCCGTATTCGTCCCATTTTCTAAATATATCAAAAGTACAGTTAACAAGTAAACTATTTTTATATTCTCCAAGGTTTATTATTTTACTATTATTTTTAACCTATGCTGAATATTTATGGCTAGATAGAAGTTCAATTTTTTTTAAATCACAAAATAAAGTGACTGCGTGTAGAAGGTACTGAAATGATTCAAAACAGTACCCCCTCTCTAGTGCAGTTGCGTAAAAATTTTGCTTATTTACACTTAGGAGATGACGACGAATCTACAACACTTAAATATTTTGATGAAGTATTCATCAAACCCATTATACCTACTAACAGCTACGCTAAAAAATAGAAAAAACCTATTACGTCACATCATAACCGCTTAAGATCAATATTTAAACTAAATAATACTAGTGACTCTGGGATAACGAACCCGGATAACACACAATCAAATATTTAAACTAGTTGGCAAAACTTAAAACTTAGAATAATTTTGCCTTCAGTAGACATTTAACAAGTTTTTGTAGGTCTTGTACCTACAAAAACATGAATGTTTAATTTACACTTATGTGTGAATTTTATATAATTCCGGGTGGTAATACTAGCCAGTTTTAGTATTCTGTTAGTTTTAATAATTTAAATAATTTAGTAGGCAAAGTTTTATTTGTAAAATATTAATTAGCAGACACCAAAAACATTGCTTTTACGATCACCCATTTTTGACAACTCATTTTAAATTATGAACCTATGTTTTTATGTAGCTAAAAACATAGAGTATCTAGTGGCCAGCGTTACATACTTCAACACCCCCCCATAACGTAGGCACCGTGCAGTTACACCACACCAAGCTGTCTGGTAAATTCTAAATGTTTGACATACCCCAGTGGCTTGGTGAACACATCTGCAAGCATTGAGTCTGTAGGGATGTACAGTATTTTAACTCTAAGCCTATCCACGATGTCCCTCACATAATGGTACCGAATTTCAATGTGTTTGCTTCTTTTATGATGCATCTTGTTAATGGCTAATTGCATAGCCGACTGATTGTCACAATACATTATAATCTGACAACTAGGTATCATTAAAAGCTCCTTTAATAAAGCTTGGATTAACACCGCCTCCCGACTAGCTTCACTTAAGCTAATATACTCCGCCTCGGTGGACGACAAGGAAATGCATGACTGTTTATAACTACCCCATGATATCGAATTACTACCGTATTTAAACACATAGCCAGTGTACGATTTTCGATCTACATCTGAAGCCCAGTCTGCATCCGAATAGCCCTCCAAGATGGGGTTTACATCGGATTTCTTAAATACTAAAGCCTTTTGCTTAGTCCCTTTAAGATACCTCAATATACGCTTCGCCTGATTCCAATGGAATTCAGTATAGCAACTATTGAATTTACTTAGATATGACACGGCAAACGAAATATCAGGTCGTGTAGTCACACATAAGTACATGAGACAGCCAATCAACTCTTGGTACGGAAACTTGGTTATACAATTGTCATTCGTAGTATTAGAATAACTCTCACAGACAGAACTAATATTAGTTATCATAGGAGACTTTACAGACTTGCAATCTGTCATACCAAAACGATCTAACAACTTGTCGATCCGATTTTCCTGACTAAGTTTGATAGAAGTTGCATCACGTTCTACTTTTATGCCTAACATATTTCTAACCGGTCCTAAGTCCTTAATTTTAAAATACTTCGACAGTGAAGATTTCAACGTCTCCACCAGACGATTGTCATTGTATACCACGAAAAAGTCATCTACATACAAAGCAATATACACAATTGACTCACCACACTTCATCATGAAGATGCAGTCCTCTTGTTTGCATTGTTTGTAACCTATAGATAGTAATACGACTTTTACCTTTTGATACCAGGATCGCGAAGCTTGTTTCAACCCGTAAACAGCCTTTCGTAGTCTATAGACTTTGTTCTCACTCCCAGGGCATATGAAACCTTCTGGTTGATACATGAAAATCTCTTCGTCCAAATCACCATTCAGAAAGGCGGTTTGTACATCCAAATGATCAATCTTAAGGTTCTTTTCCACAGCCAGAGCCAATAACAATCTAATAGAACAATGACGAACGACTGGTGAAAAAGTTTCATGGAAATCTTCACCATATTTTTGGGTAAAGCCCTTCGCTACCAATCTCGCCTTGTAACGTGTAATGTTTCCCTCAGAGTCCCGCTTTAGTGTAAAAATCCACTTATTTTTAACGACATTTTTGTCCACTGGTCTATCGGTAAGCTCCCAAGCTTCGTGTAAGACAAAAGAATCTATTTCTTCTTGCATGGCTTTCTGCCACAATTCCTTATCTTCACAACTCAAAGCTTCTTTGACAGTTCGCGGCTCAATGGGATCGGTTACATTACAAACGTTAGTTACGTTACAATTTGGCGTAGGTACACGTAGACGTAGATTATACCGCTGACTAGTAGACTCTTGTACCAATTCTGGCACCATAACTGAGTCTTCACCAGACTCGTGTTCACTCTCCGTCTCTACAGGGTGATCAGGTGACTGTACAGGGACGAATTCTGGCTCCGCCTCCACAGGATAATCTGACGACTTGTCCAGTACGGGGATTTGCTCCGCCTCAACCGGCGTAGTATCCAGTTTTTCCTCGTCACCTCCTGTAAGAAAAATAGGTTCAAACATGCAATTTTGCCCTACTTTAGAGAATCTACCTGGAAACACAGATTCGTTGAAAACTACATCACGTGATACAACGATCTTGTTGTTATCAGGGTTGAACAGACGATATCCTTTGGTATTATCACAGTAACCTAGAAATATTAGCCTTATACTTTTTGGGGCTAACTTTTTTCGTTTACAATCATCTACATGTGCAAATGTCTCGCAACCGAAGACACGCAGATTCTTAAGACTCACTCGTTTTCCACTCCATACCTCCTCTGGTAATCTACCAGTAAGTTTTGAGCTCGGCGATCGATTGATAAGAAATGCCGCTGTATTTGCAGCCTCTGCCCACATCTTGTCGTCAAGATTTGCATTATACATTAGACACCTCACTTTATCAAGTAAAGTACGATTAAATCTCTCAGCTGATCCATTTTGTTGTGGACTGTATGGTACAGTCAGCTGATGAATAATCCCTTTCTTTTTCAGAAAGTTTGTTAACTCACGGTTAACATACTCAGACCCGTTGTCTGACCTAAGTATTTTCACCTTAGCATCACACTGATTTTCTACAAGTGTAATAAAATCAATAGTGTACTTACACACGTCACTCTTCTTGGATATAGGGAAGACGAAGACTTTTCTGGAGTAGTCATCTAGAAATGTGAGGATGTAACGCTTGCCACCGAGCGAAGTAGTCGGCATTGGCCCGATGACGTCACTGTGAAGCAGCGCCAGTCGTGCGTCCGCAACCTGCTTGTTAGGATTTGTCACAAAGGGAGCGCGGGATTGCTTACCCTTAAGACAAACATCACAGACTTTCTTTTGAGTAGTGACCTGAAAATCAATATCATTAGCAACTTTCCTAAGTGACGCTAAGCTGTCAAAATTTAGATGCCCTAATCTTTGATGCCATAACATCATGTCCTTAGAAGTAGCTAAAGTTGTCAGATTGGCCCTACCGACAGTTGCAAGTCTGTAAACTCTCCCAAGCTTCCTAGCTGTTAAAACTACCTTACCAGCTTTTATAAAGTCACAATTTGTATTAGTAAAACTAAACTTAAATCCCTTTGCAGCCAGAGAAGACACAGATACCAAGTTTACAGTAAGATCAGGTACAAACATTACATCCTTTAAAGTAATATCTATCGCATTACCGTTAAAGTCCACAGTAAAATGTACGTTTCCTATACCGTTCACTGGTAACTTCTTGCCGTTTGCTACACAGACCTCCTTCGTCGACGACTCATCGAGGGATTCAAACCATCCTCGATATCCAGACATATGATCTGTAGCCCCAGAATCAATAATCCAAGAACTGTCAGTTCTATCCGCATTGAGTGCAGTCAATACTATAGACGTAGACGTAGATGCTCTATCCTGTTGAGGACAGTCTTTCTTGACGTGACCTTTCGATCGACACTTCCAACACCACTGTTTCTTGTTATTATTCGACGAGGTACTAGTATGTTTCGATGTACTTGAGGCATTTTTCTTGTCTCCTCGGGAACTGGTTTTGTTTTCAGCACGATTTCGTGTAAACAAGCAGTCATTGCTACCACCAGCGCACCCTTTCCATCGCTTGTCTTGTAGAAGTTTGGTTTTCACCATGTCTGTGGTTATATCTATGCTTGAGTGCTCAAGAGCCATAATCATTGGCTCGTAGTCTTGAGGCAACCCCTGAAGCATAATAGCAGCAAGAAATTCATCGTCAAGAGGTTTATTCATGTTACTGAGGTGGTCAGCTAGCGACATAATCTCATTTACATACAACTCCATGCTATCAAACTGTTCCAGCTTGACTGAACACAAAGTTCTGAGACATCCTAACCTTCTGTGCAACCCGGTGTCATCATACGCCTTCTTCAAGGCATCCCACACATCCTTAGCCGTCTTAGCCTGTACAATGTAGGGATAACATGATTTGTTGACACACAAACATAATCGCGCCCGAGCTTTTTCCTCTTTGCGAGATTTTTGTTCAGCGGTCTCACCGGTTACGGTATCAGACTTACCAGTAACATATGGCCATAGATTTTCGAAAATGAGTACATTTTGCATTTGAAACGCCCAATCTCTGTAGTTCGCAGCGCCCTTGAGCTTCTCCAATGTCATACTCTGGTCTTTATTTTCAGACATTTTCCAATTTCAATCTGGGCCCATAACCTTTTATTTGTAAAATATTAATTAGCAGACACCAAAAACATTGCTTTTACGATCACCCATTTTTGACAACTCATTTTAAATTATGAACCTATGTTTTTATGTAGCTAAAAACATAGAGTATCTAGTGGCCAGCGTTACATACTTCAACACAAAGAACTTGAAAAAACCCACATAGTTTGGGGGGCTTTAAAAAATTACAGAAGCTGACGTAGGCAGAATAATTGTTGTACAACTTATAAACTTTAAGCAGTTAAATTATTTGTATAATTTAAAAATACAATGGATTGTCTTATCGCTGTAAGCGATTTCTTCCAGAGAAACTTCGGATGGATATAACTGAGAAAAACTGATGAAGCGGAGCGGAAGTTAGCGCTAGGTGGTAAAATGCGTTTTTTAAATAATTATTCCACTGGGATATTTTTTTACGGTTTTCGGTTGCAATTTTAACCTTTATCTACTATATAAAAATAAGTCGGGTTTTCCTTCCTGACGATTTAACTCCAGAACTGACGAACCGATTTCCACGGTTTTGCATTCGTTGGAAAGGTCTCGGACTCCGTGAGGTTTATAGTAAAGAAAATCTTATAAGCATTGCACCCGTGCGAAGCCGGGGCGGGTCGCTAGTACTCGTATAGATTAGTTTCGACATGTTGTGACCACATGATAGGTATTCTAAAATTTGATGTCACATGTGAAATATTGAAAGGATAGGTCAGAGATTATGGTTACGAGTACGGTGATGGATCAAAGGTTATTTGAATCATCCAAAAGAAATCAAATCAAACAAAGTTTAGGGTGGATCGTGTTTGACATTATTACATTGCTAATTATCTTAAAAAAAAGTTTGTTAAAAATTTACGATGACTTCAGTAGCTATGATGACTTTCAATTTTTAAGTTTAATAAAAAATAATATATAATCTCACGCCTTTTATCCCCGAGGGGGTAGGCAGAGGTATTCCATTACTGGATATACCCCCATTTCACGAGATATATTGGACCCCTAAACGTGATAGGTGGTGAGCCCATCGCCGGACCGGGTCTGTTTACACATGTCTCAGAATCAATTCTGAGACCTGCGGGTTTTCTCACAATGTTTTCCTTCACCGTCGAGCTAGTGATAAATATGTACGTAAGTTTTTGAAAAACTCATTGGTACATGCCAGGATTCGAACCCGAGCCTCACTGATTTTCGGCCGGCTCTTTTAACCGTTCGGGCTACCACTGCTCAGTAATATTTCAAGTTTATATATTGAGATAAACTCTTTATTAAGCTATTGCATAGCTTCTATTGAGGGCCTTGAGCGCGGGGACCGAATCAGGAAATTCCGTAACGAAAAAAACCTCACGCTCCCCACTCCGACGGGCACGGCGCGGAGGTGTGGGTGGCTTAAAGGCCGTGCATTGTCTAACGTCGTTTCATTTCGGCAGTCTTGTTGATACAAAATGCAATGCAATAGCTTTACCGCGGCAGTCCCCGAGTGCCACACGTCTTTTTAATTCCAAAAAGGGTGCTTAGGGGAATCACCTGTCAATTAAAACAAAAAACTAATTAAGTAATCAAAAAACAGATAGGTAAGCCACACCTTCTGAGTCAGGCTTCGCTTCGGTTTAAAGTTAACGATGTAATTCCTATTTTTAGTGTTTTTATTCACAATCATATCAAGTGATATCAGGCGTTTTGAGTGGGCTTGATAAGACTCTAATGGTTGAGCGTCATTAATCCAAAAGGCTGGCGACGATCTACGCATATGCCCTTGCCCTATTGAAGATATTTCAAACTTAATAACCTCTTTAGATAAATATACCATTTCCTTCTCTTCTTCCCAGAGATAGGTACATTTTCTTACAATGCTTTTTGAATATTTTTTTTAAAGCAAACAGAAAATTTACTTACAAAAAAACTGTTAAGATATAAAATAACGTATCGTCGTCAAGTCCCACAACATCAATATTGCCAATGGTAGGTATGTACATTGTGCATTTCATGCATATACTTACACAAAAGCCCTAATACAATATTACTGTAAAAAATACAACATTTAGATTCAAGCAATAATTATAATTACAATGCGGAGGTTTTGATCTTAAGAGGTAGTTTGGGTTAAATTATATAGTACTATAAAATATATCTTAAAAAGAGCAGTGTTAGCCTATTGGGTAAAGAGCCCGCTTCTCATTTGTGAGGCTCGGGAATCCTGGCGTGTACCAATGAGTTTATCATAAAGTTTACTTAGATATTTATCTCTATAGCTCAACGGTAAAGGAAAACATCGTGAGGTCCCAGATTTAATTCTAAGGCATGTGTCACAGACCCCGTCCGGCGATGGGCTTACCATCACGTTTAGGGGTCCAAGGACTGGTGAAACGTGAGTATTTCCAGAAATACCTCCGCCTACCTTTGGGCATAAACGGCGTGAGTTTTTTTTGTTGTTAAAATCGTCTTGCAGGCCCACATCGACTTAGAAGATGGTATTCGCCTAGTAGTCACGTTTCAGAATTTTTCATGATTTAATGTGCCCTTAGAAACATGGAGGATATCGTGATGGCGGTCACCCATTATCTCTTGAATTACTTTATATAATCTATATATAATCTAAATAAGTATAATGTTAACTTGCTAAACAATTAATTTTATCATACAAATTGTGTCGATCCGCTGATAATTTTGAGTAAGATAAGATTTTTTCTAATTTAAATTTAATTTAATTTGAATAATAAAAAATACACATCGTAGGATACAAGACACGTATTTATTTAGTTAAATAAAATAGGCAGTCTGTGATATGGGTTCTAATCTAAGCAACTAATAAACAAAACTTAATAAATTAACGATGATTTGTTTTATTTTATTAAATAATTTGTGTGCAACAAATGTCGGGTGTTAATTGAACCCTTACACAACATATAACCTCCCTAAAGGACACTCCATATAATCAACGACGATCTGCGAAAGGCTGCAGGTAGATGCCGGATGCGTTAAGCTGAAGACAGGGCGCTATGGCGCTCATTAGATAAGGCCCATGTCCAGCAGTGGACAAATGTAGGCTGATGATGATGATATAATCAACTGTGTCTTTTGGTGATGATAATAATTATATAGAGATGCACCGAATGTGGGTTCTGACGAATGTCGAATTCGGCCGAATGTTCGGTTCAAAAATCTGCCGAAGAGGAACTTCGGTAAGACTACGCGCTCTTATGACGGTCACGACTGGTTACGACGTGTTTTAATTACCGCTTCCCTTTTCTCTAGTAAACTACTGGTTTTGATGAAGTTGGGCAAGTAGGACTAGTACTGCTAAATTGCTAATATCCTGAAAAAAAGGGGTTAGGAGTCGTCGGGTTAAACGTAAAATCCACGCGGACGGATTCGCGGGTATCAGCTAGTATCAATTTATTTTACTTGTAAAACTTAACAAGTATCTTAGTGCAGAAATTGTATGTCAATGAGTATAATTTGGGTTTTATATTCGGTATCTGCCACCGATGTTCGGTATTTATTACCGAAATTCGGCCGAAGCCGAAATTTGGTAAAAGCTGCCGAACTTCGGTTTTACTGAATGTGAAATGAATTTCGGTGCATTTCTTAATATACATGTTATTATCTTACCTCCGAACTTGAAGGTAACCACCAACTTGGCAGCTTTGTTGGCATCGGCAGCGAATTTGGCAGTTCCTTCAATGTAAGTCTGGACACCGTTGATGACGTGAGCATTCTTCACTTTCACCACGTCGCCTTCCAGCTTGTACTCAGCTGATGAACACTTGCCGAACTTCTCCGCTTCAGTCGGGAACTTGGATATTTCGTACCAGACTCCTTGATACTGGGAACAAAATAAATGACATTGTAGTTAATGCAATTTGTTACCGCAGAGGGCTAATAGTACCTATATTACACACCTAGGGAAGTAAAATAAGAAATGTCTCAGATCTCATGTATTTGTCGACCGGGGCGAAGCCGAGGTCTACAAACATGTGATCTGAGGCTTTTTTATTTACTTTTTTTCTGCTCGACGGAGGCGGAAAGCGGTAACTTCGTTTAGAGCAACGGGCCGAAAGTTGCCGCTTCCCGCTCGGAAAGATGAAATATTATATATATAGATGAGATATTATGTTCAATGTTCTTTAGTTATTTCTTATACATAAAGTGTAACGTTCGACAAGACTACCTACTCTTTTCGCTTTTCTTTATTTTTGTTCTACGGCTAATTTAATATATCCATCCATTTGTGTATATGCCAACAGTGTGTATTTACTTTTTAATAAATTCTGCTTGACTTCTAAATGGTAAGTATAAGTTACTTTTGATTGACATTGACACTTCATTTTACCCAACATCGTTTTAACGTCGACATCATTTATACCTACTAGAAAACTGAAAATCCATTTTTATGGGATTTGGAGAGTACCTACTACGTCTGTCGGGTCAGCTGGTGATAAATATATATTTTTTAATTTACATACCTAATCCAACGCGGCCTCATGCATGAGTGGCGATCTCACTTCGAACAGGCTATCACTACTGCTCAGCTATCACGGTGAATATTGAATAACGACAATTGCATAATAGTCATTGTCACGGCCGTTTAAGCTTTGAATTCAAAACAACCGATGACTCCGTGTAACCTTCAAGCGTCGCTGAATTGATGAATCACTCGAATTATTCTATTTATCGATTCTCGGCAGTTAGGTGAATTATCAGGACATTGTTGATTGACTTTGAGTGAATAATTTGCGCTATTGTGTCCTTAATTTAAACACATAAAAGGCTATGTATAACGTTTAGGTATGTTAAAAACCGGCTTATCAAAATAAGCCAAAATAGGCACGGGCAACTCAAAAGTTGCCCGTGCCTACAAAGGTGGAAAGGAAAGTTTTATCCATTTGCACTTGAAATGGGGTAAGGATGTTAGATTGCATGTACATTGTACGTATGTGAGCATATTTTGCTGGCGTAGCTGAACAGTTTCAGGTGTAGTTAATCTTTATCTCCAGAGTGACACAGGCTATTTACCCGACTGTACCAAAATGACGGTTACGTTTTCAGTGCATTTTATATGCAGGATTTTTGATGTTTTTATTAATTTAAAAGCTGCTTTTGTCCGCGACTTTGGGGCCTTTGCGGAATAGATTTTAGCCTATGGTTTTTTCAAATAATAAGCTATGAAACTAGACCTTAAGTATCATCAAACCAAAAAAAGAACAAGAAACATCAATCGATCTATCATTACAAATTTTCGTTTATAATATTAGTAGCATTATTGTTATTATTTGTTGTACAGTATCAGATTTTTTTTGTATGTTGCACTGTTGTTTGTTGCACTGTTTATTCCTGTTCCCACGGTAGTTTCCAAAAATCACTTTTGGAACCTTTAGCAAAATGTCATGTTTCGAGACGCAGCGGTGTCGGCTCTGCGCTAATCGATCAGTCAGCCAATCATCTAGTCAATTTCTTTTTATATACCCTACTAATATTATAAACGCGAAAGTTTGCTAAAGTTTGTTGCTTTGTCACCCAAAAATTACTGAACGGATTTTGATGAAACTTTACAGTCACATAGCTTCTACATCAGAACAATACATAGGGTATATTTTATCCCCGTATTCCCACGGGAACGGAAACTACGCGAGTGAAACTGCGGGACGTTGCTAGTAGGTATATATATTATACTAGCGATCCGCCCCGCCGCCGCTTCGCACGGGTGCAATGCTGAATTTTCTTTGCTATAAGCCTTGCGGAGCCCGAGACCTTTCCAACGAATGCAAAACCATGGAAATCGGTTCGTCAGTTCTGGAGTTAAATCGTAAAAATAAAAAAAAATAAAAAAAAAATCTCACGCCTTTCATCCCCGAGGGGGTAGGCAGAGGTATTCCATTACTGGATATACCCACATTTCACGAGATACATTGGACCCCTAAACGTGAATAGTTAAATCGTCAGGAAGGAAAACCCGAATTATTTTTATATAGTAGACTAGCGACCCGCCCCGGCTTCGCACGGGTGCAATGCTGAATTTTGTTTGCTATAAACCATCCCTGGACCCACTCGAACCCACACAAAAAGTTTCATCAAAATCGGTCTGGCCGTTCTCGAGTTAAATTGTCAGGAAGGAAAACCCGACTTATTTTTATATAGTAGACTAGCGGCCCGCCCCGGCTTCGCACGGGTGGACATTTATTTTTTCAACATTTTGGGATGCACAAACAAATTTCTCCTAGCAACCCATAGTAAATTATCAAAAAAACTTAGACTTCGTATGGAGACTTTTAAAGAATATTTGTGCCAAGTTTCAAGTTGATAGACGCAAAAAACCCCTCTTCTCTATACCAACTTCAACCCCTAATTTCACCCTTTTAGCTTTAGGGAATGATTTTAAAATAATACAAAAATACCTTTCTCATCATTTACTTTTAAGAGTATTTGTGATAAGTTTCAAGTTGATAGACGTAAAAAAACCACACGTTTCCATACAATCTCCAACCCCGTTTCACCCGTGAGTTTTGAAAAAATCGAGATATACCTACTTGTCTTGTTGTTTGTTTTGAGGAGTATTTTTACAAAATTTCGAATTAATACATCCAAATATGAAGGTATTCATGCAAACTTCAACCCCCAAGGGGATGAAACCCCTTGGAGGATGGTTTTCGATAAATCCTAGAACTAATATATCAAGTTTATTTTCAAGAATATTTGTAAAAAGTTTAAAGTTGATACACGCAGAAATCACACTATCCCATACAAACTTTATCCCCCTCTTTCACCCCTTTAAGAGATGATTTTCAAAAAATTCAAAAACACGTGTCTCATCCATCATTTATTTCTAAAAGTATTTGTGCCCAGTTTCAAGTTGATAAGACGTAAAAAACAACACGTCTCCATACAAACTCCAAACGCTACTTTCACCCCCTTAGGGGATGATTTTCGAAAATTCCTAAAACACGGGTCTCATGATTTATTTTTAAGAGTATTTGTGCCAAGTTTGAAGTTGATAGACGTAAAAATCAAACACGTCTCCATAAAAACTCCAACCCCCTGTTTCTGTTTCGGTTCTGTTCCTGTGTTGAGGGGGTCTTAATGGGTGATTTTCGAAAAATCCAGAAATACGTATCTTGTTATTTGTTTTGAGGAGTATTTTTACAAAGTTTCGAATTGATACACCCAAAAATGAAGGTTTTCCATATAAACTTCAACCCCCACTTTCACCCCCTTGGAGGAAGATTTTTGAAAAATCCTGGAACTAATATCTCATAGTTTGTTTTCAGAAGCATTTGTACCAAGTTTCAAGTTGATGGACGCAAAAAATAAACTTCTTCGTATCAACTTCAACCCCTACTTTCATCCGTTTAGGGGATGATTTTCGAAAAATCCAAAAATATGTGTCTCATAATTTATTTCTAAGAGTATTTATGTAAAGTTTGAAGTTGATAGACGTAAAAAACAACACGTCTCCATACAAACTCCACTCCCCTGTTTCACCCCCTTAGGGGATGGTTTTTGAAAAATCCGGAAATACGTGTCTTGTTGTTTGTTTTGAGGAGTATTTTTACAAAGTTTCGAATTGATACACCCAAAATTGAAGGTTTTCCATACAAACTTCATCCCCTACTTTCACCCCCTTGGAGGATGATTTTCAAAAAATCCTAGAACTAATATTTCATAGTGTGTTTTGAAGAGTATTTGTGCCAAGTTTAAAGTTGATATACGCTGAAATCACACTATCCCATACAAACTTCAACCCCCTTTTTCACCCCCTTAAGGGTTGAATTTCGTAAAATCCTTTCTTAGCGAGCATCTACACTATAAACGTAACCTACACACAAAATTTCATGTTTCTATGTTCAATGGTTTGGGCTGGGCCTTGATTTTTAGATTTAGCTTCTCCTTTTATATATATAGATTAGACATAGGTACAGTTTGTACGTAATATCGTTTAAGGGACAAGTCCTTGAACACAGTTGTCACAATAGAGTGCTCACAAAATACCGGAAGTTTTTATAACTTTTTTCATTATTATTATGACTCTAGGTACCTACCTACTGTGTTTTTATTTCATGCCCTCGTAGCCAATAATAAAAGAATTAACTGTATTGTAACCTACGCGTTATAGTGACTTCAGGTACCTACTTTAATGCAATGTTGGGTCAATTTTACTTGGTCTAACTTTTAATGGTTTCCTAACAACAGTCAATCAAGTAACTACGGTAACGTTTGACTTATTGAAATAAGTTTTAAATACATAATATTGAAAAAGATTTCCTTACTGTCGAGCTAGTGATTTTGAAGTTTTTAAAGAGTCGTAGGTAGCAATTTCATATCTGATGATGAGTTTTTAAGAGTTTTATATTAATGTTTTCATTCTTCGTTGAGCTAATGATGGATACTACCTACTTATCTACTAGGTAATGTTTAAACTCATTGCTACATACCTTCACTAGTTATCGAACCCAAAGCTCATGCTTGATAGTACTCACTTCCAACAAGAATATCACTGCTCTCAAATAAATTTAAAATATACCAATGAGTTTTCAGAACTTATATACCTACATATTTATCACTAGCTCAACGGTGTAGGAAAACATAGTGAGGAAACCCGCAGGTCCCAGAATTAATTCTGAGACATGTGTAAAAGACCCAGTCCGGCGATAGGCTCACCACCTATCACATTTAGGGGTCTAAATAATATCTCGTGAAAAGTGGGTATATCCAGAAATTTAATACCTCTGCCTACCCCCTCGGGGATAAAAGGCGTGAGATTATTATTTATTTATTTTATTTATTAAATAAGTTTTAATTTCAAAATGATAAAAGAAGTCATTATCGCATACGAAATTGAGAGTTACGGAACATAACTCTATTTTATCATATAATATTTAACTAGCTTTTACCCACGGCTTCGCTGGCGCACGTTCATTTCACCCCCTTAAGGGTTGAATTTTTCAAAATCCTTTCTTAGTGGACGCCTACACAGTATAAGCTATCTATGTGCAAAATTTCAAGTCTCTAGACCCAGCGGTTTAGGCTGTGCGTTTATACATCACCAATCAGTCAGGCAGTCTATCATTTTATAAATATAGACTAGATGTCGC
The DNA here is from genome assembly GCA_963855545.1 of Ethmia dodecea. Lineage (NCBI taxonomy): Eukaryota > Metazoa > Arthropoda > Insecta > Lepidoptera > Depressariidae > Ethmia > Ethmia dodecea. Next base: position 10,949,008 of record OY979457.1, on the reverse strand, counting down.
GCGGTGCGCGAGGCCGCAAGCGGCCACGCGTGTCTCTGTGGGGTCGTATTTTGACAGAAAAATTAAGTCTCATTTTGGGCGCCCATCTTGTTTTAGCCATTTTTTGATAGTTTTCTATGTGAATTTTGTCTTTTTTTAGTATAACTTGATAAAAAATAAAATTTTGTTTAATATTACTTTTCATGGCAACACTGCTTACTGAGACCCACAATCGCTCCATACAACCCAACTTTCCAAAGTGTTGCCAACATGCTGAAAAATGCCGATAAAAATTATAAAAATCTTAATTTTTTAGTTAAGAGAAAATACCGGAGCGGCCATCTTGTTTTTTCAGTTTTTTGGATTTTTCTAGTAAACTACAGGATATGCCCTATGCGATGACACCAGTCACGTCTCTATAGCATATCGGCATCTGGGAGATCAATTCGGGTTTTTTGAGGTCTACTCTGAAAATTCAATTAGCCATAACTTTCAGTGTTGCCATGCGAAAATTAAAATACCTACCAAAAGTCATAGGGAGTAGTAAAATGTTTCATTGACAGTAACTTTTGACTGTCACTCGTTTTTGCATAGTGGTCAAATTTAGAGTTTTGTCATTATGCATTTAAATTAAAAAAAATACGCAAAACTTTGGAAAAATTCTTAAAAATGGCAACACTACGTAATAAGACCTTCAACCCCGCCATACACGCCAACTCGCTCAGGTGTCGCCATCTTGCCGAAAATCAACATATAAAATCTGGTAAAATCCATCATTTTCTTTAAGAGCCAATCACAGGGCGGCCATCTTTGATTTTGAGTTTTTCGGATTTTTCTGGTAAACTACGGGACATGCCTAAAAGACGACGTGCCATTTGTAACTGCACGAAGTCGGAAACCATGCTACTAATTCGGGTCAAGTGGGGTCTACAATAGCCTAAACTTTGAAACATTACTACGCGGCCGCCATTTTGTTTTTTCAACTTTTTAAAAAATATTCGTAAATCATCCTAAAAGTTTAACCGATTCCAAAAATTTCAACCGGATCGGCCGGAAAACAAAAGAGATGAGATAAGCAAGCCTGGCCGCCATTTTGTTTTTTTGAAAAGTCGGAATTTTCCCTGGGTCACTCTGCCATCTTGAACACTTTTCCCCTACAAGACTTTTCTCCAAAACGACTCCTTCTGGGAGAACAATTATGTCAATCAGTCAGTGAGTCAGTGAGTCAGTGAGTCAGTGAGTGGTAGTCCAGCTTTATATAATATATAAATAAATAAATAGATAAATAAGTAGGTACTCGTATATAAGTAAATAAGTAATATTTATTTGCAAGAATACAAGTTCATATTTAAAATATCTTAAGATATCAGTACGTCAAAAGTACATAAGTACTTATCTATGTAGGGTAGGTATTATATTATCGGTCCATATTGGGATTTCCCCGGAAATAGGAGGACAGAAGGTATCTCCGAATAGTCTTGAATGATATCACCATTTTAATAAGATTAGATAAAAAGATAGAGCAGTGATAGCCCGAACGGTTAAAGAGCCGGCTGAAAATCAGTGAGGCTCGGGTTCGAATCCTGGCATGTACCAATGAGTTTTTCAAAAACTTACGTACATATTTATCACTAGCTCGACGGTGAAGGAAAACATCGTGAGAAAACCCGCAGGTCTCAGAATTAATTCTGAGACATGTGTAAATAGACCCGGTCCGGCGATGGGCTCACCACCTATCACGTTTAGGGGTCCAATATATCTCGTGAAATGTGGGTATATCCAGTAATGGAATACCTCTGCCTACCCCCTCGGGGATAAAAGGCGTGAGATTATAATAATAATAATAGATAAAAATTGATGTTTTTGAGAGGCTGTAGGCAGTCTTTTGACCTAAAAATTATAAGAAAAATGATAATCGAACTGACAACAGATAGAGAGACGGTTGTTTTAAAAATGAATTCGGAAAACCCGGAGTACTTAATGATAGACGGAACGAAAAGTACCATAAATTAAGGAAACACCCAAATTGATCACACCGACGAATATATTTACGTGGGACAGCTTATGACACAAAATGATCCTGTACGTTAAGAAGCTGAGAGTAGAATAACCAATAACTGGAACAGATAACTAAAAATAAATAACATAAATAATCTCACGCCTTTTATCCCGAGGGGGTAGACAGAGGTTTTCCATTTCTGGAAATACCCACTTTTCACGAGAATATTTGACCCCTAAACGTGATAGGTGGTGAGCCGATCGCCGGACCGGGTCTATTACACATTCATCAGAATTAATTCTGAGACCTGCGGGTTTCCTCACGATGTTTTCCTTCACCTTCGAGGTAGTGATGAAATATGTAGGTACGTATGTTTTTGAAAAACTCATTGGTATGTACATGCCAGGATTCGAAAGGATGGAACAGATATTGGGGCTTGAAAGAGGCCATGAAAGTTAAAAAGCTTCACATAAATGTAAAAAGTAAGCTAATCAACACATGCATACTACCTGTCCCTATTGGCAGCCAAACATGGGGATTAAAAGGAACCGAGGCTTTTTGGTACATAACCTAGTTTTGTACAAAGAATACGTTTTCTTTATACATAGCTAGTAATGTAACTCAGTTATGTACGAAGAACAAGGGAACACAGATCGTGATAAAAGAAACAAGCCACCAGCCAGTACGCAATAGAAAGGATTGTATGTGACAGATTGAAAATCCGCGATAATTATCACAAGTAAGACAGAAGTCATGGACATAACCATGCAAAATCAGAACGCTTAAAGGGCGATAGGCAGGGCACATGATGAGAGGACTAAATAAATGGAGTAAAATGTTGACTCGATGGTACCGTAGAGAAGGTAAAAGGAAAGTCAAAGAAAAGGCGGAATGACGACATCAGACAAGTGACAGGAGTAATGTGGCACAGGCTCTAGAAAGACACGAATGGGAAAGGTTGGATGAGGCCTTTGCCGACTGGAAAACAGACGGTGATCAAGAAGCAAATACTAGACTAAGTTTTAATTTTATATTGTTATAGAACACTGGTAAGAATTGAATAAAAGGGTATATTATATTATTATTATACTAGTTTTTACCATGGTGCCAAGTTTTTTAGGGTTATGTACCCAATAATGAATATAAACGGAAAAATTGCAGAATCACTTTCTGTTTAGGTATAATTCATGGATAATGTACCCATATCCGCATTTGTTGCATGTAATTAGATAAAGATCGGATTAACATAAGTAAAATTATGTGGCACTTACCTCGAATAGGTATTATTGATACGAAAGAATGATTAGGTACTTATTCAAAATTTAAGAAAAACTGGTAATGGGTCAACTCACCGGGACCACGGGTAAAACGTGCTTAATTCATGTAATGTCAGAATTAAAGAAAATTAAAAAAACAAGCTTTTGTATGTTCAACAAATCAAACGAGCCCAAACTCGCGGGGTTTACAAGTCGCCATTAAGAAGTTCCGATATTCACCTCCTGGCTCCATCATAAGATCAACTCGATGGTACCATATATTTCCATTGCCATCGAACTTAAATAAGTCAAATTCAGCTCAATCGAACGTCAGTAAGTGGTTATATGTAGTCGCAAGATTTGACCTAAACTAACACAATCATTGCAAGTTAAATTAAGAATAAAAAATTACTTACAGCTGTCAAGTTGAAGTCTTCGACCGGCTTCATGGTAGGACAAGCGCTATCGTGGATGACGTTGGCGGACGCAGCCGCAACGATCGTGGCCAGTACGAATGCTAACATTTTTTCAGATGAATAATCTGGTGTAGTGTACTGAGTATCTGCGCGCTGTGCGGTCTACGAGATAACTGACCAATTTTGGCGCCTACACCCTTTTATAACCATCTCGCAGAGGTCATGGATGAGATTCAATTCGAATGAAAGATTATTGTGATTGAATAACAACGGTAATCGACTTCGGGAGTCATCGGAAAACTTCTAGAATAGGGGTGTCTGTCTATATTTAGCAGGTGTCGTGTAGCAACCATTCTATGACAGTGCTGTCGATTTTTTTCTCGTAAACACAGCAATGAATCATGTCTTGCGAAGCTTTTTAAGTTTCCTTATTATTCATTTACTTCCTGATGAAGTTAAACGGAAGAAAAGAATAACAAGACTACGTATTACTAACAATGAATATTTTGTATATCACAGCAGAATATAGAGTTGCTGAACCTTTACCTGAGAGATTCTACGTAAGTGCCATACCTGAAATGCGAAGTCTTTTTGACTTCCTTTATAAATATTCCATTTAGACCATATTAATCCGGCGGAAATCTGACTTGATCATGTAGTACAGAACTCTGTTTCTTCGACGGTGTTTTCCAGCATCGCTTCAAGAATAATGAAATTCTATTTAGAAGATTTTGTATTTTGGCAACCCTGAATAACTCAGGATTTTGGAGATTAAGGTAGCTAAAATTCTGTCCCACTTATTCATACAAAATCAAAAAATGTAGACATAGCACCTGGGTCTGTCGATGGGCTCTCCTCTCACATTTAGGGATCTCAAAAAATATATCAGGTACTGGTGAATATTGAATACCTACCTACTTCCTCTGCCACCCTCTCGACGATAAGGCGTGAGTGTTAGTGTGTTTATACTATACCTGTATGTATATATTGATACTGCAAAACATTTCTCTATTTCACTTGCGCATATTAATCTAATTTAAAAAGCTTCGAAGTACTGATTACTGATTGCATAACTTACGATTTACTTAACAACGAAATTAAGTTAAATAAAAAGATATGGCTGATAAAAGGTTTTAGAAAATATATATAATTTTAAATGGGGTAATTTAGGCAGTAGAGTTCAAATCATAATTACTTTTTAACAGATAAAAAATGATATCTAATGTCAAGCTCACGCCCTATCTCTGAGAGTGCCGGCATAGGTATTCTATTCCTAGAAATATGTACTGTTTATCAGTATTTTTTCGGACCCCTTAACGGATACCGTGCCGGTGGTTAACCTGTCGCCGGACCAGGGAGGGTGCTGTTAAACATGATTCATTACATTTCGTACCTCTGGTTGAAATCCTGAACTGAAAAAATTTATTTTTATAAATACTTGCGAAATCCTAGGTGCGAGAGACCGAGTCGCACTGGCCTGTTTTTTATTGATTATTTTATTACGAATGGATAGGTAGGTAGGTACCTAGTTTTACTCTTCACAAAGATTTAAACGGAAGTTATGACTAGCGACTACAAGCATTCTATTGTATGAAAAAGTACAAAGAAAACGTCTGGAAAAGTTGATCAGAATATTTTTTTAACGACCTCCAACCTGCTACTACTGCGATAGTTCATCCGTAGCCAAACAGTGATCACATCACAAGTAGAGCAGAAAACCACAATGGCGTCAAAAATTTACAAGTCATAATGAAAGCGAATAGTAATTTTATACAACAATGTTAAAAAAAACTGGTAAACAAAGTGCTCTATTGATAATCACGGCTCCTGTATCCTAACATTTCTACTGCCGTTCCTTTTTATTATTATTTTTTTTCGTGTTTTTTTTTCTAATACTTAAAACTCGGATATGCACATAAATAGAGTACCTAAAGAATGATAATGTAAACGAATTAACGAATAATAACATCAGAATTTATGATTAAAAATACCAGCCAGTAAGTTATAATTTAATGTTATTTAATTTAATATAATTTAAATCTACCTATTAACATAATCTACTTTCACTTGTTATTAATAGGTTATTGAGATTGGTTATACAATTAACAAACATAGATAGGTATGTTATTAGCCCTAGTATAATAATGTATTGTGTAACAATTTTAACCCTAATAAAAACACACAAAACAACAACTTATCTGGTAAATAAATTGGCTCCAATAGGATGCATGGACTAATAGTGGAAAGCTTGGAGGAAGAGGGTTATTGGTGTGTGATTTTATTTGGCGACTCATTCAATTGAGTAATGCCAGTTACAGCGACCGAACCCCCGGTCTTGTAGATATCTCAAAGTGTTGCCAAGTCCTTTGTATTGCGACTCAGACTTGAATAATTAGTAAGTCAGTGAATTATTGTTAAATATTTGTAGGGATAATTACTCTTGCAGATTGAAGTAACCTTTAGGTAATATCTAACAATAAATAAAACTTTAAAAAACCCGACACGAAAAAAATCTGATTTTAGGTGATACTGGCAGCATCAAGGCAGGTTAACATCTTCTTGGAGCTACGATACCACAGACAGACAAACCCCTCTGTTAGCGTCGGGGGTTTAAAAAAATGGCGCAGATACTGTTATACTTTTCACAACCGTGGAAAAATTAAAAGTTGCCTTTGAAATAGTTGCCTTAATGTTATGGACTTTCAATAGACTATATAGAAGCCTACACGAACTCAATCAAAATGTTCTAAAGGGCGGTTTTTTGTCATATTTAAAACAAAAATGATAATCTCACGCCTTATATCCCCGAGGCCATTTCTGGATATACCCACTTTCAAGAGATATTCTTTGGTTGGACCCCTAAACGTGATAGGTGGTGGGCCCATCGCCGGACCGGGTCAGTTTACACATGTCTCAGAATTGATTTTGGAACCTGCGGGTTTCACGATGTTTTCCTTCACCGTCAAGCTAGTGATAAATATGTACGTAAGTTTTGAATAACTCATTGGTACATGCCAGGATTTGAACACGAGCCTCACTGATTTTCATCACGTGAAGCAGGCTCTTTAACCGTAAGGCTATCACTACTATCTTCTATAATATAAAAATGAATCGCAAAATGTGTTGGTAAGCGCATAACTCAACAACGCCTAGACCAATTTGGCCAATTCTTTTTTTTAATATTCGTTAAAGTTCAAAGATGGTTGGAAAAAAAAATTCAAATAATTGCCGGAAAAACCCTAAAAATACGCGGGAGCGGGAACGGGAACTACGCTGGTGAAAACGCGGGGCGCTGCTAGTAACTAATATTTATAACTTGACTTATTTACGTCGTGGCTATATCTTAGAATTGACGAACATCACATGAAGTGATCATGATTTGGTTGGGTTAGGTCAGACTATTAATGAAATTGTATACATCCATTTCATGAAATGGTCGACTATTTCATGAAATGTTCAATTCTATGATCTGGGCACGACATACCTACCTACTTACAATGCATAACAGAATAAGCGCAATTCCTCATACACCCTAATTGGAATATTAATACAAAAAAAATATGTTGCCTTTGTACTTTACAAATACAAATACAAATATTTTATTGCGTGTCACAAATTTCGTTGTGTCTAACTAATTTTCATAAATAAAGAGCAATAATTATACGTCTTCCATAGGTCACTAGCACTCAAGTCAGTTATGCTAATTAATTTTTCGGAAAAAGGTTACACATATCAAAAACAGCAAAAATATATGTAGGTAGGTACATTTTCAGATCCAGCGATTGAAGCTGTAAATTGATAAATCAATCAGTCACGTTTTTCCTCTGTGTTAAACTTTACAATTAGAAGTAAATGGAATTTAAAAATCTCATGTTAAAGTAGATACATAAGAGTTGGATCTATGAAATTAAAGTGTAGCTTACTAATACAGTCAATACTATAGTAAAGATAAATATTATCTTATCCGATTGTAATTGTAATCAACTCTTTGCCGACTGACTCACGGTCACGCAATGTTTTTTATACTTTCGTTGTTATCAACCACATGGCAACCTATCCAAAAAGTGAAGGTTATTTGTTAAATTATATATTTCTATTTATACAAAGATTTTTTTAAATTTAGAACCTGAAAATGTAAGAGCAAACGTCCGTTACTGGTCTATAAATTACTGAGATCTCGGGGCTCCAATGACCTGATGATTTTTAGCTTATAGAGGGCTAATCACTCCTGAACTATAGAACTACAAATTCGAGATGTAGAGGGCTAATCACTATAGAACTACAAAGTTGAGGAGATTTGTTTTGGCCTACTACCTACGTTTTACTACAATAACTTGGGCCACTCGCCAGGGCCCCAGGGTTCTGATGTCAATATTTATTTATGTAGGTACGAGTACGTAAAAATATTAGAATTTTATTTGTTAGATATTTGATACGATATGGAGCTAATTATAAGAAGGTTAATAATTAAATTCCAGAATCATATACGAATTTGAAGATTAGGTGGGCCCTAATTTTGGTCAATGATAGTGGTATTGATAAGATTTTGCTTAAATATGAAACGCTTTAGATAACTCCTCACTTTTGGCTGGCTATTGTGTGGTGATTGCAGCAAAATCGCAAAAATAATGATCTCATAATGTTGAAAGTAACCATATTATTTAGTCTTTTAGGACTTTTTGGAAAAAGTGATGCGCAGTTTATACTTGAAGGACAGTGTGATGACGGTATACAGTTACAAAATAATTTCAACTTAGAAGAGGTAAGCGTTACAAAATTGACAAGGATTGTTATCATCATTTACTTATTCATATGATCGTAGTAATAAAGGATGTTTTGAGATTTATATATTTTTTAAATCACGCGGTGACTCATAAATAATTTTAGGTAAAGAGATTAAAATATAATAGGGTATAGAGGGGACAAAGCGAGGAAAATTTGAAGCCAAAAGTAATTCCCGTTGGAATAAGTCTAGTACAATTTCGACCGAATGACAGCTCGCGTTCATACTAACTGACATAACGCTTGAGCTTCTAAGTTTTGTATGAAAATATTCCCAGTGCCCCCTCTATCTCCTATTATATTTTAATCTCTTTACTTTTAGGTGACAAACATTTTCGTTACTCACTTGCGTTATTCAATTCAATTCACTACGCATTTATCGATTTAGTTATAGAGGCATAGTCCCAAAATACTTTTTCTTAAAATTAAACTTCTTAAATAAACAAACTAATAATTATTTAAATAAACATTATGTAATCGAATAATGAAAATTGTGGGTCATTTTGTCCTAGGTAGAAGGTATGTCAATGATGCATCAATTATGTTAATATATTTAATAACATCATTGAGGTATGTAGAGTAAATGACCTACAACTTTATATTCGATTATTTATGTTTATTTAAGACTTAAATTTAAAATTAAAGTTTTAGCACCATAGTAGACCTACTTACTAGATCAATTATCCACCCACGAAACCCCTAAGTAGGCCTATATTAAAAAAATATTCGATTTCTTTAGAACCGTTTTTTTTTACCAATTAAAAACAAATATACATACATATAATCACGCCTCTTTCCCATAGGGGTAGGCAGAGACCACTTCTTTCCACTTGCTACGATCCTTACATACTTGTTTCGCTTCGTCCACTTTCATTATTCCTTTCATACATGCTCTTCGGTTTAGGGTACTCTTGACGTGGCCTTTTTTCAAGACGTCCCCAATTTGGTCTCGAAACGTCCGCCTAGGTCTACCCCTTCCCACACTTTCATTCACACTCGCCTTATACACTTTTTTCGTCAATCGTTCGTCATTCATTCTCTCGACATGGCCAAACCATCTCAGCATACCTTTCTCAATTTTTGTCACTACATCTTCTTTCAGACCACATCGTTTCCTTATCTCACTATTTCTTATCCTGTCACTCAGTTTAACTCCTATCATACTTCTTAACGCTCTCATTTCAACTGCATTTATTCTGCTTTCATGTTTCTTCTGCCATACCCAACTTTCACTTCCGTACATGAGTGTCGGAGCCAACACCCCCCTATGCACAGATAAACGAGCCTTGTTAGACACCTTCCGGCTGCTCATAAAGGAGTGCAAAGCTCCATTCACCATGTTTCCTGCATTCACTCTTCTTTCAATATCACTCTCACACTTTCAAATATACATAGAGATATTACCTACTCGTATAATAGTACCTTTAAGATGTGATACATCTTGATATTGATGCGATATATATATATATATATATATATATATATATATATATACTAAATTTAGATTTTTAATTTAATTTAATTACATAATGTAGATTTAGATCTACATTATGTAATTAAGTAATTATTATTATCTCGTGAAAAGTGGGTATATCCAGTAATGGAATACTTCTGCCTACCCCCCTCGGCGATAAAAGGCGTGAGATTATTATTAGTATTATTACATTAAAACTTCAATTAAAGTAAAAAAAACACTTCGAATTTAAGTAGATATACAGTCACTTATTACTACTTATTACACAAATAAATACATTCAAAAAACCTAAAATCATTTATTTTCTGGAGGTACAAAAAGCACACTTCAATAGTCTACTAACAAGGCCCTCTAAACTCGTCCATGAAGATTGGCTAAATGTAAACAGCAGCCCATCTCCACTGACGAGTTGCTGGTTCCAAATGCCCTAAAGGAACCAGCAATAAACTCAAGAACAGCTCTTTTTAATCTCATTTCTTACTAGTAAATATGGTTTACAATAATTATTATGATTAATTATAGCTTACATAGGGTCGTGTCGGTTCATCCCATGCATGTTGGTCTACTAAGTAGTCTGTAATTTTATAGTGGCCTTTTTTATCTAATTTTTGCTTAACTATTGTTTATGTTATATTATTTTGAAAGTTGCATGAATAGCTCGTTTCTGCATTCCCCTACAGTAGAATGACATACGACATCGAGTTTAAGTCTAATTTCTCGATTTTAACTGTACCTAACTAAACTTAAACTTTGTTTAACATTTGGTAAAGATAATGTTTCTTATTGAGAAGCAAATTATTAAGGTGAAACCAACTGACAACACCATGAATTGCACTGTTAAGTTGGTCATAACTTTAAAAAGTAAAGATGTATAATCTGTAAAGTATCAGTACTATACCATGTTACAGTGGGTTGGGTAGGTCATTTATATAGATCAGAAATAGAAATGGGCCTAAAATGGAGCCCTGGGGTACACCAATACAAACCGCCGATCCAGACGATCTTGAGCCGTTTACTTCAACACGTTGTATCCGGCTACTCAAGCAGGATATCATTAAATCAAGAGGTTCAATAATGACGTAGTTTTCTGATGATGGACGCTATCAAATCCCTTAGATAAATCACAGAAAACTCCAACAGTATCTTACGATTACTCCCAGGCATTAAAACATGATTTTTAAGCTCGAGCGACTAGAAGTAGGTAAATCCAAATTGCTTTAAAGACAATATTTTGTTGATAGAAAAATGTAAACTCAATTGATATAGTTACATAGAATATTTTTCTGAAAAATTTTACTAAGAGTCGGTGAAATTGATATTGGTCTGAATTTGGAACCGTCTAATCTACTACCGGCTCTAAATAATGAAATTATTTTAATATGTTTAATCAGATCATGAAACACGCCATCATCAACGCATTTATTAAATAGACAAGTTAGAGGTGAGGCAATTAAGTCTTTACGTATGATATGATTTTTTAATCTTTATTTGATCAGGAAGTTGAAATTATTTTCGTGATATTATGAGGATTGCCTACAAATATCCGCCATTAAAAATTGATAATAAATAAGATAATGGTGGACACTTATAAAAAAACAATTTATCATTATTACGAAGATAAGGAATTTTATCACCTGCTTGATAAGTATGCTGGAGTGACTAGATTTCATTAGGAAAGTAGGTAAAGTATCAAGAATCGATGGTCAAAGGTCATAATTTTATTGTTTGTAACAGTTTTTTTTAATGCTTAGCCTCTAAACATATCCTTATGCCTCGGTGAAATTAAAAATCTTCTATCGTTGCTCACTATAACAGCCGACTATAAATGTGATAAGGTTTTAAAAAAATATATCATCATCACCAATCATTTGATAAAAAATAACAAATACACGTTTTTTTAATTAGTCCTTTTAATTAGTAATCTTTTTTTTTGTGACGTCAATAAATATCACTCTAAAGGTTGTCGCACACACTATCAACTCGGAAATGGATCGCATCGCCTCGACTCGAGCCGTTTGGAATTCTCTTTATGATAAAATTCCCTTCCCTTCCCTTATGATGAGATTCCCTTCTACAACGCACACTGATCATCATCATAAGGGTATCGACCCAGCGGGCAACATATACCTCGTTTCCAAATTGCCATGTGTGCATAAAAAAATTGCCTCTTGACTAGCAAAAATTGCATAAAAAATCCATAGGTATCGCATAAATAATCCATGCTGTTTATATTCAGCTACCCTCCATGAACGAGTTAAGACTCCCTTGTCTTTAGACTATTGACGTTTTTTATGTCATATATCTTTTCACTTATAGAAATAAATGAATTTTAATTTGATTGACAACTTCTTCTTTAAATCTTGAAAATTCACGAATCCCTTATAGTTTCTAGGCACGTGGTATGAAGTCGGGAGAGCACCAGGGATATCGAATAACGACTGTTCAGTGATCGAAATCACACAAACGGGCAACGAAATAAATTTCACCAATAACGCTGTGGCGAGTAACTTCGAACAAAACCTTTCGGGAACCGCTACACTACAAAATGGCACTGCCAAGTTCACATTGAATTTTGGTACAATTAACGGTATGTTTGTATTTTTCCTTTTTTAAACCCATTAAAGAGGTGAAATCTTTCTTTAAACTACATGGTCATAAAAGTCTATGCATCAGGAACGCAGACACAATAAAAATTATGGCAACGCTACGTCCAAATGGGCCGCTGTGACTATATTTGAACGACTAGATACTAACCCATATTCTTTATAACAGTTGAGAAATGTTTAGTAATTTACTCATAAGGAATTGTAAGTGTATTCAAAAGCTTTCAATTTCTATACACAGCTCATTATAGTTTGTATTTCTGCTACTGATTTTCATAGCCAGACAAGAAAAATTTATATAAGTAGTCATGACAAAAATCCTACGGGCGGACAATCACAAACGATTCACTGTCTGCTCTTGATGTTTGATTCTAACAAAAATATTTTAATCCCTTTGATTAAAATATAATATTTTAATCTCTTTGGGTTTTAATAATAAAAATCGTTTGACTGAGACCAATAAGTCATTGAATATTTTCTTTGAATAACGAGAACAGAGTTGTAATAGCACCAAAAGTAGTACCTAATGAATGAAAATGTATTACAATTATCGACCAAAATATGTAATAAAATTATAGAGACTAGCTGCTCTTTCCTTTTTAGGTAATATTTAGATTGTATGAATAATATTCCTTTTATAACACATTTGCTCGTAAAAGGTGTCTTATTTCACCAATTTCAATATCGTATTGTAGCTCATTACGCCCAAGTGCGGTAAGTGTAAAGTAAAACGCACGGTTTATCAAGATGCTGTTTTTTGTGCATTTGCCTAAAAAAAATGATGATGCGCGCCGCACGCTTTTTCATAACGCTGTATTGTTTTTGTTCGAGTACCATAGTCGGAGTTATATTTTATTTCCTCGCAAATGTGTTATAAAACGTCGTATGACATACGTGCGCTTTGATAATTACAGCCTCTGCTTACTTGTAGCCCTCGCCTACGGCTCGGGCTAGCAATATCGCCTTGGCTATAATTTTCAACCTACCGCACTTATATCATAATGTACTATTATTAAAAAAATAAACATTTTCAGGAATACCCCAAGAAACAGATTTTTGGATTCTTGAAACGACTTTCCAATATGCCCTGGGATATAGATGTTCTAATGTCAACCCGAATCAAAGAAGCGGTAAGTTTTGTATCAAACATAAAGAAGCTAATTACTTACAATACCTACTGATTGTGAAGCATAGATGAAATCGCACCATACAGGTTCCATTGTAGCGTTTCGTACCCTCAGATCAATTTAAAAGTAAAGTTAGAGCGCTGCGAAGTATAAACTGAAGCCTGCAAAAGTACGCCACGCTCTGTGCATATACGCTCACAGTCACACATTTCCCGATGACATAATTTCATTTGTTCGTACGCAAAGAGATTAAAATATAATATATAATAGGGCATAGAGGGGACAAAGCGAGGAAAATTTGAAGTCAAAAGTTATTCCAAGTGGAATAAGTCTAGTACAATTTCGACCGAATGACAGCTCGCGTTCATACTAACTGACATGACAAGGACATGACGCTTAGGCTTCAAAGTTTTGTATGAAAATATTCCCAATGCCCCCTCTATGCCCTATTATATTTTAATCTCTTTGTTCGTACGTATTGCTTCATTGACGAACTAGTTCTAACTGATCGGTGTGGGTTGAGTAGTTTGCTTGTAAATGTGTGCGTACGAGCATGTTTGCACAGAGCGTGGCGTACTTTTTCAGGCTTTAGTTTATCCTTCGCAGCACTCCATCTTTTTACTTAATCTGAGTTCGTACCAAAGTAGTAAAAAAGAAACCCTTATGGCGCTGCTATGTCTGTTTATCTCACTAACTACAAACGCTATGACTAATCATAGTATAAACATGGCACTAAATCCGTAACTGCAGGCAAGTATCAAGAACTTGGAGTAAATAACTACTGCTGTGGTAAAATACTTGAAAAACGTATACCTTACCTTCTCAATAGGTTGCCTGCATTCATCCAAGATGTAAGTTAGAAAATAATATTTGCCAGCTCATTAAAAAGTACGCCTAAGCCTTATTTCTGTTTGTATAAGACTCGGTTTCCACAGTCGACCTGTTATACAGTTTTATGGGACAAAGTAATTATTATTCTACTTAGTGAAATTGTGTTAATAATAATAATTAATAAAAAAATCTTTATTTCATTCAGTATCCATATGGCAACTGGGAAGGCAACCGACAGTCCCAAACCAACTTGTTCCTGTTTTGATTAACAATACTCTGAGTAGTCTTCTGGGCATTTACATCGATGATCTGCAAACTATAGACCAATCAAGCGACGCCTGCTACGCACTGCCAATCATACAGGATGGGCAGCCAATAGTGATTCCCGGACAATGCAATCCCAATATCCTTGTGGCCCAAAACTTTGACGTAGCTAACGTAAGTGAATCGTTTATCAAACTTTTGTATATGTGTGTCTCCGTTTTTTATTAACACTAAACACTTTCCGAGATAATGGAAGATGTAAAATATTAGTCAATATACTTAAATGCGATAATTATATCATATTTATATTTTCGTGTGTGTAGTTAATGTAAGTGATTCGGTGTTTATCATACTTTTGTATATGTGTGTCTCCGTTCATTATTAACACTAAACACTTTTCGAGATATTAAATTGAACGAAGAGACTACTTCGTTTACAACGTCATTAATGTAGAAAAAATAATCACTTCTTAAAGAAATAAAAAATATTTTACTTAGTTTTTTAATATATAAGAAAGTTTTGAATAACTTGATATTTTTTTTTGTCAATCTATTCATACCTATAGTTATGTCCGCATTGAATTGAAACGAAGGTAAAATACCTCCCTATATCTATCTACTATTATCCGATCTGATAACGCCGGACCTAGCACCTTAATGACATACCTAAACAGACTCTTCGCCGAAATTCAATTACCTACTTATTATCATTATCACGAATGTAGATATCACCTGCGCAAGCGCAGGCCCGTGGACAAGTACCTACTTATTACCTATTTTGTATAAGTTTAACACAGTTGTGATTGTTAAACTGTGGTATTAATCACCTGCGGCGTCGGCTGCGCACACTTTTATCGATCTCAAGAGCTTATTTGCCCGTGCGGATCCAGGTTATTCCCGTTACCGTTAGAATTTCAAAAAATTCCTTCGTAGCCGTTGCCTACGACATAATAAGACATACCTACATATCATATTTCAAGTTTGTAAGTGTAATCGTTTCGGAGTAATAAGTATTTCTCTTTTTAAACAGTTTTTATATTTTCCCGTGGGAATGAGATATTTTCCTGTAGTAAAAAGTACGTCAAATGTTGACCCAGTTACTCGGTTATATAAACACCAAATTTCATCAATATTCGTTTAGTAGTTTTTGCATGAAACGCGCACAGACAGACAGACAGACAAAAATTACAAAAAAATATTGTTTTGATATCTAAATCGATAACCAAGGCATATACTTACCAACGCACTATCTCTGACGGTGAAGGAAAATATCGTGAAGGTCCCTGAATTAATTCCGGTCCTGGGCGATGGGCTCACCACTTATCACGTTTAGGGGTTCCAATGATATGCCGGTGAAACGTGAGTATTTCCAGAAATGAAAAAAAATTGGTTGCCTGTAAAGTCGGTATACGGGCGAAAGTTTTACGTGACAACGATTTTATGTCTGTCTCTCTCGCTCTTAGGCGGGCTAACCATGCCCGAGTGGAAGGGACGCGTGCCTCTCACTCGCTCTCATTGTGAGCGCATAACGTGAGCGGAGCGTAACGCAGTTTCTTGAAGTGTCACCCGGCAAACCAATTTATAAGACGTTGTCACGTCAATAACTACTCTCGGAGATAAAAACCTCTCTCTTTATTTTTAATTAAAACTTAAAAACGAATTGTATGTAGTTGTGTATGAAAGTTTACATACATTTTGTTACATGTTGAATATAGCCTAGATATTATTATATTTCATAAACGGTGCAATATTTCAGTTCACAGGCGTATGGCATGAGATTTCGAGATATTACTCTGAAAACGCTCTAGGAGTATGCGCAAGAGCAGAATATACCCTCGGCGACGGAGTAGTCAACGTTGTAAACAGCCAAGTTGTAAACCAGACCTTGGATACCATTACAGGGTATGCTACACTCATCGGTACTGATGGTAGCGGAAGATTAAATGTTACACTAGAAATTGCTCCAAACGGTAAATTAATATTTATTACAATTTAATATTCATTTGTCATAAAATATGTTATATGCAGATTGCAGTAAAAGGGGAATGCCCGTTGGCCGGCCAACGGGCATTCCCCTTTGGCCCTACAAAATAATGCCTAAGATAAACAAAGATGAACTCTACATCGAATTGTACCTCAATTCAACAGACAGTTATTACAATTTACATTATTATCCCAAAACTACTTAGGCCCAGAAGCTAGTCTAGATATTTTAATAAAAGAGAGGTTATGTCAAATTAATTAGACTCAAAACCGTTGTGTGTTATTTCAATAATCAATGAATTTAACAGGAAATTTAACGGCAAACAAAATAATGATTAAAATAAACCTTATATTTTCACCTTATTTAAACAGATATTGGGTTGGGGGACAATATAATATTACAAACAAATATTGTCCCCCTGCCCAAGTGTCAAACGAAGATTTCATTCGCTTTGATATCATCTTTATGTTTTGGGGTCCAAAGAATATCTCGGTAAAAGTTTACAGGTATATCCAGAAATGTGTTGAAAAACGTCGTATGATAAGTACACGTGTGTAATTGTGTATTGATGATTGACGCTCAATGCCGCCTCAGCGGTATTCACCAACATTACACATGTGTACCTACCTTAATATACTATTATATTATTTATCATGTTTCGGCGATGTCGCATAGATACCTATTAGGTACAACGGTGTACCTACTTGCAACACGGAGCACTTAACGTTATCGCCTTAAAAATCTGAAAATCCTCGTGACACATCGCTTTATTTTAATGATGACTAAGGAACTTTGTACAGTACCACCTGCCTACCTCCTCGGGGATAAGTCGTAAACGTACCTACTACAGTTTAAGATTATAATATCGAGATGTGTGACCAATATGCAATATTATCGCAAAATTCCCAAAAAAAAAAAAATCTGAATTGTTCAATAACATCATAGTGTCTTTATTAGATAATAATGCTTACGTTTAGGTATGGGTACCTATATAGATAACGCATATAAAGCTGATATTATATTTTATCACCATTTCGGATATACGATGTCCAAATTTTTTGCTGAATGAAACGCCTAGACTATAAAATACAATATTGTTCTTTTTGTTTTTCAGTAATATTATCACAAGAATTATTCGTTATAGCAACGGACTACGAGAACTATGCCATAACTTACTCTTGTGAAAACCTCGCCAACGACACCAAGCGAGGTAACTATAAAAAATAAATTAACTCTCCTTTAAATTTCCTTAGATTCGGAGCAAATTTTTAAGTTTGCGTTATCTAGCGACTCTCTTGAGCCTCGGTTTTAAGGCCAGTTCACACCACGCCGCCAACATCTGCCAATTTGGTGTAAATAGACCTAACAGTCAGACATTTTTGAAAGCTAAGGCTAGGCCTCTGTCGCTCCGTATACAATAACACTAGCGGTTAACCCCGCGTAATTCCCGTTCCCGTGGGAATACGAGATAAAGTGTAGCCTTTGTTACTAAGGGATATTGCAGCTTTCCATTGGTAATGAATTTCTAAAATCGGTCCAGTCGTTTTTGAGTTTATTCGTAACAAACCTAAAAACATACAAAAATACAAATCTTTCCTTTTTATAATATTAGTATAGATAAACGAGCATATATTTTATTCACATTTGTCCCAAATCCAGCAGAGCTTGAAATTATTTTGCCTTGATCATAAAACTGACTTATGTGATCTCATTCAGTATAATACCTATAAGTAAGAGATCGTAGTATCTTCTATATTGTTTCGTTTATTGTCAGAAGTTACCTCAGTTTAAACATTTTTTATTTATTTTTTTATTGAAAGATTGTATAGTTTTCTAATTAGGGCATAAATCAAGTCACTTTATAGCTAACAGTCGATATAAAGATGAAAAATATTCTTGTCTTTACTTTGATTAACTAACTCCAAACAGTGCAGCAACTCTTTTCAACCGACTTCAAAAAAGGAGTTGGTTCTCAATTCAACTATGTTTTTTTATGTTTGCTACCTCGTAACTTTCGACTGGGTAAACCAATTTTGATGATTCTTTTTTTTATTTAAAAGCTGTTGCTTCCCGTGCGGTCCTAAATCAATTTGAACCAATTCTAACAATAACATCCATGAGAAAACCATATAAGTTTTAGTCGGTTTTTTACTCTTTAGAGTTTTGCTATAGGAGACACTGTCAGTTTCTTTGTTGGATTAGTTTATAAGTTATAAGGTATCGATTTCACTAATGCTTAATTCTCTCAGTTTACAGTTGGATCGTTACTAGAAACCGTGTGGTGTCACCAGCAACCCAGGCGGCAATAGACGAGGTGGTCAATTCTCTGATTGAGCTCAATTACGCGTACTACCAAGACACCATTCGAACAGACGACGACTGTTTCTATTACCCCGAACCATCGGATCTAGCTGTGGTCTTCCGAGGACCATGTGACCTCACTATACCAGCTGTGCCGAACTTTGATGCTGCGCAGGTAATTTTAATATAATCATATCGTTATAATACCTAATAGTACGAGATCGGTCTGCAAAAAGGTGTAGGGATCGAGTATAGGATACAAACCAATTTTTTACGCATATTTATAATTAGGAGAATATACAACATGTAACAGAATGAGCGCAATTCCTGAAAATAGTTTGTTCAGTATCGACTACTTATTCGATTTCAGCTATTTTTAATATTTTTCCCAAAAATTAATTAGCGTAGCTGAATTTAGTGGTTTCTATGGAAATCGTACTATTAATAATCGATATTTAAGAAAATTGGTTAGACACAACTAAAGTTCGATTGCATCATATTTTTTAAAATTTAATATACCTACTAATTGGGGTGTATGAGGAATTGCGCTTTTTCTGTTACGGGTTGTACATCTACCAGGGCGCCCTATCAAAATATGGCCGCTAGTATTTTTAATAAATAAAAAAATATTGATTTTTGGAACGAAATTTCATTCACTTGTTTTTTTACATAAAATATCGTCCACTTCACGGCAATATACATAAAGACTGTTTATTCAAGATATATTTTGTAATTTATAGAATGTAGCTACTTCTATTTCTCTTCTATTTACTAAAAGTTACAAATATATACAATATGCAACAGAATAAGCGAAATTCCTGAAATTAGTTTGTTCAGTATCGATTACTTGATCGATGTCAGCTATTCTTAATATGCGTTAATTTTTTCCGAAATATGAATTAGCATAACTGAATTTAGGGCTACCTATGGAAACCAATCTTGCCCCTTATTTAAGAAATTTGGTTAGACAAAACTAAAGTACGAATGCATCATAATTGGTGTATATGAGACATTGCGCATATTCTGTAACGAGTTGTATATCTATTTATATTATTTGTGTGTTTTGGGTCATCTCAGGAATTACTGAACCGTTTTAAAAGGTTACATTATATTAAACTATTTTTATTAAAACCACGGGAGCTGAATTACCTTTTTTTTTAAATTTTACAGTACTTGGGTTTATGGCATGACATCGAAGCTTTTCCATCGGAGTACCAGGGTGGTACTTGCAACAACGCCTTTTACTCTTTGAACGGCGGTGTCGTGGACGTTTTCAACACACAAGTAATAAACCAAACCTTAGACACTATCGACGGTATAGCTACAATTGCATCTGACGATGGAAGTGGGAAGCTCTTGGTCACATTCCCAATCGTTGGAACTAATTGTAAGTATTTTAATAATAACAATTCATCATCAACCCGTAACAGCCCACTGCTGAGCAAAGGGTCTTTCCTCACACATGAGGAAGTATGGGCTATAATCTACCACGCGAGCGCACCGCGGATTGGGAGATGGTGTTAACTCACTGACTCATTGGTGATATATCAACGCACAGCCTAAACCGCTGGGTCTAGAGACTTTAGACTAAGGGGGTGAAATGAACGTGCGCGAGCGTAGCCGCGGGTAAAAGCTAGTATATATACATAACACAGAATAATTTAACGAAGTAGGTATCTACCGTTTAAATAAAATCATGCCATTTTTTTTTCAGTAACCATCCAGACAAACTATTGGATATTGGACACCGACTATGTAACATACTCTCTAGTTTACACTTGCGAATACAATGAAAATGATGACACTAGAACAGGTAGGTAACATCATACAATATCTATAAACGTATTTATCACCAATTGTGATTTTACTTTATGTATTTCAATTATTTCAGTATGGAGCTGGAAATTAAGTAGAACCAAGAGTTTGACCACGGACGCTATTGCTAAAATTAACAATATCACCAGCGCGATTCCAGTCTTAGACCAGCGCTACTATGTAGCTAAGAACCAAACTGAAGAAGGCTGCTTTTACTTCCCCGAGCCACAGCCAGGAGTTCCAGTAGTTTTTCCTGGTCAATGCGACGAAACAATATCCGTAGTCAACAATTTTAATTTGCAGCAGGTACCTAATTTCCGTTTCATATCAATGTTTTCTTTTAAGAAATTGCGAATCTTTATACTATTTTAACTCAACATTTTAGAAATCTGGCACCTTCTGTTTCGAATTTTTGGACAGGAAAATAAGGAAATTTAATTCTTTTATTAAACGGTGGTCTGTTACAAACGCCGTCGGCCGCGTCCGGCGTGACGCTGTACCGAAATGGAAGAGCGTGATCGACCACTACAATCTACAATGCATTTCTATTATAAGCATTCGTCTGCCGCGTACAGCATCACACCGTATGGGCCGGTAGGATCGAAGGTTGCTGCTGGTTAAATTACAATCAACCTTAATTTGAGGAGTGGTTGTAGCTTTAAATGGCATATCACTCTT